>QXTE01000071.1:3362018-4059518 GCA_003942145.1 Platysternon megacephalum
GATTCTTTGCTGCTTTTACAGATCCAGACTAACACGGCTACCCCTCTGATACTTATAAAAGGGTGTGTCAGTATTTAGTCTGTTATGTACATCCAGAGTCTTCAGTCTCATTTCCCCATAAGTTCTCTTACCTCTCAGGCAAGTCCAAAGTTTCCTAGGGAGGCATCTCCCACCGCCCCATGCCCAAATCACCACAAATACTGTACTTTTTCCCACAAGACAATTGCCTCTCCCCCTTATGGGACTGTTTTTGCCTCAGCACTCCTTCAGCATTGCAGTCTTCTTGTATGTTACCTCTCTGTGCAACGCACTGGGTCTGGTTTATATACAGCCCCTGGGCCCCTTCCACTCCCAGCAGCTCTGAGAGGAATGATTAATTTCATTCAACTGCTTGGATTGCCCCCTTTTCCCATGGACTGTTCACACAGTCTGTCTGCTTTTGCAAGTGCACCTTGGGCCGGCCCTGAATCGTCCCCATATTCATCGGACTTGGGAGTGGGGAGGTGGAGAAAGCAGCTCTTGACGTTTACAAGGGAGCAGAATGTTGAGGCTGGTAAAGCCCCTGACAGCCACAAAGAAACAAATTTAGAAAACATCTTAATGTCGAATAAATTGGAGGGTTAGATTAAAGAGGAAAGTTAAAGCAATTTGCTGTGCACTTGCTCAAAAGAGGAAACAACCACATTAATTTTCAATTAAACTCATTTTGATGGCAACAATTGCTATCAATTTCTAGTAATAGCTGGTTGCAAGAAAAGTTAAAGCAAGCTGTAGGGCCAGGAGAAAAGGGTAGGTTTCAAATTGTTAATCATGCTCCCGTCTGCTTTCCTTGATTAGGGCTGGGTGGGGAACCATTTTCCCATCCTGCAAAAATGTTCAAGATTTCAACATTTTCCTTTCCTCCCGAAGCAGGATGAAAAGTCAAAATCTTGGAAATTTCGTGAACCAAAAATTCCCCTAAAAACATCGGTTTAGGATGGTTAATCAAAATGTTTTGTTTCAATAATTTCTAAACGTTTTGTTTGAGCTTTAACCATTTAATTTTTTTTTAACTAAGCTTAGCTTACATTTTGAAACAAAGTTGTTTTGAGCTGCAAAACCAGAATTTTTCATTTTGACAATTTCAGACCATTTCCCCACACAATCTTTTCAAGTCACAAAGCATGTGGAAACCTGACCCTTGCCCATGAAAACGTTCAGTTTTGACAAATTGGTATTTTCTGATGAAAATCCGTTTTGTCAGGAAATTCTTGACCAGCTGTACTCAGGACTTTACCAAGGCTGCATTTTCTTCTAGGCTGGGTGATGCTCTGGTTCAGAGTTGGTCTCTATGGTCTTGCATAAGCTCTCTAAAGCCCGGCTGTTTATCCTAATGCCAAAGGTTCAGTGAATACAGCAGGAGTGATTGAATGAAATACCCAAGGGGGTCTCAAACTTTTCAGAGGATGGACCTCCTCTTGATACAGAGATTGTGGAATGGCTAAACTCCTTCTTCCATTCACATCACCCAGCCCCACATAACTTCCCTTTTTCCATTCACTAAACCCCACACCTCTTCCCCCACCCTGCTTCACTATCCATCACCCAGTCCCACTCGCTTCCTATTGGCTGTTGCTCAAGCCCCACCTCCTCTCCCATTGATGCCTCACCTCCACTTCCATTCACAGTCCCACAATATCAACGATAGCCAGAAATCAGGAGTAAAATCCAACCTCTCTCTCTGTCTCTCCCCCTTCCCCCCGCCAGAACACTAAAGAACCTTACAAAAGTGTCGCTTCAAGTTTAATTCTACCAACGGGTGACTTTACAGGTGTAGATATATATATTTTCTAGCATTAGTCTTTGTGCTACAGTAGCATCTAGAAGTGTGAATGAGGGATCATGTCCTTGCTGTACAAGGAGCTGCACTGACCTGTAGTGAAAAACATTGGATGCAGTGGTGTTGTAGCCGTGTTGGTCCCAGGATATATAATTAGAGAGACAAGGTGGGTGAGGTTAATATCTTTTATTGTACCAAATTCTGTTGGCGAGAGAGACAAGCTTTCGAGCTAAAACACAGCTCTTCTGCAGGTCTGGACCCGAGCTCAAGCATGTCTCTCTCTCAACACCAGAAGCTTGTCCAATAAAAGATGTTATCTCACCCACCTCTCTAAACTAGTGAATAAGACAGTCCTTCCCCCACAAAGAGCTGACAAGCATCTGGGCTCCGATCCTCCCAGCGCTAAATGACATGCTTAACTTCAGGCTCTTGAAGCCAACAGGAGTCATCTCACCTGTAAAGTGAAGTATGTGCTTGTAGAATCAGGGCCTTGGTGGTGGACAAAGCCCAACAGGTGGGTGAAGCAAACTAGCGGCTAAGGAAGAGGAGGTACCGCTAATGCAAGACTGATGTTGCATAGACCATCCCACAATTAATTGCAATGGAAATAAACGGTTTGTTATTAGTTTGGGGGTTAGGGGGCTGACAGGGGGATTGGTTCTTTAAATTAATTCAACTTCATGGTTAATGAAACCGACAGGCTAAACAATGACACACCTCAAAGTATTCCTCTGAGAGGGGAACTGGAGGTGGAATGGACCCTGTGTCTCTGGTACGGTTATTTTCCACTCATCTTAATGTGCTTTGAAAGCCCTAGCAATATTGCAGAAAGCCTCAGCCATAGGATAACTTAATTAAACTTTACTTATGAGAGTTAAATATTCATTATTTGGCTTCAATTACTGCCTTTGCTGTTTTTTCCCACTTCTTTTCACTGGGGCTAATTTGTCTAATGGCTGCTACTTACAATGACCTGGCTTCTGTTTTTAAAAAAAAAAAAAAAAAAAAAAAAAAAAGCAGGACTTTATTATCTGTGGGTATCGGGCCTCCATTATTCTAGGCAATGTACAAACACATAGTAAGATACAGTCCTCGCCTTGAATTATTAGCAGTCAAAAAGGCCCAGGGTGGGAAAGGAAGTGGGTACAGAGTGATATGCCCTATGTCTTACAGCAGGTCACATCATCCAAGTTATGCCCATGGGTGTAGAGCAGCAAATTGTGGCAGACTTGGGAATAGATTTCTGGTCTCTAACACCTAGGCCACTGTCCTAACCACCAGACAATGCTGCCTCTAGATGCTACTGTAGCACACACAAGAATAGTCATCTAAAATTCATTGTTTTGTTCCCCTTAAACTCCTTTGTGTGTGGCAGCTCTGCTCCAGACCCATCTGAATTCCAGCTTTTCTTTCAGACTCTCTCTCTCTCTCTCTCTCTCTCTCAAGATCCAAGCACACTTGTACCGTGTCGGAGAATTAATGGTGTGTATTTGAAAACCGCTTGGCAGCCAAATTGCAACAAATAAAGGGAGGAAATAACTGTGCAGCTCCCAGCAATGACACAACATAACAGTTCTAGCTTAGCTGGCAGCATGAGGCTTTTTGACAGACTCTTTGAGAAGTGTCTGCAGGAGGCTCTTTGAGAGAGGCACTCAGCTACCATGGGATAAACACTTTAGAAGAAAAACAAATGCCCTGGAAGGCTCATTTAAATGTTCTGCATTTCCTTCCTTCTCTTGAAGTCCCAGCTGCCTCTTTGAATTGTTCTGGTGAGGAGAAAGAGCCTAGATATCTTGAGATTCAGGACTGCCATTTTCCAAGGAGCCTAAGGGGGCTAAGTGCTTAAATTCAACAGGAAGTGGGAGCCTAACTCCTTTGAAAATCCAGCCCTAGTCACACAGTTTAGAGTAGTGGTATTGTCCAGTGGACAGGGCATGGATCATCGAGTAGGCTGGAGAAGAGATAGGATGGAGAAGAGGCAGGATGGTGCAGTAGTTAGCATGCTAGCCTAGGACTTGGGAGATGTGGGTTCAAATCCTTGTTCTGCTATAGACTTTCTGTGTGACATTGGCCATATCACTTGGGTTCAGATCCTTAAGATATGCAGGTGCCTTAAATTAATGGGAGTTAAGAGCCAAGATACTTAATCTGGGCCTATCTCACAGATGTGGTGTAAGGTTGCCAACCATCCTGGAGTCTCCAGGAAGTAGATTGTCATGTGATGAAACCTCCAGGAATATGTCCAACCAAAATTGGCAACCCTAATGTGGTGTGAAGATAAATACATGAAAGTCTGTGAGGTCCTCAGATACTATAGTAACTGGAGCCATAAAAGTACCTTAATGAAAATAAGGACCCTTGCAATTTCTTCCCTTCTGTACCACTAGCTTGCTGTGCAACCTTGGCAAGTTAATGCTGATTTTCAATAAGTCTTAGAGCACTGGGGAAGTTCCAGAGGACTGGAAGAAAGCTAATGTTTGTGGCAATATTTTAAAAGAGTAAATGAGATGACCCAGGTAATTATAGGTCTGTCAGTCTGACATCGATCCCTGACAAGATAATGGAGCTGTTAATACAGGACTCAATCAATAAAGAATTAATGAAGGGTAATATAATTAATGCCAATCAATGTGGGTTTTATGGCAAATAGTCAAATTACCTTGATTTTTTTTTATGAGATTACAAGTTTGGTTTGATGTAGTGTTGATGTAAGGCATTTGACTTGGTACCACGTGACATTTTGATTAAAAACCCAGAATGATATAACATTAACATGGCACACATTAAGTGGATTAAAAGCTGGCTAATCAATGTCTCAAAATGTAATTGTAATCAAGGAATCATCATCAAATGGGCATGTTTCTAGCAGGGTCCTGCAGGGGGTTTAGCAGGGTCCTGCAGGGGGTTCTGCAGGGATTGGTCCTTGGACCTATGCTGTTTAACATTTTTGTTAATGACCTGGAAGAAAACGTAAAGTCATCACTGATAAAGTTTGCAGATGATACAAAAATTGGATGAGTGGTGAACAGTGAAGAGACAGGTTATTGATACAGAATAATCTGGATTGTTTGGTAAACTAGGTGCAAGCAAACAAGATGCATTTAATATGGTTTACTGCAAATGTATACAGAGCTAGTAAAAAAAAAATTGTGAAACTTTTTGGAGGATGAGAAAAGGCTTTGGACCAAATGAATTTTGGGGTGGGGGAGATTCAATGTTTCTTTTAAATATTCAGGCTTTTGTTGGGGGAATAAACCCAAAACTATTTTTTTTTTGACAAATTTGGAAATATTTTGCTCCTTGTCAAAATGTTATTTTTGTGAGGCGGGGTGGGAGGGAAATATTTTCCTGACCTGCTCTAACATGGGGCTATTACAAGATATCTCCCTCCCAGGGATGCTGTGAAACGTTGGCACAGCAATTGAAGATGCAGGGAAGGGCAAGGTATCATTTCATCATCACCATCATCCATTGGAACCTAAAATCCCAGGTAAAGAACCTCAGATTCTGGCTGAGAGATGGAGGTTCATTTCTCCTCCTCCCCCTTCCTATCTCAGCCCTTCTGTCTGTATCTGTTCCTTTCCCTTAGATGTGTGCAGCTTTAGCTTCCTTGCTTTTCCTTCTTTGCTTGTGCAAGGAACCATTCCCTCTCCAATGAGCCAGAGGGAATCAGAGGAAGAGCCAGCTCAGTGGTTTTTCAACCTTTTTTCATTTGTGGACTTAGGTTCTGGAACTGGGGGTGCTGCTGCACCCCCTGGCTTGAAGTAGTAATAACCCAAATACATGGTTTCGGCTGTCAGCACCCCCACTATAAAAATTGTTCCAGCACCACTGTTTGCAGACCCCTAAAAAATTTCAAATGGAGGTGCGGACCCCTTTGGAAATCTTAGTCTGTGGATCCTTAGAGGGTTGATCACAGGTTGAAAATGGCTGTTCTATGGTAACGACAACCTTTCATGGACCCCTTAAACGTATTCTCCGGACCTCAGGTTGAAAACCTCTGATTTAACTTGCTCCCCATCTCCATTGTCCCCTTCTTAGTCCCCCAGCGCCGATGTCCCCCAAACACAACAAACTCTCTGGGTGCTTTAAAAAGAACTCACTAAATCTGCATCCAGGGGCAGAGTGATGAATTGCAGCCTATGGGAAGGCCTCTTATCACTGCAGCGCACATGTGCCTGGGCCGTGGAGGAGCGTAAGCGCGTGTGTTTGTGCACAGCATGCTGGAGATGGGGCGTCGGCAAGCCGCTCTCTTTTCCTCCCATTTCTCTCGCGTATTTCCCCGGATGCAGCTTCGGGTGCTGCGCTGTGCCTCGTGGCTGTCGCCCGTCTCTTTGCAACTCAGAGGGAGGCAATTGAAAAAGTTGGGTTGCCGTCATGTGATACATTACAAGCCGGTCTGGTATCACTGCCTGTTAAGCTTGCCCGACACTTCCCGTTATCACCTGTATTCAGTTGCTTATAATTTGGCCAAACTTTGTGTGTGGGGGCTGAAAGTTTCCATGCTGGCTGTCTGCCCCAGGCTGATTTTTGTACAAAAGTGAAATTCTGAAGTCAATGGGGCTTCAGTAGGGCCAGGATTTTGCTCATATCTGTGCTGCTGCAGTGTCTGGCGGTGAAAGGCTAAAGCTTTAGCCCACTGCTGCCAGGCAGCTTCTTCTGGGCTCAGATCTCAGGCAAGAAACCTGCCTGAGCTAGTGAGCCGGCTTCCTAGCTGGGTGCACCACAGCCATGGGGGCAAGGCTGGTAAATATGGCGCACCAAGTAACGAAGAGGGACATGGTAAAGAGCAGGAGTGCCCAGGCTGGCAGTGAGCGAAGCAGTCCTGGTAGTTTGCCAGCCACCTGGGGACGACCCCCGGGAATTCCTGACACCCCTCTAATGAACTGCTTTCTCCACTTGTTCTCGCTTGACTTGAACTGAACAGGCAGCCCAGAGGATTTGTATCAATAAGAAGCAATCAGGGCCAGCCATAATGCTACCAATCAATATATAATTGTATCTGGGTCGGTCTATTACCGCAGGCCTCTTCTCGCTGATTGCCGTGGAGGTACTTTGATTTGAACAATTGTTTTCTCGGGCAGCTGGGATACAGGATAGAACATCCACTATATTGCAACAGGCGGGGCCTGCACTGCACTAGGCATCTGATGCAGCTGGGATCCCTGTAGAGGAGGATGAGACGAGGGTGACACACACACACACACACACACACACACACACACACACACACACACACACACTATATGCAGGGGAGGGACCTTACCTTGGCATGGGGGTGCTAGGCAGGTTTTAGTAAATGCTACGACATGTTTGCATGTAGAGTAGTCAGAGACAGGTTGTTCTCCAGGTCCCTATACATCTCCCTGGTGTCATGGAGAGGCCAGAACTGTGGTACAAGGGGCTAGGGGCAGAATTCCCCTGCTGCAGGCACAGCAGAGGGATGCCCCATCACAGGGGATATGCCAGGTGTGGGTCCGGGATGGTGTGTTGGAAGCTGGAGGTGGAGTCTCTGTAGTGCTCACTGCTAGGCTGTTCCAGACTGGGGAGCAGCCCTCGGCCCCTAAGCCATCTTTGGCCCCTCTCCCCCTGGGTTGCATCTCCTGGAGGTCAGGGTAAGGTGTGAGATAGTAAAATGGAATGGAGACAAAATGGGAATGTGTCCCTCTCCCTTGGGGGTCTCCTGAGGGTGCTCCTCAAAAAGCCCAGCCGGGATCCCAGATGTGGGGCTCAAGGTTTCCAAGCCCCTCTACCATAAAGCCAGTGGAAAGACTCCCATTGAGCTCAGCGGGAGTTGGATCAGGCTGAAAGTTATGATTGGGGACGGAACTCCCCCAAAGCCTGAGCTTGTTCAGACTCAGCCTTGTGGTTCAGCTCCCTGGGGCTGTCAGCACCAAATTGGGATCTGAGCCTAAATGTCTCCAAACTGAGGGTGGAGTTAGTCCTCGTGCTCCCAGTTGGCTTGGTTCTCCTCTCACTGGTGAAAATCAGGCGGGACCCCAGTGAAGCCAATGCTGTGACAGACCCTTAGTGAGGGGAGAATCAGACTGTGCAGCTCCAATGGGACCTGTGTTGCTCTAGGGCCAAGGGAGTTAACCAGCCCAGCTCTGCAATGTATTCCCCTTCTCTGCAGTAGCTTTAATAATAAATTGGTACCTACCACCAAATAGCTGCCTTATCAAATCTAGATGAGAGGGGCATTCAGAAAGCTGCACCAGGAGCATCCCCAGATAGCAGCTGGGTCTGGAGATACCATCTGTGGCCCTGGGCTCATGGGAGGAAGTGGTGATTGGAGAAACTATCACTGGATATCCATCCACCCACCAAGGCTGGGATCGTTCCGTCTTGCTGTCCTATAAATATTCCATCAGGGAGTGAACAAGGGGGAGAGGTGAAAATGACATCCCACTACACAAGCGACTGGGGGAAATCAGCAGCCACTCCAAAGCCTGTTTTAATAGGTGCAATATATTTCTGGAACCAGATTTTTAGAGGAGGGCAGGGGATGCAGGAGAAGCAGAGGGGAATACAATGCTGAGGAGGTGTGGTTTCCAAATGTTCTCCTAAGGCTGCCGTTAAAGCACAGTCATGTGTTCTTTGGACAGCCATTTGGCTTTCCCTCTATTGGTGGCCCTGGACTCCTTTCTGTGGACACCCCTTGCATTTGTCTTAGCAGAAAGGCCGTGAAGGCTGCAGACCTCTCTCACCCACGGATGTGTAGGTCACAATAGGGTGCACGGGCTTGCATTGCAGCTATACTCGCTCTGTGGATGCACAGAGAACTTCCCATGTGGGAAAGAGGCGTAATGGGATGGACAACAGGAGAGCATGTGGGGCAGTGTGGGGCGCAACTTGTATTATAAAATAAACCAATAATGAAGGGAGAAAAAATCGCTCTGCTGTCATGGTTTGTGATAACTCCAGAGGCCCTGGAGACAATAATAGCCCCATGTTCAGAGGCTTTACCCTTATCCCCCTCTGACCTCGATGTAAATCACAAGTCAATGGAGTGACGCTGGGAGAAAAAAGAAGCCCATTGAATTTATACATGGGGAAAGACCGATCAGGTCACCCAGGCCCGTGCAGTACGGAAGCCCACGTTGCAGGTCCCTCCATCTGTTGTTCTGTTCAGCTTCAGGTCTGTGCAGCGACATGCGGCCAGCGTGGAAGCACAGAGAGACCAAGCTAAGGGAGCGTGGGGTTCAGGCGTGCACTGTTTGTTTGGAATGCAGAAACCCAGGACAATCCAGCGGTGAGATGTTTTCCTCCCACAAGTGAGTCAGAGGAGCTCTGCAGAACAGGGACCTGAGCATCAATGTTAATTGCCCAGCATGCGCCGGAGTGTGCAGTCTATTTCAGCAGCTTCGAGCTGCGGCTCTGATTTATGTAAGGCTTCTAAGCCCACTGCCGCTACTCCAGATCTCCCCAAAGAGCAAAGCAGACATAACTGCAGTTTGGTTACATCAGATACCGTACCTGCCAGGGAAGGAAATGCCAGCAAGTGGCTGAAATGAAATCAAGTTCCTAGCAGTCCCAGGAGCTCTGTGCAGCTGCCCCCATCACCTTCAAGAAGAGAGACAAACTCTTCATCACTGTAGTGTTTGGCTTGGCATTCAGCCCTCCAGATCCACCTCATATAAGGCCGGGGCACACGTGGTGCTTAGATACCCCAGACCGGCTTCTCACTTCTCCCTGTAGCCCTTTTAAGTCACTCTGACATGGATTTGAATGGCCCCTTAAAATACCCCATGGCCAGCGTAAAGGCTTTGTGCCAGCCAGGATCCCAGCCCCTGGAATGGGGGGTGGATCAGCGGCATGGCTGCATTGCTCTGTACTATGCTATGGCTATTCTCAGCTTCTCTGGCCACATAGAAGGCCCTGGGAAGCAGAGCGTATGCTAGAGCAGCAGTTGGGGCTGGACAGTCCCCTGCACAGGCCCAAAATATAGGAACCTCCAAGGGGGTTTAAAGCATCTTAACCCTGTCCTAAGGACGAGGACAGAGTAACTGAGTCTCTAATGGTCGAAATGTCCAGCTCTAAAATGTTCTTTGCTTTACGGCTGGACCTGAACCACAATCCTAGATCTGAACAACCCCAGACTTTGGAAACGTTCAGATGCAGCTTTGGAGCTGAGTTTTCCTGCTGGTTGGGGTCCAGGACTACCCTGGATAAACGTCCTGAACTGGGAACATCTGAGCTTCTAGGAGGCAAGATCCATGCAACCCCCGGTCAAAGTGGTCCCAGCAGCAAGAAGAGCAGTGCTCAGCTGATTGCAGCTGAGTAGATCCTGCTGCTGCACTGTGCTCCAACAAGCCCCCACTAATCCCTCAGCTCCCATCATGACATGCAAGGACTGGCAGTGGCTGACAGTTCTGTGACTTGATGCATCTTGCATGGGCAGCACATGCTGACCAGGGCAGGATGAGCTGATGGGGCAAGATCCTGCTGGATCCAGGTCTAGTTGAAATGTTTTGACCAAAAAAAAAAAAGTTCCTGATGAAATATGGGGTTTGTTGGTCAGAATCATCAATTTTTGCATGACATTTTCAGACTTTTCCAATGGGAAAATTCGCTCTGTTTTGAATCGACTTTTTGAAATGTCAAAAATGTTGGCATTTCCAAGTGGAAGGCTTCTGCTTGAACCCTGAAACTTTTTGTTCCAAATCTTCCAAATTGAAATCTTTCGCAACTTTTCGTTCTGTAAAAATGTTCGGTGTTCTGACTTTCCAGCTTGTTTCAGGATGAAAACACATGTCAAAATATCAGAATTCCCCGCAGAATGGAAATTGCCATTCTCCGTTTACCCCTAGATCTGGTATGGTCTCAGGCCACTGCTGCCTCTGGACCCTTTTACAATGTGCATCACTTGTTGGCACCATCAGTTACTTTCCTTTGGATGGTTGGCGTGGGAATATCAGCAGGGGGCACTCTTTTCCCAGCTGCCAGTGGCTATGTGATTTAAACCTGACTCTTCCCAACCCCCGGCCAACTGGGGGGTAGGCATCCTAGGTCTGCTAGAAAACATGATTACTTACCAAGTCAGCTGCGTTCATCAGCCTGCCAGGGACCATAAAAATCTTGATGTATGAAATTAGCTTGATTCTGTAAAATAGTTACATCAGGACGGTTGTCAGGAAATCAATAGCGCGCTGTAATTATGCCCATAAACATGCTGAAAAAGCAGGATGGGTTAAAGGGAAATGAGGCGGGGGGCAGAGGAGGGCGATGGAGTGCGGCAGGCGCTGGGCCCCAGTGAAGATGACTCACATTGTTCTATAATACAGCACACTACAAGAAAAGAAAAGAAAAATCCATACAGCCACGCCACAGCACTGGGGAAAGGAGTCAGATCTTTGTCCTGGTGGTGAAGGGTCCTGGTTTGATTGTATTTTTTTTTTTTTTACCTGAATTATTGCCATGATCCCAAGAGGACACTCCCTATAAAGGGGAAACAGGACCTGTAGCACCCCATCTGCAGCTCATAAGGGTGAGCTGTAAGGTTCGAACTGGGGACCTTCAGCATGCCAGCATTGACTTCTACTGTTAAGAGCTCCACAGAGGAATCTGTTTGGAGCCCACAACAAGCTTTATTAGTCCTATGAACCCCACATTCTTGAGCACCATCTACAGGCACCTCCTCTGTTAAATACCTATTTACCTATAGACGGCTATAGAGCACTCTCGTATCATCAGCCCAGAACAATGGAGCAACTTGAGCCCAGTGGAAGAGTGGTGCCTATGAATCCCCCAGGGACTAAAGAATAAGAATAATGTACCATTGCTGTCTCGGGGGAATCTCACTCTGATGGAGCCCTGCCCCGCTCTGATATTGCTGTGGATGCCAGTAGGAGGTGCTGCTCCCCAGGACAGTCACAGGGGCATCTGACACCGGAGTGTTACGATCTTGAAATCGATCCTGAGAACTGGCCCAGCAAGCCACCCCCGAACCCCAGCAGAGCATGCGGTGCTGCAGCCAAGCTGCAGTCAGCAAGGCTAGGCCTTGCTCAAGGACGTGCATTTGACAGCAGGAGGCAGGGCCGGCGCTTCCATTAGGCGACCTAGGCGGTTGCCTAGGGCGCTGCTATTTTGGGGGTGCCTGCGCCCCTGCCGCCAGTAAAAATTTGGGGGCGGGACCTTCCGCCGCCGCTGTTGGGGGCGGGATTTCGGGGGCGGGACTTTCCGCTGCCTAGGGCGCCAGCAAAGCTGGCGCTGCTACTGGCAGGAGGAGCCAGGCCAGTGAAGCGAAGAAGGTTGATCTGAATCACGCAAGCTCTGTTGACCAAATAAAATCCCCAGGTCTCCAGAGACTCGATAAAAGCTTTCTCAGCTTTCCATATGGAAACCATTTGTAGGAACACGTCAATGGTTTTGCATGTGCATCTTCCCCTGCCTTCATCACGTCCCATGAAATCATGCAGAGCAAGCTGGCCGCTTGTCCTGTGGAGGAAGAGAGAGAGGAATTTGGGTGGATCTTGGCCAGGCTTTGCAGTTGGGAGTTAATGAAAGCGTATCTATTAAGATGATCTTGGCAATTAGATCAGTGATGCCGAAATCCTTTGGTGTGTAATAAAATAGAGATTCCCATCCCTGGTTATCATGGGGCCATTAGCCCACACCCAACCGCCCCAGTGCAGAAATCCAAATCCAGGCTGCGAGAGCCACCTTACTCTATGCCTGACCCGCCACCCCATTCCCTATTTTCCCTTGGGACTCAGGAGGGTGGCGAGATGAGGCGGGGGAGTGAGTGCGGAAAACATCTGCATGGGAGGAGGTGCTGCAGCTCAGTGGTAGTAAATCTAACTGGTGGCTGAGCTCACCGCAGGCCAGAGGGATGGTGCGACGTGGGGCTGATGCTGTTGCAGCAGCATCCCAACTAGTGGATGTGAAAGTTCTCTCTGTTATGTGCTGGGAGGCATGCAAAGGAGACTGGTGGGATCCAAAGGGCCATTGGATGGAGCGGGTGGATGGAGGAATCCCCTAGGCTGTGAAATATGAGGCATGATCCAAGTGGGGAGATGCACTTAATGTTATTGGGGCAGGCATCAGTGCCCCACTTGCTGCCCCACAGGGCAGTCCAGAGAGGAGCATTATGGGACATCTTAAAGGAGCCGCAGCTGGCTTGGCATTCTCTGTCACACCCCAGCAGGACACAGCTGCATCCTCATGGGGCTTCATCTGTTTGCTTTGTCAATGCCATGTGGAGGGAGAGGGTGTCAGAGCGTGAAGGAAAGCAGTGAGCAGCTGCTCATCTTTGTCGTGGCGGGTGGGCCGTGGCCATTATACCCACCAGTGCCTGAAACCTTTCAAAGGTGTGGAACGCCTGCCAAACCCAAGGGATTTACTCGAAGAAGAGAAATCAGAGAAAGGTGACATGTAGACAACCAGCTTAATTCTGATCTATGAGCATCCCGTCAAGGCTGTATGAAGCCCAGTGGCTTGACCTGTATCTGCCTGTCGGGTCTACATGCTGAGATCACTTGGGCTGATTGCTTCTTGGAATAACTGGGATCATTTTCAAGTGGACACAGAAATCCAGTTGAGATCTCTCTCCTCCTCTCAGGCTGCAGCCAGAGCCCATTGCAAGGGGCACAGAATCCCCTTCCTGGTTCTTGTTTTCCATTATTCCAGGTGAATAAAGCCAAAGGAGGCGTCTGCTGACACTAAAGCCTGGTCTTTGCTCACCAATGTTATTTACCTTGCACGTTCCTGAGCAAGATGCTTTCTCCTTTATCCACCTAACGTGGCTTGCTTCTCATTGCGTCTTTTGCCCTTCACACAACAAAAATAATATGAAGACCACACAGGGAGCACAGCTGAGTTCCAAATAATCATGTTTACTAGTGCACAGCAGCAGGGTCTGCACAGGCAGTTAGTGCAAGGCACGATAGTGCTTTGGAGTGTCACACTCCAGCTTGTTGAGCACTAGCTCTTCGTATAGATATGGCCTTGATATGCACAAACGTGCCAGGCCTTGGTATATACGCTCTGCTCCAAACATAGAACACAGTGAGCGCCACTGAAAGGCTCACAAACTATTTAAAGGGCTACTACTCCATTCCTAGACACTTCATTTTCTTCCCCCTTTCAGTTAAAATGACATTACCAAAAAAAAAATTACAAATGCATTACTAGCAAAACTACTATCACTAAATATACAACATGCTACAAATTAAGTCTGAGAGGTGGTTTATTACTTCATTGTTGCCAACTCTTGTGATTTTATTACAAGTCTTGTGATATTTGGTGTTTTCCATCAAGTCCCAGCACTAGGAGTCCTGTGATTTCATGAATACCTCAGTTTAAAATTGTAAGTTCCTGGACCTCACAGTGGCAGAGAGAGGCTTAAAAACATGAGCGGAGTACGCCCTACAGCAGTGATTTTCAAACTTTTTGTATTGGTGACCCCTTTCACACAGCAAGCCTCTGAGTGTGACCCCCCCCTTTAAAAATTAAAAAGGAGGGGGGTTAATTTAATTTAATGGAGACCCCCATGTAACCACCTTGCAACCCCCAGTTTGAGAAGCCCTGCCCTGCAGGTACAAAAGCCAGAAAGCAAATAAACAGAACTCAACATTAAAAAATAAATCATGATTTAAGCCAGTCTCATCATTTTTTTTTTTTTGGCACTGGCCTGTGATTTTTGGACACTTGAGGTGTGATGAGTGCTGCAACCTGTCTGGATAACATCTCGTAAGTATTGTTAACACCTCTGGTCGGTGCTTTAGGAGCAGCCGGTTCGAAGGATGAGAAACTGGAGAGAGTTCTAAAGATGGAAGGAGGTTTTAAAGGTGAGAGGCAGAAACGGTACGTGCGCTGATCCGGGAAGTGGCTCAGCATTCTCTACTTATCTATCATGTTAAGTAGAAACAATTCTATTCTGCACAGAAATTGCCCGCCTGTCATTGCCCATTAGGAGAGTTTATAAGATGCCTGGAAATATTGAGTCTGATGTTTGTTGGCATTAATATCGCCATTAATATTAATATCTCCTGCAACACCAGAGTCATGTTAATAATATTTCCTGCAGGCTCCACCGTCTGCTTCCCAACTGCATGTTTCCAGACCTTCCTCCATAAGCTTGTTTTTAAGGATTTCTTTTTTTTTTAACAGTTGATTGATCATGCAGTAAAAAGAGGCCTGGTGTGAGCTCCAGTCATTATTCACTCAATATACAGTACTGCCACAAGCATTGTTAACCCCGTGGAGTTCAGATAGTTTTTCTTTCACTCTTGCTTCGGGATGCATTCAGATATCATGGTGACAATGAGCCCTAATATTTACTATTATTATTATTTATTAGCTGTACTGCAGTAGTGGCTAAGAGGTGCAGTCCTAGACCAGGACCCCATTGTGTTAGGAGCTGTACAACCACAGAACAGAAAGACTGCTCCTTCCCCAAAGAGCTGGCAGCCTGGAATCTAAGAACCTCAATGGGTTAATAGATGGTTTCTTGTACCCATAAGGACAAATTCTACCTTCATTTATACCATTACAGTTTTATGAAGGCTGAGGTGAGTTTATGGCATGGCTGTGGGGAGCTCATGGCTGGGCTAGCAGCAGGGATCGTAGGTCTGGACTGAGAGGCCTTGGCAGAGCGGTGTGCGGGAAGGTGAGGACTGGATTAGCAGGGAGGCTGTGGGTCACAGTGGCAGAGCTGTGTGGGGAGTGGGGAGCCCCAGATGGAGCTCAGGATGGAGATTGCACCACTGCAACTGAAAGGAGAACTTAGTTCATAGTTGAGAAGTGCATGTCATGGTGTGTTTCTGTTGAAGCTCAGCCTTAATTAAGATCCCATTAACAAGCATGGCCATCTAAAAACGTTGCCCAGCTCCACAGCCTTTCCAGCAGACATGCATATGGTTTGCTTTCTCATGGAGACTCCAGAGCTCTCTCTCTTGGATACATCTAAGTGTTTGTGATTATTGTTTATTAAATAATTATCACTTCAATTGTGCTTTTCATCTTCAAAGCACTTTATAATGGTAGCTAATCCTTGGATTAGTGTGTTCACACTCATGGAAATGAGGGACTGGGAACTTTGAAGATACCCAGGCGTAATATTAAAAGATGCTGAGCAATTGTCCCTCCCCATCAGCTCTGCAGAAGTGCCTCAATCCTGACAGGTAGCGCCCCCCCCCCCCCCCCCCCCCCCCCCCCCCCCCCCCCCCCCCCCCCCCCCCCNCCCCCCCCCCCCCCGCTATTTAGATCCTGGGCTTTTCTACACAGCTCTGCTGATGCACTTTGATCTGTGTTTGCAGTACCCCTGGCTGTACCTGTCCTGGGCTTCACACACACAGCTGTCCTGGAGCCCCTGAATCCTGACCTGGAGTTCTCCTTCCCCCTGCTATTCCAGTCCTTCCTATACCACTCTGGTATCTGAGCACACAATACTGGTACCGCCCTGTGCCAGGGCTTGCCAACTGCTCAGAAAAGGACATTTGAGCTGGAGGCCAGATACTTTCTTGGAGCGCGCGCGCGCTCTCTCTCTCTCCCTCTCTCCAGTTCTGTAACTTTTCCAGCTAGTATACAAATGTGCTTTGCTGTCCCCAGGTCTTGTTGACCTGACCTCTTTGCCGGGGATTGTGTTTTTCTGTTGATGCAATCAATGGAAACGGCCAAGCGGTGATTATGAGTTTGATTTGCTGCTGTCTGTGATTGAAGCGGCCCTTTCTAATCATAGAATATCAGGGTTGGAAGGGACCTCAGGAGGTCATCTAGTCCAACCCCCTCCTCAAAGCAGGACCTAATTCCAACTAAATCAGCCCAGCCAGGGCTTTGTCAAGCCTGACCTTAAAAACCTCTAAGGAAGGAGATTCCACCACCTCCCTAGGTAACCCCATTCCAGTGCTTCACCACCCTCCTAGTGAAAAAGTTTTTCCTAATATCCAACCTAAACCTCCCCCACTGCAACTTGAGACCATTACTCCTTGTTCTGGCATCAGGTACCACTGAGAACAGTCTAGATCCATCCTCTTTGGAACCCCCTTTCAGGTAGTTGAAAGCAGCTATCAAATCCCCCCTCATTCTTCTCTTCTGCAGACTAAACAATCCCAGTTCCCTCAGCCTCTCCTCATAACTCATGTGCTCCAGCCCCCTAATCATTTTTGTTGCCCTCCGCTGGACTCTTTCCAATTTTTCCACATCCTTCTTGTAGTGTGGGGCCCAAAACTGGACNAGGGCTGTGTTATCACCATTTGAGCTGAGGGACATCTCCCAGACTCTATGGGGACTCTTAGCCTTGCGTGGCTTTGCTTGCGAGGGTTTGTGTGAATGCGTGGCTGGCCTTTCTGTTTGATCCTGCATCAAGACTCTGGCTTTATTATTTCCCCAGATTCCATTATTATCCCCCAAATCATTCTAGCCAATGAAAAGCCACGGACACTCTTGGCCAAGCTGCTGGGTGTGCGTCGAAAGATGGAGCTTTGGTTTATGTGGAATGCACACATTGACTGAAGCAGGGAAAACATTTCAATACAGGGGATTATTTAAAAGATTACCGTGATAATAGCGGTGGAGCTGGTTTGAGAACAGGAACAGCTGTAGGCAAAGTAGGGGTGATGGGCAGCTTTAAGCTGGAGAGGTGACGACCTAGTGGGAGATGCCATGATCTTTGGAGAGACAAGGTGGGTGAGGTTATATCTTTTATTGGACCAACTTCTATTGGTGAAAGAGCCAAGGATCTCTGGAGGGATTTCACGGCAAGGAAAAGCTATCCGGCCACAAGGCCCCTGAGCTGCGGCATCCGTGCACACTAAGCAAACACCTATTGCGACAAACCCGTGGTTGGAAGCCTTTGAGCTTGCAACACATTTCGCCCTTTGCCGACATCCGCCTCCTGCATTTGCCAGCCTTTGGTTACTGCACCCTAGGGAGATGCTGCTAGCGGAGGTCCAGCTGAACCTGTGCCACCCCCAGCGGGTTTTCCCCTGCAGCTGCCAGGCCTCCTGCTTCCATCCCACAAGGGCTACCCAGCAGCCCCTACTCCCGGCAACAGTGCTGGGCGCGATGGGCTTGGGGCTTCGGAAGTCCTTAGCAGAGGATAAAGAGATGGCGATTTTTATCTGAGGATCTCAAAGCGCTTTACAAAGTCAGGTAAATATCACGGTCCCTATTTTACAGATGGAGTAAACTCCTAGGAAGTGACTTTGCCCAAGGTCATAGAATGTCAGTGACAAGGCTGACGATGGAACTCGGGGGCCAATATGATTGTAAAAGATGCTAGTGTGAATGCACCGAAACAGTGTTGCACTGCAAAACAGCCAACCGTTTCACACAGTTGCCATCCTTGCACTGGTTTTCTTCTTGTTCATGCTCTAACAACTGGCACCAGCTCAGGCTTACAAACTCCCTTGCTTCGCATTTCCATTTGAATTCTAGGCCATATATATTGCCTTTGCTGCCAGCCTAGCATTACACACTCATGATTAAACTGTGGAACTCCTTGCCACAGGAAGTTATTGGGGCCAAGAACTTAACAAGATTAAAAATGGATTGGCTATTTCTCTGACTGCCAAAAATATCCACAGTTATTAATGATGACAAAACATTTTGGAAGGGATATTAAATCTTGTGCTTCATGGCTTAAGCCAGTCTGTAAATATTAGAGACCAGGATGAGACCTGTGATGGGGCCTGTTATCCCACATCTGCTAGTGCAGGGTTCTTACCTCATCCTCTGACTCATCTGGTGCTGACTACTGTCAGACCCAGGATACTGGGCTAGATGGACCCTAGGTCTGATCCAGATCTGATTGCAAACTATTGCAATTCCTAATCTTCTGTGCAGCACTTGTTGGTTTATTCCCTTGCTTTAGGATTTCCCTGTACCAGGCGAAAGAAGAAATCTTGAATGTTTGGTTTTGGAATGAAATAGTAGATGGAAGCAGCTGGTAAATAAAATGACACATCTCACAGCAGAGTGGTGCTAGAGACCTTGGGGATCAGGAACAGCCTAGCAACCCTAACCCTGCTCCTCCTGAAAATGAGGCGGGGAAGTCGCACATTTATTTTTAATAGCATGTTCAATTAGTTCTGAGTTTAAAACTTGACTCATGACGCCAGTAAATGAAATTTGCTGCAACCTGCAGTGGGTTGCCAATGAGAAAATGTTCCCTCCACTGGCTCTCTGGGAGGGAAGGAAAGAAATAATCGCAGCAGCTGGGACTTTTAGCAGCTGCTTGCAGCTGCTGGTGAAAGTCTGGCCATGTGTTACCTCCCTGTTTCAGCCACATGAATGGTGCTCCTTGCTGGCTACTGGAACTGAGGATAAGGTAGCTTGGTGATGGTGCCTCATAGTGACCTCTCCTGTGTGGTGCAGCCGTGCAGAATCCTGCCTGACTCTCAGCTTTTACAGAATCGCTTCGTTTCTCTCCGCTTTCTTCAACTGTCATGGCACCCAGTGCAAAGACAGAGAGAGGGAGGCAAAAGAGATGTTATGTTCAAACTGTAATGTTCAGAAGAAAAACAAATTCAGAGTTGCAGGGGAAGTGTCAGCCTAGAACATTCAAGTGAGATTTACTATTCTATTCTTATTGCAGTTTTACAAAGGCATTCAGCAGACGATGCACCAGCAAGGTGCGTGCTCTAGCGTGCTGTGGAAGATGGCTGGGGGGACTGGACAGCTTTGGGGTGGGCGGTGGGGTAGTAGGGGATGGCCTACAAAACCTGTCAGCTCAAGGGGCCAGATTTAAAAAGCGCCCAGTATGCAATTGTAACCCCCACACCTCCTGGGTGTGCTGCTCTGTCCCAGCTAGTGGCACAGAGACCACTTAGAGAGCGATATTGAGTCTCTGCTACAGCCTTAGCTAAGAGCCATGCGGCTTTTAGCTCATGCAGTAGAGGCTCACGCATTTAGCTCCAGAGGTCCTAGGTTCAATCCTGCCTGCTGACGACTGAGGTCTGTCGGTGTTATACAGTGTACACTCAGCCTGAAAGTGGGCTCTTCTGAAAATGCAGCCTCTTATTCAGGCCCATAAATGGGAGCTGAGCTCTTGGGAAAATCCACCTGTAAGTGCTACAGTGAGTTGCTGGGTGCTGAACAGTTCTGAGAATCAGGTCCTTGTTTAGGTGGCTAAATGGGTTTCTGGTTTGTATGTAGCTCAGTTCAATAGGGGCTGAATAAATGTTGCTACTATTCTATTCTCTACAGCTTCTTACACTGCTCTGATTCCCATAGTGTCTGAGTGCCTTCCAGTCATGCATTAAGTGACGGACTGACATCTGTCAGGTGTGGTTTGTTCTCTCGCTCATCCTTTCCCCAGGAGAATTGTGTGTGCAGAGGAGGGTTTGATCAGCAAAATTTCATTTTGGTTGACCTTTTCCATTTTTGTAATTTAAACTAAAAACACACCAAAAAGTGAAACATTTGCTTTTGGTAAAAAGAAAAAAAAATTTAAGGTTTTGTTTTGTTTTTTTTTATTTTTGGAAACCAATCATTTTTTACTGAAAACAGCTTTCAAAAATCCCAATTTTTTCAGTTTTTGGTTCTTCATTTTAAACAATTTGCAGGAAATTTCAGGATAAAAATGATTTGATTTCAATATGTCTCACAAAAATATAATTATAATTTCCCAATGAGCTCTAGCAATATTTGAATCTAGGCTTGGCAACCTGGATAGTCTGGTTCTGGGGTTTTGAGTCAGGCCAGTCAAGGGCCAGCTGTCGGTTTCAATCCAAACGCTTTCCCACGTCCGCGGTGTGTAAGTCGGGGGTTTTGGCCCTTTAGCTGGGACAGGTATCCACTCTCTCCTCATTGCTGCCTTACTGGCAGGCTCAGCTGAAAATAGGGGGACCAGATGTCCTGATTTTATAGGGACAGTCCCAACTTTTGGGTCTTTTTCTTATATAGGCTCCTATTAGCCCCCCACCCCCTGTCCTGATTTTTCACATTTGCTGTCTGGTCACCCTAGCTGAAAGGCCAAGGACTGATTGCCCATGGAGCCAGAATTCCTCTCCCCTATAGAAATGGAGTCCTTCCAGGTCAGTTGATGAGCAGTAAAGAGAGATCTCCCTCTCCCGCTCGCCCTGCTCTGTAGACAGGCAGAGGTCTCACCTCACTGGAGCTGTCAATCTGGGCACCTTTCTCTAGCACAAAATTCACTGTGGACAAAAAACCATGGACGTACCTATTTAATCCCAGCAAATTAAAGCCTTGTTCCATCTGGCTTCTGTCCTTTTTCCCAGCAGGTTGTCGTTCCCATCCGAGCTGGCAGCTGTGGTATACTAACTACAGGGTGTCGGAGTCACTATCACAAGGAATAGACCTGTTAATTCCTGTTAAGGAATAGACTTGTGCTGGGCAGCCCAATAGGTCAAACCTGGGGGGCACGCTCAGTGTGACGTAGGCTGACTGACTGGTAGCAGCTGACCTGACAGCCCCTAAACGACAGTAGTGGGACAGTCAATGCGGTGGTGTTGTAGCCACGCCAGTCCCAGGATATTAGAAAAACAAGCTGGGCAAGGTCATCTCTTTTATTGGACCAGCTTCAGTTGGTGAAAGAGCCAAGCTTACAAAGAGCTCTGGGTAAACAGGGAAGCTTTTCTCTCTCACCAACAGAAGGTGGTCCAGTAAAAAATATTACCTCACCCACCTTGTATCTCTAGTCCAGGGGTCAGCAACCTTTCAGAAGTGGTGTGCCGAGTCTTCATTTATTCACTCTAATTTAAGGTTTCGCGTGCCAGTCATACATTTTAACGTTTTTAGAAGGTCTCTTTCTCTAAGTCTATAATATATAACTAAACTATTGTTGTATGAAAAGTAAATAAGGTTTTAAAAATGTTCAAGAAGCTTCATTTGAAATGAAATTAAAATGGAGAGTCCCCCGGCCCGGTGGCCAGGACCCGGGCAGTGTGAGTGCCACTGAAAATCAGCTCCTGTGCCGCCTTTCGCACGCGTGCCATAGGTTGCCTACCCCTGCTCTAGTCCAATGTAGTGATACTTGAAAATCGCCCTCTTGGCAGACAATTTTATCCATTAAAGATCTGTGTTAATGGGGCCAGTTGTCTCTGACCTTACAGGGGGGAAAATACATGACATGACATCCAAAGCTGCTATCACAACAAACGCCTCTTCCCCCATGTACATTTCTTTCTGTCCCAAGTGAGCCAACTTCTTGCACTTGAGCATTGCACAAGAGGTGTGTCTGCTTATAGTGGGGTGCAGCTCCTGAAGTGGGAGGTGCCACAGAGTGTAAGTCGGGGGGTTTGGCCCTCTAGCTGGGACAGGTATCCACTCTCTCCTCGTTGCTGCCTTTGCTGGCAGGCTCAGCTGAAAGGCTAAGGGCTGATTGCCCATGGAGCTAGAGGTGGAGTCCTTCCAGGTCAGTGTGTGATGTCTATGGATGCGTGTGTGTGTGTGTGTGTGTGTGTGTGTGTGTGTGTGTGTGTGAATGCACATGTGCAGGAAGTGACTATGTGAGGTTGTGGGTATGAGAACATGTATGTGGCTGCATCTATCTGTTTGTGGGAGAGCATGAGACTGTCATTGTGTGTGTGTGTGTGTGTGCAGATGTGCAACCATGTGTGATGTGTGTGCATCTGTGATTGTGGGTGGGAGCCTGTGACTGTGAGATGAGACTGTGTGTGTGTGTGTGTGTGTGTGTGAGAGAGAGAGAGAGAGAGAGAGAGAGAGAGAGAGAACTTGTGTTTCAAGCAGTCTCTCCCTTGTGTGCTAAAGGTGTACCACCACCTTTAGTAGCCTCCTCCGCCTGATGCTCCCTTAACAAGCAGAGTTGGATCTGTTTCATTTTCCTCTCTCTCTCCAGAAGTTATTCCCCTTTGTCGGAGAGCACAGCGAGAGCCAGCGATAAATTGCTGACTCCACCAACATGAATATTGTTCAATTATTCACAGATGTGTTTTGGCCCTGTTTGACAAAAGCCTCTGCTTCAGCACATTTTGTCTGCTCACCAAAGGCAGTCATGCTAATATGGAATCAGCCGTCATTAGCAGACTCTTAGCAGCTTTCAACCACTCCACACTTTTTCTTTTATCCACTCCATCATTTTCTCTTACGATTTCATTAACGCAAGCCAAGCGTATCCTCCACTTGTGCTTCTCCGGGAAGTCTAACAAGTTCAGTTAAGACACCTGCTGAATTTCCTGAGCTGGGCCTTGCCTTCAGTTATTCATCCCTGCAGTTCTGTACCCTAAATCGCTTTCCCCTGAAGTCTCAGGGAGACTGTCCCTTCCAATGCAGAACTGAGCATTACGAAGCTGTCTGCATATCCCAGAAGTTGGTGTGGGTGCCCGACTCCTTAAACCCCAAGGCTGTTATTAACAGATCTGTCAGGCTGGGATCTTCTCTTCACTATAAACTCGTGCTAAACAGCCTGCTAGCAGCATTAGTGTCACTGGCATCAGTGTGTTTCACAGCCAGTGCACCACCCCCACCTATTTGCCCCCTACTAAGAAGGAGCAATGAATAATTGGGATTATTATGGTAGCCCCAAAGGCCTGAGTTAGGATCAGGGCCCTGTGGTGCTGGGTGCTGTCCATAGACAACAGGCAGTCCTTGCCCTGGAGGTTTACACACTAACAGACTCAAAACTGATGAAGGCTAAGGGACTGGGGTATAACACATAAACAACCCCTTGGACCAGCACCCGGATCACTGAGAGTCAGAGGCAGAGAGCTGGGGTGACCGCTTCCCTGCGCTCCTCCTGCTGCAGAGATGTTCATTCCCATGCATCCCTCTCCTTGCTCTCGCAATCCTCCTGTTTTGTCCCCACCTCCCGAAACGAGCCTCCTGGCATTGCCACGCGTCCCTCTGACGATCTGTAATCCTGGCACTAATCCGTGGTAATCGGGTGACAATGAGAAGGAGCTGCCCTCCCTGTATCAAATGGCCCCAAGAGGAGACTGTGTCCCGGTTGTGCTGCTTGATGTTTCCTAGAGTCGAAGCTAGCGGAGTGGAGCTGACGCTCTTGTTTACACTGCACTGGGTTTGCTGGAGTCCCTCTTGATTTCATCATCATCCCCCAGGCACATCCTGAACAGACATAGCCGCCAGGCAGAGCGAGTGCCACCCAGCTCGATCTCTAGTGAGGTCCTTAAGGTGGTCTGGCTGGATATTCCATTAAACTCATCATGGGCGATCTGATCGTGCCCCTGAAGCTTTTGGTGACCACATGATTGCCAGCTGTGTCGCGGCATTCCTTGGCAAACGTGCTTTGTAATTTGCTGTTCTTCCATCCTAATATGTCCCTACCAACACAGCTGCCGAAACCAAACCAGCACTGACAGAGGTGGTTCTGGGCTCAGCTACCACTATCCTCATTGATTTTTGTCCTGCCTCTCCTGAATTGCACCAGTATAACTGAGAGCAAATCAGGCCCTGATGGACAGTGAACCCAGCATAACCCCTATGAAGTTATTAGAGGGATTCACAAGCACGAGAGGACTGATTTTTTCAGAAGAGCTCAGCGTTGGGTGCTGATCTCTGTTGAAGATCCAGCCCCAAATGTTGCAGTGGGAGTGGCAGGGTGCTGAGCACTTTGGAAATATCTGTGTATTATTTAAGTGCCTAAATTAGGGGGTGGGCCCTCGAAAATCTGTCCCGGAGCTCTGTTCAAAATCTGGCCCACACTGATAGACGTGCACAACCCACACTCTTCCTTAGTGCATGATTCTGTATTGCATGAACCAAGAAAATTAAAGTGAGACCAGATTCTTGTCTCATTGACACCAGTGTAAATCTGGATTAACACCACTGAGCTACTGGAGTTATTCCCTATTTGTACTAGCATCCCTGAAATCAGACTCTAGCCCCCAGGCCCTGAATCACAGCAATGCAACTCTGTTTATCTCAGTGGAGTCATGTCTGATTTAGACTGGAGTCAGTCTGACCAGCTGATGTCCCTCTCTTCCTCTCAGGGTGTCCATTTGATCAAATCAACCAGGGGCTCTCCATGTTTTAAACCTGGCAGCAGCCCTCCCTCCCCACTCCTGTATACACACTGGGAATCGGCAATAGATCTCCAAGCTTTATTGAGATGTGTCCAGCCAGCAGAAGGCAATTTTAAAAGCTAATATGATCTTTGAGATTTACAGCTCTACTTTGTGAAAAATATAAAAGTGGTTCCTTTTCACCCAGCCCCCCCCTTCCCGTATCCCCCTGGTGCTCTGTCTACTGATTTAGGGGCACCAGGTTTGTGGGCACATTAATCAGAGAGCGAATGAGAAAGCTGAAAGCTTTCGCTGCATGCGTAGGCTCTGTGTTGCAGGGGCGGTTGTGATAGCCCAGTTCCATTTGCTTTAGGGGTATAGGGGTGGAGCGTCTTGAATCCTATTCATCCAGCTGATCTGTTTGATTAATTTAATTATGTTTTCTAACCATTCTGCGGAGGTGTTTATGTAACCCACATGCTTCCTGGGTGTGGTGTTCTGTCCCCTCTAGTGGCACTGAGACCACTTAGAGATTAATGAGTCTGCTACAGCCTTAGCTAAGGGCCATATGGTTTTTAGCTCATATAGTAGCAATTCATGTATTTAGCTCTAGAGGTTCCCAGGTTCGATCCTGCCTGCCGATGACCGGGGTCTGTCGGTGTTACATTTAGTCAAGTTGGTTGGGAATTTTTTTGACTACATACTTTTTTTCCCCCTCCAAAAGCGCTGATTTGTCAAAATGGAAATTTTTTGAGGAAACACGTCAGTGCTGACACAACTTTCACCAGGAAGTTTTCTCAGGTCCAGGATGGATTTCCGGTCAGAGAGAGAGAAAGGTGTGGGAGATCCAGCGTCCAGTTCCTGCTCTAAATAAGGCAGTGCAAGCACTTGAACCCACATCCCAGGTGACTGGCTTAGCCAGACTATTCTTGGGTACGTCTCTCTCACTCTTGCATTATTTTTTTTTACAAAAAAATTAAGGTCTCTGTTTCATTCCAATGGGAAACAAAACCAAGTGTAACCTCAACATTTTTCATAAAATGGAATTCTTGTTTTCTGGCCAGTCTTAGTTTTTATACAGAGTTATTCACTTCAGATGTGATTGTTACAGCTGATCAGGAAAAGACTTGTTCTCCCCCGGCCCCACACACACACGAAAAGTTTTGTTGATAATGCAACAACACCAACAACAAATTTCTGTTGAAAATGTTCACACACACCCCCATCAAGATTTCATCATCATCATAATGAACAAACAAACAAACCAGCCACGTAGGGTTGCCAATTTTGGTTGTGAGGTTTCCTCGCATGACATAATCTTTAATCTTAAATGCCTGGAGACTCTGGGTTGGAAACCCTATAACCACCCCAAGCATGCAAATACTTCATTTTTGGTTGCATTTCTTTTTCTATGGAAACCCCCCCCCACTTGAATGGAAAATGAAATGCCTTTCATGGAAATACAAACAACCCTTTCATCGAAAAATAACTGGTGATCGCACCTGTTCAGGTTCTGTGCATTGTGGGTTAAATGTCATCAGACAGCCTGGTGTGCCTGGGCCTTATTTGAAGAAGGGGTTTTCAGGGGAACTGGTAATGAACCTGGTGTTTCTAGATCACTAGCTCAGAGCTGGCCCTGGGTCAGTAATGGCTGCGAGTTGGCCTTATTCCCATCTGACAACTGTCCAGTGGCCTTCATTAAATGCAGGGTCTGAGTCCACTTCCCAGTGCACACTCTGCTTACCTCACCCCCAGAGCTGGCCCTAACTGACCTTCCCAGTGATGAAGGACTGAACAGGCCCATAGAGACTATGTCTCCTCTTCCTCCTAGAAGAAGGGGCCAGGTCAAATGATACTAGCAGGGCCACGTGGGAATGCCTTGCAATGTGTTGTCTGCACTGTGCCTGTTCTGGGGATAACCAGCAGCAGTCTTTCCACTTATAGAGGCCTTTCATTCCAGTCAATTCATGCCATGCAGAACTCATTTCCCCCACAACTGAAATGCATCCGCATCTGGGCAGCTGTAATGGCTCACAGCAACACTGCCCAAGAGTTTAGGATGGGAAGTGAAGAAAAACACTGTGTGCAACAGGGGAAATCTAACTGGGTACAGCACTGACTCCAGAATGCCCCTTATTAAATCAGTAACGTCGCTTCTTGAAACACCCTCGGCTTACCCTGGAAGTCTCCTGTTCAAGCATGGACCAGACTCAACACGTCTTAGCTGGTGACAGCAATGAAACTGGTACCTAAGGTGATATGGCTCTGGATGTCTAAATAGTTCCAGCAACAGGATGGACTGTGGTGGTGTTTTCATTGTTAGAGAGCTTATTCCTTCACTCTCCCACTTCCCTGGTCCTTCTCACATGAATAGATAGCAACAATACCCAAAGTCCGAAGGTGCAAACAATTCGCTGTTTATTGGGGTGAACTTCCAGCAAGCTTAAATCCAAGTTCCTTTTTCCTTATTTTCGAATCCCAACTTACTTCCTGTTTGCCCCTAATTTATATAGTAATATTCACAGCTATACCTTAACCAATCATTCCACTAAAATTTACCTAACCAATCCTAACATATTGTAACATGATTAGCTAACCAATTATAATCCACCACCTTAATTAGTTTACACCCAGCAAAATTAATTATACAGCAGACAGAAACAATTACAGAACCAGACAGAGACCATGCAAATAAACATACAAAACAATACAGAAGTGAGGATTTTACAACTACATCTATACAGACATAAGGGTTTTACAACTACATCTATACAGACATACGGGTTTTCCAGCTGTGTCTATTGATAAGTGAGTTCTTACCAGACAGAAAACTATCAAACTAAATTTCCTTTCACATCTTCTAGGCTTTTCCCTTTCACTGGAGGTGATAGATCGGATCACCTTCCTAACAGCCCCAGATTGCCTTATTTCAATATGACTAAACAGGGCCTCAGACTGTCACAGTGAGAGAAGGCCCTTACACAGATAGACAATGATTTTGATTCTTTCTTTTATATCTCTATAACTAGCTAAGTGATAAGAATACACCTAAATTCTTAAAGTATAGGCCTTTGAGCAGGCTTGAATATCTATATCCTAACACTCCACCCCTTACATTCCAGATAGGAGGCTGGGCAGCTTTGAGTGTGTGTGTGTGTGTGTGTGTGCATTTGTCTGGGTGTGCATGTGAGCACATCTCGGCATGTGGATGTATGTGTATGCATTGTGTGTGTGTAGGTGTGTGCATAGGTGATTGTAGGTGTGTTCATGTGGGCACGTGTGTGTGTGTGTACATGGGTGTCTGTAAGATGAGTATTTGTGTGTACATGTACCTGTTCCAGTGGATACAGGTGCTAAGTTACGCTGTGTCCATTTGTTTCGGAGAAAGAGCCAAACCATTTTTCAACCTGGCGTCAGAGCTGAACAGACAAGCAAAACCTCTCTCCTCTGCCCTCTCCTCCTTCCCCCCCCCCCCCGGTCTTTCCCTCACACCCTCTCCTGTTGCTCCCACGAGACTCTGAGAGGCTCTGCGCCATGTGCATTGACTCCCAGCCATTTCCGTCAACAGGCTGGGGCTGACAGCCTGACGGATGACACCCTAACAGTGCTAGATTGGAGAAATACTAGATTTATCCAGCCCTGCCATGCCCAGCAGAGCTGCTTCGATAGATTTGCCATGGTTATGAAGCGACAGCATCGCAGGCATGTGCGTTAAGCGGCGGCACAGTGTAGCTGCAGCCTCCCAATTGGTTACAGGCGATGGTTGGTCTTCGGAAACTTTTAACTTGTCGGAACAGTTTAAAGGATCGAGACAAAAAAGGAACTAATATGACACTGCGGACGTGCTCCCCTGCTGCACAGGCGTGCTCTGGTCTCCTACAGGCAGCAGTCGGATCACTGTTCCGTGCATCTCCTTGTGAAGGCTTCTGTCTCCGCTGCAGCCGAAGCTTCAGTGCGTGGTGGACGGCAGCTGCCTGGGAAAGCAGTGCCTCGGCGTGCACAGCCACTGCAACCCTCCCCCTCCTCCAGCGGGCTTCCTTATCCTGCTACCCCCAGGGTCGGACTCGAAGGGCAGTTACTGATTCCCTTAGGGTGCCCACCCTCACCCTTCATGTAATCCATTCCACTGCTGCTGGAGGAGTGCAGTCCCTTCTCTGCCTAGAATACAGCACATAGGGCCCATGGGGAGGACAGGGGGGTTGGTTGATCCTAGATCAGCGGTTCTCAAACCGTTGGTCAGGACCCCAAAGTGGGTCGCGGGCTGGCATTAGACTTGCTGGGACTCAGGGCCGAAGTCCTAGGGCTTCAGACCTGGGCAGCGAGGCTCAGGTTACAGACCCTCTGCCCGGAGATGTAGTGCTTGGGCTTTGGCCTCCCTCCCAGGGCAGCGGGGCTTTGGCCCCCCCTGCCCTGCCCGTGGCAGCAGCATGGCTCAGGCGGGCTCGGGCTTCGGTCCCCTCTCCTGGGGTCGTGTAGTAATTTTTGTTGTCCGAAGGGGTCGCGGCGCAATGAAGTTTGAGAAACGCTGCCCTCGATCCTTCAGCACTGGCCTACACCGCTTGAGCTCACCTACTGAGTCCAGCACCTATTCCCCATGGCTCAGCCACAGATGGAGGGAAGGTATGCGCTGAACAGTGGGTTATGGCTGGACTAAATATTTTTGCCCCTATATTTCCCACCATGGCCACTACAGCTGCAGCTCCACTCCTGGGAGGGCTAGTGAAGACAAGGTGCCAGCACCCCACAGCATTTTAAGCAGCATATTGTGCAGACTTGCTGAGCAGGGTTAGATGACATAGGGGCTTGGGTGCTGGTGGGTGCCTAGAACCCTGTAGGTAGTAGGGCTCCCATCTTCGCTACCACTGATGGGGTTGTATCGCTCCTAGGAATGGTGGGAGATTTTTGTCAGCAAACCTAAGGCAGAGACCCTCCCTCTCTCTCTGTCTGTCTCTGTCAGGGCTCCTATATGATGCCTATCACTGTGACATCACATCATCTCCCTCCTGCTTCCTCTCTCTTTGGAGAGTGCTCCTTCAGCCTTTTAAAACTCCCCACAGATTAAAAGTAGAAAGAAAACTGACCTGCCTTGGGCTTTGAAAAGCCACTTAAGTCCTTCCAAAGTGTTTCAGATTTGGGGCTTTGAGTGCACACTCCCAAGCTGTAGGGCTTTTTTGCAGTGGTCAGAAGAAGGTAATTGATCACTGACTTCCCCAGGGCTGGAGCACACACATCAGCATGTGGGTCGGGTTATGGATGGCTGCAAACCCTGTGAGTAGATGCTTTTAATTAAATTTCAGCTGAATAGCCTGTTACTACCGAAGAGGGATACGGGGAGGGGAGGGAGATGTGGGGAGAAGTTTTTTTGCAATGCTCAACTTTCCACCAAGTGTAGGCTGAGAAAGTGCTGACTAGCCACAGGGAAATCTTCCACCCCGAGTATCAGTATTCAGGCAGGGTGCCAGGCAGAGTGAAAGCTGCATCCTCCTCTCTGAAGAGGAGCTGAAAGGAAGTTGGAAGGTGCGGAGTTGATGGCAGGTAGGAGTTATGGTTTTGCAATTGCCCATCCTCATCACAGAACCACTGTGTTGTCTAGCACGATCGATGGTCGGTGCTCTGGAGGGGTAAGGTGATTGGAATAACGGGAGGCCTATGGGTGAGCAATGAGAAGCATGATTGTCCTGTGGTTTGGGCACTGGCCTAGGACTTGGGAGACCGGGGTTCAAGGTCCTGCTCTGCCACAGACTTGTTATGTGACCTTGGGTGAGCTCTGTGCCTCCATTCCCCATCTGTACAATGGGGCTAAGAGCAATTCCCTGTCTCACAGCAGGGTGGGGAGGATACATACATTACAGATTGTGTGGTGCTCTGACACTACGGCAATGGGTAAGTTCCACAGGCAGATAGTTACGTGTTCCTGGGAAGGGGTGTGGTAACAAGAACTGAAACAGCAAAGGGGAGTGCTGCCGCTGTGGATTGAGAGGCAGCGGCAAAGCTGTGTCTGCAGGAGCCCAGCGTAGGAATAACAGGGGATGCGGCAGGTCAGGATTGAGGACGTCGGCAGAACTGTGCATGGGCTGGAATAATAAAGGGGATGTGGGGCAGAGTTGGCAGAGCTGTATGGGGAACTCAGGCTGGAGCATCCCTCTAAATATACAATGGGCTGAGGAACTCAGAGAATGTGTTGGGACTAAGGTAGAAGGGGGTGGACAGACTGTGGGAGTTTCTTGTTCAAAGGTACCTCAGGGAAACCTACAGCCTTTCCCTCCAACTGGCCAGCGGGTCCCAACCTCTCCAGTGATTGTTCTCTGGACTCCTCTCAAGCCAGGACTTTGAGGAGGTCAGACAGGGATGCAGACTCGGCTGTGTCCTGGCATTGGTCTTGACTATTCTTGAAATGAAGAGACATGATCACAAAAGGACCAAAGAGAATCTCGGAGCTCAGCAGATAAAACTGAATTAAGTGGCCAGTTGGTTTGTACTAAACAAAACAAAGTAAGGGACCAGCATAAATAGCTCCATTGCATCGACCTGCAGCTGTATTTCTAGGATTCAGAGCTGTATGCTCCTTCACACCATCTCAGGTCACTTCTTTCATCCTTGCCTCTCCTACACAGGTGAGTTCAGGACAGACAGTTACCCAGTGTTCTTTAGTAGCACAATGTGTTGTCATCTGGGATCAGGGCTTGAATTCCAGAGGGCCAGGAAGGCGTCCTGCTCAGTCATGGTATCAGAGGAGTAGGTGTGTCACTCTGCAATGCCCTCTACAATAATAGGCTAGTGACAGAGTGAACTGCCTCCTGGGGAGAAAAAAAAACACCCTCAAGCAGCTGGCTACAATTAATCAATCTTCTCTGAAGCTGCTGGGAGTGAGAGGGGTCTGGAGTCTTTGAGCCAAACCCAGCTCATCCCACAAAGAGAAAGGAGAGGCAACAACCAAGAAGCCTGTGTGCTGAAGGACTAGTGTTAAGGAGGAAACAGTTTCAGGAGGGGACAGGAGGAGAGAGAATCACCTTGGGAAAAAGGTACTGAGTTTGAGGAGAGGTGGGCATGGGCTGGGGGCTGCCTTTCTAGGCAACTTTGGAGTTGCCTGAGCAGTAACTTATGGGGAAATGAGACTAAAGACTCTGGGTGTAGACAATGATAAACTGAATACTGAACCATTTCCTTTTTTGAAGCATGCTAGCTAGATACAGCTAGAGTGGGTATGCTGACCCACGCTGCAAGTGCGCCCCCAATTGCCGTGTAGACATAATCCTGCTGGTGCAAATCTAGCTTTTGTATACTTATATAGCCCCATTACTGTAGTATGTGAGTACGTTGCAGTCTCCAATGTGTTTATCCCTCACAACACTCCTGGCTGGCAGGGCAGGGCTTTTATCCACCTTTCACAAGAGAGAACTGCAGCATGCAGACTTAGGCCCGGACTTATAAAGGTATTTAGGGCCTGCTGTGCTCAGCATTGCCCTGCCTAACTGATTTAGGAGCCTAAATCCAATCAACAATTGATGAGTCTGGGTGTAGGTGACTTGCCCAAGGTCACATGGAGCCAGTGGCAGAGTAGGGAAGTGAACTCAGATCTACTGAGCCCCCATGCAGTACCTTAGCCACATGACCATCTGTTCTTTCCATGCTATGCTGCTATTTTTATCTGTGTTGCAACACCGTTGACCCCAAACTGATTACAACAGAGCCTCAGACTGGGTAATTGGAGCATAAGCAGAGCCTACAGTTGTATCCTATTGTGCTGTGTATTGCACTGCCACTTTGCCAACAAGCTGTCCTCTGTGGCCTTCATTTCTTGCTAGTCAAGTGTTCTCAACATCCTCATCGCAGCAGCTGTGCTGGTTTCAGGGCCTTGAGAATTAAGCTTTGCATCACTGAGGTTATTTCCAGGTCTTTGCATTATCTGCAAATCACCATCTTCCCCCTCCCCCAATTACCTCTCTAACAATCCTATATTTAATTAAACTGTCTGGACTTGCTCCTCCATCAGTTCCTTTTGTTGATATCTTTGCATGCACACTAGGACTGACACTTTCATCTGAACTTCCGTGGTTCATGTGAGAAAAAACACCTTTGCCCTGGCTGGCCATTCTGTTTCCCTGCAGCGAGGGCAAGGTGAGGGGTTGCAGCATTGTGGTACCAATCTAATCACCCATTGCCTCAGCTTCTGGTTAGAGAAGGAACAGGGATATGATATTGGGTGTGTTTCTCAAAACCCCAGCTCCTGGAGTCCTGTGACTCTGGGAGAATCTCAGCTTCCATTTTGAAGAGCAGAGTATGTTTCTAGTCTTTATGGTTGCAGGGAGAAGCTTGAAAATGTGACCTTACAGGTTTAAAAGCCAAAAGATAAATAAAAAGAATCCAGAATGTTGTTGGTGGGTTTTTTTAAAAGGCAGCCCTGCAAGCCTGATGTTGCTGTTACTACCTGCACATGATGTTCACTCTGGGCCAAATCAATCCCTGGCGTAGCCAGATTGACTTCAGTAGTTACACGAGGGGTGAGTCATGCCCTCTGACAAAAGCTTTTTCCCCCTCTCCTTTCAGTTCCTGAGCCATGGTGCTAGCACAAAACACGTTCTCTGAGCAGCTGCAGTTCCAAACACCCCATATTGGTCCAACTGAGAGCTCGTCAAGAGACTTATGTTCAAGAATAAATAGCTCAGCGTAGGAGCCTTAGGCAGTGAAGGGGTCTTGAAAGGAAAAAGGGCTGAACCAAAGGGAAAACTCAACAGAGTTTGTTTATAATCCTGTAACAAGGGGGGGGGAGAATCTTTGTGCAGAATAGACTGGAGGAAGCAAAGAGCTGGAAATAAAGCATTTTCCCTACCCCTTTATCTTTAAATAAAAAGCTTCAGAACAAAGCCTCTGTACAGAACAGAATTAGCCCTTTTGCAGTTAAACAGAAAGCAACCAACTAGCGCTGGCCTCATGCCAACGGCCCTCTGGCGCTGTGCTTTCAAAGCATCCGAACGCAGTGTATGAGTGGCCACCTTACCAAAGCATCAGTTCACCCTTGGAGGGCAGAAGGGTGCCTTTCCTAGCTATCTGTGGTACTTATATGGGCCCTATTATGGTCAACTGAAGTCCCAGTCTAGTGGTCTAACCCCAAATCTTTCCTTTCCTTTTCCACAATGCTTAATGGCTGGAGAGTTGGATACCTTCTAAACGTGTGGTGAGGGTGGAGGAGAAATCTGGTGGCAAACTTTATACCAAGGGTATTTTAAAAAGCAAATAGGCTATTGATAAAGGGGAGAGGAGGGCTGGGATTGTTGCCAACTCTCACAATTTTTGAGTCTTGCAATAGTTGGGTTTTTTTCCTTAAAGCCCCAGTTCCTGGAGTCATGTGACTATGTGAGAATTGCAGCTTTCACTTAAAAAAGAGAAGCAAGGGGCAGATCCTTAGTGTAAATCCTATGACAATTTATACCAGCTGAGGATTTTCTCCCAAGTGTCTACTTTTCCTGGCTTTGGAGAAAAGCTTGAAAATGTAACCCCTCAAGGCTCTTTAAAAACCAAACCAAACAAAAAAAAAAACCACACCCCAAAATACTTGTTTTAAAATCTCATGATTTGGGGGCATAAGACATGATGTTTGAATGCTTGGGATTGGTGGTGCTTGGGATTGTTCTCTCTTCTAAAACGCATGGGAATTATGTGAGTACAGCACAGATTTCCCCCGCCCCTTGGGTAGCCCGTCCTGTAGCTTGTCCTGGATTCACAACTGTTGGTCCTGGTTCTCGGCTCCTTTGTTTCTTTAGCTCTCATACTTGGATGCCAAGTGAACGCATGCACCAACTGAGTGCATCTTCTCTGTCACGCTAATAACCAATTATCACGGACAGGAATAGGCTTAACATTTTAACTCCTTTTCAGGATTCAATTAAGTACGCAGGTGCCTGGGCCTGGGCCTCACTTCTGAACCATCTGAATTCTCTCTCCTAAACCCTTCAAATCCAAAATAAAGCAATAACTAACTGCGGCTCAACTTCTGTGCTGGCAAGAAGAAACTGAAATTCCTTTTGTACCCAAGGGCAGTCCAGCTGCTTGCCGTTCCCTGTATTTACAGAACTTTATATCATTTTCTCATAGCTGTCAGTTTCAAGGGATTTTCAAGTTTTATTAGTGATTGGCTCTTAGGGCATGTCTACACTGCAATAAAACACCTGCGGCTGGCCCATGTCAGCTGACTGGGGTTTGGGCTGCAGACTATAAAACTGTAGTGTAGATGTGCAGGCTCGAGCCTGGGCTCTGGGACCCCCTGAGTGGCTCCCTGTTTGAACTTGCCTACTCCAGGAAGGCAGTTATGGGTCAGTGCACAGAGCTGGGAATCAGGACACCTGGCTTCTATTTCTCTGACACAGTCAGTAGATGAAGGGTGGGGTAGGGGTTAGGTGGCTAGCCTTGGACTTGGATTAAATTCCTCGCTCTCACATCCAGTTGTGTGACCTTACACGTGTCACTTAGCCTCTCTGAGCCGTGGGTCCCTATCTGTAAAATGGGGATAATAGTGCTTCCCTGTCTCCCAGGGGTACAGCTTGTGAGGCTCAGATACCATGCTAACCAGGAGCCATAGAAGCTCCTTGAGCCAGTCAGTTGGCTGCTCTGGGGCTCAGTTTCCCCATCTCTAAAACAAGGATGAAAATAATACCCACTTTTCAAAGTGTTTGCAAATCTGCAATCATTATATAAGTACCAAGCATTTAATTCCTTCTAGGGGTGGATCTCAGCACTGCAGCCTCTGTTATTGGTAGCAACTAGAAGCCCCACTGAGATTGTGGCCCCATTATGCTAGATGCTGTGTGTCCACAGAGTAAGACAGTCCCTTCCCTGAGGCGTTGGCAATTTAGTAGTCAAGATGGATGAAGGCAATACTGTATTATGACCCCTGCGTTACAAAGTGGGAACTGAGGCACAGAGAGGAAGCAACTTGGCTGATGTCACACGAAGTCTGTTGCTGAACTGGGACTTGCGCCAAGATCACCTGTGTACTAGACAAGTGCATTAACTACAAGCCCATCCCTTTTCTCAAAGCCAAAAGCTGCTACGGGCTGATCAGACCTTTTGGAAACGTATTTAGTTCCCTTGACTACAGTGCTATAAAATCCTTGAGATTACCAGGAGCATTTGAACAAGGTGCCTTTTAAGAAGGCCAGGGTGGACTCTAGATAGATGCTAATTTAGTTATACTTACGAATAACTAACTCCTCAGCTCCCATAAACCAGGATACCTTGTGGGTCCCAAGTTAACCCTGCAAAAACAGGAGAAGAACTTTAATTGAAAAAGAGAGCACAGCTGCTAGCAGAAGAGGGGATTTGTTTCTTTTATGGTTCTATTAAGATAATGCTAAGAATGGTGCCTTGGCTGTTATAACAGATTCTTATTTAAATCTCTCCCTCCTTTAAATAAAGGGAATATGGCTCTCCTTTGCAATGTTTTTCAATGAGCGTAGGAATTTTTTGTGTATTGTAATTGATTTATTTTGTAATGCAATATTGTCTAACATTCACAGACTCATTTGACTAAATTATTCATCAGCATTTTTTTTTAAATAATGCAGCAATGTTCTCTTGCAAATGCCGCTTTCATTTCTTGCTTCTTGGGCTGGGGATGGAAAATAATATGCACAGGGGAGGGGGGGTAAATCTGTCTTGTCTTGCTCCAAGTTAACTGCAGTGTTGTAGCTGTCATGGTGCCACACAGAAGAAGAGGAGAGCTCTGTATAGCTTGAAAGCTTGTCTCTTTCGTTAACAGAAATTGTTCCACTAAAAGGTATTCCCTCACCCACCGTGTCTTGCTCCAAGGGAGTTCAGAATGACTTACCCGCTGTGGGCCTTAAGACTAGTTAATTAGGCAATTACTAGAACCCATATTTAGGGTCTGATCCAATACCCATTGAAGTCAATGGTACCACTCCCACTATCCTTTATGTGTAGTGGAGTATTGGGGGGGGGAGGGGGGCTCATTTCCCAACAAACTCGGGGCAAATCCTGGCCCCTTTGAGGTTAGTGGCAAATCTTCCACTGACTTCAGTGGAGCAGGATTTGGCCCCATGGAGCTTGTGTTCTCTTGCTTATGCCATTGTGACTCCACTGGCTTCAGCAGAGTTACTCCTCTGGCTGAGAGCCTTGAAAGCAGCAGGAGAATCTGGCACCTGGAGTCCTTTGTCTGAAGGGAAATGTAAAACCACGGCCCTGCTAGTGCTGACCCCTGGAAGAGCTGAGACTACATGAGGTAGACAAGAGTGGGGAAACTAAAATCCGGGCAGTGACCTCCGAGCCCTGCCTATCGTTAATACTGTCTGGGATTTTCAAAGGTGCCTATGGGAGTTATGCGCCTGACTCTTTGAAAGTCAATGGGATTTTAGAGTGGGAGGGTCACAAGCACCTAAGTGACCATTGGGGATTAGGAACTTTTGAAAATCCTCCCCACTGGGTGTCTAACTCTCTTGGGATCATCTGAAATTCTCTCCTGTTAATTCTTAGACCCAGCTAGGGATTAGGGTTCTGAAACGCTGAAGCTTCAGCTACTTCTTGTAAAACTCCAGCAAAAATTATTGGATTCTATTCATTCCCTCTGGGGCACCTGGCATTGGCTGCTGTCAAAAGACAGGATACTGGGCTAGATGGACCTTTGTTCTGACCCAGTATGGCCGTTCTTATTCTAGGCAGGTAATTTTCCTGCCCGTATCACATCATACATGAGCATCTCCCAGTTGTGCATTAAGCAATGTGACTAACATCTGTCATGTGTTTCGTTCCATCTCCTCCTTTCACAGGGGGAGAACCGTGTGTGCAGTTGTGTTTTGTTTTTGTGGACTTTTTATTTTATTTTATTTATGTTTTAGTGTGTGTGCACACTACTCTGTGTGTGCGTTGGAGAAGGCCAAGTCAGAACTATGCCGTGCATTTGGAGCCGAAGGTGATGAGATCTGTGATGATCCTTTGTTCCGTGGTATTGGAGGTGCACTAGACAAAGCTGTCTCCTGCACAATTCTCCCTGTTCTGTGGAGTCCCTTCAATAAACAGTGGGAGGAGAGCTTGAGAAGAGGCATAGAGATGGATTTTTCAAGGCAGAGTTATGAGGAACCCTTTCTTTCTGGCTCTTTTGAACTTGCATAGTGTTAGAAATCCCAGTGGCAAATGAAAGGAAGGGAACAAGGTGTTTTGCCTTTGAATCAAGGAACTACATCTGTTTTTTCAATTTTATTTGAAGTAAATAAAGAGCAAGATTTGATTCTGAATTTGCTTAGTTTAAGGGAGGGTGAAAATCTTTCTCAGATTGAAAGATGGGACATTGTATCTTCCGCTTTCCAGTTAGGGACTGCGTGTGACTTGAGCATCTAGTATTAAAGGGAGGAATGGACAGGGCCCAATGCGCTTAGAAAATGGGCAAAACACACTATTCTTTCATTAGATGTGTTCTCTCTCGCTCTCTCTGCATGCGCTACAAAGAAAGCGTGCAGAGCTCTCGCTTCATTTGCATTCCTGTGTAGCAGTTACTGTTTTCAAGTCCCAGGATGTGATGCTGATGAAAGACAGTTAATTCAATTTCTACAGAGAAATTGATTAATGGACTGGATTAAAATAAATCCCTGGTGTCCTGGGTCCCTGCAAAGCATACCAATTCCACTTTTTCTCCCAGGTCCCTCCTTCTCGCCTGACACTTTGACAATGTGTTTGGGAGAAAGAAAAGAAAAGGGATCGAAAGGAAGTTTTTAAAGAAGAGGAGGAGAGATGACCACTGGCAGATTAATGATAAAATACATCTCTGTATTTAGTTAGCTTGATTAATATTTTTAAAAGAATTCCCTGTTGCCTATATACTAATCTTGGATTTGTTCTAGCTACTTCCAGTGGCTTTTCAGAAAAGGTATTTAATATGCATTTGCAAGAGAACGCTCAGGGACTTGGGAGCAGAGGACAGAGACTCTTTGCTGCCACTCTGGGTACGTCTCCGCTGCATGGCTAGCAATAGCAACATACACGTGGCAGTATGGACTTCAGCATGGGCTATACGAGCATGCCACGGACTCTGCATAACTACTCCTGTTGCTAAAGGTAGTGCCGCCATAGCCACACTGCTAATTTGAGATGTGCTACTGCAGGCAAAGCTAGCCTGAGCACGTCTACGTAAATTGCAGTCACGCCTTGGATTGCAGTCTAGAGATACTCACACAAGGCCCCCCCCCCCCCAACAATTGTTGTTCTTTGTGGGGAGTTTCTGCAGGGATGTCAAGAAATGAATGGGCCAGTGAGAATGACCCGCTTGGTGGTAGTATGTTGTCAGAGCAACACGTGGCAGAAACTTGCCCTACTGCTGCTCATGCTGACCCTATTTCAGCTAAGACACATGCTTAGGTCTTAACACAACTAAACAGGACAACCTGCCTGCGTGGATGCAGCTCTACCAGTATGAAGGTTCCTAGATGGGAATAAATGTAGACCAGTATAAGGGAGGGGAATAAGTGATGCAAGTAAAATGCACCTTTCTACTGGTATAGCAGCATCCACTTTAGTGTTTGTACTGGGATAACTACTGCAGTTTAAAAAACCATGCCCCTAAATAGAATAGCAAAGGGTGTAGTAGGGTAGGAAGGCTGGTCCAGTGGCTGAGATGCTAGCCTGGAATATGGGATACCTGCCTTTAACTCTCTTCTGTCACTGACTTTTCTGTGTGCTCTTAGTCAAGCCATTTAGTCTCTCTGTGCCTCAGTTCCCCATCTGTACAATAGGGATAATAGCACCCCCCCTGCCTCGCAGAGGTCTTGTGAGGACACATTCATAGGCATAGTTTGATGTCTATATTTGGGGGGCGGGGCAGCTCCAGTCAGGCCAGTGGGCTGTGTGTGTGGTGGGGGGACAAATTCCATGCCTGCCTGATGTTTGCAGTTTGGGGGGCAATGCCCCTTCCTGCCCCCCCCCCCAACTACACCAATGGATAGATATGATGGTAGATATAATAGGGCCATAAGTACCTAGCTAAATGTGTATCAGCAGATTTGGGGGAAGGTGGAGGGCTGGACTAGCGGTGCAGGGGGGAGGGCTGCAGGACCATAGCATGGTGCACCAGTAGAGCTGGCTGGGGCTTCTGCCAACTGGGCTTGTAGTACATTGGCAGAGCTGAGTGGGGAGCCTGGCATCAGAATGGCAAGTAGGGTTTGATGGCTGAGACTGAGGTGCCTGACATCACCTCTCTCGACCCTACTTTGACGAGCCTTAAAATTCACCTGTGACTTCCAAGTACAGGAACCTAAGAGGTGAGCCAGGATGGGAGCAGTGACAAGCTGACCTGGCTGAGTTTCTCCAGACCTTGTTGGGATCTGTCCCTTTACCCAGTACAGGTCAGCTCTCCTCCAAAATTTGAAAAAGTCATCAAGAAAAGCCCTCATAACCAGCGTCTTGAAGATGTAAAAGTACTAGGGACCCAGCCTCTTCCAGAGACCAAAAGGGTTAAATCATTCAGGATGATGGGGTGGGGTGAATTGCTTTCAATTAAATGCTGCTTTTCAGCTACACAAGCCAAAGTGCTACAGGTTCTTTTTAACCTGTCTCTTGGACGGATCCGCTCTCTTTGCTCCCCTTAGCAACCCTGGAGGAAAGGCCTCTGCTCCCGATCTCTTCCTCGCTTCCTGCATGAGCACATCCTTGTGGGCTTGCTCTGATCTGCTCACAGCGCCGCTTTGCATACAGAAAATCACTGGGCATGAGCAATTTGTCAGCTGAAAGGGGCTTGAAATAGAACATATGTGGTACATCTTGCATTCAAATTCAGCAAGCTTCTTGCATAGTCCATTGTGCCTTCCCTAACAAACACCGCAGAGGTGTTTGTGTGTGGCCTAGATTTTCAATCACCGCTTTGATTCCTTAGCAGAAGTATTGTGTGTTGCTGTGTTTCATCTACAGCAGGGTACCAGGTACCCAGCTGCGCTGGTGCTTTCTTCTCATGCACGGCTCTGCGAGGCAGCTATTACACACTCGAGCAGATGGCAAGGGCTTTCACTGCGAAACCAGCACTGCAATTTCACCCTTTTAGGGTGCTCTCCAAGCCATAGAACTGTAGCCAATGAGGAAGATGCTAAGGATCTGGTTTCAGTAATATTCTGCTGTTGAGTCTGTCTTGAAGAAAAAAATTCACCATTTATGGGTGACTGTTTGATAATAAACTCTTGCTTTCCGAGTGCTAGCATAATAGTGGCTTCTCACATGATCGCTGTTGAAGGTATCTGTGCCTCACCAGGATTTTGGAGTGACCAAAGTAGAGATACGTACCTCCGAGAATCCATCCCAGGTTATGCTGGGACAGGACTTTGGGGGTTTGCTCAAGGGCTGGGTGGAAATCCATGCAGTGCAGGTATAAGCCGCACACCTCTTGGGTGTGGGGTTCTGTCCACTTGTAACACCGACAGACCCCGGTCGTCAGCGGGCAGGATTGAACCTGGGACCTCTGGAGCTAAATGCGTGAACCTCTACTGCATGAGCTAAAAGCCATATGGCTGTTAGCTAAGGCTGAAGAGCAGGCTCGTTAATCCATCTTTAAGTGGTGTCTGTGCCACTAGATGGAACAGAGCACCACACCCAGGAGGTGTGTGGGTTACATAGGCATGATCAATAAGGAGTTACATATCTTGAGTCTCATTATCTTGGGAGTTCGATACGGCTGGATGGAAACAAAGTATTCTTTTGGGGGAGGGGGGGCGGGAAACTGAGGTTTTGAATGTCTTTGTTCTACATTGGAACATACACAAACACACACTCCAGATCTCCCACAGCCCAGATGAGTGCTCTAATCACCAGGCTATTTGCTGGTCTTTGGTTTTGACCAGAAATTGCACTCTAGACCTGAGAAACCTTCACAACAAATCAGCATTTCTGGGTTGGGGAATGGTGTGTGTGTGTGTGTGAGTAAACAGAACTTCTGACCAGCTCTAGAGTTTGCACAAGAACCTTGTTTGTCCCATCACCTCAGTGGGTGTTACACTGGAGTAAGAGCCAACCGCAGGGAGCTCAGGATTTGGCCTGGTGAGATGAACTCAGTGGGAGTTTTGTTGAGTAACGAGAGAAGGGACTGCAGGGTTTCTGGTTATTATAACTTGACTGAAATGGGATTCTGAAGCTTCTGCCGGGCTAAAATCTAGACATCTTCTCTGCAGTTCTTAATTGGGTAAATTGCCAAGGAATTGCATGAGAAGACTGTGTAAGATTGGCATAAAACATTAAATAAGGACCTGAAATACCACAGTGAGTGGAATGGGGGTAAGAACCTAGGTTAGGGTTAGCCCACTGAGGATTCTTCCTGCGTAAGGACTCCAAATGACATGAAATATAAATGAATCCCATGACAGTGGCTTATTGAGTTTTGGATGGCGGTCACGCATGCAATGCTGCCCTGAGAGTCCCAGGGCCTGCGGCTCCACTTTGTGCAGTCATTCATATCTGTGCCAAGTGAGTATGAAGTGTCCCCATTCTGGCCTGGTAGCACGTTACATCTGCTTTGCATTTCCATTGCACTGGCAAATGACTGCGTACTGTGCAGGAGAGTCAGGCCCACCGAGTACTGCTGGGTACCTAGTGTGGTGATCTGTGATCACTCAGCGCTTACGGTGCTTGCAAGAGCTCGGCTTTATCTGTGTCCCGGCTCTCGCTCGCGGAGTATAGCAAGATCTTCCCGGTGCACTGTCTGGACTTTGTCAGCCCTTTAAAGGTACGGTCCCCAATCCAGCATTCAGGATTCGTCTACACTGCAATCTCCAGTGTGATTGCAACTTGGGTCGACGCACCCATGCTAAAAATAACCATGTGGGTGCAGTGGCACAAGCTGCATTGCAGGTTGTACAGACCTGCTGGGGACTCTAGGTACGTACTTGCATTGCTTGTCTGTGCCACAGTGTCTTCACCGTGCTATGCTAGCACGGGTGTGTCTACCTAACAATCCCCCCAGGTTGCTATGTAGACAGACCCTCCAATGTCTTCAGCCAGGTCTTGCTATGTGCACTCCAAGGGATGAAGCAGCTTATTTCGGCGACATGACGCTCCTACGGATGCACAGTGAGCTGACCTGTCTCCGCAGCTCCTTGCTGGCTCTCTCGCGCGGCAGTGTTAGACTGCTCTCTGCAGTCAGCCCACCTCGCTCCTGTGACGTTCTCACAAGTGATGTGCTTTTATTGGCAAATTTGAGGAAGCCACTTGGCAATATTTTTCCCTCTCCAGCTGCATGTTTCACCCTCATTAAATGCACTCGGGGGACAAAGCGGTGCCAGAGCCCCTGTTTAGGGTCAAACATTCCACACCAAGGCTGCAGCTGACAGCTCTGAAAAATATATACCCCCTCTTCTTTCCCTGCCTCCCCCTCCCCCACAGCACGGTTATTCCTTCTGGGGAAAGGTAATGTCCATCAAGGGAGTTAAAGCCAAAGACCTCTTGTTGGAATCTGACTCGGGAACGGAGCGGGATGACGTGCCTGTGGATGTGGCTGACCCGCTGCAGCTGACCGAGCCCTCAGCCAGGAAATTACACTGGCCCTAGCCCCAGTTTGTGTAAATTGGTGTCATTCTGCTGGCATCAATGGGCCCCGTCCCCAGCTGGTGTACCTTGGCAGAGCCATTGAGTTACACTGACTTGTACCAGTGGACCAGACTGTCCGATAATAGCGGTAGGACTGAAAGGCAGTTGGACCTGGACTGCCCAGTTGTCCCTGGGGTCCATAGCAGTGCAACTTTGGCTCAGGGGGAGTTTGAGGTGAGCAGAGAGATGCAAGTGAGAGCTCACGGGGGTAGGGAGAGGAGGAGTTGATTATAAAAGTATATTTTAAAATGGCCGAATCTAGTGCGGAGATGCACTGATGGCTGGTCATGACAGTGAGCAGTGCTGCTTTGCTAGGGTCCCAGTCTGTCTCCTTTCTGTGTCCAAGGCTAGTGATACACTGCAGACTTTGCAGGAGGTGGAAGAGGGAGATCGCTCCGCTTCTGCTTCAATTCGCTCGCTGTTGTTGCGGGAATTACCAAAAAGTTTGCCCTGCAGGCAGAAATACTTAAGGGGTATTTTCACAGCTGTAACCCCCCACCCCCACCCCGCTCCTTAGCTACTCCCCTGCACCTCCGCATGCACTGGGATATCTGGTTTTAAAGGCTCTTCTCCTAATTGGGAATGCATGAATTGCCACCTAAAGACTTGAGCGACTAGAATATAACTTATGACAAAACCAACATAGAAATCAAACTCCAGAGTGTGAAAGCTGGGGCAGCAGAGCGACTGTACAATCCAAGAGAGGGGAAGGGGAGGAGTAAATTGTGTGAACCTCTAAAGTGAAGGGAGCCCCACAGACTGTAGAAGATTGCATAAATTACAACAGCTGAGTCTGTTTTATAGGTATTTGGAAAAGACTGTGACTAGTAAAAAAAAAAAAAAATAATAATACATGCATGTGGAAAGGAAGGAACAGGAGGGCTCGGGGGAGCCATTTTCTTCTAGTTGGGCTTGTTTGGATCCTACCAACTGGAAGTAGTGGGAGGATGGAGATGTGAGGTCACATTTTCCCTTCATCTAAATCTGCATCTAAACCAGCCTGGGAGCCAGGAGTTCTGGTTTTGCTCCCGGCTCTGCCACTGTTTTGCTGAGTTGCCTTGAGCCAACTCTCTGTTCCTCAATTTTGCCATCTGTACAATGGGAATGGGATAATTATACTGAGCTTGATTCATTCTCATTTGTGCCAAGGCCATTTTATACCATTCTGACCATATAATGGAGTCTCTGTGAGTGTGAAAGTGCAAAGGGGCCTTAAAGGGGGCATACAGTCAGAGTGGTATAAAAGTGGCCTTGATGTAAATGAGAAGTAGGCCCACTGGGTCTGACCTGCATCATTCAGGGGCTGCAAAGCTGATTCAATGACGCTTGTGAAGTGCTTTGAGATCCCTGGATGGTAGGGTCAATATGTGTGCCAAGAATTTAGTCATCAGACCTTGTTACCAACAGACCACTCTAGGGTAGTGCTTTAGGAAATGAACGTGTAGCCTTAGCTTCATTCCTCTAGGTCCTTGGCATTTGACCTGGTGGGTTCACAAATCTATGGCCTTAAGACCAGAAGGGACCATTCTGACCATCTAACGTGACCTCCTGTGTAACACAGGCTATAGAATATCACCCAGTAACTCCTCCGAGAACAGAATTATTCTTCCCTGATATGTAAGTGCACATCACAGAGTGCAAAATCTTCTGGTTGAACCAAACAATCTATTTTAGAAAGACATCCAGTCTTGACCTAAACTGCAGGTGGTGGAGTGGCTGGCTTCCTAATGAGTGAGTGTGTGTCTGTTTCTGATGCTGTTGCAGACCAGGAAGCTCAGATGAGAGGAGCAGATCCTTCCGTTGTTTCTAACTAAATGGTTCCACTTGCCTTGGTCACCAATCCCTGTTCCATTTCTCCCTCTCACATTCTAAAGAGAGCTTCCTCCTTTCCCCTATTTTTAAATGCTCGGCATTATTTTAACATGGGAAACAGGTGACTGGCAGCCCCCAGGAATGAGGGAAAATGACGTCCGCTGTCCTGCTGCTATTAAGGAATAATTCTGAAACAAGTGGGAGTTGGCTTTCAAAAGCAGAAAGCTCCCAACAGTAGCTTTTGTTTCCTGGAAGCTAATTGAATTTAAAGGCACTGTGAAAAGGGGGGAGGAAAATGAGCGTGAGGGAGAGTGAACAGAAGCAATTTTCCCTTAGAGTGAGAGGTAGCAAGCTGATACAAAGGCTTGCTTTTGTGAGCTATACCCAGGTGATCCTAGCAAGTGGCCTTTACCCCAGACTTCCGAGGAAGGCAACCCCCCTACTCACTCCCTTCCCCCCCCCCCCCAAAAAAAAACCAAGGGCCCTTACCTTCTGACCTGGGGGAAATTCCTTCCTGATCCTGAATCTTTCTATTACAGTAGCACCCAGAGGCCTTGTGCTAGGCGGCATTGTGCTAGGTAATGTCCACACACCTAGCAAGAGACAGTCCCTGGCCCAGAGAGCTTGCTATCGAAATAGAAAAGACCACCAAAGGTTGGTAAAATATTGTCATCCCCATTTTACAGTTAGGAAACTGAGTCCCACATTAAATATTTGCCCAAGGTCTCACGCCGTTTGTGCCGAGCTAGGAAACGAATCCAGACTGTTCCACTCCTGTACCTTAATCCTGAAGCCAATGCTATAGCCAGCCATCAAAGGCTGTGATTCGTGTGCTCATGTACACATACTTGTGCTAGCACGAGTAGAAATCGTGTAACCACAGTAGCCTGGGCAGCAGCAGCACGGCAGAGCCATGCAGAGTAAAACACTCACTGTTTTCAGTTGGGTACCGTCGCAGCTACACTGCTATCTTAGTCTCACGCTAGGTCTCATGCTGGTATGTGTACACAGATGGGAATCGCACCCCTCACTCATAGTGCAGGCATGGGTCATAATATCTGTCTTTATGCCAGGCCTGGACCATTGCTACCAATGCTGGACGGCTAACAATCTGACTGTTTTTCAGCCACTTTGTCCCTTTCAAACCATTTAGCACCCTTTTGTCCTTGGATTCCAAAACAAAGGTACCATCAGACAGGGCCGTGTGTCTGACAGGCTGTCAGAGCCAGCCAGGCCTTCATTTTAATCTGAGGGTTGTCTTTATTTATTTTTTTTATGTTTGACTGGAAATTAGATTGAGGTGATTTCAGCTAAAGTGGCTTTTATTGAAGCTTTCAGGAAACGTAAATGTCATCAGCCCTGTCAAAAAGAGACACAGGAGAAAATAACAGGGCCAAACGCAACCAGAGACTTGCACAGGGGCTGCACAAACTTGGTAATAGTTTTGCTTTTATGGGTGCTTTACATGGGTTTGTGTATGTATGAAGCCTGGATTCTCTTCAGCTCTGCCAGAGACTTGCTGTGTGAACGTTGGTCAAGTGACTTAGGCTTTTAAAAGATATCAGACACTCATTGCCGCCCATGGTTCTCACTGAAAGTGGCTGCGTGAGCATCTGATGCTTCATCTCTCTGCCGCAGTTGCCCCTCTGTAAACGGGGGATGATACGGTGCTTTTCTCACCCTTTGTCTCGTAGACTTTTCAGGACTGGGCCTCTTACTCTGGGTTTGTACAGCACCTAGCACAATGGGGCTGTTCTCCTCGGTGGGGCACGTAGATGTTACTGTAATACAAATAACGACATAGTGACAGATGACAGGCCAGATCCGCGGAGTTACAGAGATGTACACTAGTGGGTGATCTGTACCAGAGATGAGACAGCAGATGTGAAATTCAAGGGTAGAGTTTCTTTCACTTTTCTTCATCCCACCTGTGACCCAACAACTTCTCAAATTTCCTTCCAGGTGACTTTGGTCTTGGAGGTCAAAAGCAACCAAGCCTGGTCAGCTGCTGTGCTTTGTCTGTTTCCAATGGACGGAATTGAAAAGTGGAGACAGGACATTCAGAGAACACTTTTTTTTTTTTATTTTTTATTTTTAACATCATGAGGATGTTTGTCCACCCAGCTGCACCTGAGCAGCTTAAATTTCTACATGGATTCGTGGATGGATTCATTTTAAAGGAATTGTAAAGTGCACAGAATTATTGTACAAACCAGGTCTAATAAGCATGTAATTAACTACCCTGGAGTTAAATGTAATTGCTTTCTAAACACACCACCATTTTTACACATCCCTGTAGGTCACCTGGAAACTAGATTTGAAGCTGTCAAGTGGTTTAAAGATTAGTCACCATGTAAGTTGAGGTTTCTAACTTTCCCATAAGGCTCCAATTTAGGAGACTGAAATAGCACAAGAATTGCCCTCTGATTTACCCTGAACAACAGACTAAAGTTACAATGTAATTACAAAGTTAGCCTTTCAAACAAATGCAATGCCAAATCTGCATTGGCATGGAATGTTTGGTTTACTTTTTTTAGTAAATTTCTTTCTCTTCCTTTCTGAAATAAATGGGACTTAGGTACTTTTGAGAATCCCACTAGGCACCTATCTGATCTCTAAGTGCCTGAATACCTCTGAAAATCTGTCCCTATGTGCCCAAGTCACTTGTGAGAATGGGATTTAGGCTCTTAATGCACTCTTGGGATTTTTACCCCATGACTTCTTGCTTATATTGGCAAGTACCCATCACAATCTTGGAACAAAAATAAGGCTGTCAGTGCGAATCCAGTATAGGTCTGTGGTGACCACATGGTACCTGTCTGGTGGCCTATGTGAAAAGAGCGTGGTAGAATCTGTTCTTTAGGGGGCAGGTAACCATATCTCAAACCCATCCATTATGATTGGTGCTGTTGAGGAGTCTGGCCACGTTCACGAAGTTCTTCCCTACCCCCTAGGTGTGGTCTCCCTGGAGCAGGGTTTAGCTCACAAATTGCAGAAGCTTGCTGTACCATTGCTGTGGTTAGACTTGCTCTTTGCAGAGGACTAGTCTCCAGAGCATGCCGTGCGGCCCCTCTCACCAGCATGACACGCACAAAGGAGAGAGAAAGTTTCCTTACAACTCAAAGTGGCAAACAAGTCAGATTGCCAGTCGGTGCTGAGAGGAAACCCCTGGTGGAGATACTTTCCACCTGCCTACGCTTTCTCCTCTATGCTGTACACGTGACTTCTTAGCCATCTTTATTGCAGGTTAGCAGCATTTCACACATGGTGTCAGATGGGCCCAGGCCGATGTTTCCTTTGCCCCCATACACTCTGGCTCTCCGTGGACTTTGGGGAGCTCTTGCATTCAATCTCTGCATGTACATCCTGAAGGTATCATGGGATTTCATTTTTGCCTACCTGCTAGCAGCCAGAATCGATGTCCAAGCAGTTCTCCTTCCTGCTCCGGCAGCAAGCCAAGGATTGGGAAGCTCGGGAGTTCCCCTCTGAATTCTGTCCCATTAGCTAAGTCTCCAGCCTAGTTTCTGGAACTGCCTTGTAGTGGTGTTTTACCGTGTCAGCAATGCTGCAATTTGCTGGCAGAGAGACCCATCCAGCAAGTAACGCGTATATCTTTATTATAAGAGGGGTACTGTCTATGTTCAGAAATACATGATGCAGCTGTATAACAAACTCATCCCTTTTTAATGTCAATGGGGATTTCAACCAGGAACAAATGGGGCTCATGTTAAAGCTGGTGAAGTACCGGTAATGGGCAGCTTTCTTTGTCTTGGCTACAGCTCTATTGCTCAGACTTGGTGGGGATTCTGTTTTGTTAATGTAGCATGCCCTTTAATGAGGATGAACTGGAGCTGCTTAGATATAATTGAGCATCGCCTCTAAATACCTTACTAGGACTTCAGAACAACCCCAGAAAAGACTGGCCTGGAGAGTCCATTCCAGGTTTTACACAGAGCCCAGTGCTTGCTGGGACAGGACTTTGGGAGTTTAGGGTGAAATTCTCCCACGATGAACAAATCCTCAGGTTTGCATGGGAATGCCAGTGCATGCAATGGACACATGATTAATCAAGCTCATACTTATATAAGCCACTACTGAGTCTTGGTGTGTCAATTTTAAGGAGCTTCCTGGAACCCAGCACATAGCACCTGTTATCTGCAATAGAGGGGTGATGAAGGGGTATGTGTGGAGGGGGTTAAAGAGGCGGGCACTTCAAACACTTTACCCATTGTAGCAGGTTAATTCAGTCCAAGGAGCAAGGTGGCAAGGGAGACTTAATTGATAAAAGGAACAGTACTCACTGCCCCTGGAAAAAGAAGAAAGTCCTGGGGCTGCCATAGGAGTGAGGCCAGGCTGGAATGTGAATTCACTGGGCGGGGCACAATTGCCAAGCAGGGAGGTTTTACCCCTTGTCTATACTTAAAAGGGTTTGCCGGTATAGCTGTACCAGAACACCACCCTCCCCTCCTTCCAGTGGAGAGGTGACTTACACCAGCAAATCAGGCCTATACCAGTTCCCAGAATAAGCTCTGCCAGTAAAAGGCCTTTGCTGGCATAGGTGTCAGTTAGGCATGTGTTCTTTGTTCTCTCCCCACGCTCCTAACAGACACAGCTAAGCTGCTAAACTTTTTAGTGTGGACCGGGGCTTTTTTAGTGTATTTGCTACAGAGATTCTTGTGTGCGCACATGTGGTCGTGTCAATGGGAGAGCGTTCAGATTGTGTGAGCCTTGCGCATCTGAGTGCGAATGGGTGAGGCAAGTGTGAGAGCCCCAGTGCAGAGCAGTGTGGTGATGTGGGTATTGCACGTGTGTGCATACACACTTCCCAGTGATCTCTCTGCTTCTTTCACCACTTTGTTTTTGCTCCAGCTGGGATTGATCTGTTATTTCCCCGGCAATCGCGTGAGCAGTTATGTCGAAGCTTAGGGAGGATTACTACAAACTGAGGAGAAATATTGATGTGGTCTCAGATGCAGCAGCCAGCTAATTTGTGGCTAAAAGCACTGATGCAGTGGATACCGGGGCTCAGCTTAGCAGTTTGAAGGGAGGCGAGGGTGGCTTTTGGAAGAATACACAGCCCTCTTCTTTCACTGCTAATGGAGCAGGTCAGAGAGCACAGAGTCTGAGCTTCCTTCTAACACGTGAGATGCTGTCCTTTAAATCCTGACAGCCACAGACTCCTGAGTAGTTAGAATGAAGGATAGAAGCTGGAGAGCCTGACAAATAAGGTCCAGTTACAGCAGTAGTCCTCCCTTCTCTCATGGTCTCATCTGGAGCTCATTGAAGTCAATGGAAGACTTTCCAGTGTGTGTGTGGTGTGGTGTGTTTTTGTTGTTTGTTTGTTTGTTTGTTTGTTTGTTTTTTTCAAATGGGCTTTGGATCAGGCCCTTAATGGATAAATACCTGTGCCCAATGGTGGTGGGTGGAGACTGAGGGTTGGTGGCTGTAGGGTGGGATGAGGTTCCGCCATCTCTTCTTACTGGGAACACTAGCCAGGGCCTGTGAAATCCTAGATATGTCCCCTTCCACTTCTTGACAAGACCCCCTGGAACCACCTAAAGAGACAGTCTCCCCTGAGAGAATCCATGCAGGGTTTCACACCGTCGCTACTGTGTTGGGCTCCACAGAGGCAAAACAAAGCGATGGTCCCCGTGTGGAACCGCTATCAATCTAAGCAAGAGTTTGTGTATTAGGGATGGGACTATTATCTCCTTCCGGCCCCAAACAAACCTTTCTGTGATAGTGGCTAATGAGAGAGGCAGGTATTATTATTATTATTCAGGTTCTTATACTGCCCTCATTATCATAGCCCTGGCTGGGATGATTTAGCTGGTGTTGGTCCTGCTTTGAGCAGGGGGTTGGACTAGATGACCTCCTGAGGTCTCTTCCAACCCTGATATTCTATGATTCTATGATAGTATCTGAGCATCTTCCAGCATTGAATTAAGCACTGTGACGAACATCTAGCTCAGTTTCCTTTGCTCATCTGGATCATACACAGGCATAGCAGAGGTTGAAGCTCAACTACAATGTGTGTGTGTGTGTGTGTGTGGTGTCTGTGGTGGGGGGTTTTCTTTTGGGGGGGGGAGACGGGACAACCTGGGGGTGGAGGAGGCTGAACTGGGTTTCAGTCCTGATGTGCAGTGGACCTGGTGTGCTGCTACTGTAAATCACAGCCACAGAAATGCCTGGGCTCGTTACACTAGTGGCTTAGACACACTGCAGCTATACCGCTGCTGAACTATGGGTACTGATTTTGCTAGAGCTGATGCACTCTAGGAGAAGAGACCAGAGCCTTTATGTGCCCCTAGTCTCAAGCCAGAGGCCTTGTCTTTTACATGTGAAGCCATCTGTACATCCATGGCACTTTGGCTGTGGTAACAATAATAATAATAATGGGCTTTGGGTACATCCCCCCGGAAAGCAGGCACTTGTACAATCATGGGTAATTCATGTGGAGTGCAGTCCCTGATGTCAATAGATACAATTTCACATTTGCCGAGAAGTATTTATTACAGGGAAGAGTTGAGGTACATGAGGAGCTTATGAGCACTTCAACTGCATTCTGCCTCCTCTTTTGCCACTCACTCCTTTCCCAGAATGAAATTAAATCTATTTGATTAGTCCAATTTTTGTACACAACTCTTTGCACAATTAGTGATTAATGTTTTGAGAGTACAAGCTAATTGCCTGCTCCATCCTTGCCCTATAAAGCTTTTTGCTTTCATTTGTTTCACTAATTTGTATTAGAACCCCAGGGGAAAAAACAGTCCTGTGAAGACTGAACACATACTATCTTCCTTAGGGCAGGAAACTTTATCCTTGGTCACTTTCTTATCTCCTCAAATGTGGTTGGGTTCATGGCATCAAACCTTTAACTGTTGGGGCCTGGTCAACTTACAGGCAGTGGGATGGATTCAGAAAGTCAGCGGGGAATTAGCCTGATGGCCTGATCCTGCAAGGTGCTGGATTCCTCCAGGGGTGTAACAACTCTCATCTCCTATTAAATTCACCAGGGTTCTGATTTTCCACTGCCTTGCCCTTCGTCGTCATTCACGTATGTGTAAAATAGATGTAAAATTATTATTTGTATTGGTGTATCCTCTAAAGGCCCTAACTGGCATCAGGAACCTATGGTGCCAGGGATTGTACAAACTGGTTAGAGACAGTTCCTGCTCCAAATACCAAAGAGAAATAAAAGAGGAAACACAGTCACAAAGCAGGTTAAGAATAGGACCCTGCTCTCCAAAGATCAAGGTTTCATGCTCTATCTCTGGATCCAGCGTGTCTCAGGAAAACATGACAATGGCACATTACACCCCCTCCGAACTCCTTTTGCATTGGTGTAAATGTTCACAGGAGGTTCAGGCCAGACAATGGAGAACTAGATCCTGGAACCGTAGTACATACAAATAGATGTCTCTCTCAATTTCTGCTTTGTGACCTGAGTGATACGTTGCTGTCAGAGAATGCCAATGATTCTGCCCCGTCTATTGGAATTTATACACTGCCTTGCATTGCCGGAAGTGCAAGCACAACAACGTTGCTTTAGTGCCTGAGAACCAGACTGTGAAAGGGGCTAGAAATACGGCAATAACGCTGGGCAGGCCGAGTTTTGTTGTTGCAGTCCAGTGACATGCAAAAAAGCAGGCAGGCCGCACACGGGGTGAGAAGTAAATCGGTTTGATTAGCCAGAGGTTAGTTGGCTCAGGGATGTTTAAACAAAAATGATCCAGGCGGAGATGTCCAAAGGGCAGTTAGGCACCCAACTTCCATTGAAAGTAAAGGGAACTGGGCACCCAACTGGCACTGACTTTCAGTGGCAGTTTGACACTTAACTCCCCTTTGTGTCATTGAAATTCTCCCCGCCACACACCCCTGGCTTTTATCTTGAGAATGTCCCTGTAAAAGTCACTCCGCACAGAGCAGCCTGACTAAATCGTATCCCTGGCAGTGCCATTTGTCCGAGACGTCACTGGGACTAGGGCATAGCTAGTGTGTCAGATGACATTTCAGCTCACGCTGTCCATGACAGCAGGTTCCCTGGCCTTTGTGCTGCTGGCATTTGCAGTGTTAGCCTGACCTTCAGGGACCCAGTTTTCACACGGGCCTGGTGAAAGCAATTTGTCCCCCGGCCTAACTCCCTTCTGTAGCCAGTGGTTCAGCCTCAAAATAAGAGTTTCTCAGAACAGCATGCCTTTTGCACAGAGCCACGCTCCCTGTCCCAGCATCTCCTCTGGTTATATTTACAGCAAAGCTATTTGCTTATTAAACATAGCACAAGTCAATGTTATTCCAGCAAGGGGTTCAAAGCAATCGATACTGTCCGTTGTCCCTGTAATAGATTCCTGCAACGCTGGGGTCCTGATCAATGGGAGGTGACATATATCATGCTAATTAAACTATCTTTAAAATATATTCTCCAACCGTCCAGGCCAGCCGTGGCGCGTGACCGCCCCCTCGGTAATCTTGCTGCTTGACTACAGCCTCCCCAAGGGCTCTCCTTGCAGAGTTTAGGATAATTGATTTCATGGCACCTTTTCTTGGTGGATGTCAGAGCTGCGCATAGCCCTTGAAAACAGCCTTGGCAAGGTTAGCAGCAGCAGCGGAAACAGCTGCCCCATGCTGAACATGCTGCACTCAGTGCTTTCTGGGTGGCTTTCGCTGTTCTCTCTCGCATTGAGTTTCCCCTGCTACCTATAAAGGGCAGATGTTTGTGTAGGACTCATAGACTTTAAGGTCAGAAGGGACCATTATGATCATCTAGTCTGACCTCCCGCATGGTGCAGGCCACAAAAGCTGACCCACCCACTCCTGGAATAATTCGCTCCCTTGACTCAGCTGTTGAAGTCCCCAAATCATGATTTAAAGACTTCAAGCTGCAGAGAATCCTCCAGCAAGCGACCCCTGCCCCATGCTGCGGAGGAAGGCGAAAAACCTCCAGGGCCTCTGCCAATCTACCCTGGAGGAAAATTCCTTCCCGACCCCAAATATGGCGATCGGCTGAACCCCGAGCATGCAGGCAAGACTCTCCAGCCAGACACTCAGGAAAAAGTTCTCCGTGGTAACTTTAATATCCCATCATTGACCATTGGTACTAATTACCAGGGATGGCACATTATTGACCTATTGACTAAGATCCCGTTATCCCATCAAACCATCCCCTCCATAAACTTATCAAGCTTAATCTTAAAGCCAGAGAGGTCTTTTGCCCCCACTGTTTCCCTCGGAAGGCTGTTCCAGAACTTCACTCCTCTGATGGTTAGAAACCTGAGGGTCCTGGGTTCTCTGCCTGACTCTTGCTGCCCACCTCAGCTGAGTCACACGTTCTGATTTGCACCGGTGTAAACCTGGATCTGCTCCCCTGAAGCCAGCAGAGTTGCTCTGGGCTTACAAGGCAACCTGCCTCTTAATTTCTTCTCATAGAATCCAGGAGGCCAGACAGCCAGTCACAATAGTACCTACAACCCCCTGCCCACTGGAGCTGCTGCAGGAATGGGTTTAGGTTGCATTTGGCAGGTCATAGAGCAGAGCAGTCTATTCCTTCCCATTCACTCAGTACATCTTTGCATCCTCTATGGCTGGACCTCAGCTGATACTGCTTTGTTGGGTCTTTGCCTCTCTGCACCTCAAGTTCTGGAAGTAACAAGGCTAACGAGGAGGTCAGGCAGCACTAAGGGGAAGATGGGGATCAGAAACACAATGACTGTACAATACTATTTCCTCACGTATCCTTGGGGAGGAGACAGCCCTTTGGTTCCTGCTGAGGCTGCAATCAGAGATGTGCCCCTGGCTTCCCTTTGGAAGTAGTAACATTGCTGGGTCTCCAGCTCCTGAATATTCATCTGGCCACCGCTATGCTATGCCCCATACTGTGCGATTATCATTTTAAAGGCTCACAAATGTTTATCAGAGTGTAGCATGATTTAAAGCAGCATTGAGCTGGGTGCCTGCGGGGACGTTGGCTGATCGTGAGGGTTGGGGGGGCGCATCTCTGCGCAGGAAAGAGAGTTGGTGGGCAGGCTTTCCACCCACTCATAAACGCTCTTTCCTGGGATGTGATAGCGGGGAGTGGGAATCTTGGGTTGCTCCTCTGGATAACGGGAGGTAATCTTGCTCATGTCGCCAACCGGTGCACTGCCAGCGTTGACTACTTCACATGTGCAAAGTGTTCTGAAATCCTCAGACAAAGGTTCGGGGCAAGGGCAAGGCTAGCCAGGCTGCCCACTTAGAACTTTAGGGCAGGGGTAGATCTCAGATTTGCCTCCTTCAAACCCAAATACTCCTCCCAATTGAGCTAAACTAGACTGTAACGGGGTTCAAAAGGGAGCTAGATAGATTAATGGAAGATCGGTCCATCAATGGCTATTAGCCAGGATGGGCGGGGATGGTGTCCCTAGCCTCTGTTTGCCAGAAGCTGGGATTGGGTTACAGGGGATGGATCACTTGATAACCTGTCTGTTCATTCCCTTTGGGGCACCTGCCATTGGTCACTGTCAGAGGACAGGATACTGAGCTTGATGGACCTTTGGTCTGACCCAGTATGGCCGTTCTTATGTTCTTAAAGGAGAATCTCTGCTAGTACTGCTGTATAGGGCTTGTGACCCACAGTTGGGCAGTTCTGATTCCATCCACGAGAAGGCGGCTGTCATGCATACACACTAGTCCGTCCATTGTTGCATTCTCATGTTCTGATCAATATGTCACGCTGTCCTGTGCTATGGGGAGTGGCAGATAAGCCCCTTTGGGTGCAATACATGTAAATTTTATTAAAGAATATGGTGACAACACACAGGCAAGCATGCCTGTAAATGACAAAACTGTCAGAGACACCGAATATACTGGGGGGCTGTCATAAAAGAAATGTATCTCCATCAAACGTCTAAGTGCACGGTACAATCTGAATGCAGAAACCACTAGGCTAAAGGCAGGAACTAGTGCAGTGGGGTCCCGGTTGCTGATTGAGATACCTAGCGACTACTGCAATATAAATAACAATGGAGCAGGGTTTATTTAATTGTTGTATAGCTCCCATGTGTACACTACATATCCATTATCCAAGTACGCCAAAATAGCTTTGACCATTTATACTTGTAAGTTCTTTGTGACAGAGACTGTCTTTGTGTTAGGTGCTGTACAAACACCGAACAAAATGGGATCCTGGTCCGTGACTAAAGCTCCTAGTTATGGTAATCCGAATAACCATTCTCACACATGTGCTGCATCCCACCTTGAGCCTGGTTGGTTGTGTTTTTTTGTTTGTTTGTTTTTGGTTTTTTGGAAGTGCTGAGCACTTACCACTAAAGCCTGTAAAGTAGGGTGACCAGATGAGATGAAGAAAATATCGGGACAACGGAGGGGGGGCAAAAAAAAAAAAAAAAAAAAGCCGAGTGCTGCCGGCCAGACGAGCAATAAAAAAAAAAAAGCCGAGTGCTGCCGGCGGCGCAAAATATCGGGACAAAAATTGCGTCCCGACCAGAGATCGGTCGGGATGCGGGACAAACAGCTCAAAATTGTGACGTTCCCGATTTTATCGGGACGTCTGGTCACCCTACTGTAAAGAAACAGTGATTTTAAAAACAATATTGACACTTCAAAATTGTTTACATTTCACAGAGTTTGAAATGGTCTGTTTTTAGAATTGGTTGGGGAACTTGTTTTCTCCATGAAAAACTTAGATGAAAAAAACCATTTTCATTTTTGCATACATTTCCCCAAAAATGGTGAGTGGCTTTCATTGAAAGGCCAAAAGCCTGAAAATAAAAACTTTTGTCTTACTGTTGCCAAAAAATGCAATTATTTTGGGGGTTTTCCCTAGGAATTGAAATCTGTACATTTTCAGTTGATCAGAAAAAAAATTGGGCAAAACTTTCAGTTAAAACTGAATCAGCTGAATTTTTTAGGAGTAAAAACAAACACAAAAACTGAACATTTTTCAGTTTTGCTAACTCAATTTTTTTTTTTTCCAATTTTCAGTGAAAATGAACATTTCCCATGGAAATAATCACGTTGACAAATGAGCCATTTTCCACTTTAAAAAAATATTTTTTTAATGGAAAATTTTCAACCTTTTACCCCTTTATTCATTTTTATTTTTTTGCATGAAATTGTCCACTATTTTTACCAAAATTTTTACTGGGTGTGTTAGAAATCTTTCATGGTCAAGAAACAAATTTTTCAGTAAGTGAAAACGTCTAAAGTTGCAACGACAAACACTTATTTTAACAGAAATGTTTATATGTGTGTGTGTATATACATACATTTTTTCACAAACTAAATTTTTATTTATATAATTTGTGAAAAAAGGCCATTTTTCCATTTCTTATGCAAAAAAGTCACAATTTCAAATGACATCAATGGGATTGGCAGCTACTTCTAAAAATCAGGTCCTACTCAATACTGCCTGATCTCAGATCCCAAGACCTGTGTCTCTGGGGCCCGAAGCCTGGCCAGTAATTAGCATAGCCACATCTATGGGAGGGATTTCTGCTATAAATAAATTGCCTGCCAGTTTTTATTCCCTTCCCAGGCCTTTCCTGTAAATCAGCTCCAACCCCCTGGGTTATCTCCAGTTAGGGTGACCACATGTCCCAATTTTATAGGGACAGTCCCGATTGTTGGGTCTCTTTCTTATATAGGCTCCTATTACCTCCCACCCCCTGTCCAGATTTTTCACACTTGCTGTCTGGTCACCCTATCTCCAGTCATAGAATCATAGACTATCAGGGTTGGAAGGGACCTCAGCAGGTATCTAGTCCAACCCCCTGCTCAAAGCAGGACCAATTCCCAACTAAATCATCCCAGCCAGAGCTTTGTCAAGCCTGACCTTAAAAACCTCTAAGGAAGGAGATTCCACCACCTCCCTAGGTAACCCATTCCAGTGCTTCACCACCCTCCTAGTGAAAAAGTTTTTCCTAATATCCAACCTAAACCTCCCCCACTGCAACTTGAGACCATTACTCCTTGTTCTGTCATCTGGTACCACTAAGAACAGTCTAGATCCATCCTCTTTGGAACCCCCTTTCAGGTAGTTGAAAGGAGCTATCAAATCCCCCCTCATTCTTCTCTTCTGCAGACATAGCTTGAGGGGGTAGTTTTGCCAAAAGCTTTGCATGTTACAAGCATCCTTTGGATGTGCGATAGGAGCGGGCTCCCACCCCTGTCGTCTGACTTGGGATGTTGCTGATGATTAAGCTCAATGTCTCATAAACTCTTTCACCAAATTGCTGCATTAATAAGGGGCCCTGTGTTCTTGGAGGATCATTAATTATAGATACATTTTTATTTCCCCTGCAAACTAGCCTGTGTCCCCGCTCAGCGATTATGCAATCATGTAAGACGCCGAACAATGGGAAAGGGAAGGGAAACGTTCTGATCCGTGAGCCTCCTCGGATGAGTGGAGCACGCCAGCCTGAAACAAGGGAACGGGGGCTTCATATGCAAGAGCTTAAATATTTGAAGGCTGTTGCTTGTTGCAACAGGAATGACGAGAGGGTAAAGAGGAAGGAAAAGAGCTTTCTCCCTTTGGCATTTCTAACTTGGGCATTTAATGGGTGCAGTAGGTGGCAGCTGTTCCGCTGACCTCCACTAATTCCTTATGCCACAACTCTATGGTGCCATCAGTCAAGTGAGCTTGATGCAAGGCACTGCGTTGACTGGCTTGAGTCAAAGGGGTGGGAGTCAGGACTCCTGGGTTCTATTTCCAGGTCCTCTAAGCAACTGGCAGGCATGCTTTTGAGCAAGCCAGATTTCATGGGTGCTGCAGAGCACCTGCCGCTTGACTAAATAACATTGGAAATGGGGGCGCTCAAGTCCTCCGTTCCCCAGCTTGCTGAGTACCCAACGTGGAATAGATAAGCACCACAGAGACAAGCACCTTGAGAATGGCGCTGCTCTGTGCTCATTTGTATAATTGTGTGCAATTCATTTCATCGCTCTGGGCCTCAGTTTCCTTGTGTCTCCTTATAAAACACAGGCGAGACCTTGCCCTTCTCCATCTTGTTTCATCCATTATAAACATCAGTCGTTACTATTCACAGCACCCCTTGATCCCCAAGCGAGATCCTCGCTGTTTTAGAGAGAGGCGACTTGAGGAAGAGAAAGGTGAAACGTGTTGTCACCCGGCGAGTCTGTTCCAGAGCCAGCAGTAGAACCCATGAGACCTGACTCTGAAGTCACCCTGCCTGTGCCTCAGAATTAGGGTGACCAGATGTCCCGATTTTATAGAGACAGTCCCGATATTGGGGGCTTTTTTATCATATGGGCTCCTATTACCCCCCACCCCATCCCGATTTTTCACACTTGCTATCTGGTCACCCTACTCAGAGTGGGGTGGGGCTTGAGGGCTGAGAACCTTCCTTAGCTAAAGTTTGCAGAGCTCTTTGCACTTCAAAGCACCCTCGGGTCCCAGCATGTCAGAGCAGCATTGTTAGATGTCTATAATCAGATTCCTCTGATAGCAAAACTGCCCTGCGCAATTGTTATCACTATTGATTTGCTATTAACAATCATTTAGGTAGAGCTGGAGGTTTACATGGTTCTCTACGTGCTTGGGATCCAATCCAAAGACAACGGGGGTCATTCCATTGACTTTGGTGAGCTATGGGTCAGGCTCAACGGAGGAGACACGTTCCCCTGCTCCAAAACACGTGTTAATAAACACAGGACAGCAGGTCCGAGGAGGATTTGCGGATTATTCCTGCTGAGGAGTGGTGTTTAGGAAAGCCCTGTAGGATTGCAATGGCTAGTGAACTACCTAATCCTGTATCCAGCCCGCACCGTATACCTGCAGGTGGAGGTTGTCATGGGCGCTATAGGACACCCGCAGCTAGATCCGTGACTGTCACTCAACAGCAGCTCTTCTGACCTCAGGAACACAGAGACCACACTTGTCCAAGCCGACTGGCTTTGCCTTTGCACTGTCAAAAGTGGAGCACAAAAGATGAAGCCATCCGGGATAGAGGGCTGCACGCAGGCCAAGCATCCCCAGTGCTTCCTCTGTGCCGCCGGTCTCAGCCCTTCTAGGAGCAGGTCCTGCCCTCAGATACCATGATGATGGGCTTGTAAAGACCGACAGACCCCCATCCCGCTCTCCACGGGCTCTGGAGTCTCACTGCTTGTTTCAGCAGGGTGACCCTATATGGGAATCTGGAACAAGCTCTCTTTGCCAGCCTTGTTCAGGCATGGGGTGAAATGACTCTTCTAGGCAGCTCCCCAGGTGGGGTACGTCAGCTCTCAGGGATAAGGACGGGGAGGATGAAATGGAGCTGGAGCGTGGGATTTATGCCTGGCCCTCCCAGGCTTTTCGGGAGCCAATGGGGAAGTGGCACATTTACCGAGAGAAGATAAATTCCCTTCTGCAGATTTATTAGAAGAACTTGAAGGGGCGTAAAACTGGATCATAGATTTTTTTATTTTTTTTTCTGTTAAAGTCTTTAAATTTTTATGTCACGCCATAATGGTAAATGAAGTCCGCCCTGCAGTTTAAATAGTCCTTGATTAAATAATCCCCCCGCCCTCGGCTGCCTGCTGAGAGCGGATAAGAATGTCCTTCCTGCAGTATGTGCAGTTGGCTGGTAGGAGCACAGCTGAACACACAGCCCTGGGGGCAGCGGCTCCAGGGGGCCTGCCTGCAGACCTGGATTTGAATCCTGGCCTTAGGTCACCAGTGGAATGAGTGGGTTGAGTCTCATTTGGGTGGATCCTGGTGGGGGTTCCAGTCGCATCAAACAAAATAATAGTGGAAGTTTCTGCACAATTAGCAGCCTGGGACCTGGACTGAGACAGCAGGTGTGGGGCTGCAAGTCAGGATAAAGGTGTGTTGGCAAGGCTGTATGGGTGGGTCCCCGGAATGAAGGGTAGGTGTAAAGGTACAGCAGCAGAGCTGTGTGGGGGGAGCCCAGGTCTGGACTCACAGGGTGCTGAAGGCCATTGACTGAGCTGGGTGGGATCCCAGGACTGCAGCAGTGGGAAGTGCTACAGGTCAGGAACGAGGTGCATTGGCTCAGCTGGATGTGGACCCAGCACTGACCTAATGGATGGGTTTCAGATTCCGATTGAGGTGCACAATGTAGTGCCTGGGAATTATGGGGAATGCCCGTGTAGTATTGCACGTGAGGAAAACTTTGCTTCATTTCCCAGGATTGAAGGAGGTGAGCAGTGGGGGTTGAAAGGAACGCCATGTGCCCGTGTGTATTTCCTGGGCTGTTACTGCAAGCTGTCTTGCATTGATTGCTCAGTCTCTCTCCAAGACTGAATATCCTCACACTGACATCAGTTTCACACCACACCACTTACATCAGTTGAATGGAATTACTCCTCATTTACAATGGTGTGTGTGAAAGCAGAATCCGTCTCTAGAGGGGATATCTGAAAGCTTTGTGTTTGAAGGACTTGTGTTTCCCAATCCCACAGGAGCTCTTGAAAATCCTCTTCCTTCCCCCCCCCCCCGTATGGGGAAATCATGCATGCATTTTCTTCCCGCAGAAACCCAGCCATCCAACCATTTTCCAGTGCATGAACGCACGCATGCACCCATACATACAAACACACACTTACTCTCTCCCCACTTCTCATCAAAGATTTAGCAGGGGAGAGACAATGATGTTTGCAGCAATGTCTTTGAGACTTCATCATCTTCGTGGAATATACTACAGTACATTTACTAGTACATTAGGAAGCATTATAAATATTTAAAGCTAAACTACCACTGCCAAAATAAACGAGCAGAGTATATTTTGGGAGGCATTAGCCTGGCTCTTTATTTGTTCACTTCCTCATTCGCAAAATCGCTCAGCAGCCCCGTCAGTGAGAATCAATGAGGCTCCACCGTACGGCTCCTTTTATGGCGGCTCTTGGCACAGAGGCTGTGCCAGACAGTGACAATCTCTCCCTCTGGGCTTGATGCAAAGCCAGTGGAAAGACTCCCATTGGTTTCAATGGGCCGTATAGTAGGCTGCGGTGTCTGCTCTCATTGCTTTCTGTGGATTGCCCCTTCTGTGCTCCTTTCTGTGGTTACCTGCCTGGGAGGGGACTCAGTCACTCAGAATCTTTTCAGTGCAGGAGTTGCCACCCCACCAGAATAGGCGACAGCACCCACCTCCTCAAACCTCATGGTTCCCCAAGGATCTGCGTGCTACTTGGCAGATCAGTGGGAGGTATGCAGAGCCCCTAGCTCCTATGGCCCTGGCCATTCTCCAGCAGCATGGCTTGATTGGATCCACTTTCCCAGGGGTGCCAGTGGCTGATGCTGCCTCAGGGAGCCGGGTGCTGAGAGGACTCAGTGGAGCAAGTAATAAAGCTCTTTTGCTGGGTCGAGAGGGAAGCGCCTGACCAGCCATCCCTTCAGACAGCTCACTCCTCTTCCTTGTTGATGTGCTGACCTGCAGATAGCCTGCCATGGCACCTGGAGAGAGGGATGCTGGTGTCATATATCCTCCTTTGTATGCAGGAGGGGGGGAGCTCTGTTTGCAGAATGTCTGTCTGTGTAGATCTGGAGGATGTGCCACACCGCATCCTACAAAGTGAATAACTCTAAGGAGGCAATGTGATCTAGTGGGCATAGCAGAGGGAGCCAGCAGCCCTGGGTTCTACTCCTGGATCTGAGTGGGGTCTAGCACCTAGAGAATCATAGAATCATAGAATATCAGGGTTGGAAGGGATCTCAGGAGGTCATCTAGTCCAACCCCCTGCTCAAAGCAGGACCTAATCCCAACTAAATTATCCCAGCCAAGGCTTTGTCAAGCCTGACCTTAAAAACCTCCAAGGAAGGAGATTCCACCACCTCCCTAGGTAACCCATTCCAGTGCTTCACCACCCTCCTAGTGAAAAAGTGTTTCCTAATATCCAATCTAAACCTCCCCCACTGCAACTTGAGACCATTACTCCTTGTTCTGTCATCTGCTGCCACTGAGAACAGCCAAGCTCCATCCTCTTTGGAACCCCCTTTCAGGTAGTTGAAAGCAGCTATCAAATCCCCCCTCATTCTTCTCTTCTGCAGACTAAACAATCCCAGTTCCCTCAGCCTCTCCTCATAACTCATGTGCTCCAGCCCCCTAATCATTTTTGTTGCCCTCCGCTGGACTCTTCCCAATTTTTCCACATCCTTCTTGTACTGTGGGGCCCAAAACTGGACACAGTACTCCAGTTGAGGCCTCACCAATGTCGAATATAGGGGAACGATCACGTCCCTCGATCTGCTGGCAACGCCCCTACTTATACAGGCCAAAATGCCGTTAGCCTTCTTGGCAACAAGGGCACACTGTCGACTCGTATCCAGCTTCTCGTCCACCGTAACCCCTAGGTCCTTTTCTGCAGAACTGCTGCCTAGCCACTCGGTCCCTAGTCTGTAACAGTGAATGGGATTCTTCCATCCTAAGTGCAGGACTCTGCACTTGTCCTTGTTGAACCTCATCAGGTTTCTTTTGGCCCAATCCTCTAATTTGTCTAGGTCCCTCTGTATCCTATCCCTACCCTCCAGCGTATCTACCACTCCTCCCAGTTTAGTGTCATCTGCAAATTTGCTGAGAGTGCAGTCCACGCCATCCTCCAGATCATTAATGAAGATATTGAACAAAACCGGCCCCAGGACCGACCCTTGGGGCACTCCGCTTGAAACCGGCTGCCAACTAGACATGGAGCCGTTGATCACTACCCGTTGAGCCCGACGATCTAGCCAGCTTTCTATCCACCTTATAGTCCATTCATCCAGCCCATACTTCTTTAACTTGCCGGCAAGAATACTGTGGGAGACCGTATCAAAAGCTTTGCTAAAGTCAAGGAATAACACATCCACTGCTTTCCCCTCATCCACAGACNTAGGGGAACGATCACGTCCCTCGATCTGCTGGCAACGCCCCTACTTATACAGGCCAAAATGCCGTTAGCCTTCTTGGCAACAAGGGCACACTGTCGACTCATATCCAGCTTCTCGTCCACCGTAACCCCTAGGTCCTTTTCTGCAGAACTGCTGCCTAGCCACTCGGTCCCTAGTCTGTAACAGTGCATGGGATTCTTCCGTCCTAAGTGCAGGACTCTGCACTTGTCCTTGTTGAACCTCATCAGGTTTCTTTTGGCCCAATCCTCTAATTTGTCTAGGTCCCTCTGTATCCTATCCCTACCCTCCAGCGTATCTACCACTCCTCCCAGTTTAGTGTCATCTGCAAATTTGCTGAGAGTGCAGTCCACGCCATCCTCCAGATCATTAATGAAGATATTGAACAAAACCGGCCCCAGGACCGACCCTTGGGGCACTCCGCTTGAAACCGGCTGCCAACTAGACATGGAGCCGTTGATCACTACCCGTTGAGCCCGACGATCTAGCCAGCTTTCTATCCACCTTATAGTCCATTCATCCAGCCCATACTTCTTTAACTTGCCGGCAAGAATACTGTGGGAGACCGTATCAAAAGCTTTGCTAAAGTCAAGGAATAACACATCCACTGCTTTCCCCTCATCCACAGACCCAGTTATCTCCTCATAGAAGGCAATTAGGTTAGTCAGGCATGACTTGCCCTTGGTGAATCCATGCTGACTGTTCCTGATCACTTTCCTCTCCTCTAAGTGCTTCAGAATTGATTCCTTGAGGACCTGCTCCATGATTTTTCCAGGGACTGAGGTGAGGCTGACTGGCCTGTAGTTCCCCGGATCCTCCTTCTTCCCTTTTTTAAAGATGGGCACTACATTAGCCTTTTTCCAGTCATCCGGGACCTCCCCCGATCGCCATGAGTTTTCAAAGATAATGGCCAATGGCTCTGCAATCACATCCGCCAACTCCTTTAGCACCCTCGGATGCAGCGCATCCGGCCCCATGGACTTGTGCTCGTCCAGTTTTTCTAAATAGTCCCGAACCACTTCTTTCTCCACAGAGGGCTGGTCACCTTCTCCCCATACTGTGCTGCCCAGTGCAGCAGTCTGGGAGCTGACCTTGTTCGTGAAGACAGAGGCAAAAAAAGCATTGAGTACATTAGCTTTTTCCACATCCTCGGTCACTAGGTTGCCTCCCTCATTCAGTAAGGGGCCCACACTTTCCTTGACTTTCTTCTTGTTGCTAACATACCTGAAGAAACCCTTCTTGTTACTCTTAACATCTCTTGCTAGCTGCAACTCCAAGTGTGATTTGGCCTTCCTGATTTCACTCCTGCATGCCTGAGCAATATTTTTATACTCCTCCCTGGTCATTTGTCCAATCTTCCACTTCTTGTAAGCTTCTTTTTTGCGTTTAAGATCAGCAAGGATTTCACTGTTTAGCCAAGCTGGTCGCCTGCCATATTTACTATTCTTTCTACACATCGGGATGGTTTGTTCCTGCAACCTCAATAAGGATTCTTTAAAATACAGCCAGCTCTCCTGGACTCCTTTCCCCCTCATGTTATTCTCCCAGGGGATCCTGCCCATCAGTTCCCTGAGGGAGTCAAAGTCTGCTTTTCTGAAGTCCAGGGTCCGTATTCTGCTGCTTTCCTTTCTTCCTTGTGTCAGGATCCTGAACTCGACCATCTCATGGTCACTGCCTCCCAGGTTCCCATCCACTTTTGCTTCCCCTACTAATTCTTCCCGGTTTGTGAGCAGCAGGTCTAGAAGAGCTCTGCCCCTAGTTGGTTCCTCCAGCACTTGCACCAGGAAATTGTCCCCTACACTTTCCAAAAACTTCCTGGATTGTCTGTGCACCGCTGTATTGCTCTCCCAGCAGATATCAGGGTGATTAAAGTCTCCCATGAGAACCAGGGCCTGCGATCTAGTAACTTGTGCTAGTTGCCGGAAGAAAGCCTCGTCCACCTCATCCCCCTGGTCTGGTGGTCTATAGCAGACTCCCACCATGACATCACCCTTGTTGTTCACACATCTAAACTTAATCCAGAGACTCTCCGATTTTTCTGCAGTTTCATACCGGAGCTCTGAGCAGTCATACTCCTCTCTTACATACAATGCAACTCCCCCACCTTTTCTGCCCTGCCTGTCCTTCCTGAACAGTTTATATCCAGTGGGGGCTGAGAGCCAGGGCTCCTGGGCTCCGTACCTAGCTCTGGACAGCCGTGTTGTCTAAAGGTTAGAACCAGGAACTGGCAGTCAGGACTCCTGCTAGGTTCTATTCCCACCTCTAGTAGGCAGTGTGGTCTAGTGGGTTAAAGCAGGGGGATTAGGAGTAAGGGGACTCGTGGGTTATATTTTTCCCAGCTCTTCCATTGACCTGTTCTGTGGCCCTGGGAAGTCATTTGACTTCCCCTTGGTTCCATTTCCGCTTTGAAAAATGGCAATAATAATACCCGCCCTTAGAAAGTGCTAAGCAATATTAAATATTAAATAAAATCCAATGTTATAGGTATTAAAGGTAATACTTTTTCCAGTGTGATCATGTTTAAATGACTCCAGTTACCCCTGGCTGGCTGACTCTAGAAATTTTACTGTCACATACAGACAACAAGAACTTCCATCATATACTTACGGGCATTTGAGAGGACTAAAATGCTTTTTGTTTCTTAAAAAATGATTTTCTGTTTTGAGGTGGAGCCAAATATCTATATGGGGAAAATCTATAGATCTTGATAGAAGATTGTCCAGGCATAATAAACTTCATGCACGACTCAGCTATATATCAGAAGGAAAATAAATATATTGATAGGTCTCCTTAGAAGAGCATCTATAAATTACAGTTGCTTGATGTTCCTAATAAGGTTACGGGTGATGTAATCGGCACATTAAAAGCTTGGCTCCAGAGATTGTGACTTTCACAAGCCTATAGGAATTGACAATAGAATCCAAGAGGAAATGTCTAGTCCTTAAGACAAGGGATTGGGGAGTCAGAACTCCTGGGTTCTAGTCTGAACTCTGAGTGTGCGTTTGGTCTAATGGTAGGAGCAGGGGAAAGAGGGTTGTATTCATAACAAAGTCTGACCGGCTTTATGACTTAGACGCACACAGGATACCAACATCACGCAGCTGATACTTTCATTTGTCTTGTACATGTTGTGTGCAATATCAGAAACCCCCTTACGCTTTTCCTTGGAAAGTCTGATTAAAGTGGAACTCACACCAAACAGCCATCCAACAATGGATAGTACAAGGCATGTGGGCAGGGTGCAGAGAAGACTTTGGTTGAGATTTTCAGATTTAAAATGAATGGGAGCCCTGTGAATAAGTCCCCTAATCGGCTTTGAATATTTCAGCCTGTCTCTTTTGGAGATTAGTAGGTAAAAAAAGCCACTTGGAACTTTCTCTAGAGTCCTAGCCCATAGCATGCATCACTGCCGGAAGCCTGGCAGATGGATCTCCAGAGCAGCAGGAACCCCTGCACAAAACATAGGCTGAGACCATCTCTGCTATATTGCAACCAGCTGGTGATCTTCAGCTGCCCTTCTTTGTTTCCACAGGGCCATTTGTGTCCCTGTGAGCTAAAAGGCAATTCCTCACCCACATAACCCTGCAGGGTGCTGGGCCTCCATCTAGGCACTTGGTCCCAGATGCTCAAAGATATGTAGGGGTCTAATTTCCCTTGGGAATTAGGTGCCTAAATACCTTTCAGGATCTCAGCATCAGATACTATGGTGATGAAGAGAGGGCTGGAGGGCTCTGGAGTGGGAGTCAGGAGACCTAGATTCCATTCTTGGCTCTGCCACTGACCTACTGTGTGTCCTTGGGCAAGTCTCTTCCCTCTCTGTGCCTCAGTTTTCCCTCCCACTCTTTGTCTGCCTCGCCTACTTAGATGGTAGGCTCCTTTGGGCAGGGACTGTCTCTTACTCTGTATATGTACAGCACCCAGCACAATGGGACCCTGATCTTGGTTGGGGGTCTCAAGGTGCTGCTGGAAGATAAATAATAGAACCGGAGCAATCAATGGGCTGAATTATTGGGGGGGGGGGGGGACAGACATGGAGCTGGATTAATGGAGCCTCTCCAGCACCCCAAGCCAAAGGAGAGAATACGGGGATGGGATAGAACTTTTCCCTCTTCCCTTTAAGAAAGAGCTTGTATAGTGGATCTTTATTCTTCTTAGCTGGCTTTCTTGTGCTGTTTGGAACAACACCTCAACTCTGTGAATCTCTTCCTGGTTATCAGGACAGCCTGATGAGTCCATTCACGATACACGGTGAAGCGTGATTAATATCAACAGATTCAATGGAAACTTTATTTTCTATGCACCAAGAGCCCTATCCAGATTCCATTGAAGCCAATGGAGTGATTCCCATTAGTTTCAATGGTCTTTGGATCAGGCACCAAGCCATTTAGGACCTATATGTTACCGTTGTGCCTGTTTAACGTCAAGTGATTTCCTGCTCCAAATAACACTTAATGTCAATTATTGCATGCAGCGCAGGCACTTTTTCAATTAACTGCCCTATATAATTTTATGTTTCCAGTCTAGTTGCATGTAGTTTGTGTATAAACCTTGTGAAATGATGGCCCAGGCAGACAGAAGCCATGAATTCACTTTTAAGAGGACATGGCTGAGAGCCACAAAATCTGGTTCTTGCTTCCCGCCATCCCGCTCTCTAGTGCTTGGGATCTGGGATTCTGGGTGAGGCCATGGTGCCAGCTCAGACTGGATCCTGAGTCTCTGCACCCAGGGACGGATCCTGCTCCTCCCTATGTCCACACACATGGTGGGTGGGGAACCTCCATGACTAAGAATCCCTGCTTCCGTGAGGAAGAAAAGGCTCAACTTCATCCGTGACTCTAAAGCTTAGGGAGGCCTCTCTGTGACTTACGGAGTCTGTGATGGGGGACTGTTTGGAAACTAGGCATGGATGGGATCGGGATGGGACTTGTGTATGATGGCAGTGGCAATGCACATTGTCTCTTCTCTAACCTTGCAGGAATTAGTGTGTGTGTGGGGGAGGGAACTAACACAGACCCTGGAAGCAATGTCTTTGGTATTGCATAATTGAGTTGAAACCCCTGCAACCTCTGGCACAGGCTGCTCTTGGGGACAGGGTATCAGACAGGATGGACCAGTTCAGGTATGGCGCTTACTCTCTGGCCCGGTTATGCTGTGATGCCGGATGGTCAGCCAGACAGACTTACTAGGATCTGTGGAGTGGGGTGGGAGAATGTCCTGGAACCATGAAGCATTGTTAACCATTGAATTGTATCCATGACATCTCAATGATGGGTTCAAAGCCAACTACTCTGAGTCAGTCTATTGAACTAGTTGCCAGAGTTGCCCTTAATTTGGATAAAGAACAGCACTGACTCTCTATATATTTGCTCTAATAAAAAGTTCACATTTCTCTTAAAAAATCCCCTGCGAAGGAGGAAATAAGTTCCATGCTCTGCCTGTCGAATTGATGAATGTGCTGTGGTCCGAGCCAGACCACTTAGTCTCTCCTTGTGCTTAAACTAATCCCTGTGTCCATCAATCATCAGGGGGAAAAGCCTGGACCCTCATTTATTATTGCGCCGATAAATATGCAAAGACAACTTTTCCTTAAGGCGGGGGGGGGGGGGGGAAAGGAAAACCTTTTTCTTTTCCCTAGGTCTGTTTGTTTTAATCACTTTCTCCCTCCTATTTTAGCTCTTCCTCGTTACTCTGGTAACAAACCAGGCCAGGGGATATTACAAAGCGCCTGCCATTGTGAAAGAGAACAGGAGTAGGAGGAGGAAAGGATGGGCTTCTCCAGGTGGTGGGCTAGGTACCAGTCAGTCAGCTAACCAGCCACTGAGTGGCACTGTTGCTTTGCACCTTTGGAGATGAATTTGTATCTCTCTGCCAGAAGAATCCTCAGTTGCTAAATCAAAAGGAGCCATTAGGGACCTGATCCAGAGCAACTGAAGTCAGTGGAATGACTCCCATTGATTTTAATGGGCTTTGGATCAGAGCCTTGGAATGAATCATTCCGGGGCGATAGCGGGCCATTGCAGCACATACTCGGCTACAGAAGGACGTAAGCTCTTTGGAGCAAGAATTGTCTCTCTGATCTGTGTTTGTACAGCACCTAGCACAATAGGGTCCTAGCCCGTGACTGGGGCTCTGACCACAATACAAATAAGTAATACTAAAGTTCCTTCTCTTTTTCACTCTCTGCTCCGCGACGGAAGGAAATGAAGGCTGTGCGTCAGGGAGTGCTTTAACTCCGTAATTTGTATGCCTCAGAACGGATAGAAACCTATTGCCTGAGGTCCCCTCCCTCCCCCACCGTAGGCACTCATTCCGTAACTGCCCCCGGAAATGACCAAAGTGCCTCCGTAATTAACAGTTAGGATTTGTTTTATGTAAATCATCATGAGAGGAGTTTGTTCAGATTCAGCGAGGCAATTATTATATGCTAAGTAAATAGCTGATTACTCAGAAACACATGTACAGTACAGGGGTGTGTGTCTGTGACCTACTGTAGTTAAGGCTCAGTAAATATGCTCTTAATAATCAACTGGTATTTATTGAATGTACAATAACTCTGATGCTAAGCTTCAGTGAAAGGCACAGTTAATTAAAACCGTGTTTTGAAATCAGTCCTCTGGGGGAAATCTTTTACATTAGCTGACTTTCTCCTCTTTTCCTCGTCTGTCCCTGCTGTTAATTTCATGTGTTACATTTTTCTTCCATCCTCTGCGGTTATCGTTTCCGTACTGATCCCCATAATAATGCAGCTTGGCAGAGGATGCTTTTGTTCCAGCAGGCACAGGAGGTGAGGTTTGCCGTTGACTTCAAGGGGGCCAGGGTTTCACCCAGGATGTTTTTATAAGCAATTGAATTGAGAGGAGTATTGTTTTATTCGTATTGCAGTAGGGCCTAGAGGCTCTCCAGCCTACAGCTAAGATGGGGGCCCTAAGATGGGGGCCCTTTCACTGATAAAACACCGAGTGAAAGAATCCGTGCCCCAAAGAGCTTACAGTCAGACAGGGGCTTGGATGGAAAACGACACGTTCTCGGTCACACAGCAGAACATGGACTAGACACCCGGACTCTTAGGTTAGGGGCCTAGGCCCAGATTTTTACAGGTATGTAGGCGTTACTGCAGTCAGTGTTGCTACACCTAACTCGCGTTTTCAAAAGGAATTTTGACTCCTAAGTACCTAAATTCCCTTTTAAAAATGAGTCTGAGGCTCCTAAATCCATTAGGTGTTGCAATGCTGAGTGCACCAATGCCTAAATACCTTTAAAAACCTGGGCCCTAGACACTAGCCCACCCTGCCTCCCAATTACAGTGCTCACCCAGTTAATTGCTCTTTCTTCTAGGTGTAGCACAGAGATATGTAAATACAATATTTGCGCCCGGGTGCGATTTGTGCCGCTGCTAAATATAGCATTTGTGTGAGAAAATTAGGTCCTGTGTATGTGCCTATATCAGTGCAAGGAATTTTCTCTAGTGATTAGTGCTGAGGCCTGGGCGCCAGGATTCTTGGTTTCTGGTTCTGATACTGCCACTGGCTTACTGTGTGATCACTGATATTATTATTGTTCCTCTCGGCCTCACTTTCCCTCTCTGTGACATGGGGATAATAAATACCTGCCATACCGGGGATCCTGAAGTCTAGCTAATGTATGTAAAGCATGGAATGCCTGATAGAAATTCAGAATATGCACAAGAAAGCCCAATTTGCCCCCTGTGCGGGGGGACAGCCCAAGGGGTATACATCATTTCAATCCCATTTAAACCCTAGGGCTTAATTTGGATTGAGGTGGTGTGTGGACTTTACCCTGCCCCTCTGCACAGGGATGAATTTCAGCAACCAGTGCGTGTAAAGAGAAGTGCAGAATATGAAACTGGACACAGGAGAACAGCCCCCTCCACCACCAGGGTTTCTTGAAAGCTGGGCAAAAGGGTTTCTTGCTACATAGTGTCCCAGAGCTGGTTTGGTTCCAGTGACTCACTCTTCAGTGGTCTTTGTCTCAGTTGCTGTATAAACATGTACTATGGTATTGGTCCCAAATAGCACACAGTGCTGATGCTAAAATGTCCAAGGCTGTTACTGTAGCATGATGTAGCATTTCACTGCTATTATTATTATTATTATTATTAAGAACGGGGCAGGTCATTCAAGGTGGGTCCTTCCACATTCTACTGTGGATGGAGTCTCTGATAATGCCTGTGGCAGGTACCTGTTACAGATTGTCATGGAGAAAGTTCTTCTCCTTGCTGCCTACTGGCACTGGGTGGGATCCGAACAGCCTGGCGGAAAAATAGATAGATAGATAAACATATGGGGGAAATCTGTGATCACCATGTACTCACTTTGTTGAACCTAGGCGCTAATGCTGGATGCTCTGGAAAATGAAAGCATAACACTGCCCAGCCTCCAAGAGTGAAAAGAATCCAAAGCTTATTAAAGTGCAGGAGAAGCAAAGAGCTGACAGATTTATGGGACTTGGACAAGGCCCCAGTTTCCCGGGAGCCTCGGTCGTCCCTTCCCCAGAACAAAGGCGAGGTGATTAAAAGTTAATATCAGATCAGGGCTGGAAGCAGTAAGCCGGCTGTAATTACTCGGATGCGGGGATATTAAGGGCCAGTGTAATTATAATTCCGAGGTAATCGAGAGAATGCGCTTGGCCAAGTTTTGTGCTAATGTTGTGTTTTACATATCGCATCGTGGCATTAATCAGAATGCTCCTCACCGCGTTGTCTCCATCTCCCTTCCTACACCTCTCGGAGGGCATTTATTTTCTCTCGAACAAGTGAAGAGCAGAATTGTTAGTGTGTCTGCAGCCTTTACCAAGGTAGTGGGGCTACACCAAGACATCTGCTGCCTCTACCGGGGTGCAGGGGACAAGTTAAGATGTATGTGGCCTCTATTGAAAGAGAGGGGATAGGCCAAGATGTTTTTTGCCTGTACCGGGATAGAGGGACCACGCTAAGAAACAACTGACTCTAGGGCATCTTCAGCCTCTGTGAGGAAGCCAGAGTTGGAGAAGAGTGCTACCCGTCTCAGGGGAGATTGTGACAGAGGGGACAGCCCCAGACTTCACAGCAACAGCCAGGATAAGCTGTTTAAAGTGCACTTGGCAAAGACTCACTGCAATTCGGGAAAAAATAGCAAATAAAAAACTCCTGATATAGATATATATATAAAAAAAACTAATGGAAGAAGAGTGCTACTAAGTGAGACGCATTTGTGGCTAGTCTCTCGTCTCCGCGGTGTGGGTTTGTGTAAATAAGCTTCTTATGGGATGACTTGAGCTGCGCGGTGACTGGGGTTGGATTAAGCTTCCTGGGGTCTACGCCTCCGCAATGACATTGATCATTGCTGCTCTTCTTGGCAAGGCCAGGGATCCCACTCATAAGGAGAGAGAGAGGCAACCGCCCGGTGGCAGAGAGACCCCACCATTGCTAATTGTCTTCTGGTGTTTTCTCTTAAAGTTCCTGGTCTGGGAGTCATGTGATCACATGAGAACATCAGTTCTAATGTTTGTTTTCTTTCAAGAAAGTAAGTGTGAGTCCCCACTCGGTAAGGCAACTCCCATCTTTTCACGTGCTGTGTATTTATACCTCCCTACTGTATTTTCCCCTCCATGCATGTGATGAAGTGGATTTTAGCCCACGAAGGCTTATGCCCAAATAAATTTGTTAGTCTCTAAGGTGCCACAAGGACTCCTCATTGTTTTTGCTGATACAGACTAACTCGGCTACCCCTCTGAAACCTGTTTAGTCTTTGTGGCTGCGGAGAAAAGCTGGAAAATGTGAGCCATAAAGGGTCAGATAAAAGAAGGCAAATTTTAAAGAAAACAAATCACAAATTTATTATGTTTTCAAAATCTCATGCTTTAACATAGTCTCATGTTTTTTGTGGATGGACTCATGATTCTGGGTTGCTTGTCATTAGCAATGCAGATAGCCTGCATGACTTTGTAGGGAGTAAAGCAGAGTGAATTTCCCTCCTTGGATTGTTCTCATGTCAGCTTGTACAAGGTAAGTAGGTGGAGCAGGTTGGTCAGGAGACCACCTAGAACAGGGGTTCTCAAACTTTTGTATTGGTGACCCCTTTCACATAGCAAGCCTCTGAGTGCGACCACCCCCCCCCCCCTTATACATTAAAAACACTCTTTAATATATTTAACACCATTATAAATGCTGGAGGCAAAATGGGGTCGGGGTGGAGGCTGACTGCTCGCGACCCCCCCCCCCATGTAATAACCTCACGGCCCCCTGAGGGGTCCCGACCCCCAGTTTGAGAACCCCCGACCTAGAAAAATCCAGATGCTGTAGGAAGTGACTCAAGGGGTAAGCCTCCTTCCCGTGGCTCTGAGTCAACATAGAACGCAATGACCTTATGTGGCATCGGGGTGTGCTGTACTAAGGGGCTGCTGCTCTTCAGAGGAGACGTAAAGCCAAAGTGGTTGGGAAGATCTTGCGGCAGTGTAGCTAATCCTGGCTAAATGTCTCTCCGCCCCCCCCCCCCCATTATAATTCTCCCTCTGTGATTTCAAAGAGAGATTTGTACTGTCCCCCGTAGCCGAGAAAAGTCATGATTCAGCTCTTGTGAAGGCAAAGCGTTTCTTGACTCAGGCTGCCGGAGACAGGCTAACCCTGTAGCTTGCTCTAGCTCTGTAGCTGGCTAAGAAACACAGATTGTGCTGGACAATTTCAGTGCAGAGCTTCTGTCCGCATCCTGACCTAGATGATGCAGCAGTGGAATGGACCGCTGAATACACTGCAGGTTTCTAACTGGGCTTCTCTCCTGAACTACAATGCGGTGTTTTTGCGTGCTGTTGAACAGCTGCCACGTTCCACCCCAGAGGCGGCTGCATTTCACTGATGGCTGAAAAGCTTTCTATAGGGACAGCTTGTACGTTGCTTTGGGATGCTTTGTGAACTGTGTGGCGATACGATTTCTTTCCTCTTTGGTGGGAGGAAATGCGGGGGACGTCCGCCCTGCCGTTGCCCATGCGGTACCTGCTCTGTGGATATACAGAGGATTTCCGTCTCCACAGCTCTCTGGCCGACACCTTTCAGCAGCACTTTGCCCACTTTAAAAATAACCCCAATAACTGGATTATGCGAGAGCTGGACCTGCGAGGAAGGGGAGAAATTGCTAAATCAGGCACGTGCCGTGTCATTGGCTACCTTGCAGCTAATTTTGCCCCCTTTGTTACTCGAGTGACTTAGAAATGACACCTATTAAATGTCAAAATATGGTCAAAATGTCACTAACCCAATGGCAGCTCACTGGGATAGCAGTGCCACTTGGCATGCCAACACCACGAGCACTGGGCAGATATGAGGGGGGGTCAAACATCTCCCGAGCCCTCTGGTTGTTCAATGGGTGCACCATGGATGCAGTCTGGGATTTACCATTCAGCGAGTGCTGCGGGGATTGGGCAGAAAGGGAACTCGTCTATGCCTTTAAGGAAAAGGGAGGCAAATCAGGACTGGATTTCTCACCCCTGGAATGGACTTAGGGTGACCAGATGTCCCGATTTTATAGGGACAGTCCCGATTTCTTGGTCTTTTTCTTATATAGGCTCCTATAACCCCACCAATCCCGTGTCCCGATTTTTCACACTTGCTCTCTGGTCACCCTAAATGGACTCCCCAGGCACCAAAGCATTCCAGCTCAGCTACTCCACCCTGAAGCTGTCAATCAGTTTCCCAGTTACTTGCCACAGGCTCCCTGCGGCTTTCAGCCTCCTCACCGTAGTGTGAATGCTAAGGCTTGGATGGGGGAGGAGGAAGGAGGCCTGAGAATGAAATCTGCTGCCTCCATCCTTCCAGTTGGACTGTTTCAGGGACCCTGTATGAGATGGGATTAGAGGCACCACACGCTTCACAGCCAAAGCAGCTAGCCTGAGTCTGAAGATAAGGAGGGGAAGAGGAAATCTCTCTTGGCTGCCAGAAACGCACAAGACGGGCCAAGCCATCGCCCAGAAACCCTTGCTGTTTCTTGTTTCCTAATGATTTCTGTTTTGCACATGTTTGTTCCTTTCCGTGTCACGGCTGTTAGAGCGATAGATCCTGCAGGGCAGGGAGAGGGGGAGATGATTATAAGTCATTTTTAGAGGAATTAGGTTTGATCCAGGAGCCTTCTGGAATCCTAGGTCTGTTCAGTTTGCTCCCAGGGTATTTTGTTTCTATTTTCAAATGTTGCGTGGCCCTGTTAGCAAAACTCTGATGGGTGTCTCTGTGTCTGGGGTGGAGCTGCCAGGGCTGAAGAGCAGCAGGTGCTGTAGGCTAGGCCTGAGGGGCACTGGCAGAGCTGAGTGTGGGGCAGGGCGCGAATGGAATAGCAGGGCTGCCGCAGACCAAGACCGAGGTGCATTGCCGGAGCGGAATGGGGCCCAGGACCGGCACGGCAGGGGCTGCTGTAAGTCTGGACTGATGTGCACCAGCAGAGCTGTGAAGAGGCAAAGCAGGATTTGTGATACCTTGGAGTGTGAGTCCACACAGCACTTGCAAACACAACATCCCATCTCCACCCCACCCCCCGACCTGGCTGTTTTCCACCACACGCATAGCAGAAGGATCGGCGTGCGTGGTCATGAGGCCTGTCACGTACAGGAGGGCCCCATTCCCTGCTCTGCCCAACGGTTTTTGAGGGGCATCGCCATGGGCTCTTGTCGCTTCCTTGACTTGATGTCATGGGGTGCAAAAGGGCTTGGGAGAAAATGCAGAGGTCTGATTAAATCCAGGGAACCTCCACTGAAGCCAGTCATGCTACTCCAGATTTACACTGGCATCACTGAGAGCTCAGCTTGGCCCAAGGTGTTTTATTTCAGCCCCCGGCTTCATTTCTAAAAACGTGTTCCAACGTCATACGGCCCACCAGTTCTGCCTGATTGGACTGGCATTTTCTAACCCCCTCCACCCCTTTCCTCTCTGATGAGGAAACTGGTGCCTAGGGAGAGCTGGTCCTTGCACCAGGGATCTAAGATGGACGCTTGATTGGAACCCACTATGTATATTAACGGGGGCTAAGCAGAATATGGTTATGCTTCTTGGTCACGTTGCTCCCACCCCTTCTAGATGAGTCTCCTTCACTCATCTCTCTGACAAAGTCCTGCGGAAGATAAACAGCACAGTCATAATGAGGCTTTTGTAGTAACGTTTAGCTTAGCACGGTTAAAGACAGCCTGGCTGGAAGGTGCTGCATTGACCACCCTGGTGAAGGAAGCCTCTATTTATCTCCAGCAGCAGGGCCAACTTCCCTCCCCACTATCCCGTTGCCCCTTTTGGCCTGAGCGGCTAGCCAATCTTTAGAGCCTGGAGGGTTGTTTCCATTAGAAGAAGAAATTGATGATCGAGCCAGGCATTTCTAGGGTGCTGTCCCGGTTATGTACAGAGAACGTATACAACGTCCTCTGTCCCTGAACACAGCAGGAGGTTCGGGAATCCAAACTTGCTTCCAACCAGCACTCTGCCCCAAAGAAGCTCTATCTTTTGGCTTCCTCCAGGGCCACGCTATCAGTGCTTCTCTGGCTTTTTCTAGTGCTGCCTGCTTCTGACACACAGAAACGCACAGCCCTTGCATTTGCAATCGGCCCCCAGAGAAACACCTCTGCTCACATAGCCCTTGCAAAAACAACAAGGAGTCCGGTGGCACCTTAAAGACTAACAGAGTTATTTGGGCATAAGCTTTCGTGGCTAAAAAACCTGATGCATCGGAAGAAGTGAGGTTTTTTACCCACGAAAGCTTATGCCCAAATAACTGTCAGTCTTTAAGGTGCCACCGGACTCCTTGTTGTTTTTGGGGACACAGACTAACACGGCTACCCCCTGATATAGCCCTTGCACGTGACCTAGTCCTTTGGGCAGTGTTTTCTATTGTTTCCATGTATCTTACTCCATAAAGGAACTTAATGTCTTATGTTTATCCGGAATGATTTATGTTCTATTCCTCAAAATGAAAAAGTTGAAATAAAATGTTTCCACTATCTCAAAATGTTTGGATAATTTCCCATAAAGAAATTGTCAGAAAAGTTTCAAGTTGCTCTAATATTTATATCTCGTCCTCCATACAAAAGTGCTTCCCACACTACATATGCAGCAATACTAAGATGAAGGCTGGCAACCAGCCCACTGTGCTGCAGTGGCAGATGTCATTATGATGTATGGAATAAGCCTTTCTTAAGAAGGAGGCTTTTAGTAAAGAAAACAAGTGCAGCTTCAGGTACACAGGCTTCCCCCGAGCATGAGTTCCACCTCGGTTTCTCTTGTTTACCAGGGACTATTTTAGAACTCCATACCACGTGGAGACATCTAGCGGCTGAATAATATTCTGAAAGTACATATATTGCGACAGGGTAGAAGGATGTTTTGGATGGCAAAACTTGGGCCGAACCACCTGCTCTTTTGAAAAGTGCCACAGGATATGAAGGGGATGGTATTCTTAGCTCTGACCTGAAAGGCAATAAACAGCAAAGTGTTGAACGTACCTACCGCAGGGCTGAACCTGCTGAGAAGTGAACTTTTTTTCCCCCAGGGAGACTAGGTACTGCATTTCAAAATCCTGTCTTAGATCACTAAGCCATCCCCTCAGGCAGCTAACTCAGGTATGCTTAGTGCAGTCTCTTCTTCTTGTGCTGAGCAGAATTCTTCATGATCGCCTGCGACATCTTGTATGCCGGTTGGGTTTTGTTTTGTTTTTCCTTTTTATTTCTCCATCTCCTCTTGTTTATATCAGGCGTCGTCTGTTGCATCTGAGTGTTTCTCCCCCAGGTGTTTCAATTATGTATGAATGCTGTGTATTTGATAGGTGCTTCAGGTTTCCATTTGCCATCTGAGCTTTGTACATAAACACAGTCACCTCGGTCTAAACTCGAGACGCGCTTGAACAGAGCTGTCGTAGCGCCGCTTGTTGCCTCTGCCTTGTGGTGGCTGCGCTTCCAGAAGCCGGTTGCGTTTTATGGCTTGTTAGAGTTAACCCCGCTGCTTTCCTGATCTGTTTCTACCTGGACCTCTTCCGTTAAGTTAGACCTTTGGCGCTTCTGACGGACGCAGAAGATAGAGCTAATGGCTCCTCCTCTGCTTGAGCATTAGCTTGTGCTTCCGCTAGAGGTTTTCAGGCATTGTAAGTAGTTGACGCCTAGTGTCACATCAGCACGGCTCCCTGATGCTGAACTAGGAACATCAAATTGATACTTGACAGGTTGTGACACATGGTAATATTTTTTGAGATTTTTTGTTTTTCCTCCCTAGCTGTCAGCTAGGAAAGAGCTACTTTAAATGTCGCTACGGCACCTGCATGCTGTTCAACCCTCTTGTATTATAGAGGCTGTCGCCAGATGCTAAGGCCCGGACTACACTCAAAGTTAGGTTGACCCAGTTACATCGCTCAAGGGTGTGAAAAATCCACACCCCTGAGTGTCCTAGTCAAACTGGCCTAACTCCTGGCATAGACAGCGCTAGGTCGACAGAATAATTCTTCCGTTCACCTACCTACTGTATCTCAGGGAGGTGGATTAACTACACCAAGAGGAGAACACGGCCGTCACTGTAGGGAGGTAAGTGTGGTGATCTGTGGGTTTCCCATATATAGGGCTCTGTTGAAGCAAGTTGTAGTGTCCGGGAAGTTGATGGCGGTGTGGAGTGTTCTAGAGAGAGTTGGATGGATGGGTTGAAGTTGTGGCGGACTTTTTGTGAGGGAGTTTAGGTCGTCTGTCCGGAGGATGAAAATCTCCTCAATGTATCTCAGGTATATCATTGGTTTTGTGGGTGAAATTCTCCCTTGGGCAGAAGGCCCCCACACGGACTGCACCTCACTTAATTCTATTCCGTTCAGGTTCTCATACCGAGCCCATGGCCGTGGTACCTCCGTGCCTTCCAGTAGTGCTTTGTGGTGATCGATGACCCACGATACAGCTGAAAGTGATTTTCTCCCCTCTCCCCGCTCCCCCGGCACACACACGCAAGGTCCTGGCCGATCGGACCTGGGGGGAAATTCCTTCCCGGCCCCAAATCTGGTGATCAGTTTGAACCTGAGCATGTGAGTCAGGTATCTAGAAAGAATTCTCTGTACCACGTCAGAGCACCAGTCTACCCCATCCAGGGTCTCTGTTTGTTTCATGATTTATGCTGTGTGATTGGACTCCTAAGTCACATGTTATTGCTTCATGCTCCTCGATTGCATGACAGACATTTTTAGAACAGGAAAACAGAAAATAGCAACTGGAGAAGGATGAGCAGTGAATGATGTGTGCTCCAGGGTGAATTATCAGACCGGCGATCCTTTGTCTTTGAATTTGTGAATACTTCAGCATTTGTGACTCTGTTCCACAATCAGCTGGCATGCGTCCGAGTCCTCAATCATGAATAACGTAGCCCCAACACCGGCAGCGGAGCTTAAGTTGGCCTCTTTATTTGCAAACCTTTTTGTGGGGCTGTCTATTCATTACAAGTCCAGCCCTATTCTGTAATTAGGTACTTGTATGTCCCCTCTTACTGATGTATCTGAAGCACCCCGTAATCTTTAAAGTATTTATCCTCACAGCAGTCCTGTGAGCTAGGGCAGTGCTACTATCCCCATTGTACAGATGGGAAAACGAGGCACAGACTCCATTACTTGCCCAAGGTCACACAGGGAGCAAGGAATTGAACACAGGTGCCCTGAGTCCCCCCCAAGCTAGCACCCTAACAGCGAGACATTCCTTCCTACTAGCAGCACATCTATTTGTAAATAGATTATATTGATCTTACTAGTGTCCCTTTAATTCTAACCCTCTCCGTCTTAATGTTTTCACCCTGCACGCTACCAGCATTGACACCCCCAATGGGAGCGGCTGAGTTGATCTTAACTGGCACCTGCCACATTTGACTGGGACTTCCAACAGCTGATTAGCTGATGTTTCATCCTTAATTAGGAAAAGCACTCAAAATGTCACCCGGAGAGCCATGTCCCAAAGCTGCCACTCTGGCTGCTTGCTAATGGAGAGCTCACCCAGGCTGAGAGAGAGAGAGACAGGGAGACTTGTTTGTTTGCTCTGTCTTGTCCAGCCTTCTGTGTCGACACCACGTGTGTGAGGCAAGTCTGCGGTGGTGTACAGCTGACTAGCAAAGCTGGGGATTTTGAGGTCTGCTCAGCGCCTGCCACCCTATGAGACAATGCCGTCTTGGTCAAAGAAGCGGTACTGAGTCGGAGGACGGCCGGCCTTGTGGTTAAGATGTGGGTCTGGGACTTCAGAGATCTGGTGTCAGTTCCTGCCTCTGCTTAAGGTTACCTGACTTGTGTAACCTTAAACAAATCACTTCTCTTAGTGCCTCAGTTTGGGATAATAACCCACCTCCCTACCTCCCCAGGCTGTCGTGAGGGCCAATTTACCCACAGAGAGGAGCAAGGAGGCTCATTCCCATGTGCCTGAGAACGAGAAGCAAAAAGAGAGGGGCAAGGAAGAAAAACATAGGAATCCTCTTTTTTAAGAAACAACAACCACCCAACCGTCCAGAAATCCAGTACAGCAACTCCTCGCTTAACGTCCTCCCGCTTAACGTTGTTTCAAAGTTACGTCGCTCCATTAGGGAACATGCTCGTGTAAAGTGGTGCAATGCTCCCTTATAACGTCGTTAGGTTGCCTGCTCTGTCCACCGCATGTAAGATTTTGTGGAAGAGCAGCGACTTGTGCAATGCTCCCTTGTAAAGTTCCTCTTCTCCGCCTCCTTTCCCTCCCTCCCAGTGCTTTCCACACTGCCAAACAGCTGTTTGGCGGCTCTTAGGACTTTCTGGGAGGGAGGGGGAGGAGAGGGAAGCGCTGCGTCTCCACTCCTCCCCCTCCCTCCCAGAAAATCCTAAGGGCCGCCAGCGCCGGCTCCAGGGTTTTTGCTGCCCCAGGCAGCAAAAAAAAAAAAAAAAAAAAAGCCGCGATCGCGATCTGCGGCGGCAATTCGGCGGGAGGTCCTTCGCTCCGAGCGGGAGTGAGGGACCCTCCGCCGAATTGCCGCCGAATAGCTGGACGTGCCGCCCCTCTCCCGAGTGGCCGCCCCAAGCACCTGCTTGTTCAGCTGGTGCCTGGAGCCGGCCCTGAGGGCCGCTAAACCGCTGTTTGGCGGAGCTTAGGACTTTTGGGGTGGGGGGGAAGGAACGGGGATGCGGCGTGCTCTGGAGAGGAGGCGGAGCCAGGGTGGGAAGAGGTGGGCTTGGAGTGGAGCGGGGACGGGAAGAGGCGGGCCTGGAGCATCGCCCGGCAAAGTTGGCGCCTGTTCTTCTCCGGGGAAACTGCTGCTGCGAAGATGCTTCCTAGTGTCCTTGCCCGCAGCGGGCTGTGCCTGTGCGGGGTAAGCCAGGGGCACTTCCATACCACAGTACTGTACAGTATATAATGCCTTTTGTCTGCCCCCCCAAAATGTCCTTGGAACCTAACTCCCCGCATTTACATTAAATCTTATGGGAAAATTGGATTAGTTTAACATCGTTTCACTTAAAGTTGCATTTTTCAGGAACAGAACTACAACATTAAGTGAGGAGTTACTGTACATGGGAAGTTTGGCCCAAGCCCCAGGAAGAAGCTGCAATTTAGCATACTCAATGAGGAAATGATTCCTTAGGGTATTTGTTTGCCTCCTGGGCTAAAAACACCTTAGGACAATTTCTGAATCTTTTTTCTTCTCCTTCCCTGCATTGAAGGGAGGAGAAAAAAGGAGGAAAACTATTCAGGCTTTCTTTCATTTGTTTGTTCGTTCTATTCTTTTTTTATCTATCCCTTCACACCAAACACTTTCAAAGTTAATTTCAAAAAGCTGGGAACACTGATAGTTTTAATTAATCCGACGCCTAGGGAAATACGATTTGTGTAGCCAAAGACACTCTTGCCTTCTTCTGGATAGCTATCTTGCGCCGGTTAATTTTGATGTTTCCAACTTGGCAGCGATTATAGCTGTGACTCTCGTAGCTGTATTTTCTTTGATTGTAAAGGTAACACATGTCAAGTATTTTTTTGTTTCTTCTCGCTGCACTGACCAGCTGGGGTCTCGCTTTGCTATAACTACAACTGATTTTCCATAATAAACCTCTTCTCTCCGAGGATTTGTAAAACGTGAGTCCTGGCTGAAATTTGAGGCGTGAGGTCAGTTTCAAACGAACACAGAGCAATTGGTAGCCAGGGTCAGAGCAGCGGAATGTACAGGGAGTCAAAAGTCTCGAGTTCTATCCCCAGATCACCTACTGATCTATTGTATGACCTTGGGCAAATAACCTTGACTCTGTTTCTCCTCCAACCATTTCTCTATGAAGCTCATTATGGTAGGCTTTTTCTCTCACCGTGGGCCTGTCGTACGTTGCTTAGCACAACGGAGTCCTGACCTCGCCCGAGGTTTCTAGATGCTACTATAACATCACTTAATGAATCGAAGGCCTTGATTCTCCACTCCTTTACGCTCTGGTCACCCCGTTGACTTCAATAGTTTATTCCCGACTTACACCAGTGTAACGATCTGATCCGGAAGCCATTGAAGACTGTGTGACGCACCCGTTGATTTTAATGGGCTTTGGATCAGGCTCTAAGGGAGAAGAGAACCAGGCAAGGTTCTGGGATTCTGCTCCCAACCTGAGACAAATTCACAGTACAATCTGGGGAAGTCGGTCAGGGCCCCGTGCAGTCAAGGGAGGCCCTTTCACTGCACTTTGGATCAGACCCTCAGTTTGCTGATCTGTAAATAATAACTTGTATGTATGTATACAGCAACTTCCGTTCAAGAATCTCAACGCCATTTATAAAGATTAAACAGCCGAGCCTTGTGACACTCCACCCACACGCATGCACGCCCCTCTGGGGCAGGCCAATGGTGGGAAGGATCAAATAATATTTGTTCTATCCTTGATTTGAATTTTGAGACTAATTTAAAAGAAACAATTTCATTTTTATTTCAGATTATTTGTCCAGCTCTAGAGCTGAGCTCATAATTTAACAAGTATAGTCCGGAGCATGTACTGGAGAAATTTTTAGACGATTTGATTTGATTTAAAAAGAATTAAAAAAACAACAACACTAGGGGACCACTGTGATCATCTAATGTGACCCCCTGCATCAGGCAGTCCAGAGGATTCCATCCGGTGATCTCTGCGTCAGGCCCATCGTTTCTAGTCGAGCTACAGAGCATATTTTGGAAGGACTCCTCGGCCAATCGAGTCTGTGATCGCCCTAGACTAGCGGAAACGATTTTTGTATCCAGGCTGAGATCCAAAATATTCTTAAGTTCAACTCCAGTAGGCAGAGTCCTAAAGGCCGGAAGATTGCCGTAGCGGCAGCGTCGGCACAGCATTGCAAACCCCCTCTATTATTACAGCGCCGAAGCGGCTCGGAAAGGGGCCCGTCTGCCTCGTGACTTTGCCGTGAACCCTGGCCCTCCTTATCCACGCTTGATCTCCCGTACGGAACCTCATTAGCATGTTGATTGAAAGTTTGCTAACGTGCCATATGCGAGCGCAAATGAAACAAAACAAATCACATGCACGCTTCTGTCGGGTGGGCGCAGACCTCGTTCTCTGTGTGGGAAGTAGACCGCTGGGAGAAGTATTTGAGAGAGCCCTGGTTTCACGGTTAGCCCACGAAAGCTTATGCCCAAATAAATGCGTTAGTTTCTAAGGCGCCACAAGGACTCCTTGTTGTTTTTGCTGGAGACGCAAGCCATCGAGACGGTCGATCTGTATTGCCGTAATAACCTCCGTCCCCCCCGCCCCCAGCCTCCTAGCTATCTGCTGGCATGAGACCCTTTGCCTTTCTGCAATGTCCCGTGTCCTTCCTTTCACTCCCCATCAGGAAGGCGAGTGGTTCAGGCCCCATCTCTCCCCATAATCTAGCGTAAACGCTGCGCTTTGTAGCCAGTTAGCTAAGGCTGGCATTTGGAAATGACATTTAAAGGTCACTGCCAATCTTTTCGCTTGGAGAATATGGAAAGAAGGCGGCAGTGGAGGATTTGGGGACCCGTGTAGTCATCTAATGAGCATTTGTGTGAGGCTATTAGCTGTACATGGCTGGGAGTGAGGAGGGGGAGTGAGGCGAAGCTGAGGTGCAGCATTCAGAATGAGAATGAGATAATAGGGAAGAGTTGAGGGAGATCCTTGCAACCCACTGCCTGAGCCACCGAGAATATTCGCAGTTACAGCTCTCGCTAGGAAGACGCATCTCTTGCTCAAGCTGTAGCAGCTCATCCTTTTACCTTTGCAGTTCGGTCTCTGGTGCGTCGGCCAAGACGGCAGGCATTACGTGAGCAGGGCACGCTGAAAACGAGGCCCGTCAAACGCTGATTCTTGACGGTGAGCTTCCTGAGCCCTAGCAAATCGAGGGATGTCTGTGTAAAGTGTGAGATTCTCCCCTGCGCAGAGAGCCAACGTGAGGTTTATGCACCACTCTCAAGGCCTCAAAATAAGACCGGGCCTTGTGCTGGCCTCTCAGCGCAGCGGGGAAGTTCAGAAACGCAGCTGCAGGTGGGAACCAGTTAGTTCAGGAGAATCACTTTGGCATGGCCACAGATGTTGAGCCAGTACTCTAGCCAATGTGCTTGCTTGGATCAGAAGAAAGGCCGTGTGGTAAAAGCCCTGGACTTGGATACGGGACACCTGCCCTTAATCCCCAGCTCTGCCCCAGAGTCCCTGTCAGACCCTGGACAAGTCACTTAGGGCCAGATTTCTAAAGGTCGGTTTTTGAAATCGGTGGGAATTAAGCTCCCATATAACCTTTTTTAAAAATTTGGCTCTAAGTCTCTCCGGGCCTCAATTCCCCAGCTGTAAAAGGAGGATAATAAACCTCCCTTAGTGTATCTTGTTGCTTTAGATTGTAATCCCTTTGGGGGCAGGAACAGTCTTTCAATGTGTACGAGCAACACGCAATACCGTGGGGCCCTGATCTTGGTCGGGGCCTCCCGTTGCGACTGTAACACAAATAGTGAGACTACACGACAATCTCTCTCGGCCCCTCTGTGGCCCTGCAGCAGCAAAGCCGAAGGCTGGCTTTTATAAATCTGAAACCTCTCACTCTGGATCCCCGGGTGGGAGGTAAGGAGCTTCGGGCTTTGTCAATGATCTTCTGTATGGGCCATAGATAACCCAGAGCGTTAGCCCGTGCATCACCGTTTACGCCCGTGATCCAAATTAAACATCTCTCCCCCCAACAGAAAATGAGTTTTGTATTCCCTTTGCATTTAGGCTGTGCACACAGCTGGGGCAGGCACCGATTAATGGATACGGCGGTGTGGCGCTCTCTGTGATTCGAGCGCCCACCCACTGGAGTTTTATGGTCCGAGGCAGCAGAGATGGCAGGATTCCATCCTCTCTCTCGTGCACGCACGCTCTTTGCGATCACCTCTCGCGTGTATGTGCTGGGCTGTCATGCCCTAGGGAGATGGGATGTGTCAGCCCATGTCAGGATGAAGCAACGTCTGGGAAATTTTTCTGAAGATCCGCGGAGTGACGCAGCTTCTGCTCATGCGCAGATCTCGGCGTGCTTGAGCCCTCGCTCGGGAGCGCAGAGCAACCAAATCATAGACAGGCCTGTTTGCTTTTCCTCTTTGCTATGGGAATGCCGGTAGCATAGTCCTTTCTAACTGGCCTGCAAATGGGACTCCCTCCCGGAAGGCAGGAATCATTGTAATCGTAGTGTAACAAATCGCAGAGGTACTTCACTGACCTCTCTGTTCCTGGACCGCTAACGCCTTCCTCACAATTATTCACAGGCTGATTTCATTGGGATTTCCTGTCTCATTTCCCCACCTCCCTTCTTCCTGCCCAAATCCTCTGTCCAGCCACAGCAAGCCAACCTGTGAGCAGAGCAGAGTCGTGGAATAAAGCCCGTGAAACCCTGGCCCGGCACTACAGACTGATCGGAGAAGTGGGAACTTCATTCCGTGAGTCCTGAAAAGCCCTGCCGCTTGCCTGCTCCGGAGGCCGGAGCGGGTTAGAAGGAAATGCCCAGGCCTTTCGCTTTGGGTGGGCAAAAGCTTCGTAAGAGCCTCAAGGTAGAGAAGAGAGAAGAACAAAGCTCCCCTAGCAGCAACACAAACAGTCCCCCTGACAATCTAGCTCAAGCACGGGAAAGGAATTGTTCCTAGGCCCAACCTCTCCTCTTTCTCTCTCCCTCCTTCTTTTTGTTGTCTTCCCTCTGTCTCGTCTTCCTTTTCTCACATGGGTTCTTTTTTCTTTTTCCCCATCCCTCATATTTTCCTCTTCTCTTTCTCACATTTCCTTTTCCTCTGTCTCTTCTTTTCCCAGTCGGAGAGCTCTAACTGGTCCATTCATTTCAATTGTATTGCTTATTTGTGAAAGGATAAATTTTCTCCTGCCCTCTGCCGCGCTGGGCCTGACTAGCCAGGCTTGGCCCCGGGGGAAGGAGGTGGGGTTGGTAGGTTCCACGGGGAGTAGGTGAAGCAGATAGCAAAGAAGCAGTGGGGTCACTATGCAGCCAGCACTGCAGCTCCCAGGCTGTTGTTGTGCTTGGAGCAGGGCAATAGCTGGTAGATCCACACAGTGGCAGGTCCACCCCTGCTACACCTGCAGACCCCTCTGCTCTAGGACACGGTGTGGCTGGAGGGGCGCACCTTGCGTTGGCTCCCCAGCTCCTGCCCACCCAAGCTGCTTCGGTTCTGCTACGGGCAGGGTCCTCCGCGGGCACGATAGGCTCCTGTCATAGGGCTCTCGTTAAAGCCGCTGACAGATTCTAGCCCCACACAACCAAATATACACGGGGGTCCAATACGACCCTCTGGATTGCTGGTTGTGAGTCTGTGGCTGCAGTTTAGCTCCAGATTCAACAGAGATTAGAGCCAGTTGAAAGTTTTCCACGGAAATAGCTTTTTGGATACGATGGAAATGTTTATGAAAAATGTCCCTTTTGCTGCAAATGTTTGCGTTTTCATACCCCTGTCAACTGACCCCCACAAATACTTAAAAGAAAATTGTTGATGAAGTTGCCAGGGGCGGGTGTGTGTGTGTGATTTTCCTTTTCATTAACATTTTTTACATGGGGAAAGAAAACATGACTCTAATGGATTTCATCATCGCCTGTCACGTAACAGAGAGAAGCATTTAACCCTTCCTCTCCCGGTCCGCGAAACAGAATAATCGACCACTCGTTCCTTTCCACCCATTTCTAAAGCCTGCTTTGCAGGAAGTTTCTCCTTAAGCACCTCCCAGGCAGTTCTTGTGTTCAATTAATGTAATTGTTTTTCTTTAAATGTTGCACACAGGTGAAGGTCTGGTGCGGTCAGTCTATCTTCATGTCTGAATGCTTCCAGATGCCAGCGATCGCTCGAGGTCGGCAAGAGGATTCGTAAGACCAATGCTGTAGTTGCTCAGCCTGCCAGAGAATGAAGGAGATGCCAGTTCTGAGAATATGAGAATCGGGAAGAAGGTGAGACGCCCATCACTGAACACTTGCTTGAAGCTTGGGAGCAGAACTAAAATAGTAACCGTGCAATAATATCCCTACAATAATACCACTAATCAAAGAGATGAAAGAAGAAATAGTCTATGATTAGCATCCATGAATTACCCTATCAGGGTTGGAAGAGACCGCAGGAGGTCATCTAGTCCAACCCCCTGCTCAAAGCAGGACCAATCCCCAACTAAATCATCCCAGCCAGGGCTGTGTCAAGCCTGACCTTAAAAACCTCTAAGGAAGGAGATTCCACCACCTCCCTAGGTAACCCATTCCAGTGCTTCACCACCCTCCTAGTGAAAAAGTTTTTCCTAATGTCCAGCCTAGACCTCCCCCACTGCAACTTGAGACCACTGCCTCTTGTTCTGTCATCTGGTACCACGGAGAACAGTCTAGATCCATCCTCTTTGGAACCCCCTTTCAGGTAGTCGAAAGCAGCTATCAAACCCCCCTCATTCTTCTCTTCTGCAGACTAAACAATCCCAGTTCCCTCAGCCTCTCCTCATAAGTCATGTGCTCCGGCCCCCTAATCATTTTTGTTGCCCTCCGCTGGACTCTTCCCAATTTTTCCACATCCTTCTTGTAGCGTGGGGCCCAAAACTGGACACAGTACTCCAGATGAGGCCTCGCCAATGTCGACTAGAGGGGAACGATCACGTCCCTCGATCTGCTGGCAACGCCCCTACTTATACAGCCCAAAATGCCGTTAGCCTTTTTGGCAACAAGGGCACACTGTCGACTCGTATCCAGCTTCTCGTCCACCGTAACCCCTAGGTCCTTTTCTGCAGAACTGCTGCCTAGCCGCTCGGTCCCTAGTCTGTAGCAGCGCATGGGGTTCTTCTGTCTTAAGTACAGGACTCTGCACTTGTTGGGGGCAATCAGCTGACACATAGGGAGGTTGGATAGCTTTAATTTGCATGTATTTATTATTAGTGATATAAGCTGCTGGGGGGGAGGGCGGGGGTGTGTGTTCATGCACAGGTGCAACATTGCCACCTATTGGATAGAATTAGAACTGTTCAACTCTGTGACATAAGCCCTATATTTGAAGCAGCTAATGGCGATTCTCCTTTAGCTCAGGTGCTTTTTGAAGCAAGAGAGTCTGAGTTGTATCCTTACGGTTGCTACGAAGTTCCTAGCAGTCATGGTGTACCACACAATGACAGCCGTGACAGTATTATTGTTATTATTATTATTATTTACTTGTATTGCTGCCTTCTGTGCAGCGCATTTTGTCTGGTCTAACCTACTTCACGGCATCCCTGTAAGTGGGGGTGTAAATAGAGATTTCAAAGCATTGAAAATTACACTACGTATTTCCAGCCAAATAATAACAACAAAACAATACAAATGAAATGTCAAAAAAGAGACTCTTTCCATTCTCTAAACCAGGTTGCAGGGCAATTATTTTCATATGTCCTACATCAAATTAATAAGTATTCTGCTTGAACGTTCAATAGAACTTGGTTTTGCATAGCATCTTTAAGGCAAAAGAGGCACAGAATGCTTAATTAGTTTCCTACAACCTTTCCTGTTATAGTATGTGGATGGTATTGCATGTAAGTAGCTAAACATCCACAAATATGGGCTGGGCTCTTGTAGTGGGGGAGAGAGATGCATATCATAGAGTTTCAGAGAAGCTGAAGGTAACAAGGGAATGAGGCTTGATTGCTTAATTAATAAGGAAGGGTCAGAAGATCAGAAAGGAGAGAGAAGAGATTGGGCTGGAGACAGCATCAGAAGAGTAATCGATGCTAAGTCATCGATTCAGTATTAGTGACTCTGAAAGGAAAGTGCTCCCTTATTGAAAGGCATTAGGGTGAGCTGTATACCTACAAGGTGTGTGTGTGTGTGTGTGTGTGTACACATACACATAATGGAAGTAACATTATATGATTATGGACATGGATCAAGTAGCTTCACCCACATCTAATGACAATAGACTAGAAAGGGGGAGGAGATGAAATATATGCAAATGCAAATAAAACATTGAGGTTACAATCTATACAGTTCAGTTGACATTACCCCATAGGGGAGATGAGTGTTAAAACAAAGGCGGTTTAAGTAGCGGTTGATTGGGAGATGAGCATCCTAAGCATTTATATCGACAACTTGCTTTGGGTAAGTACTGGACTGTCAGAAGGTTATTTTTCAGAGCGGTTTAGTTAAAAGCAGTTTGCCAGCAGCTAACTCTGAACTTGTCCAACGCTTTTATGGAGGATCGGTCCATCGATGGCTATTAGCGAGGACGGGCAGGGATGGTGTCCCTAGCCTCTGTTTGCCAGAAGTCGGGAATGGGCGACGGGGGATGAATCGCTTGATCATTCCCCGTTCGTTCTGTTCATTCCCTCGGGGGAACCTGGCATCGGCCACTGTCGGCAGACGGGATACCGGGCTAGATGGACCTTTGGTCTGACCCAGTATGGCTGCTGTTATGTTCTGGAGCGATCATTTATAACACATGGGAATGAAATCAGTTGGGCCATTTTCATTGTAGACCACGTGGGATTTATTTTGTTACGATTAATGTTATGTGTTTGGTTTACAGGCGCCCCCATCACGCCGGGCGCTGTCCATACGGGCAGTAACGGCCGGATGCACAAAATGAGTCGGGTGTCGAAGTCCACGATTTAGGTGCCGTGGTTCGAGGACCACCGTGATGTACAAAACTGCCGTCAAATGACCGTTCCTAGGTGGATAAATAATGAAACGGTCCTTGGGCCAGAGCAGGAGAGTGTGACAGAATGACTCTGTAGTTCAGTGGTTAGGGCACCCCCTCTGGGAGGTGGGAGACCCCAAGTTCCCTTGCCGCCCCCCTCCCCCCTCCCAATTATTTTAATTCCAGGAGAAGGCTCACAGCTGAGAGCCCCAAGCAGCAATAGGTGCCTCCTGCGGCTTTGACGTAGGTGCCATCTCAGCGAGAGGGGTGAGGAATAGGACACGCTTCTCTTGTTTGCATCTCCCATTGGCTAGCTTAGGTGGCAGCTCCTTGCCTAGCATGCTGGCTTTTGTGGGGCGCAGCCTAAGGTGCCTCTCTCTCCCCATTCCTTGTGCAGGGAGCCTAGGCTCAGCCTTTGTGGATTGCAATGATTTTCTAAGTGCCTAAGAGTTAGCCGCCGTGACACTCAACCTCACCGTGCCTCGCTCCTTCTGTGCATCCCTCCCTACGAGCCAGCTTCCGCCCTGACACCCTTAAAATTTAAACAGAAGAATCGGCAACCCCATTTTCCCGACCGGGAACTGAAGCGCAGAGAGAGGAATGGAATCCATGTCTTCAAAATACCAGGCAAGTATCTGACCCGCCATCCCCTCCTGTGATATAGGATATACTGCTATAGAGAGAGCTTCATCTTGCAGCTTGTTGAGTGTCAAAAGTCCCCTTGACTTAACTGGGAGTTTTGCCCGAGTAAGGACCGAGCGCTTTGGCTCAGGCTTAGTGATCCACAAACTACTAATAGTGACAAAAGGGTCTTGCGGCAAATCATTTGTATTTAACAATGTGGACCGTGAACGGCCTTGACGCTGCAAAGGCATTAAAAGGACAGAAGTGTTGCTGTATTTGGGGGCGGGGGAATCTAGTAACGCTCTGGGAAACGCAAGCGACGCTCTGGGAAACTCGCGAGCGACGGGTGGGATACTCGGCATAGAATAATGGCCTGAAGAAAAGGGAGGCGTTACCATAAAAGCTCTGTCTGACACCTCAGAGAAAGTTAAAATTCCCCCGTCTTGAAGGAGAAAAAGTGTATTTATTTTATTCAGGAACTCAACGGAATTCACCTTGTAGGGCAGGACACTTTCTGTAGGGTGGACAGGTGGAAACGTATGACTCTCTGTCCAAAACCCATTCAAGTCCATGCAGATGATGCCAGTGAGTTAGTGCACATTGGTTTGAGCCCTGTGTCTCTCTCAAATTGAGAGCTCGGTCAGGCATCTTTTCACTTCCTTCCCAGCGCACGGCGAACACCTCACCACAGAGCCCCCCGGTGAAAGGCAGATCACGCTGAAGGCTCCCAATTGACCAAGGTGAGGAACTTGTCTGGTAGTGGGGGCCATGCCATCAGAGCGCCTCACTGTCTTTAGTGCATTTCTTTACAGTATGCTATTTTCCTTCTTTTACAGGAGGGGGACTGAGGTGTGTAGAGGGATTAAGTCACAGAACTCGTCTCTGGCAAAGCAGGGAATTAGATTTAGTTCTCCCAAATCCCAGACGAGCGCCCCGGCCACCGGACTATTCATCCTCTCTGTTCCCTGGAGCCATGCTTTTCTCTTCTCCCCTCCAGCCCGGTCCTCCCTAGTAGCTTGTTCAGACTTTCCCATCAAGAGGCATCTTTCAACACCGCACTCCCCCCGCCTTCTTGCCTGCTACGCTCCCTCTTCCATAAACGCCAGCACTTAGGTTTCCATGACACACATCTCCATGCGATCTGAGACTGATAGATGGATGGATGTGTACATAGGGGGGAAGGGAGGGGAGGGGGGATTCAAGAGAGAACACTCTCCCTGTCTCAAATCCAATTAAGAAATCTCTCACATATGAATCCGAGTGATGCCAAACTCTTCATTCCATCCAAACCTCAATTATGCAGAGCGCACTTCCCTCCTCAGCATCATCGATAAAACATAGTTAGTTAGCAAAAGGACATGACTATTATGCTAATAAAATCACAGACCATAAACAAATAATGAAAGATGCCGCTGACAGTAAGGTAGGCGGGGGGGATCGTATCCATTGTCACATCTTACTATTGAATATAGAGACACCTCCTGGGATGGTTTCATATAGGGGGCCAGATCCTTAGCTGGTGTGACATCCCTGGAACCATGGCAGTTTACACCAGTTAAATATCTATCTATCTAGAGTCACTCCCTTAGCCTTGGTAAATCAGCACAGGTCTTTGGAAGTCAAGATATAGCTGTGTGTGTATTTATAGTTAGACGTATTTATAGACACACGTATCCATATGATATTTTCTCTCTAAAATATTAAAATAAATTACATCTTTTTTTTTTCCCCCCAGAATACAGACATTAATTCTGTTTCCAGGAGATTTGTCAAATCAGTGGCCTATGTTTGCATAACAAGCTCTTTGGTTTTGCGGCACAGAATATAAATTACCACGTTGTCAGGCTCCCGATCGGAATCGCTGGGTTTTAAGCAGAATCTCTCACATTGATGAAGATGCGCTTTGTATTGTGTGCATCTGTAATATCGGGCTGTGGGGAAATATGCCCGAAAATGGCATTTTACCAAATGAAATGGCACGGGGGAATGGCTAGAGGTGGGCAAATGGGTTGTGGAAAAAATAAGAAGCCTCTAGAACCTTTAAGAGCTCCCCAAGTATTTGTTTACTTACATTCTCTTCTCCACCCCCCTCCTCCAACTTCTGGTTTGCAGAGAGGGGTCAACATGCAGAAACCTTAGGGAAGATTATTCCAGCAGTATTTCTGGCCCGCCTCATAGGGGACACAAGGGAAATCTCAAGAGAGCCAGCACTTGGATACAGTGACGGGCACCATAGCAGCTGGCTGGCTAGGTTAATCGCCATACAGATCTAAGGATAGATGGGGCACGTGGGGGGATAAACAGACAGATGAGTGATTCCTGAAAATTTAAATTTTCCCCTCGTCCCAGTGGTTAACCAGAACATTTCACTCCTGTAGAAACAGGCACTCCTCTCTATAATAGAATAGGTGAATATTTAAGACTCCACAATGATATATGGGGTAGGTTGGGAGGATGAAGTTATACTACAACAAAGGTTAGCGGAAAAGCATCTATCTTCTCTGTCCTGTCTGACATAAAGACCATAAGCTCTCAATGGCACAGACTGCCGTCTTTGTTACTTGGCTGTAAACAAACAGCGCCCTATGCCGGGTGGGGCATAACCGCCTCGGACAGATACACGAGGGGCCTGGCTTTTTCTTTGGCAACGCTCACGTAGCTTGTCGTGCCGGTAAAGCCTCTGCGAATGTAAATTGGATTGGATGGTACCTACCACCCATGGGGCGCCGATCCTCGAATCCTTGGTTCCTAGGCACTGGGGGGGGGGGGGGGGGGGGGTCNTGCTGGAGTGGACAGGGCCCAAGCAGGAAAGACAGGACGCCTAGATTCAACTCCCAGCTCTACTGTGAATCTGCTGTGTGATCTCCGGTAAGTCATTTCCCCTTTCTGTTTCGCCTCCCACCAGTTCTGTCGTCTATTTGGATAATGAGCTCTTTGGAGCAGAGACCCTCTCTCGTTTTGTTTATGACCGGCGCCTAGCATCACGGGACCCTGATCTCGGCCGAGGGGCCGCGTACGAATAATAATGATAATGACGACCGATCGAGAACCTCCATCTCAGCGCTGCAGACCCTAGAGGGTTGGATAGTTCAGAGTAACTTGGCACGGGAGCCCGTCTGCTCATTTAAGGTGCCTTGGCATCACAGCATAGAGCATTGCGGGTAACGGTACAGGCGCCCTCTAAAGACCTCTTTGCTCCGCCGTGACGCTGCAGAGTTTTGAAGGAACGAGAGAAACACGGTGGCCATCTGCCCTCCCGCGCCTCACGGGCACAAACTCTCTGAGCCTGCCGGAAGCTCGGACTCCCTTCGAACGATCAAACCGTAGGGTTAGAAGGGACCACAAGGATGCCAAGAGGCAGGATTGGTTGTGTCTCAACCATCTAAGACACATGGCTATCCAGCCTCCTTTTGAAAACCTCCAGCGAAGGAGCTTCCACAACCTCCCTAGGTAGAACATTTTTCCTGAGATTTAATCTAAATCCGCCGTGCTGTCGTTTGAACCCATTGCCCCTCGTCCTGCCCTCTGTGGCGAGAGAGAAGAACGTTTCTCTGTCTTTTTTATGGCAGCCTTTCAAGTATCTGAAGACCACTATCGTGTCCCCCCTTAATCTCCTCTTTCCCAAACTAAACAGACCCAGTTCCTTCGGCCTTTGCTCGGACGGCTTGCATTCCATCCCTTTGATCATCGGTGGTGCTTGCCTCTGGACCCTTTCCAGTTTCTCTACATCCTTTCTATACGTTAGTGACCAAAATCGGACACCGTACTCCAGCTGAGGTCTCAGTGCCGAGTAGAGTGGTACTATCCCCTCCCGTGACTTGTGTGCTATGCCTCTGTTAATGCAATCTAAAATAGCGTTTGTTTGTTCGTTGTTTTTTTGCAGCAACATCGCATCGCTGACTCATGTTGAGGCTGTGGTTCACCACAAGTCCCAGATGTGCTGCCGCCAAGCCGGTTTCCCCCCCATTCTGTATTTGCGCATTTGGTGTTTCTTCCCTAAGCGGTAGCACCTTACCTTTGTCTTTGTTGAATTTCATTTTGTCGGCTATAGCCCAGTCCTCCAACTTATTGAGATCCTGCTGAATTTTAGCTCTATCCTCCAAAGTATCGGCAACCCCCCTAGCTTTCTGTCATCTGCACGAGAGAAGATGACATCCCGATCCATGCCGTGGCTTCTTCCGCCGCCTTCGGGAGGAGGCCGAGCGGGAGTAAAATCCCTCACGCGACCCTGAGTAACTGGCACGAGCTGTGCCCGAATCCCTCTCCTACCCCGACTAGACCCCTCTGTCTCGCAGCTCCTGAGAGCCCAGGCTTGTTACAATCAGGGTTGTGGGCCGAGTGTGAGTTCCCTGTTTGCATTCAACTGCAGGCTCCGGGTAGTTGAAGAGTTTGGTCTCCGAATCGATTTTTCGGTGAGACCTGTTATTGCACGCGCACCAAAAAAAGTCCATTAAATGTATAAACCCCAGACCGTATCTCCTCCTCTTAAAGGCTAAACTTATCTGCCGAGGCAGTAAACAGCTTGGGGTTTATAAAGCGTAATCATGAATCGCGGTCCCCCCGTCGATGCGGGCAACGGGCATCCGTTCATTTGATTTAAGGAGATAAAACCCTCTCCAGAAGTCAGGGATAGGTTCTCCAAAGCTCTTTGCCTTCCTCTAACTTTCTCGTTCCCGTTTGCCCGTGCAGCTAGGGATGACGGAGGCCGCCTGCTCTGACCGCGCTTCGATTTCTTCGGTGACTGCCGAGGGAGCCCCGGCAAGCCAAGATGTATGACTCTCTTCCCCCTTCCCTGCTGCCCGTGCATAGCTATAATAGACCAGAAGGTCTCTCCGAGGACGTGGCTCTTTCTCCCTTTTGCTCGCGGATGTCGCTTTCCAAAGTTTCTGACAAAGAAAAATAAGAATCGAGGACGGCGATTAAAGGAAAGTTTAGAGAGGGCCACGCTGGGACTCGCCTACGAAATCGAGAGAAAACTAGGCCCTTTGTTTTGGGGTTACAGCCGGCACCCAGGAGTCAGGACTCTTGGGTTCCCACCCTGGCTTTTCAGTTGTCCTGCTGCGTGATTTGGACGGATCTGCCGTGCCTCGGTTTCCCCCTCCGTTAAACAGGGGTTGCGACGCTTCTCCTCTTTGTTACTTCTCTTCCATCCTCGAGGAAATCAAACAAAGTATTAAGACTCCTGCTTTTGCAAGTGTGCATTGTCCTGCTCTTTGATCGCTTTCCTTTGACCTGGAAACGAGTACGCAACGGCTTCTTTACAAAGTTAGGGAGAAGCAGCTACCAAAATCCTTCCTAATGCGCCGCCTTGCAGAGAACCCAAGAATCAAATGATTCTTTTGGCAGTTCCCTTTGCTTAGTTCTAGAGGGCTGGGGCCTGACTGCGATCTCACTTACACCTCTACATTTTTTGACGTCCATAGAGTCGCTCCCGATCTATACCGGCGTGCAGACTCTGTCGACCGCTCGGGGGTGAGGACTGTCCTTTGCTTCCTATTTGTATGTCCCTTCGCATGACGGAGCTCGGTTGTACGTGGCGATAACAGCCGCCGTATCGTCTTGCGGTCGGTCAGAAACTAACTGCCGACATCGGGCTGTGGCGCCTTCCCTTCTCCCCTCCCCTTTCTCGATAACCTCTCTTCTCGTTGCTGGCATTCTGGCCTCGCGGTTCTGATTCTTTACTGGGAACCGTCGAACGGGTGGTTGGAACGAAAGCCATTGTCAATCGTTATGTCACGCGGTGACGTCCCGGAGGGGTTCTCGTGCGGGGATCGGACACGAGGCCTCTGGGTCTTGTACCACGGACCTCTACGGCTTGCACTCGAGGACCGGCCTCGGCAGTGGGCTCATAAACGTCTTTATAGGGTACAGCCACTAGAGGGGGACAAAGACCTAATCGGCTGGCACGTTACGGTAGGAAGAGAGAATGTGCTTAATCGGCAATAAAACCACGCGGACAACCAATTCTGGACAGCGGCAACGATCGGTAGAGCGTCCCTTTGGTTATTTTTCCTTGGCCAAACTACATTTCCTGTGACGCAATGCAGTATCTCATCTGAGCATTTGGTGCCGTCGTACGTCGCAGGAGTCCAATCAAATCATAGAATCCTAGACTCGAAGGTCAGAAGGGACCGTTACGATCATCTAGTCTGACCTCCTGCATGACGCAGGCTATAGAATCTCACCCGCCCGCTCCCGTATCAAACCTGCGTCCGAGCTGTCAAAGTCCTCAAATCGCGGTTTAAAGACTTCAAGACGCAGAGAATCTTCCAGCGAGCGACCCGTGCCCGACGCTGCAGAGGAAGGCGAAAAACCCCAAGGGCCTCTGCCAATCTGTCCCGGAGAGAAATTCCTTCCCGACCCCAAATATGGCGATCGGCTAAACCCCGAGCACGTGGGCGAGAGTCACTGGCCAGACACCCGGGAAAGAATGCTCTGTAGTAACTCAGATCCCACCCCATCTAACATCCCATCGCAAGCCATGTGCCCGAGACCAATCTCATTATACCATCCCCGCAGTAAGCTTATCGAGCTTAGTCTCGAAGGCAGATGTGTCTTTTGCCCCCACTACTCCCCTCGGAAGGCCGTTCCAGAACGTCACTCCTCCGACGGTCAGAAACATTTGTCCGATTTCAAGTTGAAACTTCCCCACGGCCAGTTGATATCCATTTGTTCTTGTGTCCGCAGTGGTACCGAGCTTAAATAATTCCTGTCCCTCCCTGGTATTTATTCCTCTGATCTATTTGTAGAGGGCAATCGTATCTCCCCTCGGCCTTCGTTTGGTTGGGCTAAACGAGCCAAACTCTTTGAGTCTCCTTTCATAAGACAGGCTTTCCGTTCCTCGGATCATCCCGGCAGCCCTTCTCCGTACCCGTTCCGGTTTGAATTCATCCTTCTTAAACACGGGAGACCGGAACCACTTTAAGTATCGAGCCAGTCACGTGGACCGGTAACGTTCTTCCTTTATGTTGTGCGGGGGCACCTGGGAACCAGCTACGGTTTAATTGTATCGCTTTAATTTTACCAAGGAGGTGCTTCGAGGCAGATGCATACGAAAGATGATGATGATTCGGGAGAGTTCCTCTTCTCGTTTACCCCGAAGGCAAAGGTAACAAGGAAACGCTCTTTTGATAGGTAAAGTGCGAGAGATGAGGAAAATGAGTCTGCGCTAGCACGGAGGCAGGAATTTGTGTATCCTCACGAGCCGTAACGCATTGGTTCTTAGCGCTGCCCTGCCGGCGAGATAATTACTCTTCCCCATTCGACGGGGGGGAAATCGAGGCACGGAACAATGACGCGACTCGCTCAAGGTTAGACGGGGAGTTTGTGACCGGACCGGGAACCGAACCAGATCTCCACGGATGTGGTGTTCTTCACAGTAGCGCAAGGTAACCTTGTGTTAAATAAATTAATTCTCGAGTTTGCATCCCTCTAATGGCACACCAACCACAGCCGGCTCCTGTCTGCAGCAGGCAGCTCTCTGTTGTCCTGAACTTCTGGAGACTTGTCGTGGTATGTCACGAGGGACTGTTCGAACTCTTCGGCCACACCCCATGGCCTCCGGTAACAGCTGCTGCTCCATTTGGCAGGTAGGCCTGAAATCCACAGCCATTCCTTTAAAGAATCCAAGGCCATGAAACTGTGTGTGAGAGAGAGAGAGACACAGACACACAGGGGCTGATGCTGCTTCAAAGGAAATTTCTAAGTCCATAAATATATCCACTGAAATGCAGGATAAAACATAATGTAGAAAAGATGGAAGAGAAGATATATTATGCTATCGTGTAGCAATCCTGTCTGCTGGAATTTATAGCTGCGCTCTGTTCCCTGTTAAAAGAGGTTCTGCTAGCTGATGGAGGAGTTTGGCGTATCGTGTATCTGTTGCAAACCGTCAATATTACGGCTTACCTATTTAAACCGGAAACGGGACCAAACGTTTGGACGATTAGGTTGGCGGCCTAGAAGTTGAGGGAGCGGAGAACTGAAAGGTAAATCGAACACGGGTCTTTATTTGTTGCAACGGACAATATGCGAAGCGCATTGGCAGAGTCGCCTCTCGGTCCAGGACCGGAATAGCCGCGGCGCTTCTGGTCGCGGGGGGAAGGTCCCGAGACCGAACTAGTAAGGGGTGTTACGGATCAGGATCGAGGAGCATCGGGAGGATCCACGGGATGGAATCGCAGGGGAGGGCTGCGGGTCAGGAGCTGGGTCTGGTTATCTAATATAGCTACGGAATTGGGTCGGGCCTAATATTTTCACGAGTATTCGAGCGTATGTGAGCAATTCACACGCTCGATGAAAACCAAACAAAAATAATGACAAATACTTATCACTGGGGAAGAATATTTTAATCAGTATGCCGAAAGCAGGCTGTCTTCTTTCCTCTCTTCAGTTTGCCCAAACGGGCGGCTGAGAAAATGGATCGGCAGTAGGCCCGAGGAGGTTCAAAGCCAGGCTCGAGATCCCACGGGGTACGCACCCGGCATCTTATCGCCTGGGACTGGAAGTTAGGACTCCTGGGTTCTGTTGTCAGCTCAGCTACCGATTTGGGCGAGTCACTTTGCGCCTCGCTTTTTGGGTCTGTAAAGAAAAGGAGGGATAACGGTGTTTGCCCACACACACAGATGTTCTGAGCCTTAAGTAATTAACGGTTGTGATGTGCTTTGAGATCCTCCGGTGGAAGGTGCTACAGCAAGGCAAAGTTTGGTTTTTATTTCTCCTGTTGGCATCGGGCAGCAAACACAGGCAGCCCTGCTGTTGTTTCTTTAGAGAAGTTAAACGGAACACATGCAAACGAGGGACCCGGACGTGAACACGCACACAAACGAGGACCCGAGCGTGCACGTGTGCAGACGCACAGAGAGACAGGTATGGTGTGCGCACACTTACCCCAATCCAAATTTGGACACTCACTCACGCATCCAGCTCTGAACATGTGTATGTATGCTCACATACATGCTTAGTCACAGATTAACCTACTAGCCTGCACCCATTTTGGGGAACTAAGGGGTAACCTGTCAGCTAGACATAATTTGCCTGCCTAACGTGCGATAGCAACGGTCATCGACGGGGTGGGCGTACGTGTCGGAAGCGGTGGTTTTTGTTAATATTATGTAACGTGCAAGTATTGTCGAGAATCGAATCTGAAAAACATCATATAATCCCCACGAAGGCCATAACTCATAGAAACCTTTTATTATTTGTGACCGAAATTGGCAGAAAACTCCTAAAGACAATGGATAATGCAGCTGTGCACTCAAAACAGGAGCGTTTAGGCAAGTTTGGGAAAGAGTTGGCCCCGGGTGACATTTTAAGCATTTTCCTGGATTCCTTTGCTTTTGGTTAAAGCGAGTCTAGAGTCATGTGACGGAATAAGTTTGTTTGTACCGTGTAATACGTCAAAATATGTGTCATTTGTAGAATGGGCTAATTTGGAAAACCTTTGTCTGTCTGTTATTCGTATGAAGTTAATGAGACAATAAAAGCTTTACCCCCTAATTAGAAATCATCTATTTTTGATAGCATCGGCTGGGCCATGGGTGTAAGTTGAAAGTGTACCCGGTACCCTTGTAATTCCCTTCTTCCGATCGCCAAATAGAACGACGGTACCTGAAAGTACTTGTAGGACGGTAATGACGCTTAGCAGAAGGATCGTAGGATGTCTGGTATGTATGTACGTATAACTATGAGCTACTGAACGTCTAATGCTCTGAGCTATATTTACTTACAAAAATAGTCACGGTCGTAACGCTGCCCGTGTCGAGTCAATAGCACCACCCTCGGGGCAAAGAGTTGGGAAACGGGGCCCAAACCCCACGACGGTTGCGAGTTCTACATTTAGATGTCACCAACCGATTATGGAGCCTAAACTGTCCTCGGCCACCCGTGACAGCCTTAATGTGGAGACACGGGCCTATCTCGCCACTGTGGCGAGAGATCTGGGGTAAATGACTGGTCCTTTGGGACTGGGAGTAACCCGAACAGCGCTGTGATTCTTGGGGTAAGCGGCCATCTATTTTGCTTTAGGTCTCACAGCAAAGACCTGCTTGGAGCCAATCCTATAGTAAACTATGTGACGATTTATTCCAGCGGAAAAGGAAATCGGGCAACCAAACAAAGATGCACAAATGAGGTATGATCTTAAATGTCAAAAAGTCATTGAGAGTTCTCTAATCGTCAAACTCTATTTGTCCATTAGGGCTAGTTCAGTCTAAGTAGCCGAGGATCTCTTCCTCGTGCCTAATCACGCCTCGTCCCCCACGGTCCAAGCGGCACAGAGACGCTCGGTTGCTTTTGTTTGGCGGTTTTCTCCACCACGTGCTCTGAGCCGCCAACTCAGCCGGTGGGAGGGGTCCACCCGCACGACTCTCCTTCACGGGGAGGAGAACGGAATAACAATAAGTGTCCTTGGTCCTTTTTGTTGATGATTCTTCAAACCAGATGGGGGAAGTTTCCCCTCCTGTCATAAGCAGATAGTTAAGGGTTAATGCCTCTTTTACCTGTAAAGGGTTAAGAAGTTCACCTAGCCTAGCTGACACCTGACCAAAGGAACCAATGGGGGGACAAGATGTTTCCAAAGGAAGGAGGGAAGTTCCCTTTGTCTTGGGTCAGTTTCAGTTCTGGCCGGAGAGGAAAAGGAATCAGGAATCAAAGAGGGTAGTGAGTATTTAGGGAAGGAATGAGCTTATGTTCATTTTCTTTTTGTAACTTGTCTTGGGCATTAGAGGAATAATCAAATTGACTATTTGTTGAAGTACTAAGGGTTTGGCCCAGGGGAACATCCTCTGTGTTTTAAATCTGTTGTCTGTGAGATCACCTTGTATGCTATCTGCCAAAGGTTCTCTTTTACCTTTCTTTTCTTTAATTAAAAGCCTTCTTTTTAGAAACCTGATTGATTTTTCCTTGTTGTAAGATCCAAGGGGGTTGGATCTGGGCTCACCAGGAATTGGTGGGGGAAAGGAGGGGGGATGGTTAATTTCTCCTTGTTTTAAGATCCCAGGGTTTTGGGTCGGTGTTCACCAGGGAATCGGCGGAGGAGTCTCTCAAAACTACCCAGGGAAGGGTTGTAGTACCTGGGAGGAAAAGATTTTGGGGGAGAACACTGAGTTTCCCAAATGACTCCAATATTTGGGTGGTGGTAGCATACTGATCTAAGCTGGTAATTAAGCTTAGGAGTTATCATGCCGGTCCTCACATCTGTACCCTAAAGTTCAGAGTGGGGGTGAAACCTATGACACCTCCTTTTTGAGAAGGGGTGTAATCATTTCTGTAGAAGAGCAAGTCTTCATGCTAATTAACATCTCTGTCCCGTGTGGCGATTTGTGTGGTTGCAGGGGATCGCTTTACCGTACTGTGCGGAATGCAACTATAATGAATACTATGATTGTCAGCAGTGACTCAGAAGCATTTGGTAGGGTCCAAATGGTAACCCGTTTTTTTTATAATTCCAATTGCTATTCTATCAAATTAACCTTCAGGTGAGCCAGACAGATTCCAGCTCTGTATCTGTCAGTGTCTAGTTAAGACATGGGCAGCCTGGTGTTAGCGGGCACCCGGTCTACTGGTGTCCTAAGGGGATAGTTGAAATATTGCACTCCCCATTGGAATCTGTGTTTGATGCTCTGCTGGTATGCTCATCGCTGTCGGGTGCCAAATCTTCCCTGGGGCATAGAATTGTAGAACTGGAAGGGACCTGTGGAGGTCATCTAGTCTAGTCCCTTGCATTTGGGGCAGGACTAAGTTTATCTAGACTGTCCCTGACAGGTGTTTGTTTAACCTGCCCTTAGAAATCCCCAACAATGGAGAGCCCACAATGTCCCTAGGCAATCTATTTCGGTGCTTAACCATCCTGACAGTTAGGGATTTTTCTCCAATGTCCAACCTAAATCACCGTGGCTGCAATTTAAGCCTGGTGAGTGTGATCCTGTTTGCAGAGGTTAAGAAACCAAACATTTCTCCCTCCTCATTGTAATGACCTTTTATGTACTTGAAAACTGTGATGTCCCCTCGTGGTCTTCTCTGTTCCAGAGTAAACAAACCCAATTGTTTCACTCTTCCCTCATAGGTCATATCTTCTAGATCTTTAATCAGTCATTTGTGTTGCTGTTCTCTGGACTTTCTCCAATTTGTCCACATCTTTCCTGATATGTGGTGCCTGGAACTGGAGGGAATACTCCAGTTGAGGCTTAATCAGAGTAGAGCGGAAGAATCTCTTCTTGTGTCTCGCTTACAACACTCCTGCTAATGTGTCCTAGAATGAGGTTTGCTCTTTTTGCAATAGCATGACACTGTTGACTCATACTTAGGAATCTGGGGGTCCTGGTGGATCCCAAGCTTTCTGCAGTACTCTTTCCTAGGCAGTCATTTTTCATCGTGTATGCGTGCAACTGACTGTTCCTTCCTAGGTGGAGTACTTTACTTCAATAATGACAAATGCAAATAGGATGACATGGAGATCATTTCTCCAGTTTGCGCATCTCCTCGTTGAACAGGCGCACTTAGTTATAGCTTGGCCGCACCATCATTTTAGGAACAAGAAGTCCTGTGCTATAACCTGTCCTTTGGTGTCGAGGGAACTGGTAGGAAGCTGTTGACAGGCAGAGATGTAGCTACCTCCTGGACTGTCTTGTCATCTTTGATGTGTGACTGTGTCTGAGCGTATCTGCTCTTTGCATGCTGTCAGTCATTTCTAAGGCTGCTCCAATGACCTACATTGTGAGTGGTTTTAAGGGCAATGAGGTGACTGACATAGCACAGGTGATCTTTGCTGCTCTTTTCTTGGGCTGATGACCTATTCACTCAGAATGTATCTATCTCATTAGCCACCCCATGAGGTGCCTAACACATGGCATCCTATGTCTTGCTCCAACAGCTCCACATTGTAGAACCAAACTCAAAGTTGATTCATGCTGGGACTATTGAGTTTTGGTGCAAACAGGTACAAAAGATACAGACAGGCTGCACTAGTGTTTGAGTGTAGAGGTAAACTTTCAATGTGCTCTAAAGTTCATAGATAGAGTCGGAATGGCTTGGAAACGTGTGTGCTAGGAGAAGGCCTCGGGGCTACCGTTTGGCCTGCCAATGTGGGGTCGAGGGTCTGGCTGGCAAAGGACCTGTGCTTCATTGGAGAGTGCTCTACACTGCAAATGTAGAGCCGGAGCGGCTTTGGAACCGGAACGCCAGATCGCAGACCCAGAATTGCATCTGGGGCACAGTTTTGGGCTCACTGGGTGAATAGCAGAGTGGTGAGGGGGCTCTGCTGAGAACATGAAACGCTTGGTTCAATGCCTCACTCGACTTGCGCAGGCAAAGGGCTTTGAAGAGGGAGCACTGTCCGCCTTGCCTGGTGAAGCTGGTCCACTGTCATGAACTTGTGTTGTGCTTTGGCCCAACTACAAGGGTGGCAAGCTCTTGCTAGGGCAGTGGTGACAGGAGTCCCTTGCAGTGTTGGAGGACTTGACCCCATTCCCCTCCCTGCCAGCAAAGGGGAGCTTTGTGAACAGGGAGTGAGTTTGTTCTCCAGGTGATTGATGGAGGACCATGGATGGCAACCTTGGGGTAAGTGGCTGTCTGTAGTGGGTGTGTGGGGAGGGTCCTTGATGTGTGCGCAGCTTGTGTTTGGCAGTTGGCTTGGCTGATTGGTTGGAGGACTGTGGCTGGCAGGTGGAAGTGGTGAGCGTCAAGGGCAGGTGTGAAAGCTCCAAGTCCTTGCTCATTGGCTGAGCTGTAGTCAGTGGGTGCGGCCAGCAGGCAGGCTGGGGCTATATGCTGCTGGGCCCAAGCGACCAGGGAGCTTGGCGAACAGGGCTTGCTAACAGGGGAGTTTCGCACGGGAGTTCAGCCAGGGAGGGCGACGGGGCGAGGGCCCCATGCCGGTTTCAGGGGCAAGCTCCAGCCGTGCCTGCAGGCACACCATTGGGACTTCCACACAAGTCCTGCCAAATGGAGGCTGCCCTCTGGGAAGGAGCTCCTGGCCCTCAGAGACCGCTAAGGAAGGCAGAGAGGTCTGGTGATGAGGCTTGCCAGGACACTGTGGAAGTAAGTGTCCCACCTCCAGTCAGTCAGTCAGCCCCTGCACCAGTGAGGAGGAGAAAAAGCCTCCCGGAGGTGGGACCCTCCTTCCAGATGATGTGTGCTGGTTAGGGTCTCCTCTCACACTGAGGTTCCCTCTCCAGGGGAGGGAACTCCAGTCACAAGGAAGAGGCAGGTGTGTGTTTCTTAGTCATGGGAGATTCAATCAGTAAAAACAGAGACAGCTGGGTTCATGATGACCAGGAGAACCACCCAGTGACTGACTTACCTGCCTGGTGCAAAGGTTGCAGATCTCTCACTCAAGGCATCTAGATAGGCTCATGTGTAGTGCTGGGGAGGAGCCAGTGGTCAGGATGCCTGTATGTACCAATGACATAGGCTGCTCGGGACATCTCTCTCCTACCCTTCCCTAACTGTGGCCTCCAGGACAAGACAGAAACCTAGGACCTCTATGGTGGCAAGCTCTGAAATGCTCCCGGTTCCACACACACAGCCAGGTAGGCAGGCAGAGCTTCAGAGTCTCTACACCATTGTCTCAACCATGCAGTGAGTACATAGGTTTACATTCATTAGGAATTGTGGAACCTTCTGCGATAGGGGAGCCTATACAGGACAGATGAGCTCCACCTAAACCAAAGTGGAACCAGACTGCGGGCACTACACTAAACATTCAAAAGCTTGCCAAGCAGGTTTTAAACTAGGACATGATGGGGGAGAGCCAACTGCTGCAGAGGAGCATGTGGATCGGACAGAGACTTCTCTTAGAGGAGAGTCCATTGATAGAGATTCTCTAGGTTCTAGTCAGGAACAGAGGATGGAAGAGGATCACGGAAGGGCCAGATCAGATGAGAAACATTCACAGAAAAAAGAATCCGACACATCAGGAAAGGGCAGACAAATAAACAAACAGTGACAACTTTGGATACTGCTTGTACGCAAATGCTAGAAGTCTACATAACAAGACGGGTGAACCAGAGTGCCTCGTGATCAAGGAGGATAGTGATATAATACACATCGCAGAAACCTGGTGGACTGAGAGAAATCAATGGGACACAATCATTCCACAATACCAAATATATCATGCACGGGGGGCAGTGAGTGGCACTATATGTGAAAGAAAGAAAAGATCTTTACCTCTTTTGATTCTGCATCAAGTAAATGACTCCACATGTTCCATAGAATAATCACTATGGACATTACTTTCATGCTCTAAGAATAATATAATATTAGGGATCTATTACCAACCACCTGACCAGGACGGTGATAGTGACAATGAAATGCTAAGGGAAAGTAGAGAGGCTCTCAACATTAAAAACTCAATAATAGTGGCAGATTTCAATTATCCCCATATACACTGGGAACATGTCACTTCCACACAGAATGCAGAGACAAAATGTGGAAGTTGTTCCACAAACTTTAAATGACTGCTTCTCAGAGCAGCCAGTACCAGAACACACAAGGGGAGAGGCGACTCTAGAGTCAGTCCCAAGTGGAGCACTGGGAAATAGTGACCATCATATACCAACATTCAACACCCCCACAGTGGGAAGAACATCTCGACAGCCCAACACTGTGGCATTTAATCTCAAAAGGGGGAACTATGTAAAAATGAAGGGGATAGTTAGTTAGTTAAACAAACAAACAAACAAACAAATTAAAAGGCACAGTGACTACACTGAAATCCCTCCATGCTGAATGGGTGCTTTTGAAAGATGCCATAATAGAGGCCTGACTTCAATGTATACCCCACATTAAGAAACACTGTACAAGAACTAAAAAAGAACCACCGAGGCTTAACAACCAGGTCAAACAAGCAGTGAGCGATCAAAAGACTTCCTTTAAAAAGTGGACCTCAAATCCTAGCAAGGGAAATGGAAAGGAGCATAAATGCTGCCAAATCCAGTGTCAAAATGTAAATTTAATGAGAAAAGCCAAAGAGGAGTTCAAAGAACAACAGCTAGCCAAAAACTCCAAAGGAAATAAAATATGTTGTAAGTAAAGTACATCAGAAGCAAGAAGCCTGCTAAATAAACAACCGGTGGGGCCCCTTGATGATTGAGATAGATACAAAAGGAGCACTTAAAGACAATAAAGGCATTGCAAAGAAACCAAATGGATTCTTGGCTTCAGTCTTCACGGCCAAGAATGTTAGGAAGATTCCCAAACCCGAGCCAGCTTTGTTCAATGACAAATCTGAGCAACTGTCAACAGACTGAACTGTCACTAGAAGAGGTTTTGGGATTAATCGATAAGCTTAACAGTAACAAGTCACTGGAACCAGATGGCATTCACCCAAGAGTTCTGAAAGAACTCAAATGTGAACTGGTGGAACTACTAACTAGGCTTTGTAACCTGTCCTTTACATCAGCTTCTGTACCCAATGACTGGAAGATAGCTAATGTCACACCAATAGTTACAAAGGGCTCTAGAGGTGATCCCAGCTATTACGGACCGGTACATCTAATGTCAGTACCGGGAAAATTAGTCCAAACAAAAGTAAAGAATAAAATGGTCAGGCACATAGAAGAACATACATACGTTGTTGGGCAATAGTCAACATGGTGTCTGTAAAGGGAAATCATGTCTTACTCATCTATTAGAGTTCTTTGAAGGGGTCAACAAACATGTAGACGAGGGGGATCCAGTGGACATGGCGTACTTAATTTACAGAAAAGCCTTTGGCAAGGGACCTCACCAAAGGCTTTCGGGTAATCTAACTTGTCATGGGATCAAAGGGAAGGTCCTTCCATGAATTGAGAACTGCTTAAAAGACAGGGAACAAAGGGTAGGAATCAATGGCAAATTCTCAGAATGGGGAGCTGTCACTAGTGCTATTCCCCAAGGGTCATTCCTAGGACCGATCCTATTCAACTTATTCATAAATGATCTGCAGAAAGGAGTAAACAGTGAGGTGGCAAAGCTTGCAGACAATACTAAACTGCTCAAGATAGTTTTGGGAGATCTTTTTGAAGTTCTTCACAGTCTGCTTTGGTCTTAACTAACTGATTGGGCAACAAAATGGCAAATGAAATTTAATGTGGATAAATGTAAAGTAATGCACATTGGAAGACATAACCCCAACTATACATACCGTATGATGGGGGCTGATTTAGCGACAACAAGTCCAGAAAAAGATCTCAGAGTCATCGTGGATAGTTCTCTGAAGATGTCCGCGCAGTGTGCAGAGGCGGTCAAAAAAGCAAACGGGATGTTAGGAATCCTTAAAAAGGGGATAGAGAATACGATGGAGAATATATTCTTGCCCTTATATAAATCCACGGTACGCCCACATCTCAAATACCACGTCCAGATGTGGTCTCCTCATCTCAAAACAGATATACTGGCGTTAGGAAAGGTTCAGCTAAAATGATTAGGGGTTTGGAACAGGTCCAGTATGAGGAGAGATTAAACAGGCTGGGACTTTTCAGCTTGGAAAAGTGGAGACTAAGGGGGGGATGTGATAGAGGTCTATAAAATCATGACTGATGTGGAGAAAGTAGATTAGAGAAGGAAAAGTTATTTACTTGTTCCCATAATACAAGAACTAGGGGTCACCCAATGAAATGAATGGGCAGCAGATTTAAAGCAAATACAAGGAGGTTCTTCTTCACCCAGCAAACTGTCAACTTGTGGAACTCCTTGTCCGAGGACGTGGTGAAGGCTAGGACTAGAACGGCGTTTAAAAGAGAACTGTATAAATTCATGGAGGTTAACTCCATCAATGGCTACTAGAGTCTAGGAACACCATTCCTTACCCATCCCGGCTGTTTCTCAGAGGGTGGAGATGGATGGCAGGAGACAGATCGCCCGATCGTTGCCTGTTTGTTAGGTTCACTCCCTCTGGGGCGCCTGGCCTTGGCCACTGTCGGTAGACGGGATGCTGGGCTCGATGGACCTTTGGTCTGACCCGGTACAGCCATTCTTGTGTTCTTAGAGCATCCTCCATCTTTCCTGTTGGAGCTGTTACGCTCTTTAATTGGTGTGTCCTGCGCCGCTTAATAATCGCTCTATAGTCCAGCAGTTTGGATGCTTGCTGGGAGATCCTTGGAGTTCCCCGTTCGAATCCTGCCTCGACCGGTTAAGAAGGAGTTCTACCTCCCTGGTGACCAGACAGGCAGCGGATCCCTGTTTAAGTCCCCTCTCTGTCGGTCACAGGATAATGCTGGGAGAAATAAATAGATGAGCAACTGAGCTGGACCGATCAGACTGACTTATCTTTAATAAACTGCATGTTGGGGCTTGTGCTCAGACTGGAAACAAACAAACACTGATCTCTCTCAGGCCGCTGCTGCTCCTTTGTTCCCTGAATCTCATTCCTACGCCCCCTTCTTTTCCTTTCTAATGCCCCCGTTTTGCTTCTCGGGCCCATTCCTAGATGCCACGGTCATGCTCCCAGAATCTGCTCCCAAATGAAAACTGCTTTATCTTCCATTGACTACAAACTGGCCCCAGGCAGATTTGGTCATTGCCTACAACTGTACCTATGGTGTTCACTGGCCACCATCTGCGATCGGCCAGATAGTTAGCCGGGTGGTTTCACACAGGTGGCTTAGAGGTGACTTGAAAGGCTCTGGAGCTTATGGTTACCATTCTCAGCTACCTTACCTCACCATCCCCAACCCTCTGCTACTAGAGCATCTTAAATTAGGATGGCTCAAGACTTACCCAAGGGGGCTATGACAGTATGGAGGGGATCTAGCTTCCAGGCTCCACATTACCCCAGATTGACCTCACCCAAATCCCACAGCATCGGGACCAGAGCCCGAGAAAGAAACCTCCCAGAGAAGCGAGAAGCTCATCTTTTATGGAACATGGGTCAGCCGCAATCACAGTCATTTGAATATTGTCCTCAGCCAGTTTCCTCTCGCCACCGCTTGCCTGTGAGTGTGAATAAATCCTTGTTGAATCTCTCTCTCGCACACACACACCACCACTTGTGCAGGGTCTGCTTTTTATCTCCCGCGGCTCCTGTCTTATTTCACTCACTTTTATGCTCCAGTGTAAGGAGTAAAATGCTCTATAAAACCTTCGCCGCACAGCCCGCGTTCACCATTGTCAAGCTGCAGAACTCAGGACGTAAAAGTTAGGGAATGGAAATCAAACAATCGCAATTGGATTTATAGAGCTCCCTGTGCATGAAAGCCCAACGAGCGCTCTACATTTTAATCAGTGCAGAACCGTATCAAAACTCCTACAAACCAGACAAAAGACTAACCCGAACCACCGACGGTGCGGCTCCAGCCTCGATATGCCCGTTCCATCCATTTAAGGTACTTACCTGGCCCTGGTCACCGTAGTATCCAAGCACGTGACGCTCTTTAATATCATTGCCCCTTTTTGACCTGAGCGGCTGGTCAAATTTCAGGGCCTTAGCAATGTTCCAGTCTGGAGTAGTCGGGTATTTTCTTTGTACATTCCCTGTGAATAACAAACATATCAAAGTCCTGCTCCTCCGAACACAGGAGGAGCCAAAGATAAAAGGAGCAGTTTCTTAGCCCCCAAGAGTGCGCTCCCGCTAGCTTTCCCCAGGGTCACTCACAGGCTCCTACTTGCCTTTCTTGCTTTTGGCCTCTGGCTCTTTGTCTCACTCCCCCCCCGGATCACAAAAAGCCAGTGAAACCCACTGTCCAAGTGGTGCTAGTGTCTGGGCAGATTCTATTAGGCCTTTTTTTTTTTAAAAAAGAAAAAAAGGTGTGGGCCCTTCTGTGTTTCTTACAACTAGTTTAAGTGATGGGCCTTGTCCACACATCAGTTTGAAGGAGGTTTGAATTCAACCCGTAACGAGGTTTCACTCGGGCTCGCAACAATATATCTCTCCTGAGAACCCCCGATGAGGTAGGGCAGTACTATTCTCTGCATTTTATAGATGGGGAAATTAAGGCTTAGATCCTCAAAGGTATTTAGGGTGACCAGATGTCCCAATATTGTCAGGACCATCCTGATATTGGGGGCTTTGTCTTATATACACAACTATTTCCCCCCCCCCCCCCCAAAAATAGTGTCCCGATTTTTCACACTTGCTATCTGGTCACCTGGACAGGGATGGTGTCCCTAGCCTCTGTTTGTCAGAAGCTAGGAATGGGCGACAGGGGATGGATCACTTGATGATTAACTGTTCTGTTCATTCCCTCTGGGGCACCTGGCGTTGGCCACTGTCGGAAGACAATACTGGGCTAGATGGACCTTTGATCTGACCCGGTACGGCCGTTCTTATGTTTTAAAGATATTGAGGGTCTTTAAGCTGCATTTACATCAATAGAAGATACCTTTAATACCTTTCAGGCTCTGGGCCTAAGTGCCTTGCTCAAGGTCACAGGGGAAGTCTGTATCAAAACAGGGACTCGAACCCAGGTATCCCAAGGACATCACTAGGAAATCCTTCCTCTCTCTCACACGGTGGAGTCAGTGGGCTCTTGGCTTACCATTTAGGAGATTGAAGTTCTGCTCCTCTCTTAGACTGTAAGTTCTTTGGGGCAGGACCTGTCAGGCTCTGGGTTCTAGGCAGTCAGGCCTGGTGGTTGGAGCACCAGTCGAGAACAGGTACCGCCGTTTGACGCTGAACACAGAGTCGGCACCGGGCCGAGAGCAGCACTCAAACCAGGATCCAGGGACAGGCCGTGAGTCAGAACCTGGATCGCCATCTGTAGACGAGACGAATCGGGATCATGGTCAGAGTCTGGACACGGGCCAAAGGTTGAAGCCAGGCTGGAGTCATTCTAAGGGTCTGGGCATCAGGAGGTGGGTGAAGGGCCGGAGCGGTCTGGGACAAGGTTCGGGCAGGGACACGATCGAGGGCAGGCTGGAAAACTAGGGAACCTGCAACACCACAAGGTAGCTGGAGGTTTCCCAACTGAGGCTGAGCAGTGCCACGGCACAGACTAACTTGCGGCTCTGGCGGGGAGAATGAAAGACCTGTGCCTGGGGGCATCTGACCCGGCCCCTGCCCGGGGATAGGCTGCCGCAGCACGCCCCAGAGGGGGAACGCTATAGACTTTGCTCGAGCGACGAGTCGGTGCGGCCGAGTTGCTGCAGGCTCCGCTGGAGGGCTGAGGGTCGTAGCGAGTGAGCAGCCCTGGCCCTAGCCCAGCAGCGGGTTTGCCTCACAGGGACTCTCTTTTCATTACAGGATTTCCAAAGGTACAAATGGGAGTTGGGCGCACACCTGCCATTGACTTTCACTGGGATGTGAGGTCCTAACTGCCCTTTAAAGTCTATCCCTGTATGTGGGTATAGCGCCTACCCCAATGGGGCCCTTGTCCTCGATTAGAGCCTCTCTGTGCTACCACAATAAATAGTGACGCAGGTGAGAAATGTAGAGCGCTCGGTTTAGCTCATCCTAAAAGGAGACGGAGCCGTGACTCGATTGTGCTGCGTCGGTACCTTGACGGGTACTAAAGGGCTCCCTAATCGAGTGGAGAAAGATATCGGAAGAACCGATGGCTGGAAGCTGAAGCCCGACACATTCCAAGCGGAAAGAGGAGAGAGCTGTTTTAACAGCGAGGGTGATTACCTTTTGGAACAAACTGCCAATGGAACGGTGGAGTCTCCATCTCGTGACGTCTTCGGATTCAGACCGGAGGCCTTTCTGGAAGATAGGCTTTAGTCAAACACAGGGGTAACAGGCTGAAATGTAATACAGGGGTCAGACTAGATGATCTAATGGTCCCTTCTGGCCTGAAACACTATGAATCTAGGTCTTCTTATGTTACTGATTTCCTCCCTTTCTCTCTTCATCCCTACCTCTCCCGCTCTGCACGTGACCCTACGAGAATTGATCTAGGTCTGTCCATACCAAAAGATTCTCCATTCCACGCGCTACATCGGGAATGGCAGATTTTTGCACAGGTTGTCACGCAGCTCCCCAACCCGCTATGCTCTAGGATGTCCATTCGCTTGGCTTCCAAACCCAGTCCTTCGGATGCCTCTGCTTCGCTCTCTCTCATCAATCATTGATTTCTCTGTGCGCTCTGTTTAAAAAAAGAAATAAATCAATATTACACTAGATAAGGCTGAAGGCAACAGCACGAGGCAGGGCCAAGGGGCCAACAAAATGCAAAGGACAAGAAGCCGAGCTCCAAATTGAGCAGAGACGTCACAGGAATGATGGAGCGGAAGAGAGTGGTTGACAGAGGCAGATGGATGGAATAACAAAGAAGGAGAGAGAGAGAGAGTGTGAGTGTGTGTGTGTGTACTATACACACACAGAGTCTGAGTCAGGAGTGACTTTCAGTTGTATGGCTTTTTGCCCCCTCTCCAGATCTCTTTGTAATCGATCTCACAGGCCACTCTGTCATCGTCCCAGTGACCCCATCAGAGAAAGCAGCGTCGGAACTGTCCCTCCTCTCGGCCGAGAGGCTAAGGAGCGAATGGGTCGTGGAAACTGGACACCTCCTCGCTGACTCTGGAATGCCAGCTGAGGCTCAAACCCAGTTTCTAGTCAGTCACTTTATACAGTGTAGTGCCGCTTTGCACTTCTCTACAGCCTCCCAGCTGTGAAGCTCAAAGCATTCTACAGACACGAATGAATTCGACGGGACAACGCCCCTTGGGAAGAAGGGAGGTGTGACGGTCCCCATTTGACTAGTGGGACACTGAGGTACGTAAGGATTAAGGGCCAGATTTTCGAGACAGCTCAGCACTGTGGAGACTGAGATCTTTTGAAAATCTGTCATTGTCACCAAGGGGCCTGCTGGGTGAACTCTTCTGAAAGTCCGGCCCCATGTGACTCGCCCACGGTAGCATAGCCAGTCGCTAATGTAACCCACGAGTCGATGTGTGTTACCGGTCCCCCTTTGTGCCCAATCTACAGAGGCTCTCGGGAGCCCTGGCACTCTAGCCCATGTTATCACAAGTCATGCTTTCAGCTTTGCCAGTCCCCAGTTCAATTCCAGGGTATGACGGAGAAGATAGCTGCCATCGCACGCTAACGGAGCCGGGAATAGAGTCCAGGCTCCCGGAACGTGCTCCCCCCCGGGGCGCTGCCCTTGCCCGTAGCCATTCTACAGCACTGCGGATAGAAGAGACTAATCTCCGGGGGTATCAAATGCACCTCTGTACAGCGCTTCCTTTATCTCCATTCTTTTCACAACACCTAATCCTGTATTAATATTTTCCCCAGTTTCAGCCTCATTAGTAATAACAGTCGTGGTGTAATGACCGGGTATCAATTTCTGCTCAGGGGGAAACATTCACAAAAACATCTTTACTTTCCACTTAATTAGTGCAACGTATTTCATTTTTTTCTAACGTTGCCACAGGGAAGTCCACGGTGTTGACCTGGCAGGGACCTGCTTGGGAAGAAAGAGGGTTCTGCTGGCTTCCATTTCGCCCTGGGGGAGCCGTGGTCCCCGTAACAGACACCTCTGAACAATAACCATCTGCCGGGGTGGGGCGGGAGTATTGAAATAGCCATGGGAGCTGGACTGCATTTCACAGCCTTGTTTGACAAGCTCCTGAAAGGAGCCAGAGATAAAAAGGAAACGTAGGAGTGATAGGATTGCTAATTACCTGCATCTCCTTCTCACCTCTATCCCATCTGAGTCCAGTCAACTCCTTGGTCAGGAGAGTTGACATGGGCATGCCTAGATAAAGCACGCTGCTGACATTTACAAAGCTCGGTGCGCCTCTCCGCTTGCAGCGCCTGCGGGCAGCTTTGAGACAGAAGACTACACGGAAGAAGCAAACCAGCGCGGCGAACGAGGGACGGGGGAGGTCAGAGCAACCTGGGACATGGAAACTTTGAGGCATTTTGTTACCGGTACGCACATACATATAATCAGACCTAGGTTTTTCACCTGCTGCTGGATTGGATGCAAGTCCCTCTAGTTGAGCTCCGATGCTGCCAAATTAACTCTGAATACAGCTTCGGAGAGAAGTATCTGTACGGGTCTCCTATGCCGACATTGAGCAAAGTCTAGCTACATCCCTGCAAAGTTAGCTATTCATATTGTGGTAGGACTAGCTCAGAGCTGAGATGTGCAAGGTGCTGTACCGCAAGACAGTCCCTACGGCACTGCCGACAGAACAGACAAAGGGACTATTAACATCTCAATCTCTCTGTGCCTCGGTTCCCCATCTGTAAAATTAAGTGACTTGACTTGCACAAGGTCACGCTGGCAGTCAACGGCAGAGCCAAGAACGGCATCCCGGTTTTCCGAGGACTAGCCCAGAGCCTCGGCCATAAGGGCCTCCTTCCTGTTAAATTGCCGGTCTCTGCATTAACGTAACGGCGATGCAGAGTCGCCGTCTCTCTCAAAATAGCACAGAACCCGGGAGAGAGCATTGTCCGACAGCTGATACGAGAGCCTGGGAGCCTTCGCTTTGCCTCTGACTTAAAGTACTTGCCTAAGGTCACGCAGATTAACTTCTTCATGGCTCCGTCTGCCCATCTGTACCATAGATACAAACAAATACCTGCATTTCTAAAGTGCTTTGCTTTGAGATCCCTGGGTGACATATAGGAACTGTTATTCAATGGAGGGAGGGGGAGGGCTTTCACGGCCACAAAGAGCCTGACTCATGCCGCTTGCTACCCTCGCTCTGTTGCCAACACTTTCTCCTTGAGCCAAGGAAGGACACACACGCACACTTCCAGACAGAGAGGGGATTTGGGAGGAAGCAGGTTATAAAACACTCTGCAAGCGGGAAAGGTTCCATTCAGTGCTTCAGGACTAGAATTAATAGGTGCAACCCATAATCCTCTTTTGGAAAGGGAGAGGCGGGAGGGAGAGAGAGAGAGAGAGAAATAATGGCCAAATCCTCATGTCTTGTTGTCAGAGAGTCTTCCAGGTTTGTGAAGTTCAATGCATAGGAAATCAGGTGGAGAGCCCTGCTAGACTCAGCCTGTTTTTGGAGAGTAAGGGGCAAAACTGACCTTCACCGAATCGGCCCTGGGAGGAAAACACAAGGGTCTGTTTCCAGGAACAGGCAGGCAGCAGGGACAGTTATTATAAAGCTAATCTCAGCTACCCCCATCCTGTCACAGCTAAACCCCTGGGTTTTTTTAGCTCTCTCATTTCTGCTGTGGCAATCTTTCCCTCTTGAATTCAGTGCTGGTGGAAGGGGGAAGCCTGAGAGCGCAAAGGCCTCTGATTATTACTGAGCAGGTACAACGGAGTCAACATATGAGGCAAGCTTGCCCTACCCTGCCTCTAACAGAACTGCTCCAACCCTGACCCCACGGGACCAGGCTTTCAGTTGCTGGCCTCTGCTGAGCTCGACAGAGGGGTAGTTAGTTCACGTCGGTAATAATTTCAGTGTCAGGAAGGGTGGAGCTGTAAACCCCATCAAAATCACTTTGGCCGATTTACACAGTCTACCTCCAGGGGCGGGAAAGAGACACCCGGCATTGGAACACGTGGCACCAGGGTCCCCGTTGCCCTGTGGGCCGGGTGCGAAGTCACTCCTGACTCAGAACGGCGGTGGTTTGCACCCACCTTTCACTGGCTCGCTCTGCAAGGCATGGGGCAATTGAGAAACTGCTGCGTTTCAGGTGGCTTCGTGAAGTAACTGGACAGCCCAACCGAGCCAAGGGCAGGGAGCTCACCTCCCTGCCAAATGTAAGGGGACTGTTGCCCCCTTACTAACATTCAGGGGGGGTGTTTTGGTTGCTAGCTCCCAGCACTAAAAGGGGAGGGATCAATGGCAAATCAGGACCCTGAGACTGATAGTCCCCAGGAACAATGGCAAGAGGCCAATGCTCCAAATTGACAGGGCGGGCCAGCAAATCAAGGAGACAGAAGGCCAGGGTGGGTCCCGTCCTCCGTGTGAGCAGGAATGTGCCTGAGTCAGACAGAGTGGGGCCGAGCTAAGGAGAAAGCAGGGGCCCAAGCTGAGCGGGAGAGCAGAGCTGGGCCAGATCCAGAGGGGCCAGAACTGCAGCCAGAGAGCCAGAGGCACAGCCCAGGGAGAGCAGATCCTGTGCTGGGAGCAGAGCTGCAGCCAGAGAGCCAGAGGCACAGCCCAGGAAGAGCAGATCCTGTGCTGGGAGCAGAGCTGCAGCCAGAGAACCAGGTGTGGTGAGCAACTGGGGCCAGCCAAGGGGGGAACCTTGGTAAAAGGGCCCAGCGCAGGAAGACACTCCAGCCAAGGGTCCATGCGGGCCAGGCTGGGAGGGGGATCTTAACCTGACTGGGGGGCTGGCACTGGGAAGAAGGGTCCCACCACCCACAGCCTGGAGGTGTGTGGTCACCGCCATTGCAAGTGTCTAACCGGCAGCATAACTGCAGCACAGCCAGGCCCTGAGAAGGCGGCCTGGGACCTACAAGGAACAGACTGCAAAGTGCTTTGATGTCCAGAGACACTGTTTGTAATGTTCCCTGCCACAGAGCAGGGTGATGTGTTTTCCTGTGACCTTTCCCATTTTTTCTTATTCTTTTCTTTAAATTAATTGTTAAGTAAAACAACTTGTATTTGCTTTATATTGTATAAAATAATCAGTGGGTCAGGGAGGTGCCCAGTGCAGAAAGGGTACCCCGGAGTGGGGACACCTTAGCCCCTGTCCTAGGTGACCACAGCAGGGTTGGGGGTTGAGCCCCCCCAGGAATCCTGGGCCCAGCCTTGTTGGGGCTACGAGAACTCTGCCAGACAGGAAAGTCCTCAAGGGCAGGAAGGCCTCTGGGTCAAGAAAGTGGGAGCGAGGACTCAGATCCTTTCGCTCGCCCACTTCACCGGGGTAGCACAGAAGCCAGGAAAGTTCCCCACAAAAGCGGGACCATTCCCCCGCTTACACAAAGAAACAAAGCCTCTTCCCACAAGCAGTCGGCTGTTTCACCTGAATTAGGGCCCAGGATCCTAGTGTCCCTTCGATCCCCTTTTTGCAGCCTTTATTTAACATGGGATGTGTGTGTATGTGAAAATTAGGATCTCCCAATTTTCCTCTGAGATCTAGAGCAGCACATTCAGCGCTACAAAGAGATTCTAACAATTGAGGTGCTTAATCTCTGTGAGGCGGGGACTGTCTTTTTGTTCTGTCTGTACGGCACCTAGCAAAACAGGGCCCTGGCCCACGTCTCGGGCTCCTGGGCAGTCGCGCAATACAAAGAATGAATTCCCATAACGGCCGACCACTTGTTCTGCCTATTGGGAAGGTCTTATCTAGGATACACCATCGGTTCCGAACTCCGGGTGTTGTATAAGTGTAACCAACTGCTCAGCAGATGTTCCGAGCCCTGCACAGAGAATACGGGTATGTCGACTTTTGAGCTGGGAGGTGCCTATTCAGACTAGCTCCAAATATTCGCTAGCGCCTAAAAATTGCAGTGTCTCCATGGCGGCGTGCCTGTCAAGGACGTACCCAGGGCAAGGGGGCTGGAACTGGGCACCGGGGGGGCGAGGCAGGGGGCAATGGCCCCATCACTTTTACCATCCATAAGGGCAAGCACTGGGGTGTGTGTGTGAAAGGAATGGGGGATGGGGGACAGAGGCTTGGGGAGAAGGGGTGGTGTAAGGGCGGGGTTTAGGGGGGAAAGGGTGGTGCGAGGGCAGGGCCTCGGGGAAGGGGTGGCACAGGGGCCCAGCCACGGTGTGTGTGCCAGTGCCCCTCCCCCCCCATTTAGGGACCTTATGCCACATCTGACCCAGGGGGTCGGGCAGGAGCGTACTCAGGGCAGCTAGCCCGAGCCCCCGTCCATGCTGCCGCAGATGCACTGCTATTTTTAGGCGCTAACTCGAGCATGCTGGGAATCTCACCTGCCAGCTCAAATGCAGACAGCCTGAGCGCTCTGATGGGCCCATAGGGTACGAGAACATAGCTCTTCAGCTCAACCTGTAGGGATTCAGATGCATCCAGCACCAGAGGCTGCTAGGTTTAATTCCTGGTGTTGGCTCAGATGGTAGCCATCCCAGACGGGGCTCTGAGCGGTTCAGATCCTACTCGCGTGGCAGCTGCCCTCTCGGCCAAGGCTGGGGACCGATCCAGAGCGCAAAGCAAGAGTCAATACAGCTGGAGAGACCCATCTCCTCTGCGGACTGGGCACAGAGCAGGTGGTGTAACCCAGACTCAGCAGTGGGGGAACCGAGCAAATGGAAGACAGTGGCATTTTACTCCCCAACTCTGCACGCTGGTGTAAATGAGGACACAATGGCGTTGCACAGTTGGTATGTAAGCCAGAGGAAAATCAGGCTCGGTCTCAACAGGGCAGTGGAGATGACGAGTCAGGAGACAATACCTCCTCCCAACACCCCTCTGTATTAGAACAATCCAACCCCCGGAAAGGCAGAGTCACGGATAGTGGGATCAAAGCTCTCCCTCACTGCTTTGTCTCCCTCCCTCCCTGTCTGTCACTCTCTCTTTATTCAGATCACTCGTTTTTCTCTTCAAAGATTCCTCTCTGGAAGAGGGATCGTGCACTCACACACACACGCTCACTTTGTCTCCGACATGATGTATTTTTTGTTAACAGCTGCAGTGCACCAAAAAAAGATCAAAAGAGGGGCAGAGGGGAAGAGGATTTTGTAAAAAACACAAACAAGTGAAATTGTCAAAAAAGGGAAAAAGAAATAAAAAGCCAACCTCTAAACCTACTTCTTGTGACTTTTCCAGCGGTCCTGAACGTATTTGATTCGTGGCAATACACAGGGATCGCATAGCCTGATCCTTTCTATTTCTTTCCCCTTTGCCATTTATTATTTCTTTCCCCACCGCTGGCTGGGTGCTACTGAGCGCTGACCTATTTGGTATGCAAGGGGGGGGAGAATAAAACAGCCCACCTCACTCAGTCCATCCACCTCCACCCATTTTTTTTTCTCATTTTCGGAGCCAATAAGAATTGCATTTCATTTTTTTTTTAAACTAACCTGTCAGCTCACATTACACTCCTGTCCAAATGCCCCCTTCCACCTCTCCCCTCTGCATTTCTAACTCTCTTCACTAGGGGATGAGAACACGGCCCATCTGAGATGTTTAGGGGGGAAGCTGTTTGGCTTCAGAGTGTTTTCACTTTCCCAGCAACTGTCAGAAATACATGGCACCAGGCTCTGAATTTTAGCACCTGGGCAGGGAGGAATGAAAGACGGGGGTGAGTGTTGCTTGTGTTTGCAGGTGATTTTTTCCCCCCTCCCTCTTCTCCCACCTTCAGCTGCCCTTTCTCCTTTTCAGTTGGTGCAAGTTCAGGAGACGGAATAAAATGCACGGCCCGTGTTTCCTGCTACAAAGTCTTCCACCCTGACAGTGGAAATGTGCAGTTCATCCACCTGTGCTCCTGGAGCTGCCAGCCGTGGGGTCACTTAGAACCATTTGCAGCAGTGGTTTGTTTTTTTTGGGGGGGGGGGGGCGGGGACAGACCCCGCTACAATGCAACTAAACATCTGCGGCTGGCCCGCATCCGCTGACTCAGTGCTGTTTAATTGCGGTTTTAATAGGTCCCCGGACATCTACGCTGCAATTAAACAGCCTCATCGCCCAAGCCCCATGAGTCCAGTCAGCTGACACAGGCCAGCCACAGTTGTTTAACCGCAGTGTAGACATGCCTGGGGGCTCCCCAGAACCCGTTCTACCACACAGCCATGTCCCAGGGTGGGGTTCCCTCACCCTGGCTTCCTGGCTGCAAAGGGTCTTCACGCACACCAGTGGCAAGCTAAGCACCAAGTGTTTTATTTACAGTGTGCTGTAAAGCCCTTGTTCCCCTACAACATAAGGCTTTTTACCTTCTCCTTGGGGAAGATCACATTTCCCTGCGAGTCTACGCTTCTGTGCCCCTTCTTTCTAGCCTTCCCCTCTCCTCCCTCCTTCCTGTCTCTCTTTTAACTGTTCTCAGTGGGTGAGCTGACTCGCCTTCTTAACTGATGTATCACCTGGTACTTAACCAATTATCTCCTCCGTTTTGCCCACGGAGGGATACTTGCAAAGTGCAGAGTGAAGAGCCAGCCTAAGACTACTCACACTCCCTCACAAACCGGCTGAGGGGATGCTGAAAAGTTAAGTCGACCCAACTTTGTCATGCCGGGGTGGGAAAAGTCCATACCCGTGAGTGACGTCCCCCCGGTTTAGACAGCACCAGGTCGACGGAAGAAATCTTCCGTCGCCCTAGCTCCCGCCACTCGGGGAGGTGGATGGCCTATGCCGATGGGAGAACCCTTCCCACCGGTGTAGGTGGCATCTACACTGAAATGATACAGTGGCACAGCTGTAGACAATCCCAGAGTCACTCACCACGCTGGGCCAGAGTCACACTCGTGGTCTAAAAGGTCAAAGCTCTAGAGCCCGGAGCAGTGGATAAGGCGAGGGTGGAACAGAGACTGAATCCTCCCGCTAGGTCTTACGGATGGTACCTCCGGCTCCGAAATCAAGGCACAACGGCATAGAGCACAGTGGCAGCGTGCTGCTGCTGCTCTTTAGGCTACATCTATTCTGCAAACGTCAGTCCCCGGCGCTGTCTAGACCACGCTCCCTGCAACGTGAACGTTACTGACTTTGGTGCTTTAATCGCTCCCTGACAACACAGAGCAATAACTGAGCAAAGAGAAAAGAGCGACACGGTAATCAGAGGCCAGTCTGGCGTGGGGCCCAGCACCGTAACGGCCAGAGAAATCTTTGAGGATTGAGGACACGCAGCGCAGTGGGCTCTGAACCTGTGCCCACCAAAAGCAATGGCAAAACTGTTTGTTTGTTTTTCAGAATTCCTCCCTATGCAAATTTTGCCATTGAATTCAGGAGCGGGTCCTCCTTCAGCAAAGCAGCACAATGGTGACAAGAGGGCTAGGGAGGGGGCAGAGGAACCAGTATCAAATGTACACATACAGCGGTTCCCATGGCCTGATCCAAAGCCAACCGGCGTCAATAGAAAGTCTCCCAGCTACTTACAGGAATGCACCGAGAATGGACGACGGATCAGGCCCGTTGCTCTGGAGATGCATTGCAGATGTTAAGGGAGAAGACTGGGTGGCTGGATATTTCACAGCCAAGCTGCATCCTAACAAGGAGAAAAGGCTCAATCATGATTTTTTTTTTCCCCTTTCCCAAACACACCCGCCACATGTGATAAATGACCCATTGGGAAAGATGAATGACTCTAACCTACCAAGGGCTCCTGTGCTCATTGATTATGAGAGCTGTTAAACTTTGTGATGGGAGCAGCTCGGGTTTGGAAGCCGGAGAAGTTTAAAAGAGCAGCTGGTGCAGTGTGGATGTTTTATTTTGATTTTTTTTTAAACAAAAGCAACTTATTTAGAGGCAATTATACCAAGATACCTGCATTTCACTTCCTCGGTCTTTATTGCTAAGGACATTTGCATGAAAATAGGATTTGTTTTAATTTAAAAAAAAGATTCCCACCCGCTCCCACAAATAACAAGAGCGATGAAGCCACGGCAGCAAAGTCTGCACAACCCCACCCGGGACCCCGGACGGCACTCGAGCATCGAGCCCACGCTGTTGCCGCAGTTTCGCTGCTAGCTCTATCAAAGCTAGCTCAGCTGGGTCTCCGGAGGCTGCAGGCTCACCTCTGCTTGCAGAGCAGATGGGCCTTCAGAGGGTTACTGCTTTATATGGGCTATTGGTCTCAAATGGTAGGATGCCAGCGGAGACCATGAGGTTGCTCTGGTTTGACAGGAGGTGAGATATTAGATGAGATTTTCTTATTTTAATTGGATTAAAAGCACCTTTCTGGAACTCGGGATGCCGATCGCTTGGGATATTTATTATTGATGAACCATCGTTATTGTTTTGTGGTTAATAATTCATGTGGTTTATTTACAAATCCACACGCAAAAGATCCTGATGGAGTCCCACCCGCAAGGCGCCTTCCCCAGCACGTCACCTCCCTACCCACCTCCTCAGGGGACACCTAAGCAAACAGAGCCCTCGCAGAAAGTCCTGAAGGCCAAGAAACCCAGAGAGAAGAGTCAGCTCCCGAGTCAAGGGTCTTTTACTGGACAAGCTCTGCTTCTTGCCTTCTCCTATGGAAACCAGGGGGGCTATTAACTCTGAGCTACCCAGACCAATGGTCAAACATTTGCAGCCAGCTGAGGAGCCAGTGTCTGTGGGTGGCCTTCTGGGATAGATTCACAAAATTTAAGGACCCCTATGATCATTTAGCCCAGTGGTTCTCAACCTATTTACCACTGTGGGCTGCATCCACACAAGATATATACGCCTCTACCCCGATATAACGATAATGTCCTCGGGAGCCAAAAACTCTTACCGCGTTATAGGTGAAACCGCGTTATATCGAACTTGCTTTGATCCACCAGAGTGCGCAGCCCCGCTCCCCCGGAGCGCCGCTTTACCGCGTTATATCCGGTCGCGTTATATGGGGTAGAGCTGTACTACCTGTATGGCCCTAAGGATGTCACATGGGCCACAGCTGTGTGCGGATTGGGCTGAAAGTGAGCTGCGGGCTGAGAACCACGGATCTAGCCCGACCTCCCGTGTAACCAGGGCTTAAATTCCCACCGAGTATTTCCTGGGGCTCAGGGCTTCTGCCTCACGGGTCAGGCCGAGGCTCGGGGTTTCAGCCCCGTGGGAGGCGGTGGGACTCCTGTGGGTTTGAAAATATTTATCTGGGCGGTTCTGGCTGCATTGAAGCCCTCTGTCTAGCACAGACCAGAGAACCTCACCCAATAATTTCTGCATCAGACCCCCAGCTTCTGCTTGAGCTAGAGCAGATCTTTTAAAAAGACACCCAGTCCTGTCTTAAAGCCTGCAGGTGATGGAGGAGCCACCAGGTCCTTAGGTCTGTGGTACATGTGGTCTGTGCCTCTATGGCAGTAGATAGTATATTGGATCACATGGACCAGTGGCCTGTTCTTTATCATTTTACTGCCGTAACACCTATAGGCCCCTTCCGAGATAAGGGCTCCCCTGTGCTAGGTACTGTACACAGACGTCGTCCCTATCCTAAAGAACTGGCTATAAATAGACAAGGCAGATTCTTATCCCCATTCTACACGTGGGAAACCGAGGTAGAGAAAGATTAAGCGATTTACCCAAGGTCACACGGGCAATCTGTGGCAGAGCCCTAACTTGAACTCAAACCTCCTGAATCCCGCTCAAGTGCCTGAACTATTCTCCATTTACCAGGCTGGCTCGCAGGAACTGAACTCCGGTCCAATTCCTTCCAGGCTTTCTTATTTCTCTGCCTCTCCTCTAGCCAAGTCCTGGTGCCAAAACATGCTTTATGAAAACAGCCAGTCCGTTTCTATTTATTTGGTAATCATATTTGATTTAATTTCATGTTTCCCCTTATTCTTTTTGCTGTGCTTTCCACAGAGGACTAATGATGGCAATGTGTTATTATTATTCCTGTCTGTGTAGTTGATTCCTTTCCTCCCCTTGTCATTTCCAACCCTGATGTTTTTTTTTTTTGCCTACATACAATGACTTCTGCATTTCTGCTTGCTCACCTGGAAACTGCTACATTTCCTGTTTCTTTCTGATTAGATTGTGTCTTACAGACGCATACTGCTGAGCCATTTTTAAATAAGATGTTCGCTTAGCACAATCACCTAATTATTTGGAGTTTAGTGCCATTGTATTTTTACATACACTTTTACAATTGATTTTTTGGGCAGGAAAGAAATTCAATTGTTCCCCTGGACGCCAGCGTATTTTATACATGTTGGGTTTTATGCGCATATTACATTTTTAGAAAAATCCATTTCTGGCCGTGTACGTATTTATTAAACTCGAGGCAGAACGTGAGCCTCGGCGCTGGGGCCGGAAGGACTTAGTGAGACTTTGCAAGAAGCTGACGCAGAGTAGACATTTATTCCTGTAACGTAGCTAGGCAGCAGGCAAGCTGTCCTTCAATACAGATCCTGTCCCACGCAGACCCGGAGCCCCCTTGCTTGTACGTTGTTTGCAAAAGAGACAGACTGACTCATGATGCTGAGAATTAGAAAAGTGGTGCTACTATTCTTTTTTTTTTTTCTTGGCACATGTTGCTATTTTTATGGGCTGGATTCTGATATGTTCTGGTCAATAGGAGTGAAGGCAACTCCATGAGTAATCCCCTTAGGATCTGCTTCCTGCTCCAGCCCAAAACAGCCTACAAGGGACTAGAGAAGAATTCATTGGGCACAGGGCACTCCTGCAAACCGGGCAGGAGGCATATGGCTACACCCATTCTGGGGTGTCCTCTAAGCCATAGGTAGTCCTGGGGAGGCTGGCATAACTCAGTGCAGCCCCCTTCCCCCCGTGATGCCCTGCATTACACTAGGGCCCCCACATCAGCCCAGATTTAGAAGGACTCCAAGGCGGCGTTGTGGCTTTTGCTCTCTGCACAATGATAATAGTATGAAGAAACCACCCAGGGCACGGTTGGGTTCCGATAACCACGCTTACTAAAAACACACAAACGTGTAAGGCGCAACTACACAGGCACGCTGCTGCTCCGGTTGGTTTCTGGTGGTTTCTTAAACACAGAACACGATAAGCACCACTAGAGGGTTCACAGGCTATTTAAAGGGAGACAACACTCTTCTCAGGTTACGCCAGAATCTCAGCCACTGGCTTTAATTGTTTGGATACAGATTGTTTTTCTAAAAGATCTGGTCTAGTTCAACAGGAATTATTCAGGGAAGTTCCATGGTCTGTTTTCACAGGAGGTCAGGCTAGCTAGATTATCACCATTATCCTTCTGGCTTTATAATCTAGGAACCGATGAATCAGTGGGACCACTGGTGGTGTAAGATATAGTTCACCAGCAGTAGGGCTGAGTGGGAAATATTTCCCCCATCCCGTGAGAATCTGATATTTTAGAACAATTTCTTATACCAAATAGAGATGAAAAGTCAAAGAATCTTAAGAATTTTCCTGAACCCAATACCTCGACCCCCCCCCCCCCCCCCCCCCCCCCCCCCCCCCCCCCCCCCCCCCCCCCCCCCCCCCCCCCCCCCCCCCCCCCCCCCCCCCCCCCCCCCCCCCCCCCCCCCCCCCCCCCCCCCCCCCCCCCCCCCCCCCCCCCCCCCCCCCCCNTCGGTTTGGGTCAATCAAACTGCTTCATTTTTATTTTGACCTTTTTTAAAAAAATACCTTTTTAGTATAAATTTACCAATGACGAGTTGTTTCAACTCAAACATTCAAACTTGCTGGTCTGGCAATGTCAAAATGGGACTTTTGGAAAAAATCTGGAAACGCTGATCAAAAATGTTGAGAGTCAGATGTTGTGTTGAACCCGATACTGTTTTGGGAACAGTTTGGGTTTCAACAAATCAGCATTTTTGCATCAAAAAATTCCTGATTGTGAGCAAGGGGATTAGGTTATTCTCCAGTCCCAGATCCAGCGTTAAAATAAAACCCCACAAGAAGAGGAAATAACGCAGCCCCAAGGTGCAATCCCTGCCTTCAGTGGGATGTTTAACAGTTTGCACGTGTTGGTCTCACTTTTGCCTTGATAGCACTTCCTCCGAGTGGAGCTCTCAAGCACACTATGTATGCAGAGGCATAGAGAGGAGAAGGGCAAGAGTGTCAAACAAACTAATGAGTCATCTGTAGACGTACATATAGAGATATGAACCAAAAAAGCTGCTTTGAATGCCTTTATAATGCCTCTGCCTCCATCTGTCTCTCCCGGGGGACGGTTCAGTTTTCCATGCTTAAAGGATTTGTAAATTCATTGCAAACAAGTGAAATGAGGAAAGCAGATACACGCACATACACACACACAAAAACAGGGGGGGGTTGATGCGCCATCTGCACCAGACCCGCACCGATGCTAGCAAAGTACGTCCCTACTGCCAATAAAGGGGGAGTAAACGCACCAATAAAACCCATTAGCATACTGATAATTAATTATTTAATTACACATGCAGGCAGCTGCAATGGAACAGCGAACACCGCCAGGAATGGCTTCGGTCAAACCACAGCCACTGTGGTTTATAGAAGTTCACGTAGGACAATTCAAAACCCACGGATCTTCCCATAGGTGTCGTTCCATTGGCTTCACTGAGACTTGAACAAGACTGGCTGTCTTCCCATATCTCTTGGCTTCTATTCCTGGCTCTGCCATTGACTCACTACGTGACCTTGAGCAAGTCACCGCCCCACTCTGTCTCTCACTTTCCCCATCTATGAAATGGGCGTAATTATTACTACTAGTATTACAGTGGAACCTATTGGCCTCAAGCAAGATCAGGCTTCTGTTATGCTAGGCACTATGAAAACATGCAGCGAGAGACAGTCCCTGCCTTGAAGAGTTTATAATCTAAATAGACAAACAGCAAGAAAACAAACATTATTATCCCCATATTAAAAGTGGGAAACTGAAGCTCAGAGAAGTTAAGTGACTTGCCCAAGAGTACCGAGGGTGTCTATAGCAAAGGCAGGAGTTAAACCCAGATCACTGGAGTCTCAGTTCTGTGTCAACCACAAGAACACCCTTCTGTACAAGCTCTTAACGGTAGCTCGTCTGGCCATCGAGTGGAAGTCGAAGGAGGAAAGGCACCAGCCATGTGCTCACAGTGGCATATCCAGAGAGCAGGGGTTTCATTCTGCACCAGACTTGGCTCTAAGGGCAAGGAAGGGTGAGCGTAAAGCTAGAGGGGGCTTTACGTATCTGTTTTTCTGAGAGCGACAAGGGCGCAGGCTAGCCCGGAGAAGGCACTTTTTAAATCAAGATCGCTTCAAGGTAATCTAAGGGCCTGATACCATTCTCTACTACACTGGTATAAATCACTATTGACAGACTTCAGTGACATTACACTGGTGTAAATCAGATCACTAGTCAAAATCAGGAATAACTCTATTGACTTCCATGGCATTACACCAGTGTAACTAAGCTCACTAGTGCAAATCAGGAGATGTATTTTTTTTTCTTTGTGAGCAACTGACCATAACCAATGTCTTATTTCATTCAACTCACTTCACTCTTCCCTCAAGCGCAGTCTCTTTGAATTCCCTAGCTCTGTCTTAATGCTTCAGTGGGCCATCAAAGGCTCAATCATGCCTTTTGGACAGTGCCAGCTATCCTTTTGCCGATTGGGTCCATAGCCTTGCAGTCAGCAAATCACCTGCCCGACGAGCTGCTATGACGGACATGGAGATGTTCCAAGCTCATCTCATTGCACGTCTGCCCTGGACTTTCAAGAGACTCAAATGAGTCGAGGGGCGGGGAAACGGAAATTGGAATCTGCAGCTGACCCCCGAGAAGTGGGAATAATGGCTGGCCGTGTTCTGGGAGCCCAATAAGATGCTTTGAATGTACATGTTGTTCGGTGCTCCGCCTCCCCGCCCCAACGGCTTGCTGTGGAGGTGAAAGCTGTATTGATTTGGCTCTGTTATGATTTCAAAGTAATTCTTGGCAGCAAAGGCAGCTGAGGACGACAGCTTTGTTAAAAGTCAGGAGGCAAATAATGCTATGAACTAGCTAAACTAGGGACGGCAGCCAAAAGACTGGAGCTGTCTGCGAGCACCGCATCAGAACATGATCAGGATACTATTCACACCTCGTCAGTTTCCAGTCCTGGTACCAAACACGTGTGTGTGTCTAATTGGTCTGTACTGAGGACTCCGCTCAGAGTTAGGCAAGGAAGTAGACTCACGAGAGCATATTTTCATACAGGTCTCCTGCTTCATGCTTATATTGTCAACTCTTCAGGGCAGAGACTGTTTTTGTGTTGTGTGTGTGAGCAGCACCTAGCACAGCGTGGCCCTGATCCTTGATTGGCGCCTCTAGGAATAAGAAATAATAATAATAAAATACCCTGAACACTGTTCAAATGATATGGTGATTAGTGACGCAGTTAGAGACATTAAATAGAAACAAAACTAAGGTAACTAATTACTTTGGCTTCTCTGTAATATCAATATTGCTTGAAAACCTTTAGGGTTATGAACTCTCCTGATGCTGTTTAAATACATCTCTAAACAAAGACACCGTGATTCCTGCAAAATATGTTGGATTATTTATCAAGATAAAGTCAAGGATGCAGGGAAACAACATCTGTTCTAACACTGACTTCTAATAAAGATGGGAGAGATTGCTGAACAAGGTCTGAGCTTAGAAATATACATAAATAAATACAAGTGTCAGGTCGCTACTCAGCAGTGTGGTTACAGATTTTTTTTGGATTTTTTTTTTAACCACCTTGGTTGCTTGGTAATGAGACAGGCTGTGAGATGATGTACAAGCCTTTGCACAGCTGGGTTAATGTCCTATGCAGGATGCAAGTACAGTGCATGTGGGTGGTTAATTTGACTTTCATAGACAGCAAGCATTTGTCTACATGGCCAAAATATTGTGTGACAGCCAGATGTCTGTCCATTTATCTATCCACCCAGTTGCAGGATCCAGCCATCCATCCAGCTGCATGTGCTTGCTCTGAGATGTGTTTTCTGGATCTCTGAGTTTCTCATCATTTAGGTTGCACATTAATTCACTAGAATATTTGTTTTCCTATTGATTCACCACTCACCAAGGTTATTTTTTTCCAGCCTCTCCAATTCAATGGAGAAACCACATTGTTTTCTACTAAGAACCCAGTCCCGCAGAGTACTCAGCCACCCTTGACCTTTCACAAAACCAGTCCTTAAGTGGAGATGTGCTTTATTTATAGCAGGAGACGGTACAGGAAGTGGTTTGCCTAAGGTCACAGAGCAGGTAAGTGGTAGAGCCAGGACAGAAGGCAGGTGGGCTGAGCCCTACCCCCTCAGGCACACACTCAGTTCTTCACTGTGGGATGAAGCACAGTTGCATAACTTTCGGGGTAAGGGTGGGGTGATATTGTGATTGAGAGACTGCTGCTTGGCATACCCCTCCCATGTGGAGTTACCAGTCTGACCTTGGGGAGGACGTCAGGGCTGTACCGGGATGACCTCTGTCCCCATGGTCTAGACCGGTGGTTCTCAAAGCCGGTCCGCCTCTTGTTCAGGGAAAGCCCCTGGCGGGCCGGGCCGGTTTGTTTACCTGCCGCGTCCGCAGGTCCGGCCGATCGCGGCTCCCACTGGCCGCGGTTCGCCGCTCCGGGACAATGGGGGCTGCGGGAAGGGCGGCCAGTACGTCCCTCGGCCCGCGCCGCTTCCCGCAGCCCCCATTGGCCCGGAGCGGCGAACCGCGGCCAGTGGGAGCCGCGATCGGCCGGACCTGCGGACGCGGCAGGTAAACAAACCGACCCGGCCCGCCAGGGGCTTTCCTCGAACAAGCGGCGGCCCGACTTTGAGAACCACTGGTCTAGACGCCTCACGGGGAAGTTTGTTGGAGTTATTAAAGTGCCTGGCTCTGGATTAATCTTCTCCCCTCGCTCTCCACTGAGGAAGTCGCCGAGTTAAACCATTCAAAATGATAATTTGGGCAGCGGCAGTAATTCAGTCCCTGCGAGCGCATCATTCACTCCGTGTGGCTCGGGCGGCTTTGCAAAGCAGATGCCCATTCACAGGTGCTCAATGCAACACGATTTATTTCTACGGAGGCATCCGTCGGCCACAGCCTCCCCAAAGGCTCCACCCTCAAGCTGCCAGGCAAAGGCTGATTTGGAGATGAGATTTAAAGACCCTGGGCCTGGTTCACCAGGGCTTTGCTCCAGCCACGAGCTGTTGTAACGGCAGTGAAATCAATGGTGCTACGCTGACAGAAAGCGGGAGTAACACAGTGTACCTTGGTCTCATTGTGTCCTTGTGGTGTCAGTCTGTCTCTACCTGTTGCTTTGTGTCTTATATTTAGATGGTTAAATTCTTTGGGGGCACAGACGGTCTTTTTGCTCTATGTTTGTACAGCACCTAACACAATAGGGTTCTGCTCCAGGACTGGGGCTCCTTGGTGTTACGGCAATACAAATCACTAACAACTAATAGAATTTTGAATGTGTTAAGGAAGAGGAAGGAATAAAGCTGGTTGGGAGAAGTCCCTAAGATCCCGTTCATTGGCTTACTTGGCTTCAGGGGTCTAACACAACATCCCACTTAAAATCTGCATGCACAGACCGAGTAGCTAGTTTTGAAAGGGTGTTGGAATATAGGGGAAGCTAGCACGTGTTCCATCTGCCCCCTCCTCTCCTCGCTGTGGCTAAGCCCTGATACAGAAAGGTTGCCTACTTCTGCTACCGGACAATGGAGTTAGTCTTTTTAGCTCGAGTGACAGAGGTCGTGGGTCCGGGGCTTGTGGTAGAGGTTGATTTCTATAGCAGCACAGAGTCCCATGGATGCAGCTGCTGCCATTGCTAATTTTCAGTTTTACAGCCTCTTAAATAATAATAATAAAAAAAAAGCAGGCTGCACCTTTCAAACCCATTTCCTATTAATCTGCTATTAAAATACCAGGCAAAGGGCAAAAATAGAGGGTTCCATTCTTCATTCAGATAGCAAGGGCCCTAAATTGCTCCACTGTTTCAGCTGAAACAAGGTTTTTGTCTAATTCTGGCAGCTGACCTCTGATCCTTCCTTAGGCCTTTCAAAAGGAACTTTGAGATAAAGCTTAGAAGGAATTCCTCCTTCACCTTGCAGGGCCTTGGTATTAATGGACAAGTGTCCAAGTTGTTCCGCATCCTCGCTCTCTGCAAACACATACAAGACAAGGAGATGGGAAGAAGGGAAGGGACAAAATAAGCTTCGGAGCTGTCTGAATTGTTGATTTGTTTGTTCTGCTCATTATTGTTCTCAATTGATCCTGATTACAGCAAATGCAGTGGGTATTTGCAAGTGGGGAAGGATGGTGTTGTGGTTAAAACACTGGATTCACCTTGGGCAAGTCATTTCACCTCTCTTGGCCTCAGCTCCTCATGTGTAAAATGTAGATAATTTTTCTCTCTCAGGTGAGGAGAAGTGTGCTCTGATAGAATATGACAGAGATGGGTGCCCTATATGGACTGAGCTAGACAATATTTCGATTCTGCTGTCCCTTACAATGATTTTGTGCCAAGGCATCTCCATTGAAGTCCCTGGAGTTACTTCCAAGTCACATCAAAGTGTGAGCGACATCAGAATCTGATGCACAGAGAAGTGAAGTGGCCCGCCCAGAGTACCCTGCGTGCGGTAATTCATTGTCCAAACCAGGATTAGAGATCAAGACTTGCTGGCTTCTAGCACTCTAGTAGGCCCGCTATCTCAATGTCTTGTCATTATACCGTCTTCCACCACTGAAAGGCATCCACCTCTGGGGTGAAATCTAGCAGCTGTTTAACATACACACACATAACCAGTTAGGTGGGAAAGTGAAGAAGAATCTCATATCCAACTGAAACTGGAGGATAGGGCATAATTATCTGAGTGTATAATTGAGCCATGAGATCTTTAATACTCATAAATGTCCAGGACGTTGGCTTTAAGTCTCATCCCAAAGGACAGCATCTCCAGTGAACCCTAGCCCCACATGATTCTATCCCGAATCAGAAGAAAGAGGGACGCCCATTGAAACTCCCCCACCAATCCCTGCTCAAAGTCTTCCTTGAAGCTCCCTGACTCATCCCACCCTTGCAAAACTTGTGAGGTCTGGTAGGCCACATCCCAATGTGGTGCGGACGAGGCAGGAGAACACGGGGGCAAGTTTTCTTCCTGGCACACCCAGCAGCTGGAAAGAATCCTTGGGCATTTTGTCAAGTGCCAAAGAAATGCCACCTCAACCTGAACAGGGCTGCAAATCAACCTTCCCCTTGCAGTATATACATATGGAATGAAGTTTATTTACGAGAGGGAAGGAACCTATAAAGAAGAGTTATGATGTCCAAGAGGAACTGATTTATGGAATAGCAAACTTCAGACTATCGTTCAGCTGGGGGCATGACAGGTGGCCATGAATAAATCCAAAAGTTTTCCTGCCTCCGGTAGCCAGTGGCCAAATTCTTTGGCAGGTTAGAAAAACCTCCACCTGCCATGATCTTTAATCACTGAGAGAGAAAAGACAACGCGGTAGACAAAAATTGCCATCCACTAGTAAAAAGCACTGGGGTTTTTTAATACAATCTCTTAGCAGATCACGTATCCCACATACAGCTAAGTAGGAGCGGCCCTAGTTATCTGGCCAATAGAGTCCAATGAAGAGGAGAAAGGCAGACCTGGGTTCCTGGCCACAAACATGTTGGTAGCACTGGAACAAGACCGTGGGCAATTTATTTTTCTTTAGAACCATAAAATTGCTGAATTAGGTTCTGACACCAGTGCTCCTGCTGCTGCCTGGACAGCCATTGTCTTAGCAGAATGCTTTTCTGGTGGAGAAGGTAGCGCCTGAGGGTGTCAACCGGCTGTGCTTTGTGGTCTTGGGCTACTAGGTTTCAATTCCAGACCTTATTTGCATTCAGGTGTATGGCATAATGTCTTGTATTGTCCACTGCGGCTTGAGTATCTGCATTTATAATTGCCCGGAGACGTGCCAGCCAACCTGTGCTAAGTGTATTCCCAGCAATGATGCACAGAAAATGCCAAATCACCGTGACCAACAAGTGAACCCACACTCCATACACATAAACCACAGCGGTTCTTAGAGACGGGCCAGAACCAGAACCAAGACATAGCATTTGTGGGGTAGCAAAAGGCCTGATTCGCTGCCCTTTAAGCGTCTTTCCATTGCCTTTGGATCAGAATCATACTGCCCTAGCTATCTCCCTCTTATTCCCAATTCTCTCTGTTTCTACATCTCTTGCGTAAGGTCTGCATTTTTGAGCCTGCTTCTGGCTCTACCTGTTGGTTCTAGCTACCAAGCCCAGAGCTTCCTCCCATGAGCCGTGCCATGGAAGTCAATGGGAATACTGACAATATTTATCAATGGGTCTTTCTGTGATACCCAGATACCACGATGATGAGTATCTAACAAATTCCCATTGACTACCACTTACTCCCAAGAGTAGTCCTAGTGATTTGAACAGGACTAGCTTGGCGGGGGTCTGTGTGTTAAGAATCAACTTGCACACGGCCACACAGGAATTTTGCAACAGCGATTGAACCCAGGTTTCCTGAATCCCAGTCAAGTGCCTTCATCACAGGCTAGCATTCTTTTCTAAGCACGGTAGCAAGGGTTTTTTTAGTATCATCCCTTAGGTAATAAAGTCCTGAAGGCAGGAACCAGGAGTAAAATCCTGGACCCTTCGAAGTCTATGGCAAAACTCCCATTGACTTCAATGAGCCAGGACTTCATCCTATATCTATTATTTATCAGAGCAGCTCCAAGCACATACCACAAACTAAAAACGACGTAACCACTGAATTTTGAGACCTGGATCCAAATCAAACCATTGTCACAGGGATGCGGGGAGGGGGAAGGATACTGGCCACTGGACACAGCTTTTGGCCATCTCCACCGAATCGCCACGACAATGATAAGCATCACCACACCCTCCACTTCATGGTCCTTAACTGGACAAGGGACTAGAACTTGATCTCCGACAAAGCGCTTTCCATTGCTCCATTGGTGAAAAGCCTCCTTAAAGAGGCCCTAATGGGATGGCTGGGGATTTCTGCAGCAGAGCATCCCCAGCTCCCTGCTAGCTCCCTGCATAAGGGGTCTGTCAGGAACAGGAGGGTGCATGGCCAACACATGCTGTATACTGGCAGTCTCCAGCTGCCAACTGGCCCTTTGTGGACCACTGCAGCCAGGTGTCATTTACAGCAGCTTTTACTCCTCTCTCCTCAACTTCATTGAGCAGAGCTCTGGCCTGGCTGAAGATCTAGCCCCGTGAAGTTAAAATGTTGACGGAGAGTCTGTAAGGTTTCCAATATGTAACGTAGGCGACAAGAAACCCACGTTCCACTGGGCTATGAGATCAGGGAGTTAAGTCACACGAAACTGCCATAAAACGGTGAAACATACATTTTCTGTGCGGAGAACGTTTGTGTTTGTAACTCTTACTGTCAAGTGGGGAGAAGGCTATGTTCTGCATGCAGTACCCCCGGCCTCCCTGCAGCTGTATGGGTGTTGTCAGCAGGGCCGGCTCCAGGCACCAGCTTAACAAGCAGGTGCTTGGGGCGGCCACTCTGGAGAGGGGCGGCACGTCCAGGTATTCGGCGGAGGGTCCCTCACTCCCGCTCAGAGTGAAGGACCTCCCACCGAATTGCCGCCGCAGATTGTGATCGCGGCTTTTGGGGGGGGGGGGGGGCTGTCTGGGGCGGCAAAAACCCTGGAGCCGGCACTGGTTGTCAGCAACACAGCCTCGTGTACTACAATATACGCACAGACAGGCTGTACTACCCCCCACCCACCTGAGGCAGAGTGACCCCTTACCCTGCAATGCGTGTCCAGGAGCCGCACTGGCTCACCTCTATGCTCAGTAGCATATACCTTTACTGGAGTGCTGATTTCTCTAATAAATTTGACTGCCCTCCGTCTCCATGTGTATTTTTAAGAGAGTCCGTTACACTGCGAGCCAGCACAGTACAAGCCTTCCTGCTCAGACACTGAGCGGCAGGAACCCCTGCTGCTCCAGTGCTGGGATGCACACCTACAGCTCCTTCCACGCACAGCATTCCTAAACCCCAGCACACTCCTGCTAGCACAGCTTGGAGATCACACACCACCGCCTCTGCTCTGCCAGCGCATCACAGCCCCAACCCACTGCATGCTGCACTATTCCAGTGCTGGGCTGCACACACAGCTCTCCTGATGCACCACAATCCCAGCCCCGGCTTACTCTGCTATTCCGGCACTGGGCTGCACTCACGGTAGGTCTGTTGATGCACCACATTCCTAACCCACTATTGTGTCCTGCTGGTCCAGGCTAGTGTCTTCTCTCTGGAGCACCGGCTGCACATTTTGCATCCAGGAACACCAGAGAACCCTGGCATTTCCAGTGCTGGTTCAGAGGCTGGGAATGCCTTTACACACTTCGGCTGTGTGAAAAACATCCCCAGCGGGGCTATCAGCTGATCCCAGTGTCAGCCCCAGGGTCGTGCAGACAAGCAGGTTTAATAGACATAGTAGTAAAAATGGGTCCAGGCACTGGCCCCTTCTTTGCACTAGGGCTTCCCACTGGTGAAAACGTCATTTCATTGGATGGCACCCAGGGGAATTTGCTTGTAAAACTTCCAAGTGTAGACAGGGGGTTCGCGTGTGTGCAGAAAAGCGCTGCTAATGTCCCACGAGGGTCCTACGTGACTGGGCAGTCGCACCACTTCTGCCCGAGTTAGTTCCGTTCAAACCCTTTCAGCGTGGACGGGGCCCAGAATAGGTTACAGCCGCCTGCACTCAACTGGTCCATCCAGCGTAATCCCACAGCCCTCCTGCCATTCCCATGGGTGTCCATCAGGAACAGCTGCACGGTGGAGCGCCTATGCCAGGGGTCGGCAACCTTTCAGAAGTGCTGTGCCGAGTCTTCATTTATTCACTCAGATTTAAGGTTTTGCGTGCCAGTCATACATTTTAATGTTTTTAGAAGGTCTCTTTCTATAAATCTATAATATAGAACTAAACTATTGTTGTATGTAAAGTAAATAAGGTTTTTAAAATGTTTAAGAAGCTTCATTTAAAATTAAATTAAAATGCAGAGCCCCCTGGACCGGTGGCCAGGACCCAGGCAGTGAGAGTGCCACTGAAAATCAGCACGCGTGCCGCCTTCGGCACGCGTGCCATAGGTTGCCTACCCCTGATCTATGTCTTTGCAAACCTGATGTGAGTGAGAGAGGAACTAGGCCCCATAGAGGGGATTCATCTCTGCTCTGCAGTCACCTTATGCCAGCTCCACCGGCTGCAAATCTGCCAGAAGTCTCCTACAGGGAATAAATCCTCTTGTAGTGAGTCCTGGACATATGCAGAGCAGCTGCTGCCAACTCAACATCACTCCCACCAGGAGCCCACAGGCACGGCGGGGTGAGAAGGGTTATGGCTGGTGTCTTCCTGTGACCCACCTACCAGAACAGCCCATAGGAGCCATCACCACGAGCAAAAGTTAGGGCAGTCCCATAGGCTGCTCAGACCTGTGCCAGGAACTGAACCGGCACCTGGCAGAATTGGGGGAAGAACGGGCTCCCCCGGTTTATTTCAGCCCCAGTCTCCAGAGCTGGAAGCCCAGTGCATTAACCCACCCTGCCGACGGGTGGAAAAAAGTGACGGTTGCAGTTTGTGCCACTACGCCGGCAAGCCCTTTGGACGTCTAACTCCAAGCGACTTGAGCTGGTGCTCTGTAGGCTCTCTGTGCGGCAAAGGCAATTGACTAATTAACTCCTGTACATTCCCGTAATTGCACAGCTTGCCAGCCTCATTCACTAGATCACTTTGGATGTGATTAATTTTTTGCTTATGAAAGGTGAAGCCAGTAACAAACCTGTTCGCTTCATGTCTCCCTCCCCTCCTCTCTTCCCAATCACTCAATAACCCAGCAGCACAGCAATCTCTCCACTTCACTGACTAGCCAGGACTGCATTTTTTAGAGGTGAAAGTACAGTTTAATTTCTAAAATCACCCAGCCATGGCCCCAGACTATGAATTAGGCTGATAATGAAATATCCATGCTGCATATTTGATGATGTGGAGAGCTGCTGATCGGCCAGTCTCATTTATAACAAGTGCACATTGACACCAATTTGATCTAATCATTCCTGAATATCGGAGCGGCCCTTTCGCAAAGTTTGCAGAGGGGAAGCTCCTGATTCTCTGCAAACACAGCAGCGCTTAGTCCCGATTAATGTTATGATCCCTCCTGCTGAAAGAGCCCATTCATTATGCTGAGCAAACAAGAGAATGGAGCAGAAGGGACTTTGGGCAGATAGCCTGCAAATGATGTCTTCTGTTTGCTGGGTCTTCCCAGTTTACAATGGCATTGAAAAGGGGGGGGGGGGGGGAAAGAAGAAAAGCATTTTTCAAAAAGAGCTTTGTTTCTCAATTTATAGCATGGCATCCGGCAGCACACAGCAAAATGAAATAACTCCTTGTTATCTCTCCCCCAAAAAGAGACAGGCTGTACAGGAGAAAGAGATAATTTCTATCCGTTTTTTCTATGCGCTTCATAAAGTGCATTGTGCAGACATGTAAAATATACGTGGCCACATATAAATATGTTGAAAGCCAGAATGTTAGAAACAACCTGTTGGTCTCATTTCAAAAAGGACAGTATTTGGCACAAAATTGCTGTAGCGATGTTGCTTAGCATTTATGCAACCCCTTTTGCTAGATAAGTTCATGGAGGGTAGGTCCATCAATGGCTATTAGTCAGCATGGTCAGGGATGGTGTCCCTAGCCTCTGTTTGCCGGAAGCTGGGAATGGGCGACAAGATGGATCACTTGATAATTACCTGTTCCGTTCATTCCCTCTGGGGCACCTGGCATTGGCCACTGTCAGAAGACAGGATACTGGGCTAGATGGACCCTTGGTCTGACCTAGTGTGGCCGTTCTTATCCTCGTCCTGCCGTGCCATGCTGGGCTGGGACACAGGACACGTGAGCTCTGTCCCTGACTCGGCTACAGACCCACTGCGAGAACTTAAGCAAGTTGGTTGACATCCCTCCGATACTGTGAAATAAGGATGATGAGGCTCCCCCACCTCCTTAGAGTGCTTTAAGATCTTTAGGTGAAAAGGGTTGTGCGTGTCTCCTAGGATTAGTATGATCAACAACCACATGTTCAAACAAGGTCAAGGGTCATGCAGTTAGCACTGAAATTCTGTCACTTCTGCATGGGTGTCAGTCAAATTTGTACAACGGTCAGAGAGAGGCAGGAGCATTTTGGCGAAGGAGATTGGTGAAAATTCCCACTCATACTAAACGGCTCATGGGATCACGGATTCCACCCACAGCAGACAGCATCATGAGTCTAATGATCTTGTCCAAATGACCTTCACAGAGTATACGGCATAGAACTCCTGGGGAATGTTATCTAGCAGTTAGATCAAGGGTTTGGGAGTCGGGGCTCCTGGATCCTAGTCATGACTTTGTCAGTGATTTTGCACAGCGGCCTGGGTTAAGTTAATGAGGGTAAAAATTTCCAGACCTTGAGCCAACACATCACGCTCGACTAGCTACGCGCAGGTAAACTGCAGGCTCAAAGTGTGTGGTTGCGCATACAAATGGGCATTTGCACATGACAGTACTTACTTTGCACCCACACAGGCATATTTTGCATGTGTAATTTAGATCCTATTTTTTTAAAAATGCTCCTTTACTTCTCTGTGCCTCAGTTTTCCTATCTGTAGAATGGGATATATTTAGCCACTTTAAGGCACCTATGATCCCAAGTATTTTATAAAAGCACTTCTGGAAGGTACACAGACAGCATGGTGATGGATGTAGTAGAAGAACCGGAATAGAATAGACGCTACATAATACCAAGTATTGTTCCATCATTATTCACTTGCAAAGAGCTGCTTTGCTGGGATCTGAATCTTTGCTTCCAAGGAGTTTAGATATTCCAAACTTGATACTCTCCCTAGGCAAAGATTTTCAAAAGCACAGATAAGAGTTAGGTGCTTAAATCCCATTGACTTTCAGTGGGAATGGGTTGCTTAGTTGTCGCTTGTGTATTATGAGGACATAAACAGAGAGAGGACCAGGAATGCACCTTGTGTCTTTGAAAATCAACCCCCACCTCCACATGACTAACCCGTCTCCTATGCAGAAAGAACACAGTAGACCAGAGATTATATGCTATAAGTAGAGACTTGTCTCTAAATGAAATGTGTTTTCCACAAAGTGTCAGTGACTCTTTAAGGGGTTAATCCTCAGAGAACAAGAAAGCATCTCTCTCTAGGTCTGTTGCTGGGGATACTGTAAGCTCCAGCTGTCAATCAGGTTGCAAGTGTTTACTTTTAAACCAGTTGATCTTTTACAAGTCCTCCAGGTCAGTGGGATTTTCCTTGTCTCTTTCTCTGCCCTGAAATCAATGATCCATACCCTGAACATGGCAGCCCAGCCTTCAACTTTGCATGCAGCACTAGCCATGTTAGTTCTCCTCCTATTCCCCCTCGGCATGCTCTGCAAAATGTGAAGGTCAGAGCTCATTCCTTTCCACAAACGCAGGGCGCTGCACCAACATGGACGGCTGGGCAAATGAGCCAGTAAAAGCTGTTTTGTCTATTGATCCATCTACAGTGCTACTCAACCTTTAGCAGCCAAATCGCTACTTCATCACCTGGTGGAGTCTCCAAAGACTGCATGCTTGGGGGGTTTGTTTATTTTTTGGAGTGAATTTAGTGTTGGTGGTGAGAGCCCTGGAGACAGAAAGCCAGACAGGGTAAATATTAGTACGAGCTTCCCCCTGTTAACCATTAAGCCAAAAGGCCTATTGTTAAGTGAACCAAACCCCTTACAAGCTTAAGAATAATTGTCAATAATAATATTAAGTAGAGTAAAGGGTGGGAATCAGGGATGGTCTATAGAATCCTTAGTCCTGCCACGAGTACAGGGGACTGGACTAGATGACCTCTCGTCTAAATTTAGTTTAGTCAGAGTGGGAAGTTTAGTTGCTTAAGGTCTAGGATTAATATCCTCTTGATCGGAACAAGTGTTTTTAACTGCAAAATGTACTAATTGCATTAGTGCGGCCATTCTGGATATTGCAATATGCGCTTGGACATTGGCAGCATGGACCATGCGTAACTGCCATGTGTGTGTAAAAAAGGAAAGTCTGGCTTGCCAGCGACTGCAAAGCTGAGTTATTGGTCAGACCAGCCAGGATGGGATCAGTCTGTCATCGGCTACAAGGATTGAGTACCGTATACCTAGTCTTAAATAATAAAGGCAACTTCATTAATAAAGGCAATGACTACTTGTCTCATTATTACCCGCTAAAAACAAACCACTAATAATCAAAATTTAATCAATATATTATACATACATAAAGGGAGCACCCCACGCTGCCTACTTACTAAAGTGTCTAGCTAGCTCTGGAGAGGACAGATGGTCCAATTGTCAGGGTGCTTGCTGGGGTTTTGGGATAGCTGGGTTGTATTCCTTGCTTTGCCAAAGGCTTTCTGGGTCCCCTTGGAGAAGTCATTTAGGCTCAGATTTTTAAAGGTATTTAGGCATTGCTGTGTTCAGAGTTGCATCACCAAATTGATTTAGGAGCCCAAATCATTTTCAAAAGGGAAAATGAGACTTAGGTACTGCAACGCTGAACACAGCAATGCTCAAATACCATTAAAAATCTGGGCCTTTGCCTCTCCAGCCCTCAGTTCTCCATCTGTAAACTGGGGATAATAGCACTACCCTACTGCACAGGGGAGTTGGGAGGTTCAATGCATTAAAGATTGTGAGGTGTTCACACACTACGGGAACGGGGGCCACATCTGTGCCAGAAGTAGAGATCACCTACAGAACTACAGTAGCAAAAAAATGACCCATTGCTGACGGAGATTGTCAGCAGTGGATGCCGTCAACCGGTGCTGGCAACGTTTTGTTGGCATAGATGGGACAGAACGGCACTCAGCCCTGCTGTGGAGAGTGAGCGAATGCCTTGCCTAACCTAATTCCCTTGATTTCGGTGCGAGTTAGATGCCTGGGTTGCCCCGTGGGATTTTCAGAAGGGGCTATCTGCATCTTTAGGCACCTAAATCCCATTGAAAAGCTAGCCCTTAGGATCCTAAGTCACTTCAGTTCTTTGAAAATCTTAGACACTCCGACTAGTGTTAGGAGACAAAGTGCTTAAAATACCAGTCAGCCCCATGTTCCAAATACATTGTTCACAGCTTCCTGGGGGCAAGGGGATTGGATTGGGGCTATTGTTTGGGGCTGTCTCAGTGACACCAATTGTTGCTTATTTTCATGGTGAGGTCTTGGGGGTTGTTTTAAATTAGAATATGTGAACGGCAGAGCAAACGAAAAAGTATTTTTCGAGCCAAAGTCAAGCGAGAAAATATTGCACTATGTGAAATAGATAAGCAGAAGAGCTGTTTATTCCCTTGGTGGCGTGAGGCTGCCTTTGAAGCTGATAAATCTGAGCTGGTAATACAGTACTTAAACCAGAACTGACACCTTTTTATATCAACTGCAGAGAATTGCCTTTGTGAGACTCTGATATAAAGGCTGCCTCAGGTGTATGTCGCATACCAATTGCTTTCCAACCCGTTGTTAACCCGTCCGCTCGGTCAGTGCACAAGTGCGGGTGAAGTCCTGCCGAACCCAAAGGGTTGCTTGGCCCACGCGGCCCTAGTGTAAATGATTGCACAAGGGGCAGCAGGACAGGGCATCGGGCGTGGGAACCACTCGAGCAGAGACCAACCTCAAAGAAGCCACCGAGCCCAGTGCTTGCTGGCGCAGGCCGTGGAAAATTGTCACCAGCGCTGTGTGAATACGCCAGCAGTGCAGATGCCAGAGAGAAGGTCGGTGCTAGTTTCATAGGGCTTTGATTCACAAAGCAATCCCAGGGCACTGCGTCACAACACCCACCTCCTGAAAACCTTTGCTCTCTCTATCAGCACAGTTCGTTATCCATGCACAAAGGTGAGGGAGAACCAGGTACTAACGGAACGAGCACTTATTATACGTGTTGGATCAGATGGTATAAAGCAGCATCGCTCTATTGACTTCAATGGAGCCGCTCAAATTTACACCACCGAGGAACTCTCCCCTTAATATACAAACCTCTCTGGGTTTGTAGCTGAAGGTACAGAACTTAAGCTATCAAGCTGGCAACCTAGGAGAAAGGTGTCTTATAAAGGAATGAAGGCAGTGGAGAATTTGAAGGCCTGGCTAGACTCACTTGAAGACGTACAGGGCTTGGCGTTGAGCCATTCTGGTGTGGAGCTGATTATATATATATAAACGCCAGTGTCTTTCCACCCCCAAAAAAATTTAAATAGCAGCCACCTATAGAGCAACCACTGCTAAGAATTCACCAGCATCGATCTGAAGTAAAGTAAGCCAATGAGCCCCATTCTTTTTTCATTAAGAATGGGTTTACCCCAGTTTAGCCCCAGTGCGGTCACTGGAGTTACACCAGCACAAGTGACAGAATCAGGCCCTGTGAATTTTCTCAGCCACACGGCAAATCTGCAGCTTTCTTTCTTACGCGTGTGCCACCGCACAAGAGAATTAACATAAAACATCATACGGACGAGACATGTTTAATTTAGATGATAATACTAACTAGTCTACAACCAAATTTTAAGTACTGCAAGCTCTGGTGAGGGCGGGGGAAAACCCTCCAAAATCATATAATGGCTCAGGAATCCTGGTAAACTCCAATCCAGAACATAATAAATAGTGGAGTTAAAAGTATTTAATACCCACTAGATACCTTATTACATTCTGATCAGGGACATGGTTTATTTCAAGCAGAAGAGATAGACGATTTAAAGCTTTGCAAGGCTATTAGCTGCTGCAGATCATTACAGAGCAGTTGGGGGTTCTTTTTCTGTATGTAGATAAATATGAATTTACCATAAGAGAAAGATAGGGAGAGAATGCGCTGGGTTACTTTTTCTTTCCGAGGTTAAGACAACTAGAATGGACAGAGCTGACCCCAGATGTGGAACCAGTTTGAAAGCTTCAAATGACTCAGAGCGATGCCACAAGGTGTTTTTCTCTTATGGAAGGCGGAAAATATTCTTTTCCAGCCATGATCTTGCAACAGGTGGTCATAACGCACCTTATGACAGCAATCAGACATCAATCTGGCCAGTGCGCTGCTGCTACTGCTGGCTGCAAACTGAGAGGAATTTGCTTTTGGGGGTATTAAAGGAGTCTTAGTTGTCAAGAGCCAGTGGCGTGAAAGGGGAGAATCTTGAACTGCATGCCTTACTGAAGAGTGCTGTATTCATCCCACCAATACATTCATCTATTTCCCCTGGCTCCCTACAAATGATGAAGCTGTTTCAGTGATTCAGTCCCTCCACCTCCATCCAGAACTGTAAAAAATACTCTGCAGCTCTGGCATGTGCTATGACCAGACAGTTCTCCCACATGTGCCAGGAGCCACTCAGCTGATTTTGCAGCCCTCCCAACTCTGGGATTGCCGTCACATCTGGAACAACTGGCAGGGCCGCAGAATGTTTAGAAAGTTCGCCATCTGGGTGAAAGCCATGGTAATGCTGCTAATACTGGTCTGTTACAGCACGTGATCTTTCCCTGCTTCCTTGTTCACTCCCTGTGCGTTTTTTCATCTGAGCTGCTCTCTCTCACCCTATGTTTAGATTGTACGTTCTTTGGGGCACAGTTGCACGGACTGGCTTTTCTACAGAGCCAAGCCCAGTGAACCTCGACTGGGCTTTCTGAGTGCTATGATGATGATGCTAATATAGTATTTTATTCTTTTTCTTTCCTTTTAGAATATTTATTACACTTGCAATAATTATTTCCTTTCTAAATATTTAGAAATATTACATAGCACATTTCACCAAAGGATCTCAAGAATAATCGATTGAGATTTGCAACATCTATAGAAAGCAGCTATTCTTAGCTCTATTTTACAGAGGAGGGAGAACTGAAGCACAGAGAGGTTTTGTGATGTAAAGAGCTATGCACAAGAAACCATTTGCCACACACAACATGTTCTATTGATCCTATAAAACCCATGAACCAAGCTCCATATTTTTGAGGGCAATCTAGTGGCATCTTCTCTGTTAACTGGTTACATATAACTATGCACAGAGCACTCCTGTGATACATGACCTGAGCAAGGAGAGGCAGTGACAGAATCCAGGAGCATGTGGAATGGGACTCAGAACCCTGCTCCAAAACTGTACAATGCTGCTTCTCTTAAAGAGGGATTTTCATACTGGAGCAAACTTGACGATGGTGGGAAGAGTGGGCGGGAGGGGGGACAATGTAGTTGCAAAGGGAAAAATCTTGCTGGTAACTTTGAATTTTCCTTTCTTACTTTGGAAGATGCTTGTGTTTTCATTAAGGTCTCTGCTTCCCTACCAAGTCCAGCCAATGCTTCCTTTTGCTCACCCCCGGCAGTCGCATCACAATTGCATTGTCCCTTCTGGCAGAGAAGAGAAAGGACTTGGCTGTGATGACTACAAAGAAGATTCTCTGTGGCGGCTGTTGGACCCAGACACAGTCTGTGGTCTCTCTGGCTATTGTAGTCCCCGGGGGCCCCGGCTGGCTGGCGTGACCCTAAGACCCGAGCTGGAGTAGGCAACCCTAGACCCGTTTTTGGATGATGCTATAGTAACTGCACTTACCTCTGCTTCACATACAGAGTGGACAGCAATGAACCACCTGGATTCAGACTATCTGCCTCTCTAAACTTTAAGACTGCTGCCCAACATTGTAATATCTGATCACCTTCCATGTAAGATCAGGAGTGCCAGCACAGTGCCTACTGGATTTCACAGCAAAAGAACCACGGCTCTCCCCCTGAGCACTGATGCACCACAGCTTGGTGCAGAGTTCCAGTCCATGCAGGCAATCTGACAGCAGCGCTCAGCTGGAGTGAATTTCTGTATCCCAACACAGTGTGTTCTGGACGCTCAGCCTTAGGCTGCTCTGGGACTCAGTCTATATTTTTCTTAATATTTACAAAACATTAATGCCTAGGCAGCCCAACTACAATTGGGACCCCATTGTGCGAGGTGCTGCACGCACACACAATACGTGACAGTCCCTGCTCCAAAGAGCAGAGAGTCTAAACAAAGTGAGGGAGAAAGAAAGGAGCCTGTAATATCGGTGTGCCTGAAAAAGACAAGTTTGATGTCTTGCTCGGGTCAGCAAACTCAGGCACTGTCAGACCAACAGGGGAAAGGAATTCCACAGCTGGCTTCCACTTCCTTTAGTTCCACAGAGTTCCAGTTTAGGGACTATTAACAGATAACTCCCAGATGATCGCAGCTAGGATACTAAATAAAGGTACTAATATCGCTGTGCAAAATGAGCTTCAGACGAGTGCCTGTGGAGACTCGGGGAAAGGAGGAAAGACTGAATAGGTAGTAAATTTTCAGAATTGCCCAAAAAAGCATATCCACTAAGTAAATCCAATAGAGTGGGCTGTCTGTCTACATATAATGTATCCCTTATTAATAATGTAGCCATGATGGAGGTTTTTATTGATCTTCAATATATAAATCTAACCTCCCTATGAATAAAAAATGTAATAAGATTTTTGAGATAGGCTAAATAATAGCACGAGCCCTAAATGACAGGGATAAATTGCAGCACTATTGAAATTGCTAATGGATGGCAGTTCGTGCCATTTGCTCATGATCTTGCTAGCGACAGTCAATAATAGGAGAATAATGCCAGATTGCAACTTCTCAGCTACTCCCTTTCAGTGCATGACGATGGACACGAAGGATAGATATTTGAAGTGGTCTCTGCTGTGCTTCCGCTTAGCCCCAAAAGAATCCCAAACAGGGTCTGGGTTGAAAGTTTCTGGTAAGGCCTTAAGAAAATGGTCAAGAATGAGACAGTGTATTCTATTCTCGTTTTCATACGGCAGCCGTCACTCTGGTAACTGAGCTCCTTTACGTTTTTATTAGAGCTGCACAAAACTCAGCAGTTTGGTTTGCAGAAGTTTCAAATGAATATTTCCTTTGTTTTCGCTCTTCTGAGTTTTGCACTCCACTGGATTTGAACTCCAGAAAGAAAACTCAGCCCAGAACATCACATTTTGACTAGTGTTAGAGGTTGAAACCACTGAATTTTGCGCGATTGAAACTAGCAATTAAAATGGATTTGGTCCAAATTTGGCCCAGGTTGGATAAAATATTATAGACTCATAGACTTTAAGGTCAGAAGGGACCATTATGATCATCTAGTCTGACCTCCCGCATGATGCAGGCCACAAAAGCCGACCCACCCACTCCTGGAATAATTCTCTCCCTTGACTCAGCTGTTGAAGTCCCCAAATCATGATTTAAAGACTTCAAGTTGCAGAGAATCCTCCAGCGAGCGACCCCTGCCCCATGCTGCGGAGGAAAGCGAAAAACCTCCAGGGCCTCTGCCAATCTACCCTGGAGGAAAATTCCTTCCCGACCCCAAATATGGCGATCGGCTGAACCCCGAGCATGCGGGCAAGACTCTCCAGCCAGACACTCGGGAAAACGTTCTCTGTAGTCACTTTTAATATCCCATCATTGACCATCGGTCCTAATTACCAGGGATGGCACGTTATTGACCTATTGACTAAGATCACGTTATCCCATCAAACCACCCCCTCCATAAACTTATCAAGCTTAATCTTAAAGCCAGAGCGGTCTTTCGCCCCCACTGTTTCCCTCGGAAGGCCGTTCCAGAACTTCACTCCTCTGACGGTTAGCAACCTTCTTCTAATTTCAAGCCTAAACTTCCCGACGGCCAATTTATATCCATTTGTTCTCGTGTCCACATTAGTACTGAGCTGAAATAATTCCTCTCTCTCCCTGGTATTTATCCCTCTGATCTATTTAGAGAGAGCAATCATATCTCCCCTCAGCCTTCTTTTGGTTAAGGTAAACAAACCGAGCTCATAAACTGTCTTTCTAGAGCCATATCTATTTATTAACATACATACCCATCACCCATCCATCGGTGTATTGCCATACCTATCTATCGATCAATCATGCATACCCATCATCCTTCTATTTATATATATTCTTATATGGTGCTCAACACGGTAGTATCTTAAACTCCTTGAGCTTCTACCAGGTTTCTGCGCTGATCTGTACTTGCAACCTGGAGAGTTTAACCCATTTTAGTTTCTCTGTTGGTAAAATGAGGATAAATGATGCTTCTCCTCCTTTGTAAAGCGCATTGAGATCTATGGATGAAAAGGACACGAGATTCATGAAGAAACTTTTCCACAGCACTAATTTTTACTTAACAAAAGGATGGTGATATTTCTTGAAAGGTCATTGAGTCCAGGCCCCTGCCTTCACTAGCAGGACCATGTACCTGACAGATATTCTTCCCCCCCGGATCCCTAAATGGCCCCCTCAAGAATTGAACTCACAACCCTGGGTTTAGCAGGCCAATGCTCAAACCACTGAGCTATCCCTCCTCCCTCCACTGAGTAACTTTGCTTCAAAAGAAATAGACCCACAGAAACATCTGCTTCCTTTTGTAGCTTGCATACTGAGGGTAATCCCTAGCTCTCCTATAGCACTTTACATCAGTAGCTCTCAAAGCTCTTTACAAAGGAGATCAGTATCATTATTCTTATTTTATAGAGGGGGAAACTGAGGCACAGAGAGGGGAAATGACTTGCCCAACTTCATTCAGTGGGCCAGGGCAGGAATAGAAGCCAGGTCTCCTGATTCTTAGTGCAGTGCAGTGCTCAATCTGCTGGTTCACACTGCTTCCCCGAGACCAGCTACAAATTCTGCCTTTCTTCCAATCCGCCCTTTTGCTTTGCTCACTAAAATTCACTCCAAATCTTTCAGAATAAAACCAAACATCAAATGCTCTCTCCACGCCAACCACAGAGGCAACATATAGCTTAGGTGCCGCTCTACGCCCTTGATACGGGGAGGGGAGTTACTCCACTTGCTGCTGGGTTCATTGCTCTCAGTCACAGTCAGACGCCAAACTACAAGCCTTGACATAGGCTCCAGCAGGCAAAGCATCAGTCCCCGGGGGGCTGAAAGTTAAAGGGATCTCTCTACGAGTACATACTGCCCCCAATCAGGTACAGTTAAGTATGCACTGCTCCCAAGCCTGCATACACCGGGTCCGCATGTTGAATACGCTGCTCCCAAAGGTGTCCCACAGCTCACTGCTCCCGCTTTGTGGCATCAGCTGCCTTTGCCTTGGCTTCTCCTCATGTGGTTTACTACTCACTGCCGGGGCGCCCCCTTGTTGCAGCATCTGGGGATTAGCTCTGCCCAGTGTGTTGCCCGCTTCCTTTGGTCACTTGCCCCACAGCCCCTCTTGTTTTCTGGGAGCCACAGTGCTCGCTCTTCTTGACTCAGCCCTCCAGCCACATCACTATGTAGTTTTCCCCTTCTAGGGTATCAAAGTCCCTCCCGGCCAACTGTCCATACACCATCCCAGGCAGTCCTCCGTGCCAATTCCCAGTCTGTGCCACTTGCCTGCCTGCTACTCTGGGTTCCAGCCCAGGGACCATATCATCAAGCCAAGATCTACATAGTCTCACCCCTCGCTGCTATTTCTCTGGGCTTCTTCCAACTCTGCCTCTCACAGGCTCTCTTCCCTGGAACTCCTCTGGGTAAACCCCTTCCATCAGGTGCAGGATCCTACGGCTTTTGCTCCCGTGTTTTTCCTCCTACCTACTTCTCTCTGTGTCCAGAAAGTGACTGCTGACTCTTTCCCTGCAGCCCTTTTCTTTTCTTGTCATTCTATGGCGCAGCAGCCTCAGCATGAGGGGCTATGATTGCCACATGCTGCAGTTTTCGCATAAGCACAAAAATCGATATCCTCTCACCCAGTCCTAGATCCTTAAGAAAGCGACGTCATGCTTTTTAAATGCTACCCCACTTTTCCAATACTCTCACCAATCCTTTCAGACTTTCTTCATAAAGAATCTTTCTTTCCGTATAATTCTCACTGCATTGCCCCAGCAGATTCGCAGCTGTTTCTTGGACTTTGCACGTGTCGCACAACCAGTCTCTGTGGTTGTCTAGTAAATATAAATTAGCATGCAGATCACAGTGACCTGTTAGCTATGAGAGAAGAAGTGAAGGAACTATATTTAGAGTGCTATTAAGTATACCGTTAGCCTCAAGTTTAGGATATATTTCTAGAATCTTCGTCCTTTTTGTCCTCTTTGGTCCATAGTTCTTGCTATTCCTTCTTACGTTCTCTCCTAACCAAACTTTTGAAATCCTGTTTATTCAGAGGGTCTTTATATCAGCCTCCTCATTTTTAAGGCATTTTTTTGCTGATTTATTTGTATTTTACTGCCTGGTGTGCCAACATGCACTGGAATCCACATTTTTACTATACGTGTACCCATTTCTATTATCTCCATAGTTAAGAACAATATTTCATTAAGTCATTCCAGCTTTCTGAGGCTCCCTTTCTAATTGCTATTATACCCGATAAAGAGATATATAGGATAGCACTCCTAGGTCGGGCGTACATCCCTTATCCAGATCAGTGCCAACAGAACATCTATCAATTCAGCTGTTACAATGGCCACAAAATTAGATAGTCTCATCGATATCTTAACTCCAAATTCAGGGCTACAAAAGGCCTTTCCCACTCTACCCACATTGTCATCTCTAAAGGTACCAGTATAGATTTGGTAATGCTGACCTCATTTGCCATGTATAAACTCAAAAATCCTAGTCATCACATTTGATGGTCCTGCTTTTCCCTTTGTTTTATCATATAATTCCAAATTCACAACTGGAGACAACCATCCAGCTATAGTTTGATTTCCCATGAATAAAAGATTTTAATTTCTTGCAGACATTCCTTTTCACCCAAATCTTTTACCCACCTTTTGACCCTGTTAGCATCTGGGAGTCTGTGGTGCCCAGTTACTTCTTGTCTGCTTAATTCCCAGCAGTCCTCCTGTAACTGTTTAGTACTTTTACCTTCACTATTTCCATTAACCTTAGCCCAAAAGGTTAAAGCTAACAATTTCATCCTTAAATTTATAGGCCTTTCTCCTGCCACACACACACACAGAGTCGAAATACTCACACATGTGATTCGCAGAGTTTGGGCTTGGAACAGCTCTAATTTTTTAGTGTTGATTTAAAAGCTGAATTAAAGGCCTTGCATCCATAATCTGTAACAGGTCTTCTGAATGCCCTATACAGCATCAACGTGTTCTTATCTGCACAACTGTTCCAAGCAATACTTTTAAGCAGATTCATACTCTCTTTACATTTAGTCTTGATATTATCTATATGACCCTTCCACATTAGTTTGTTATTGAACGTAACTCCTAAGAACGTAAAAATCTGAACTACTTGTATTTTCTCTGTACAGAGATATAGGTTCCATTCTTCCTCAATCTTCCTTTTGGTGAAGCTCATTTCCTTTGTTTTAGCAAGCGAGAACTTAAATCCCCAAATATCTCCCTATTTTGAAATCCCCCCGAGCGCCTCATTGGTTCTCTCCACAGCTATCTTACGTCTTCTATGTTTGGCCCATATAACATAGTCGTCCGCAAATAGAATAATACCTATTCCTGTCTGTATACTCGCAGCGTGATCATCAATCATAATGTTAAACAGGGTTGGGCTGATAACACTCCCCGGTGGATGCCATTAGTAAGTTTATAAATATTCGAGAAAGCTGCCACAACTCTGACTTGTACGGTTCTATCACTTAACAAGTCTCTTATCCACCAGAACAGTCTCTCTCTCATGCCAGTTGTGGCTAGTTTATACAGCAAACCTTCCCTGCACAGAACGTCAGATGCTTTTTCAGTGTCCAAAAAGACAGCGATCATAAAACTACCAGGTCCTCGTGGGTTGTTTTTTTTATTTCTGTTTCTAAGCTTACAACATGATCAACTGTGCATCTTCCTTTCCTGAAATCACTTTGTGCACAGTTTATAATTTCATTTTTTCCACATGCTATTAATCTCTCATTTCTTAATCTTTCCATGATTTTGCCCACACATGACGTGAGGGCAAAATGAGTCTATATGCATCAGGTCTTGTGAGTAATTTGCCAGGTTTTCTTATCAGTAGAACCATGGCTTGCTTCCATTCTGCCAGTAGTATTCCTTCTCCCCATGTATTATTATACAATTCCAATAAAATTCTTAACCTCCTTTCTGGTAGGTGCTTAAGCATTGCATTACATACACTATCTTTACCTAGGGCTGTTTTTTTACTTTTGTCTATAGCTTTTTTGAGATTCTGTATGCTGAAATTTTCAGTCGGTACGTCCTCTTTATATTCTACTCAGCCATGGAAGAGCTTCAGCAAACATTCCTTTTTGTTCATAAAACTCTCTGCTTTGATTTGTATCGCTACCAACTTTTTGGAACTCTTTTGCTAAAATGTCTATTTTTCCTCAGTTAGAACTTTCGACTTTATAACTTACTATAAGATCCGGTATAACTTTGATTTTACTCCATATCCCATTCATGCTTTTAACTTGTTTATCGCTCTCTCTGAAAGCTTGGAATCTTTGTTCCTGTTCCCACAATACTTTTTCCAACTCTGTCTTTTTAAAAATTCTATGTGCCAATGCCTGACATCTTTTATAGTTCACGAAGTCCTACTCATTGTACTTTTTGCTTGTTTGTATGCCTTATTTCTTTCTTTAATTGCTGCTTTGCAATCTTCATTCCACCAGGGAACTGGATTTCTGAGTTTGTGGAAATTCAGTGTCTCACATACAGCTAGGTTGGCTGCTGCTACAACTCCCTTTGCTACATTATCATGAAATTCCTCTAGATCATCACTTATACAATTGGTACTTAGATACCGAGCACACTTACTCTTAAAGAGTCCCCAGTTTGTTTTTCTAAGGCTCAAGGTAGGAATTCCTTCAGTACTTTCAACATTACCTTGGCCTGGCTATGTAATTAGCATAGGGAAGTGATCACTTCCCATTCCATCTTCTTTATAGATTTCCCAGCTGCATTTACTTGCTGCAATTCCCTGATCTAAACATGAAAAGGTTCCGTCCACCAAATTAAACGTAGCAGGTGCTCCATAACTGAGCAATACCAAGTTGTGCATGTCAATTAACTGTTCCAGGCATTTGTCATTATAATCCATTTTTTCTGCTTCCCCATAATTCATTATGGCTATTAAAGTCTCCACAAATAATATATGAGCCTTTGACACCCTTAACTAACTCTTCCAAATCTAAATTATCTCTCTTTTTTTTTTTACATAGGTTGTAAACATTATAGATTTGTATAAAGGTACTATTACTCTGCAGAGGAATCTCAACACTAGTGTACTCAGAACTTAAGTTCTATATGGCAACATAACGAAGCCCTTCCTTTATAAATATACAGACCCTTCCCCCTCCTCCTGTTATTTCTCTGTCACTTTTGACTACATCATATCCTGGAAGTCTAAACGTAAGTTTTCTCACTAACCCTGTTTCTTGTACACATCTCACATCAGGTTTGTTTTCTATTTCAGAAACAGTTGAATAATGCATGGTCAGGAATGAAAGAGAACTATGTGCGTGCCAGCAAAAAGCCATTAGAACCATGTTGATTAAACTGCATTATTACGTTCATTTAAAATTGCATGAGTGCGGTCTGTCAAAAGATTGCCTATAAGCAAATACTTTTCTGCCACTTTTGTTACAGTTTTTGTTCCTTCAGTTTTCTTCCTTATCTGTAAAGTACAATTAATCACTTATATCAGAAATGATATACATTTATCTTTGCCTACAAGCAGTACATCTTCATCTAGTCCCCTGATATTCTCTTTCCTGCTCTGAACTGCGTGGTGTTGTACTAGCGGCTCTTTTCCTCCTCCTCCACATTCTGCTGTGAATATCTTTTGGGAGCTTCTGCACAGGATATTTTATGGATAGTTTTAATTTTCTATAACTCTCGAGTGTGTTCCGCTGCCACACACCCTTTGTATGCTGCGCTGCGCTTCTCCGCACAATTGCTGCATCTCAGTTCTGTTCCTTCCATGCAGTTCTCAGACGAGTGTTCTCCTCCACATTTACCAAACCTCATTTTCCCCCTGGCAGACAGCGGCCACGTGCCCAAACCTTTGGCATTTTTAACATCTACGAGGGGCTGGGATATAGGTTTTAACCCAGAAGAGTTGATATCCTATATTAACCCTATCAGGTAGCATGGCACATTTAAATGTTACTTGGACAGCTCTGGTTGCTGTGTGTTCTCCCCTCCTGCTAATTAGCCGCTTAACCACCAGCACTTGGTCCTTGCCCATATCCTCATTTTCCAACTTCCAGCCTTTCCCTCTCAGCCAGCAAGCTGCCAGCCCAGAGTTCCAAGCTCCAGCTCTCAGCCTCTCCCAGCCTACACAGCCAGCCTTCAGCCTGGCCTACCCCTTTTCTGCTCTCAACTTCCTTGTTTTATACAAGCTCAGCCTGCCCTGTCCAGTTGGGCTTCATCATCAGTTTGCCTTATCAATCAAGCCTGACTCCCCTCCCTCCCCCATATGCATATTATAAGGTTAAATCGGCCCATGGTAGTCACCTTAACCCCTTCAGAGATGGTCTGGAGTAAACACCCATCACACTGCCCTATGGCTTGTGCTGGACATCCTATTAAAGGCTCAGAGCACTTCAGAATCAAAGCCAGGGAACACAAAAGGCAAGGGAAAGCATCTTGACCACAGTGTGCGGAGGATGAGAATATTAATGCTAACAGATATTCAAATTAATATTGCGACAATTAAATCAGAGAATGCTAGCGTGAGGCTCATTAGCTGTCTAGCTGAATTGCAGCACTCACTGGGGATGTGAATGTGTTAATGGTAATACTGCCAGCTTGGTATTGTATAACCTGTCTAATCATATTAAGCGTTGATCAATCCGGGCTGCCAGTGGCCTACCGAGATTTGAACCGAGTCTTTGATGACAAGAGCCACGACACAGTCTAGGGCCTTCACTCACCAGGGAGATGTTAGCAGACATGTTTGGATAAGCTGGAGGTTGTGGAGTGGGATGGGTGGGGATGAGAATGTGATATTAAATGTTCACTACTGCATTTTGGACATAGCTAACGGATGAGCAATGAACACACAAAGGAAGTGATGGCATATCCTAAGCTCTTCATTAGGAGCAGCTGTGGATGGAAGCGATTAAACGGCTCAATGAGGAGAATGTATCTTTCCGCACTATTTCTCAAAGCACTTTTAGGGGGCAAGGACGGTGAAAGACAGAAGATATTTATCATATACCAGCAACGTAAGTTAAAATCACCTGTACGCTGAGTATTATTAGTTACAAAGCAAATCACCTGGCTGTTTCTGGATCCATTAATTAATGCGGCCATCTTTGGCCCATGAGATCTGAAGAGATCACAACCCTTCAGGGATGCACCTACCTCGTACTTGGAAGACCCAGGGACCCCTTGCAATGAAAACCCAGGTGCTGCAGAAAATCACGCTGGTGACACGGACACTTTTTGCTCTGAACTGGTGGTGCCACCACTCGGTACTGGGGAATGGCATTGCGCTCATTCAAGATCTTGTAGCAACGTTGGCAAGGATCACGAGTAATAATACGAGCACATTTGTATTACTCTAGCACCTAGAGATCCTGAGATAAGGGTCCTATTGAACTGTGTGTTGTACTTAGAGAGATTAAGACACAATCTTTGTCCCAAAGAGTTCACAGTCTAACCAGATGAAGGAGGAACATGCGATAATCCACATTTCCAGATGGGGAACTGACACACAGAAACACTAAGTGCCAGATTTTCCCCAGGGGACTTTCCCAAGGTCACCCAGAAAGTCTGTGGGCAGAACCAAGAACTAAACCGGATCTTCTGAGTTGTGTCCAAATTCTAATGTGGAATATTTTCTCCCTTCCTCCACTTCCCCTGTGGCTTTGGATCTGGATACAGGATTCACTTCCTGTCCTAACCAGCAGTGTAGCGTTGGCAGGAGCTCATATTAAACAGCTGCTGTGTTCCATTCCAGCAGGAGCTGGCTGCATTTCAGTGGTGGGTGAAGTGATCCCTGTATCTACAGCCAGTAAAAGACTTTGGGGTCCTTCGGGAGGAAAGGCAGTATATAAACGTGAAGAATTATTATGGTCAATACATTTGGGTCTACTAAGTGCCAGTCTATTGTGTGTGTAATTGCCAAGCAATCTGCAGGAACATGTTCTCTGTAGCTACAGGGTGTTTTATTTGCTGAATAACCCTCTGGGTGGTGATACTGTTCCAGAGGTACGGCGGCTGCTTCTTGAACTTACAGCGCTACCGACTTTGGATGCAAAATGCTAAGAACATGTCCTAAAAAACCCTGAGTAGACGTGGTTACTCCGCAGACCTACCCCATCAGCACCCTGCTTACTGTTGCTATAGCAATGCAGGTGAAAGACAGATGCCCAGGGTGTGGAAAACAGAAAGACAGAGGGTCAGGGCAGAGGGGGAAAGAGAATCTTTGCAAAACTTTGAGCTGCCAGATTAAATAATTGATTTAGGCTTGTGTTCGCACAGAAGGCTAACACAGTGTGAGGTGGCGAGGGAAGCAAGCAGCAGCAAAGAGGAGTGCAGCTGACGATGACACGCACACGTTTGTGTGCCTCAGGAGACTGCTTGCTACTTGACAACCTCCCCTCTCTCTGATCAACATGGATTTGACTCTCTGATGAATAGTAAAAGGTTTGTCGCTGGCTTATGTCTGCCGCTCCCTCGACGGGGAACTGCCTGGCACTAAGCTGCTCTAACGGGTAAGGGACTGTCCTCTGACGGACCCCTTTTCCCTCCACCACTCCCCCAAAACAAACCAGGCCTCAAACCTCGATGGAGAAGTTAGGTTAGAAGCACAGCGCTGGGAGCAGCTCTGCTGCCTGCGGTCCAAAGACCTTTCCCAAGGCTATCAATCGTCACAAACTAAACCTTGCTGTTGGGACTCCATCGCGACCCTTTCAGGACTCGTCCGAGCTCGTGTTGCCACATGTATCAGAGCCCAACCCGAGCTGTGGTAAAGGACGTGCTTCAGGAGCGGCGGAAGGTCCCTCCCCCAAAATGCTGTCCCCGACAGAGGCGGCGGAAGGTCCCGCCCCCAAATTACCGCTGACGACCGGGGCTGCCGGCGCCCCCCAAATCTTAGCGCCCTAGGCGACCGCCTAGGTCGCCTAATGGGTTGCGCTGGCCCTGGCGTGCTTCCCAGGGCCGGGCTGACCCTCGCTGAAGATGTATAGCTTCCATTAAGGTTTAAGCATTTCCTCTGTGTCGCGGCCATTAAGAGGAGACCATGGAAATTACAAGAAGGGTGGAGGATGGGATCCTGGCGGCAGAAGGAAAGACAAATGCTGCAACTTAAAGTGATCAATTTCCTCAACTGCACCCTTCAGACATGACCTATGTGGCCCCATTCCTTTGCTGGGGGGAAGGAAGGGGAAAATCTGAGAGAAAGCTGGAGGAAGCTGTTGATTATAACTTAGAAAAGACTCCTCTCTCTACCCCCTCCAAACACAGCACAGTTCTCGCTCAGTCCTTCTGCACCCACTGTATCTGTCCACAGAGCCAGGACAGCTCTTTCCTTTGCTTGTTCATTCCTAGGCTGCTGCATCCCACAGTTATCCTGGGACAAGCTCTCAGCAGTCTGTGTGTATGTGACTGAGTCTCGACTCCATCCCCACCCTAGGCAAGACACTCAAGGGATTTCATCCAGAGCGAGATGGGAGGTACAGCTGCAAACGCAGGGTCTAGTTTGCAGATGACATTAAACTGGGAGGAATGGTAGATATGCTGGAGGGTAGAGATAGGATACAGAGGGACCTAGACAAATTGGAGGATTGGGCCAAAAGAAATCTGATGAGGTTCAACAAGGACAAGTGCAGAGTCCTGCACTTAGGACAGAAGAATCCCATGCACCGCTTCAGGCTGGGGACCAAATGGCTAGGCAGCAGTTCTGCAGAAAAGGACCTAGGGGTTACAGTGGACGAGAAGCTGGATATGAGTCAGCAGTGTGCCCTTATTGCTAAGAAGGCTAACGGCATTTTGGGCTGTATAAGTAGGAGCATTGCCAGCAGATCGAGGGACGTGATCGTTCCCCTCTATTCGGCATTGATGAGGCCTCATCTGGAGTATTGTGTCCAGTTTTGGGCCCCACACTACAAGAAGGATGTGGAAAAATTGGAAAGAGTCCAGCGGAGGGCAACAAAAATTATTAGGGGGCTGCAGCACATGACTTATGAGGAGAGGCCGAGGGAACTGGGATTGTTTAGTCTGCAGAAGAGAAGAATGAGGGGGGATTTGATAGCTGCTTTCAACTACCAGAAGAGGGGTTCCAAAGAGGATGGATCTAGACTGTTCTCAGTGGTACCAGATGACAGAACAAGGAGTAATGGTCTCAAGTTGCAGTGGGGGAGGTTTAGGTTGGATATTAGGAAAAACTTTTTCATTAGGAGGGTGGTGAAGCACCTAGGGAGGTGGTGGAATCGCCTTCCTGAGAGGTTTTTAAGGTCAGGCTTGACAAAGCCCTGGCTGGGATGATTTAGTTGGGGATTGGTCCTGCTTTGAGCAGGGGGTTGGACTAGATGACCTCCTGAGGCCCCTTCCAACCCTGATATTCTATGATTGATAAAGTTTCACCCATCACCGTAGTATCTGAACATCTCCCATGGTTTGCCACAAGGTCCTTCTGTGGTCTTCACTGGTGACAGTGCTTTGGCATTACTCTCCTGAAGGATCATTGGAAAGGTAAAGGAATGAATGCCCTTGAGTCCCCGAGACATTCCTGCCATACAAGCCATCAAAGGTTCACATGCTGCAACTCCCCAGCTCAACTCATGTATTCTTCCAAATATGTTTCCCGTAACCACCCTGATGGATGAATCCTGGAGAGCTGATCAGTAGAGAGCATGGGTGGATGGTTCATTTCAATAGTTGTTGAACTATACTTCACTGCAGCCACGAAGACCAAAAACTGACCCCAGGGTCAGGGCCAGGGGTCTTGCTCTCAATCTTGAATCAAGGGACAGATCGGCTGTGTATACAACAGGCCCCTTGCACATGCACGGTCACTCCTTCCTGCACCCTAGCTCAGAAATTCAGGCCAAGCGTATTGGCCTTTGGATGCTGCCAAATATTCCAAATGCCACTCATTCATTTTCCACCCCAGCAGTTTCAACAAAGCACTGATGGAATGACAGCTCTGGGGTGACCAGCAATGGGAGAACTAACAGCCCAGCACCAGGGACTCATGGCAAAAATAATTGGAGAGATTGCTATAGGTTTGTCTGGGGTTAAACTCCACAGCATCTGGCCTTCCAGGGCGCAGGATAGCAGAGACATGATTCTTCCATCTCTGCTCTCGCTGACTTTAGTGGGCCGAGTCCCTGGAGTTCCCTAGGTGAAATTCACCAGAATGCAGAAGGCCAGCAAGAGGCCAATGCACCAGTTAAGTCCTACTTAAACCCCCAGAGACTTTAGCTTCGGGCTGGCCCCTCAATACCGGGGTGAATTTCAGCCAAGCACTGCTGAATGGGATCCTATCTGTTTAACACAGGATTCAGCTAGCTCTATATCCCTCCTTGACTCAGCCATCTGCCCCCCTTTCTCCCACCCCCACTGGCTTTCCACTGCCTGCTAATGTTTTCGCCTGAAGACTTAACAAAATGGAGCATTTATTTCCTGCTGAATGACTCTTGCCAGTGATAGGTTCCAGCAACCCGCACTATGTGTTGTTTGTTCTCCCCCCACATGTTAAAATCAATGGTGTTTGTTCATTGTGTGGAATGACAGCTCATTTCTCCGGACAGGTTGGCTTCACAATTGCTTGCTCAAGAGGAAATCTGATAAGAAACAATAGGCTGTTTTTTGGGAGCATTAAACCGCTGTATTCTAATTCCAGCTTCTGTCTCACTCAGTGTATCTTTATTTTTTTCCCCCTTTTCATATTGATTTCCATTTTCCAAGTGCACCCCCTCACACACACACGCACACACGCACAACACATTAGAAATCATATAAGGACGTAGCAGTCTCCACCTCAGAGATAATAGTCAGGCAAGCAATGCAAGCCAAATCTTAGCATATAGCTAAAGCCTGGTATATACTTAAAAATTAGATGTCATTCAGGGCTGTGAATTTTTTTTTTTGCCCCGAGCACCATAGTTAGATTGACCTCACTCCCAAGCTAGATGCAGCTAGGTCACTGGAAGGATTCTTCTGTCGATCTAACTTCTGCCTCTCAGAGAGATGGATTAACTACACTGATGAAAAATCCCATTCCATCAATGCAGGAAGCATCTACGCCAGTGGTTCTCAACCTGCAGCCCAATCAGCACACAACTGCGGCCCATGTGACATCTTCAGGGCCATACAGGTAGTCTATATATTGTGTCGATGCGGCCCAGATAACCCAGAGAGCTGCATATGTGGCCCACAATGGTAAATAGGTTGAGAACCACTGATCTACACTATGGCAGCACCGTAGCTGTGCCACGGTAGCGTGGATATACCCGAAGACAAACTGTGAAGTTATTCTCCATGTAACCCTCCTACACTGCGTACAGCCAGGAGACAGGGATTCCTCACGTTCTTGTCCTGGCTCTAACTCTGACTTCCTCATGTGGCCTTGAGCAAGGTCCTTTGCCAATTTGCTTCCAACATCTACAATGGGGTCAGTAATAACTACCTGCCTCACACCATGGATGTGAAGACTGAAGGTTAGTACAATGCTTCAGAAACGTATATTTTCAGTGCTTCGTGGCAGTTATCTATAAAGTTCTTGTACCTGTCTGAACAGCTGCTATTTTTACTATTGTTATGGCAAGAATGGGGTAGTTGGGGCACTTGGGGGTACTTGCTCTGCTACTGACTAGTTGAAAGACATATCTACCTATCTGTCATACTCATCACTGTAGCATCTGAGCCTCTGAGCATGGCAGAATCTGTCTGCCTCGGTTCTCCCATCTTAAAAATAGGGAGAATTATAATACACAGCACACAAGGGAATGTGGGGAAAATCAGTTTGTAAAGATGCTGGATGAAAGATGCTTGAGAAGTAAAAGTTATGTTATCACTGATCGGATCCACAGAGATCGGTTCTTGGCCCTACACTATTGAACATTTTTATTGATCACCTGGAAGAAAACATAAAATCGTCACTGATAAAGTTTGCAAATGATAAAAAAAAAACATTGGAGGAGTGGTAAATAATGACAAGCACGGGTCACGGATACAGAGTGACCTGGATCGCTTGGTAAACTGGGCTCAAGCTAACACTGCATTTTAATACAGATAAATGGAAACCATTTACGTCTAGGAACAAAGAATGTAGGATAGAGGGCTCTATCCTGGGAATCAGTGACTATGAAACAGATTTGGGGATGGGGGTGGATAATCAGCTGAACATGAGCTCTCAGCACAACGCTGTGGCCAAAAGAGCTAATGGTATTGTTGGATGCATAAACAGAGAATCTTGAGTGGGAGGAGAGAGCTTATTTCACCTCTGGTTTTGGCACTGGTGTGACCACTGCTGGAATAATGTGTTCAGTTCTGGTGTCCACAATTCAAGAATCATAGGACTCGAAGGGACCTTGAGAGGTCATCTAGTCCAGTCCCCTGCACTCGTGGCAGGACTAAGTTGGATGGATGATAAAGAAGGATGTTGATAAATTGGAGAGAGTTCAGGGAAGAGCCACGAGAATGATTAAAGGATTAGAAAACCTGCCTTATAGCGAGACTCAAGAAGATTAATCTATTTAGCTTAACAAAGAGAAGGTTAAGGGGTGACTTGATTAGTGTCTATAAGTACCTATTTGGGGAACAAATATTTGATAATGGGCTCTTCAATCTAGACAAAGGTCTAACAAGGTCCAAGGCCTGGAAGCTGAGGCTAGACAAATTCAGACGGGAAATAAAGCATACATTTTTAACCAACAGTAATTAAACCATTGGAACAACTTCCCAAGGGTCCTGGTGGATTCTCCATCACTGACAATTTTAAAATCAAGACTGGATGTTTTTCTAAAAGATCTGCTCTAGGAATTATTTGGGGAAGTTCTGTGGCCTGTGTTACACAGGTCAGTCTAGATGGTCACAATGGTCCCTTCTGACCTTGGAATCTATAAATCAATTAATTCAGCAAACTACTGTCCCCTCGACCCCCTTTAATAAATTACATTCCATCGAGGAACCTCTCTCAGTCACAGGGAAAAAACAAACACAGCAATGAAACTTTTGTAACAACCCCACCATGGATCAACAGCAGAAGCTGAACCTGGGGACTTCAGAGTGGGCCTCTCCCACTTGAGCTAAAGGAATAGTTCCAATGTCTGCTGGAAGTAGTAGGCTCTTATCCTCTGACGTGGACAAGCCCTTAGAAGGGAATGTGTCACACTCATTGAAACAGTGGGTAACATTTGTCTATATTGTTACCATTACTAACAGTTTCCTTGACAGTGAATTTCATCAACATCCAGTCTTGCCCTTTAAGCCTCCTGTCCCTGCACCATAGTCACACATTCACTATGACCTCTTGCACACTGATAGTGATTTGCCAGTGAACTGGCACATCTGACTCTTCCTCGAGACAAGCCGCCGTGAGCGGAGACCGCAGTTGTGAGGAAGGGCTGCAGTGGCGAAGAGAGCAGCTGCGCTTACGAGACAGATGGCAACAAATATCTATGTTAAACACATGGAAATAAGAGCAAATAGTGGGGACGAGATGGTAAATATTGAACAGGGTCCAGTGCTGAAACTAAACACACACTGGGAAATGAGAAACTTGTTGAAATGAGACGAGCGCCGGGAATATGAGAAATGCGGGGAATTAAACCAACAAGTGAATCAAAGCAACACGGCACAGAGCATGCAACAGAAACCATGACTCGAACGCTAGAGCGGGAAGTGCCAGGAGTACTGGAGGCAAAGGACACCCCAAAGAGCATGCATCGCTCTCTGCAGCTGAAGTGGGCACAAAGGATTGTGCTAGGTGCTTTTCAAATAAAGTGAGCACAAGGGACTAGGCCTCATAAAGATCAAGTGCACTAGAGACCATGTCAGGTGTGCCAGGGATAAAGTGTGCACTAGAGACCACGCCAGGGATAAAGTATGCATTCCAAATTGTAGCCGGCAGCTGGAAAGAGTATGTGTAAATAGTTTTAGTGCAAAACCCCTGTGCAGCTCCTTCCTATCGCCCTCTGATTATTCTTGTCTCTCTCCTGCCAACCACTGTGCCTTCCTCTATTTACATCACCACCTGGGCATTGCCCCTTAACACAGTTGCCTGTAAATTGCTGCTACAAATCTTGGTAAGAGAGTGAAATCACAGAGAACACAATGAGAAACTCTTGCTCTAGGGGGCTCTGCTGCACCTGGATGGAGGGGCAGGCTGCTGAACTTGGGGAGTACCCCACATGGCAGCAAGATGTCCCTGGAATCTCCCCTGGGCTTCTTGACCTGACTACTGCTAACATGAGCTGCAGCACTTAATGAGGTGCTCCTGGTATTCCACACACCTTCCTTTCCTTTCATACCTCAGTGGGTAAAGCCACCTTTGTAGTGATGCAACGTGCCATAAACTTTATTAGCACCACTAATTGGGTCTTCTACTGCAGCCCCTACGTTGCCAGATGAAGACAACGTGTTAATTACGCGAGAGGAGCCGGGGACAGCATGGTGGGACTTATAACTCATTTGCGATAAATGGAACGTAATTGCCTTTATAAACACCTTCATTATAAAGCAATCATTTTGTGTTGCTCTGGCTTGATGGACACGTGGAGCTGAGTCCTTTCCCTGCCAGTAGGGATGCGTATAGACCAGCCTGAAAAAATTAACTGGAATAAAATATAAAGACGCTAACAATTAGAAATGGACTAATATTTGGAGCTAGGATTCTCTCTCTCTCTCTCTCTACCCGATATATTCTCACTCTCTCTAGACTCTTGGCTTTCATCACCACACTACCTGAATGCCTTTGGCTCTAGGTTTTTGATTTGGTCCATGATAACGAGAGAGACCATTTGCAAAATTCAGGCTCCGAGTTTTCCACTGCCGTTGCTCATGCTGTGCCTTTCATGTGTAGAAAGAGGGCTCTTTATTCACCAGACCTTTCAATCCAGGCCTTTTCACCAGAACACACACACACAAAAGAAAGAGACAAATTCAGGAACTAAAAATCACCTGACCCAGATCTGGATGCATAAAGGCTTCTGTAACCATCTCCATATGTTGCAGCAGCTGACTACTGCAATGCAAATGATCACTTCACATGTGTCATGCCATCCAGTGATGCCATTAACTCAGAGGATCGATTGGATCCCTCTTTGAGGGTTTAATACAAATGAGGACCCTAATCTTGCACACACTTACTCAGCGAGGACATCTGGTGCAGGCTTCAGCATGAGCTGCACAGTTCTGCCTTCCCCTCTGTGGGTACGTACTTGCTTGTGCAGCCTGTACTGAAGCCTGTGCCCCTGTGTACTCGGTGCTATTTTTAGCGAGCTGGCTTGGCTAGGTTAAAGCTACATGAGTTGCAAATCACAGCCCCAGCTGCAGCACCAACATACCTTAGCCTAAAGCCAGTTGAAAAATTTGGAATTTTAACACTGACTAAATCTTTTGTTGAGATGAAAAAAACTGGGATGAAATACTTACGAACATTTTTGTGACCGTTTCATTCATTTCTCAACCAGGCCAGTCCTAACTTAGCATTCTCTCCCTTTCCCAGTTACTGCTTGGAAGCTTAAGGGTAAAAAAAACCAACCGTGAATAACAAAGGTAGATGGATTTATTTACAAGCCTAGCAAAACTGTGGGCTAAATATTTACAGACAAAACAAAAGGGGAAAAGATAAGGAGCCAGCCTTTCAAAAGTAATTACTAAACCGTAACAAAGAGAAAACATTTTAACAATGACTGAATTACAAGAAAAGTAAAACAATTACCTTATCACTCACAAAAGATTATTGATTTCCTTAGCAAGGTTACTATGCTCTGAGCTATTCTTACCAAAGTTTTATTCTTTAGGAGCAAGTAGTCAGGCCTGCAAGCTTTACCGGAATCAAGACATGGCTTCGGACAACTGCATCTTCCCTCCTCAGATCCTGCTATTACTTTCATGATGGACACCAGTATAAGAGCTTAGAGACTGAGGATAGTCCACAGAGTGTCTGAGTGACCTTTGGCTAGTCACTGATTCAGTTTGTCATTTGTAAAATGACAGAACTAGGACTGGAATAGCAGGGAGTGCTGCAGGTCAGGAACGAGGTGCATTATGATAATTATGCCCAAATGCCCAGTGCAGTATGATAATTATGCCCAGGTGCATTATGCCCAAATTAATTTGTCTCTAAGGTGCCACAAGGACTCCTCGTTGTTTTTGCTGATACATACGAACACGGCTACCACTCTGAAACCTATGATAATTCTGTTCTCCCAGGCCTTCTCTGTCTTGTTTATTTACCCTACAAGCTCTGTGAGGCGGAGGCTCTCTTTTATTACGTTTTGTACAGTTCCTAGCACAATAGGGACCTGATCTCAGTTTGGGGGGTTAGGTGCTACTGTATTATATAAATAATGGTACAAATAACCTAGTTAGCTAGAACCCAAAAGCCTGGGGAATCCATTTCCACCCAGGCACAGATTTGCTTTATCATTTGAACATCCCAACCAAACAATGCATTCTCTGCCTGCATCACTGGTTGGCATGAAGTGTGGCAACAATCCATGACTACCGATGGAATTAACCTCAGAACATGCACATACACTGTCCTGGCTCTGGTGAGCCTGGATATGGAAAATCCATTCACCTATGTATCCAGAACACTTGCCCAAGTATCCTAGGTGCAGAATGTCCATTCACAAATGCACGCACACCACGGGGCCAATTGCCCTTTGAATGCACACTGCTCCCAGGTCATACTTGCATTCCAATAACTCAGCAGAAATCGCTGGAGGAGTGAGATCTCTAAAGAGCTATTTTGAAGCCTTAATTGTGCTCTTCTCCTTTAATAATTCATAAGAATGATCAGCTCTTTTCTCTTGGTTTGTCTTACACTTGTCTACAGCAATAGAATACATAGGAGATGTTCTAACAAGCTAGTTAAGGTGAACAAGGTAAGTTTGTACTGGAAATGCGACCACCTACCATTTGTGGTTAGAACAGAGCACTTGCTCCCTGTGGGTAGCACCAACGTGGAAATGTAGCTATGACTGCAGGTAGCAAATCAAGAGTGAATGTCTGAGACAGGGAAGAGAGAGTGGGAATAAAATGGAGAAAAGGTCAGGGTTGCGATGCCCAGCAGAGCTGTGTAGGGACTAGGACTGGAAAAGCAGGCGGTACCGGAGGTCAAGATTGAGAGGCGCAGTACTGCTGTTGGAACGGGAAACACTAGACTGGAAAAGCAGAAGATGCTGCAGGTCAGAATTTAGGTGCATCAGTAGAACTGGGTGGGGAGGGGTCCTGGGATGGAATAGCAGGGGGGTGCCAGTCAGGGGCATGGCACTGCTGCTGCTAAGGGAAGCACAAGACTGCAATAGCAGAAGATGCTGCAGGTCAGGATGGAGGAGCCTTAGCCAAGTTGCAGTAGGGAACCAGGACTGGCAGAGCAGAGGACTGAGATAGATCAGCAGAGCCGAGAAGGGAAGGCTTTGGAAATATTGTGCAGACTACACAGCATGCTATGCAGGTCAGTAGTGAACTCTCTATTTCAGAAGCACTAATTCAAGCCCACCTGAAAAAAGAAAAGAAAAGAAGCTAGTAATGGAATGGAGCAGAGTTCAGAGTAGCTCACAGCACTGAAGCCCTGCCATTCAGAAATGCTGGCAAAGCCAAAACCTAGCCCTGTCTTGGGACTACAAAGAGCCTGAAGACTCTGGTCTCTTGCTGCTCATGAACGGTTAAATATATCCCCTGAAAACTGAAACACACAGAAATAAAATCCATCTGAGTGATTCAAACGGTCAGATCCTGCATCCATAGATGCCCTTTCAAATTTTGTTTCAAATGCAGTGGATACAAAGCATAGGGTTTGGTCAGCTTTTTAGACTAAAGGAAATTTTACCGTAGAGGAGAGAGAAAAGAAAGAAAGGGGGGGGAGGGGGAGCTGAAATAGAAAAATTGCTGAAAAACCTTTTGCAGCCTGTCAGGAGTATTAACTTAGGATGATGTAGGGGAAACAACTAAGTGGTTTTTGTGTCAGCTACATTGAATCAAACTTGTTCAAAAATATGCGTGCGTGTGCATGGTGGAGAACATAACCCACCTCTGGAATGGAAAGCAGCTACTTTGTTTTAAAGGTTTTTTTTATGTTTTGCAAATATGAGGAAAGCTATGCATAAATTAAATTAGGAATGAAGGTGAAAAAACAACCTGAGGCTCCTGAGCTGTCCCCAGGGTCCAACAATGGAAGGATGGAGGGAGTCGGGGAGGAAGTAGAACCCTAGACACTATAGTGATTGGTATAAGTTAGACAGAAATAGACAGAAAGTGGGAGAGACTGAGAAAAGTATGTGTGAGGTAGGTAGAAGCTCTTGACTGCAGTCTCTACGACATCTGATAAAGCAAACTTGTGCATACTGCATGGTGATGGGGCATCAGGAATCCTGGGTCCTACTTCTGGCTTTGTCACTGACATATTGTGTGATCTGAGGCAAGTCATTTCCCTTCTCTGTGCCTCAGCTGATTCATCTTTGAAATGGGCATAATGATACCATTTCACTGGGCTATTGTGAGAATTAATTCCTTAAAGACCGAGTTCTTTGTCTTGGGGGTGGTAAAGTAGACGGTATTGATTGCCATTCCTATATTTATTATTATAGGATATTAATGTTCTGGATCCTCCTTTGAAAATCCAGCATCCTCCCCTCCTCACCTGCTGACAGGGGCATGCTCATAACCCTGCCTACAACAGGTGGGTATTTCTCTCTTATCTACATGGCGCAGTTCAAGGATAGCTGGACTTCTCTCATGCTCTCCCTGGGCCCCCCTTTCCAGTGACAGGCCCAACATCTGCACTTCTCTCGGGGTGGGATCCTGTGATTTGCCCCACTTTTAGGCTAGGTCTCCAGGCAACAGCATCCTACGTCCTTAGCAGGCCCAATTGGTTTTATAGCCTGCCAAGGACTTCCCTTCAGGAGCTGTGATCAGTAAGAAACCGCAGTGACTCAGGACAGCTTCCTCAAAACATATTTATGTATCCATAGGAGCATAGCAGTGAGAGAAAAGGGCTACGCGTACTAGCATAGGTAGGGCTAGTTTATACCAGCCCACCCACCATCAGGGAACTGAATAGATAATCTGCTTCTGACTAGACTCTGCCCACTATTTGCCCTCAGCGCCAGGAAGTACCGTATGCCTTTTTAAAGCCAGGCAGGACCCTTTGTTCTCTGTGTCCACAAGCTGGGGCCCCCCCTCCCCTTGCCAAACTTGCCCGGTTAACACATCAGGTGGTAGGAGGCGGCCATCAAAGAGTGCAGGAATTGTCTCTTTAGTGGTAGTAGCTGGCTGGCTATCTGAAGCCATTGCAGTCCTTTCCTGGGTCGTGTGTGAAGGTATGTGTGAGGTGAGCTCCCACAAACATTAACCCGAACAAACAGCATCACCACCGTCAAATAAACAGAGGTACACACAATATTCATAGCTGTATTATTGTTGTTATCTGCCACGTTCTCCGCCCGGCCGATGCACCACTGTCTTCTGGCTGCATAATTCCATCATGCACCAGAATGGGCATCCTAGCAATACTGCTTCCCTGCTGTGGCAGACCTCATCCTCAGAGGTGCCTTCCTCTAAAGGCAGATTTCCTGGCGGGGTGGGTGGCACCTGGCTTTGGAGATGGGTTTATATGTTCGTGACTGCAATGCCTGATGATAAAGGCCCTCTTTTGGGGCTAGGTCCAAAGCCATCGAAGTGAATGGGGGCTTAGGGCCCTCTATTTGCCATCTCTGTCCAGGCATAGCACATATGTATGAGATTGGGGGGAGGGGTGCACGTGTGCACAGAGCATGTCGGGGTGGGTGTATGTGTGAGTGCACATGGGTGTGCGCACATGCACAGGTGTGCGAGAGTGCATGCATAAGTATGTATGTAAATGTGCACGTGTGAGAGAGAGAAAACCACCACCACTCACATCTGGGGACTTTGACAGCTGTACAGGAAAGACCAACTGTAAGGAAGAGCCCCCCCCCCCCCCAGCTAATCTCTCAGCTGTGGAACAAAGCCAATGGGAGAGCTTAAAAAGAAACCAGGTTTGACACTTCTACAAAGAGGGGAGGGGAAGGGGGCAGCTCCAGGTCCAGCAGCTTCATGTTTAGTCCAGAAGATGAACAGCATAGTGACAAGTGCTTTCCATGGCTCTTGGCAAAACAGCGGTGCAACAGAGCTCCTTCTTTCTTTCTGCATGGTTAGAGTTTAGTGGCTCCCCCTAGGCACAGCTTTAGAAGCAAGTAGCAATGAAAGGGCATCCCCTGTCCTACTGGAGTCCTGCAGCTGTCACTTTGGCTGCTGTTCTTGCTGCTTGGTCCTTTCAATTACTGGATGACTGTATCCCCACCGAGAGAGAGTGTGTGAGTGTCAAACAAGAAATAATGACAGTGGAGGATTCAGAACAAAACATGGCCACAAGCACCTTCCGCTGGATGATGGTTAGAAAGCCAAATGGGCCTGGATTTTGTCTATCATTTCAAGAAGAAGTTTGATGTGACTTATCAGAGGCCTCTCTTTCTGCCCTACCACAAAAGTTTCATAGCTGGGGGTGTAAAATCCTTAATTTCTGAACCAAAACTCCATAGGTGACTAATACCACTAATCTGAAACCTCACATCCAAACATGTCTGGACTATGAGGAAGTTTGACTCTGGCTCCAAACTTCCTTGCCTCTGAATTTCTCAGTCTCTCTCTGCTGTTATTTATTACCTCATTTTGAAAGCGACAGCAAGCAAAGAGAAGGGCTAAACGGTCAATTTTCAACATGGTCAAAGGTTAACGGTGAAAGGCCCAATATTCCAAGGTAAGGCGGCCAGCGATTTAAACTATTAATCAGGGATCTGGCAAAGGGGACAAACATTCAAGGGGGAAAAACGGGCAGCTGACACTACATTATTTAGTCTATAAGGTGCCACAGGATTCTTTTCTGCTTTTACAGATCCAGACTAACACAGCTANCTAGGGAGGTGGTGGAATCGCCTTCCTGAGAGGTTTTTAAGGTCAGGCTTGACAAAGCCCTGGCTGGGATGATTTAGTTGGGGATTGGTCCTGCTTTGAGCAGGGGGTTGGACTAGATGACCTCCTGAGGCCCCTTCCAACCCTGATATTCTATGATTGATAAAGTTTCACCCATCACCGTAGTATCTGAACATCTCCCATGGTTTGCCACAAGGTCCTTCTGTGGTCTTCACTGGTGACAGTGCTTTGGCATTACTCTCCTGAAGGATCATTGGAAAGGTAAAGGAATGAATGCCCTTGAGTCCCCGAGACATTCCTGCCATACAAGCCATCAAAGGTTCACATGCTGCAACTCCCCAGCTCAACTCATGTATTCTTCCAAATATGTTTCCCGTAACCACCCTGATGGATGAATCCTGGAGAGCTGATCAGTAGAGAGCATGGGTGGATGGTTCATTTCAATAGTTGTTGAACTATACTTCACTGCAGCCACGAAGACCAAAAACTGACCCCAGGGTCAGGGCCAGGGGTCTTGCTCTCAATCTTGAATCAAGGGACAGATCGGCTGTGTATACAACAGGCCCCTTGCACATGCACGGTCACTCCTTCCTGCACCCTAGCTCAGAAATTCAGGCCAAGCGTATTGGCCTTTGGATGCTGCCAAATATTCCAAATGCCACTCATTCATTTTCCACCCCAGCAGTTTCAACAAAGCACTGATGGAATGACAGCTCTGGGGTGACCAGCAATGGGAGAACTAACAGCCCAGCACCAGGGACTCATGGCAAAAATAATTGGAGAGATTGCTATAGGTTTGTCTGGGGTTAAACTCCACAGCATCTGGCCTTCCAGGGCGCAGGATAGCAGAGACATGATTCTTCCATCTCTGCTCTCGCTGACTTTAGTGGGCCGAGTCCCTGGAGTTCCCTAGGTGAAATTCACCAGAATGCAGAAGGCCAGCAAGAGGCCAATGCACCAGTTAAGTCCTACTTAAACCCCCAGAGACTTTAGCTTCGGGCTGGCCCCTCAATACCGGGGTGAATTTCAGCCAAGCACTGCTGAATGGGATCCTATCTGTTTAACACAGGATTCAGCTAGCTCTATATCCCTCCTTGACTCAGCCATCTGCCCCCCTTTCTCCCACCCCCACTGGCTTTCCACTGCCTGCTAATGTTTTCGCCTGAAGACTTAACAAAATGGAGCATTTATTTCCTGCTGAATGACTCTTGCCAGTGATAGGTTCCAGCAACCCGCACTATGTGTTGTTTGTTCTCCCCCCACATGTTAAAATCAATGGTGTTTGTTCATTGTGTGGAATGACAGCTCATTTCTCCGGACAGGTTGGCTTCACAATTGCTTGCTCAAGAGGAAATCTGATAAGAAACAATAGGCTGTTTTTTGGGAGCATTAAACCGCTGTATTCTAATTCCAGCTTCTGTCTCACTCAGTGTATCTTTATTTTTTTCCCCCTTTTCATATTGATTTCCATTTTCCAAGTGCACCCCCTCACACACACACGCACACACGCACAACACATTAGAAATCATATAAGGACGTAGCAGTCTCCACCTCAGAGATAATAGTCAGGCAAGCAATGCAAGCCAAATCTTAGCATATAGCTAAAGCCTGGTATATACTTAAAAATTAGATGTCATTCAGGGCTGTGAATTTTTTTTTTTGCCCCGAGCACCATAGTTAGATTGACCTCACTCCCAAGCTAGATGCAGCTAGGTCACTGGAAGGATTCTTCTGTCGATCTAACTTCTGCCTCTCAGAGAGATGGATTAACTACACTGATGAAAAATCCCATTCCATCAATGCAGGAAGCATCTACGCCAGTGGTTCTCAACCTGCAGCCCAATCAGCACACAACTGCGGCCCATGTGACATCTTCAGGGCCATACAGGTAGTCTATATATTGTGTCGATGCGGCCCAGATAACCCAGAGAGCTGCATATGTGGCCCACAATGGTAAATAGGTTGAGAACCACTGATCTACACTATGGCAGCACCGTAGCTGTGCCACGGTAGCGTGGATATACCCGAAGACAAACTGTGAAGTTATTCTCCATGTAACCCTCCTACACTGCGTACAGCCAGGAGACAGGGATTCCTCACGTTCTTGTCCTGGCTCTAACTCTGACTTCCTCATGTGGCCTTGAGCAAGGTCCTTTGCCAATTTGCTTCCAACATCTACAATGGGGTCAGTAATAACTACCTGCCTCACACCATGGATGTGAAGACTGAAGGTTAGTACAATGCTTCAGAAACGTATATTTTCAGTGCTTCGTGGCAGTTATCTATAAAGTTCTTGTACCTGTCTGAACAGCTGCTATTTTTACTATTGTTATGGCAAGAATGGGGTAGTTGGGGCACTTGGGGGTACTTGCTCTGCTACTGACTAGTTGAAAGACATATCTACCTATCTGTCATACTCATCACTGTAGCATCTGAGCCTCTGAGCATGGCAGAATCTGTCTGCCTCGGTTCTCCCATCTTAAAAATAGGGAGAATTATAATACACAGCACACAAGGGAATGTGGGGAAAATCAGTTTGTAAAGATGCTGGATGAAAGATGCTTGAGAAGTAAAAGTTATGTTATCACTGATCGGATCCACAGAGATCGGTTCTTGGCCCTACACTATTGAACATTTTTATTGATCACCTGGAAGAAAACATAAAATCGTCACTGATAAAGTTTGCAAATGATAAAAAAAAAACATTGGAGGAGTGGTAAATAATGACAAGCACGGGTCACGGATACAGAGTGACCTGGATCGCTTGGTAAACTGGGCTCAAGCTAACACTGCATTTTAATACAGATAAATGGAAACCATTTACGTCTAGGAACAAAGAATGTAGGATAGAGGGCTCTATCCTGGGAATCAGTGACTATGAAACAGATTTGGGGATGGGGGTGGATAATCAGCTGAACATGAGCTCTCAGCACAACGCTGTGGCCAAAAGAGCTAATGGTATTGTTGGATGCATAAACAGAGAATCTTGAGTGGGAGGAGAGAGCTTATTTCACCTCTGGTTTTGGCACTGGTGTGACCACTGCTGGAATAATGTGTTCAGTTCTGGTGTCCACAATTCAAGAATCATAGGACTCGAAGGGACCTTGAGAGGTCATCTAGTCCAGTCCCCTGCACTCGTGGCAGGACTAAGTTGGATGGATGATAAAGAAGGATGTTGATAAATTGGAGAGAGTTCAGGGAAGAGCCACGAGAATGATTAAAGGATTAGAAAACCTGCCTTATAGCGAGACTCAAGAAGATTAATCTATTTAGCTTAACAAAGAGAAGGTTAAGGGGTGACTTGATTAGTGTCTATAAGTACCTATTTGGGGAACAAATATTTGATAATGGGCTCTTCAATCTAGACAAAGGTCTAACAAGGTCCAAGGCCTGGAAGCTGAGGCTAGACAAATTCAGACGGGAAATAAAGCATACATTTTTAACCAACAGTAATTAAACCATTGGAACAACTTCCCAAGGGTCCTGGTGGATTCTCCATCACTGACAATTTTAAAATCAAGACTGGATGTTTTTCTAAAAGATCTGCTCTAGGAATTATTTGGGGAAGTTCTGTGGCCTGTGTTACACAGGTCAGTCTAGATGGTCACAATGGTCCCTTCTGACCTTGGAATCTATAAATCAATTAATTCAGCAAACTACTGTCCCCTCGACCCCCTTTAATAAATTACATTCCATCGAGGAACCTCTCTCAGTCACAGGGAAAAAACAAACACAGCAATGAAACTTTTGTAACAACCCCACCATGGATCAACAGCAGAAGCTGAACCTGGGGACTTCAGAGTGGGCCTCTCCCACTTGAGCTAAAGGAATAGTTCCAATGTCTGCTGGAAGTAGTAGGCTCTTATCCTCTGACGTGGACAAGCCCTTAGAAGGGAATGTGTCACACTCATTGAAACAGTGGGTAACATTTGTCTATATTGTTACCATTACTAACAGTTTCCTTGACAGTGAATTTCATCAACATCCAGTCTTGCCCTTTAAGCCTCCTGTCCCTGCACCATAGTCACACATTCACTATGACCTCTTGCACACTGATAGTGATTTGCCAGTGAACTGGCACATCTGACTCTTCCTCGAGACAAGCCGCCGTGAGCGGAGACCGCAGTTGTGAGGAAGGGCTGCAGTGGCGAAGAGAGCAGCTGCGCTTACGAGACAGATGGCAACAAATATCTATGTTAAACACATGGAAATAAGAGCAAATAGTGGGGACGAGATGGTAAATATTGAACAGGGTCCAGTGCTGAAACTAAACACACACTGGGAAATGAGAAACTTGTTGAAATGAGACGAGCGCCGGGAATATGAGAAATGCGGGGAATTAAACCAACAAGTGAATCAAAGCAACACGGCACAGAGCATGCAACAGAAACCATGACTCGAACGCTAGAGCGGGAAGTGCCAGGAGTACTGGAGGCAAAGGACACCCCAAAGAGCATGCATCGCTCTCTGCAGCTGAAGTGGGCACAAAGGATTGTGCTAGGTGCTTTTCAAATAAAGTGAGCACAAGGGACTAGGCCTCATAAAGATCAAGTGCACTAGAGACCATGTCAGGTGTGCCAGGGATAAAGTGTGCACTAGAGACCACGCCAGGGATAAAGTATGCATTCCAAATTGTAGCCGGCAGCTGGAAAGAGTATGTGTAAATAGTTTTAGTGCAAAACCCCTGTGCAGCTCCTTCCTATCGCCCTCTGATTATTCTTGTCTCTCTCCTGCCAACCACTGTGCCTTCCTCTATTTACATCACCACCTGGGCATTGCCCCTTAACACAGTTGCCTGTAAATTGCTGCTACAAATCTTGGTAAGAGAGTGAAATCACAGAGAACACAATGAGAAACTCTTGCTCTAGGGGGCTCTGCTGCACCTGGATGGAGGGGCAGGCTGCTGAACTTGGGGAGTACCCCACATGGCAGCAAGATGTCCCTGGAATCTCCCCTGGGCTTCTTGACCTGACTACTGCTAACATGAGCTGCAGCACTTAATGAGGTGCTCCTGGTATTCCACACACCTTCCTTTCCTTTCATACCTCAGTGGGTAAAGCCACCTTTGTAGTGATGCAACGTGCCATAAACTTTATTAGCACCACTAATTGGGTCTTCTACTGCAGCCCCTACGTTGCCAGATGAAGACAACGTGTTAATTACGCGAGAGGAGCCGGGGACAGCATGGTGGGACTTATAACTCATTTGCGATAAATGGAACGTAATTGCCTTTATAAACACCTTCATTATAAAGCAATCATTTTGTGTTGCTCTGGCTTGATGGACACGTGGAGCTGAGTCCTTTCCCTGCCAGTAGGGATGCGTATAGACCAGCCTGAAAAAATTAACTGGAATAAAATATAAAGACGCTAACAATTAGAAATGGACTAATATTTGGAGCTAGGATTCTCTCTCTCTCTCTCTCTACCCGATATATTCTCACTCTCTCTAGACTCTTGGCTTTCATCACCACACTACCTGAATGCCTTTGGCTCTAGGTTTTTGATTTGGTCCATGATAACGAGAGAGACCATTTGCAAAATTCAGGCTCCGAGTTTTCCACTGCCGTTGCTCATGCTGTGCCTTTCATGTGTAGAAAGAGGGCTCTTTATTCACCAGACCTTTCAATCCAGGCCTTTTCACCAGAACACACACACACAAAAGAAAGAGACAAATTCAGGAACTAAAAATCACCTGACCCAGATCTGGATGCATAAAGGCTTCTGTAACCATCTCCATATGTTGCAGCAGCTGACTACTGCAATGCAAATGATCACTTCACATGTGTCATGCCATCCAGTGATGCCATTAACTCAGAGGATCGATTGGATCCCTCTTTGAGGGTTTAATACAAATGAGGACCCTAATCTTGCACACACTTACTCAGCGAGGACATCTGGTGCAGGCTTCAGCATGAGCTGCACAGTTCTGCCTTCCCCTCTGTGGGTACGTACTTGCTTGTGCAGCCTGTACTGAAGCCTGTGCCCCTGTGTACTCGGTGCTATTTTTAGCGAGCTGGCTTGGCTAGGTTAAAGCTACATGAGTTGCAAATCACAGCCCCAGCTGCAGCACCAACATACCTTAGCCTAAAGCCAGTTGAAAAATTTGGAATTTTAACACTGACTAAATCTTTTGTTGAGATGAAAAAAACTGGGATGAAATACTTACGAACATTTTTGTGACCGTTTCATTCATTTCTCAACCAGGCCAGTCCTAACTTAGCATTCTCTCCCTTTCCCAGTTACTGCTTGGAAGCTTAAGGGTAAAAAAAACCAACCGTGAATAACAAAGGTAGATGGATTTATTTACAAGCCTAGCAAAACTGTGGGCTAAATATTTACAGACAAAACAAAAGGGGAAAAGATAAGGAGCCAGCCTTTCAAAAGTAATTACTAAACCGTAACAAAGAGAAAACATTTTAACAATGACTGAATTACAAGAAAAGTAAAACAATTACCTTATCACTCACAAAAGATTATTGATTTCCTTAGCAAGGTTACTATGCTCTGAGCTATTCTTACCAAAGTTTTATTCTTTAGGAGCAAGTAGTCAGGCCTGCAAGCTTTACCGGAATCAAGACATGGCTTCGGACAACTGCATCTTCCCTCCTCAGATCCTGCTATTACTTTCATGATGGACACCAGTATAAGAGCTTAGAGACTGAGGATAGTCCACAGAGTGTCTGAGTGACCTTTGGCTAGTCACTGATTCAGTTTGTCATTTGTAAAATGACAGAACTAGGACTGGAATAGCAGGGAGTGCTGCAGGTCAGGAACGAGGTGCATTATGATAATTATGCCCAAATGCCCAGTGCAGTATGATAATTATGCCCAGGTGCATTATGCCCAAATTAATTTGTCTCTAAGGTGCCACAAGGACTCCTCGTTGTTTTTGCTGATACATACGAACACGGCTACCACTCTGAAACCTATGATAATTCTGTTCTCCCAGGCCTTCTCTGTCTTGTTTATTTACCCTACAAGCTCTGTGAGGCGGAGGCTCTCTTTTATTACGTTTTGTACAGTTCCTAGCACAATAGGGACCTGATCTCAGTTTGGGGGGTTAGGTGCTACTGTATTATATAAATAATGGTACAAATAACCTAGTTAGCTAGAACCCAAAAGCCTGGGGAATCCATTTCCACCCAGGCACAGATTTGCTTTATCATTTGAACATCCCAACCAAACAATGCATTCTCTGCCTGCATCACTGGTTGGCATGAAGTGTGGCAACAATCCATGACTACCGATGGAATTAACCTCAGAACATGCACATACACTGTCCTGGCTCTGGTGAGCCTGGATATGGAAAATCCATTCACCTATGTATCCAGAACACTTGCCCAAGTATCCTAGGTGCAGAATGTCCATTCACAAATGCACGCACACCACGGGGCCAATTGCCCTTTGAATGCACACTGCTCCCAGGTCATACTTGCATTCCAATAACTCAGCAGAAATCGCTGGAGGAGTGAGATCTCTAAAGAGCTATTTTGAAGCCTTAATTGTGCTCTTCTCCTTTAATAATTCATAAGAATGATCAGCTCTTTTCTCTTGGTTTGTCTTACACTTGTCTACAGCAATAGAATACATAGGAGATGTTCTAACAAGCTAGTTAAGGTGAACAAGGTAAGTTTGTACTGGAAATGCGACCACCTACCATTTGTGGTTAGAACAGAGCACTTGCTCCCTGTGGGTAGCACCAACGTGGAAATGTAGCTATGACTGCAGGTAGCAAATCAAGAGTGAATGTCTGAGACAGGGAAGAGAGAGTGGGAATAAAATGGAGAAAAGGTCAGGGTTGCGATGCCCAGCAGAGCTGTGTAGGGACTAGGACTGGAAAAGCAGGCGGTACCGGAGGTCAAGATTGAGAGGCGCAGTACTGCTGTTGGAACGGGAAACACTAGACTGGAAAAGCAGAAGATGCTGCAGGTCAGAATTTAGGTGCATCAGTAGAACTGGGTGGGGAGGGGTCCTGGGATGGAATAGCAGGGGGGTGCCAGTCAGGGGCATGGCACTGCTGCTGCTAAGGGAAGCACAAGACTGCAATAGCAGAAGATGCTGCAGGTCAGGATGGAGGAGCCTTAGCCAAGTTGCAGTAGGGAACCAGGACTGGCAGAGCAGAGGACTGAGATAGATCAGCAGAGCCGAGAAGGGAAGGCTTTGGAAATATTGTGCAGACTACACAGCATGCTATGCAGGTCAGTAGTGAACTCTCTATTTCAGAAGCACTAATTCAAGCCCACCTGAAAAAAGAAAAGAAAAGAAGCTAGTAATGGAATGGAGCAGAGTTCAGAGTAGCTCACAGCACTGAAGCCCTGCCATTCAGAAATGCTGGCAAAGCCAAAACCTAGCCCTGTCTTGGGACTACAAAGAGCCTGAAGACTCTGGTCTCTTGCTGCTCATGAACGGTTAAATATATCCCCTGAAAACTGAAACACACAGAAATAAAATCCATCTGAGTGATTCAAACGGTCAGATCCTGCATCCATAGATGCCCTTTCAAATTTTGTTTCAAATGCAGTGGATACAAAGCATAGGGTTTGGTCAGCTTTTTAGACTAAAGGAAATTTTACCGTAGAGGAGAGAGAAAAGAAAGAAAGGGGGGGGAGGGGGAGCTGAAATAGAAAAATTGCTGAAAAACCTTTTGCAGCCTGTCAGGAGTATTAACTTAGGATGATGTAGGGGAAACAACTAAGTGGTTTTTGTGTCAGCTACATTGAATCAAACTTGTTCAAAAATATGCGTGCGTGTGCATGGTGGAGAACATAACCCACCTCTGGAATGGAAAGCAGCTACTTTGTTTTAAAGGTTTTTTTTATGTTTTGCAAATATGAGGAAAGCTATGCATAAATTAAATTAGGAATGAAGGTGAAAAAACAACCTGAGGCTCCTGAGCTGTCCCCAGGGTCCAACAATGGAAGGATGGAGGGAGTCGGGGAGGAAGTAGAACCCTAGACACTATAGTGATTGGTATAAGTTAGACAGAAATAGACAGAAAGTGGGAGAGACTGAGAAAAGTATGTGTGAGGTAGGTAGAAGCTCTTGACTGCAGTCTCTACGACATCTGATAAAGCAAACTTGTGCATACTGCATGGTGATGGGGCATCAGGAATCCTGGGTCCTACTTCTGGCTTTGTCACTGACATATTGTGTGATCTGAGGCAAGTCATTTCCCTTCTCTGTGCCTCAGCTGATTCATCTTTGAAATGGGCATAATGATACCATTTCACTGGGCTATTGTGAGAATTAATTCCTTAAAGACCGAGTTCTTTGTCTTGGGGGTGGTAAAGTAGACGGTATTGATTGCCATTCCTATATTTATTATTATAGGATATTAATGTTCTGGATCCTCCTTTGAAAATCCAGCATCCTCCCCTCCTCACCTGCTGACAGGGGCATGCTCATAACCCTGCCTACAACAGGTGGGTATTTCTCTCTTATCTACATGGCGCAGTTCAAGGATAGCTGGACTTCTCTCATGCTCTCCCTGGGCCCCCCTTTCCAGTGACAGGCCCAACATCTGCACTTCTCTCGGGGTGGGATCCTGTGATTTGCCCCACTTTTAGGCTAGGTCTCCAGGCAACAGCATCCTACGTCCTTAGCAGGCCCAATTGGTTTTATAGCCTGCCAAGGACTTCCCTTCAGGAGCTGTGATCAGTAAGAAACCGCAGTGACTCAGGACAGCTTCCTCAAAACATATTTATGTATCCATAGGAGCATAGCAGTGAGAGAAAAGGGCTACGCGTACTAGCATAGGTAGGGCTAGTTTATACCAGCCCACCCACCATCAGGGAACTGAATAGATAATCTGCTTCTGACTAGACTCTGCCCACTATTTGCCCTCAGCGCCAGGAAGTACCGTATGCCTTTTTAAAGCCAGGCAGGACCCTTTGTTCTCTGTGTCCACAAGCTGGGGCCCCCCCTCCCCTTGCCAAACTTGCCCGGTTAACACATCAGGTGGTAGGAGGCGGCCATCAAAGAGTGCAGGAATTGTCTCTTTAGTGGTAGTAGCTGGCTGGCTATCTGAAGCCATTGCAGTCCTTTCCTGGGTCGTGTGTGAAGGTATGTGTGAGGTGAGCTCCCACAAACATTAACCCGAACAAACAGCATCACCACCGTCAAATAAACAGAGGTACACACAATATTCATAGCTGTATTATTGTTGTTATCTGCCACGTTCTCCGCCCGGCCGATGCACCACTGTCTTCTGGCTGCATAATTCCATCATGCACCAGAATGGGCATCCTAGCAATACTGCTTCCCTGCTGTGGCAGACCTCATCCTCAGAGGTGCCTTCCTCTAAAGGCAGATTTCCTGGCGGGGTGGGTGGCACCTGGCTTTGGAGATGGGTTTATATGTTCGTGACTGCAATGCCTGATGATAAAGGCCCTCTTTTGGGGCTAGGTCCAAAGCCATCGAAGTGAATGGGGGCTTAGGGCCCTCTATTTGCCATCTCTGTCCAGGCATAGCACATATGTATGAGATTGGGGGGAGGGGTGCACGTGTGCACAGAGCATGTCGGGGTGGGTGTATGTGTGAGTGCACATGGGTGTGCGCACATGCACAGGTGTGCGAGAGTGCATGCATAAGTATGTATGTAAATGTGCACGTGTGAGAGAGAGAAAACCACCACCACTCACATCTGGGGACTTTGACAGCTGTACAGGAAAGACCAACTGTAAGGAAGAGCCCCCCCCCCCCCCAGCTAATCTCTCAGCTGTGGAACAAAGCCAATGGGAGAGCTTAAAAAGAAACCAGGTTTGACACTTCTACAAAGAGGGGAGGGGAAGGGGGCAGCTCCAGGTCCAGCAGCTTCATGTTTAGTCCAGAAGATGAACAGCATAGTGACAAGTGCTTTCCATGGCTCTTGGCAAAACAGCGGTGCAACAGAGCTCCTTCTTTCTTTCTGCATGGTTAGAGTTTAGTGGCTCCCCCTAGGCACAGCTTTAGAAGCAAGTAGCAATGAAAGGGCATCCCCTGTCCTACTGGAGTCCTGCAGCTGTCACTTTGGCTGCTGTTCTTGCTGCTTGGTCCTTTCAATTACTGGATGACTGTATCCCCACCGAGAGAGAGTGTGTGAGTGTCAAACAAGAAATAATGACAGTGGAGGATTCAGAACAAAACATGGCCACAAGCACCTTCCGCTGGATGATGGTTAGAAAGCCAAATGGGCCTGGATTTTGTCTATCATTTCAAGAAGAAGTTTGATGTGACTTATCAGAGGCCTCTCTTTCTGCCCTACCACAAAAGTTTCATAGCTGGGGGTGTAAAATCCTTAATTTCTGAACCAAAACTCCATAGGTGACTAATACCACTAATCTGAAACCTCACATCCAAACATGTCTGGACTATGAGGAAGTTTGACTCTGGCTCCAAACTTCCTTGCCTCTGAATTTCTCAGTCTCTCTCTGCTGTTATTTATTACCTCATTTTGAAAGCGACAGCAAGCAAAGAGAAGGGCTAAACGGTCAATTTTCAACATGGTCAAAGGTTAACGGTGAAAGGCCCAATATTCCAAGGTAAGGCGGCCAGCGATTTAAACTATTAATCAGGGATCTGGCAAAGGGGACAAACATTCAAGGGGGAAAAACGGGCAGCTGACACTACATTATTTAGTCTATAAGGTGCCACAGGATTCTTTTCTGCTTTTACAGATCCAGACTAACACAGCTACCCCTCTGATACATTATTTAGGTGGATCAAGATGAGAGAAGACTGAAGAACTTCAAAGGGATTTAGCCGAATTAGGTGATGGGCAGCATCATGGCAGATCAAATTACTCCCTCCAATCTCCCTTGTTTAGCATTTGTCAACATTGAATTTTAACTCATACACTTGCCAGTCCTGCATTAGTATCCTCAGGTACTGAAGCAAGGAAAATGAGCATTTCTGCACCCAAGTATTGATTTGGATATACTGGTCCAGATCCCTAGCTGCTGTAACTTGATGCAAAGTCATTGAAGTCAATGGATTCACACCAGCTGAGGATATGGTCTAATATACCTGCTTCCAGGCTGTTGGATCTGACCACATGTTTTTAAACACTCCTTACTTGGGTGGTTGATACTGGCAAAGTGGGAGGCCCAAAATCTCAGAAAGGCAGCATTTTTTCCACTGGGTCTGAGACAAAATGAATGCGAGGCAAGGGATGTCCTCGACCACCTCACCTGCAAATCATGAGCACCGTGTAAATTACAGACTGCCTTCAACTGAAGAAGGGGAGTAGGGGAAGATCCAGGGTTCGATTCCCAATGCCTTCTGCTTATTAGGTTTTGTGCAGAATATTTAGCGCAGTGATTGGCAGACCACACAGCCATTCTTGATAGCAACCAGCCAAGGTCAGTCTGAAAATTGTATTAAGGCCCAACAAGCTGAAGTCCAATTAGAATTTCATTAGGTCAGCATGAGGTTCTAGCTAACTGATAATCTCCATGCTATTACCCGTGTTTGTCCCTTGTATTGTGCTAGGCAGGTGGGAAAAAGGTATCATCCAAGCTATTCATCAGTTGCTTAGTTATACTGAGTGCCAGATGAAAGTGATTCAAAATCATTTCAGCTCTAAATAAAAAAAATAAATAAATAATAATAAAAAATAATAGGAGTCAGCTGCATCTTCTTCCTCAATGAGTGTTACTCAACCCTCGCTGCAAGGGAAATAGGCATTTGCTTAGAGGGATTGCTCAAGCACGTGCTTAATGTTAAGCACATGCTTAAGTGTTACCTGAATCAGGGACCAAAAACATTTTCTACATCTAACAAAGGGTCTCAATGGACTGAGAATAAAGTGGTGAAATGGAATTTGTGAATAGAAAACTAGTCAAGGTGGTTAGTAGAGCTGTGCTAATAACTGATTTTTTGGTTTAATGGCCATTCTAAAAAAAAAATTTCAGGTCATCCTGCAAGGAGTTGTTTGGTTTTTTTAATAGTTTTGGTGAACTGAAAAGTTTTTAAAACATCATTTTGCATGGAACAAAATATTTTGTTTAGCTTTTGAGCTTTTAAAAGTTTTAAAAATAAACTTGAAGTAAATTTTGAAATAAAGTCATTCCACATCAAAATATAGAAAAAAAATAATGTAGAAAATGTCAACAAAAGGTTTAGATTTTTTCAGAATTTTAGTTTGTTGGGGCTTTGACAAATTATTTGGCAAATTCATCACTAAATTTCTTGCAGATTCAGGGTGTCTGAAATGTTTCATTTTCCAGCTAAAAAGCTTTGTCCACCTCTAGTGTTACACTAATTTATAGAGTCAGACTCATTTAAGGCCAGAAGAGACCATTGTGATCATCTTGTATGACCTTGTGCATAACGCAGGCCATAGTATTTCATCCATTCATATGCTGGAATAACGCTTAGTTCTGTTAATAGACCTACTTCACACAAAATACAGGATAAACGAGAAGCAGCTCTGAATGGCTATGCTCATACAGTAATACCAAAAAAGCCAGTGAGGGACTTGGCTTAACGCTTAGTCAAAAAGGGGCTGTTTTGAGTAAAGAAATACCAGCCGTAACATTAGCACTTCAATAGCACTTTCCAAGGGAGGATCTCAAACCACTTTACAAACAAGTGAGAGTTAAGCCTATGACTCCCCTGAGACAAAAATGAAGGGACAATAATATGATCCCCATTTTACAGCCTGGGAAATGGAGGCCAGGCCACAGCTCTGGCTCCGTTAGTGAAGGACAGCGTGAAAGTGCATAAGAGAATAATAAAAATACTACACAACTATACAGAAAGGGTGGTCTTGTGGTTAAGGTGAAGTGAGCTATAACAATTTACAAACAGTTTTATTTCCTCTTCTGTAAAATGTGGATAATTCCCACTTTCTCCCACCCTTTAACAATGTTACTTACACGGGTATAGCTGAGACAATTTCACAATCTCTCTACTGAAATCCATTCCTTTCTTGCAACAAATGTTTTGCTGAGACTTGCTTCCCTCCTAGGGAATAACCTTATAAGAGATGGGCTGTATGCTGGAAGAACATCTGTATGACACACTTGCAATCTGAAGCATTCATGACATGATAGGGAAGAAAAAGCTCAGACGGTTGTTTTTTTTTAATAACTCCTCACCATCCTACATGCCACCTTTTGTAACAATTACATTTCTAACCCAGCGGCTTAATTGGATTTTGTTTAGTAACTTGTAAGATGTAGTCTTTCAGCTTGACAACACTGCCGATGGCAAAAAAGGGAAAGATTCAACATGGCCCTAGGTGGTAAAGAGCGAGATACCGTGCTGGGAGGTTTCCCACTGTGAGTGTGGGTTGTTTGCGGGGGGGGGGGGGGGAAAGGTGTTACCGCCNGTTACCGCCACTTTTCTTTGAACAGGATCAATAAGTAACTTAGTAGCCGAAGGGGAACGAAAATCTACAGTTACATTAAGCAGGAAAAGGTGGAACTCTCTCAGCCTTGGGGAGTAGATTTATGCACTGCCACCATTGCCTTTTGGAGGCTTTCCACACTCAACTGCAGAATACTGGAGATCTTTGCTTGCTTTTCATTTCTCTTTGTCCCTCAGGGTGTGAGCTGGATGATTGTCTGGTGTTTACTATCCCATTCCGCTAAACCCTGTAATTTCCTTAGAATGTAGGACATGCAAACATGTCACGGAAACAGTCAGGCCAGGATACTGCTAATGGGCTATGGAGCCTTTCGCCTCACTTTGATATTCTCACGGATTAGAAGGGTTTGCCATTTCCCCCAGCTGGTTGGTGGCCAGTGCAAAACGCTTTCATGTAGTCAAGAATTCTCCTTGGGCTCACTTTCAAAGAGGTGAAAGATGAACAGATACTATGGGGATGGGCATAATCAAAGACTCCAGATAGGAATTGCCATATGGGATCAGACTGGGGAGCCATTAAATTCAGTAGCTACCTATGACAGTGACCACTGACAATGGCTGCGGAAGGTGGTGTAGGAAACCATGCAGCAGGCAGTTACAGGGTAATCTGTTCGCAGGGAAAATTTCCTCCTAACCCCTCTTAGTCAGATGTTGGCTTGTCTCTGAAGCTAAGACAAATGTATAAGTCCTATTCCTGGGGGACAAATATCCACCTTAGATGGAAGTCGGATCACTTAGTGTGACAGCTTTTCTGTTTCCACAGAGAGGGAAAAGAATAAAATGGGAGACACAGTCGAAGATACTTCCTCTTATTAGCCGTAGAGCAGCAGTGCTAGAAATCCCCAGCCAAAATCAGGGCCCTCTTCTGTCCGGTGATGAAACAGAGTGTCTGCCCCAAAGAGCATACAAACTAATTGGAGACAAGATAGACAAAGGGTGGGTGAGGAAAGAGAGGCCCTAATAAGTTAAGTGACTTGGCCAAGATCACACATAGGGTCAATAGATGCTGGGTTCCCCAAGTCTCAGTACAAAGACCTATCCACTAGATTACAGTGCCTCTCGCACCGGGCACCTTCTTGAGGTTGGTCCTTCCATCCCACATCCATGTTCTGAACCTATGCCTGTTCTATGGAGACATGGAGAATGTCACGGGGCTACCGTGATAACCCTGTTCTCCAGCATAAAAATCATGTTGTGGGGGAAAGTGGTGCATTGTGGGTTTTTCCTTCCTTTTTCTTAGTGAGGTAGAAATGGCAGTCAGATTTAAGGCAGGGATTGCAATACACTTTCCCTCAGGTGTTCTTCCGCTCTGAAAGGTTCATAAGAGGACTCCTTTAAGAGAGAGAACTGACACCACACCAAATACATACAGACTATAAGAAGAAATGCTGACACTTAGACAACTTTGAAAAACCTTCTAGTTAGAAACAATTCTGCTATGTCATATTGTCTGCATTCTTCTTCTCTGTGCTTTACTGCTGCAAAGAAAGAAAAGGGCAGTCACTTAAACTAATGGTTTAGTTAAGTAGATATGTGCCTTCCAAGGCTATAACCCCTGAAACATCTCGTTTTTCATATCAGTCAAGATGTTCAGTGTTTGTTTTATAACTGCAAAATGTATTGTCATGGGTTGGGTTAAACCCCATTGAAACTGGTGGATGGAACAGCTACCCTAAATTTGAGATCAGTCTAAGAAACAGCTAAGCTCCTTCTAGAACCAGGTAGCCGAAACAATAGCAGCCTCCCCCCAAAACAAAAGCACATTGAAGGGACATGTGGGTAGAGGGTTTTCACTGGGTATTGTTTTGTGAATGTTTGTGTGCCCATGAAACACAGTTGGAAAGACCAGAAAAAAGCAGCAAGGAAGTACCAGATACAGACACATAAGCACTAGTAGCATAGCCCCGAGAAAAAGCTGAGAGCGCGCAAGAGCATGCTTACTTTTGGGCAAAGTGCTCTCTAGAAAGGGACTTGGTGCTGTAAGCAAAGAAACTGTCTCTTGATTCCTTCAGTGTTCAGGGAAACAGAACTTAGTAGAAATTCTTTGTCTTCCCTATGAATGTTTTGAGAACCCTTAAAACTATGGCCATAAAAGAACCCCAGTTTTTAAAATTTGAAAATATAGGTTGCCTTAGTCAAGGAGGACACATGATACATCGCAGGGTCTGGTTCAAAGTTTGGTTCCTGTAAATCCATCAGGGAAGATCTTCTAATGATCAGAAGTGGACCTGGAAATCTGCCTGAATTTGGGTTCAAATGCCAGAATCTCAAATCCAATTCTAACATTTTGACTCCAAATTGGAACCCGAAAACAAAGATCATCTTTGCATCATTTAACTTGGATGTAGTACAAGAAGGAGGGGAAAAAAAATCTCAGTGCCATGAGATTTACACACTATCTGGTGTGGAAATCTTTCCAGGGTATCTCCATTCAATCCCAACTCTAACCAAAGCTCTGCTCCAGCTTGCAGGGCCAGCTCCAGGCACCAGCTGAACAAGCAGGTGCTTGGGGCGGCCACTCGGGAGAGGGGCGGCACGTCCAGCTATTCGGCGGCAATTCGGCGGAGGGTCCCTCACTCCCGCTCAGAGCGAAGGACCTCCCGCCGAATTGCCGCCGCAGATCGCGATCGCGGCTTTTTTTTTCTTTTTTGCTGCCTGGGGCAGCAAAAACCCTGGAGCCGGCGCTGCCAGCTTGGAATCCAAATTCCTGCCCCTACCCTAAACCTAATCCATCTAGCTATGGAACTATGGTACCCAACCACTACACTCAGACCATCTCTTGAATTTCCATGCACATGACTCACTAATAAGGGGGGAGAGGGGGAAATAGAGCATATGAGACTTGGGCTGCAGGGCTAAAAATAGCAGTTCATACATTCCCACTTGGGCTGGAGCCTGGGCTCTGAAACCCAGCCAGAGAGACTTGCAGCGCGGGTGGGAATGTCTACCTGGCTACTTTTAGCTCTGCAAGCCGGAGCTCAGTTGACCTAGACTCGGCGGAACAGGTTTTTCTTTGCAGTGTAGACATATCGAATACTTTCCCAAGAGAGGGGGGGAACAAACAAACCCATAAATGAGTCCTTTCTGCTCTAGATAAGACTATTTTAATTACCAAGAGTGGCTATGTAGCAGTTGGCCCCATAATACAAGCTTTTATTCTGTAGTTACACAGCAGTATCTGCAGCACAGGCACCATGGAATTATACACCAGGCCCTAATGTTTCAAGGCCCAACAGGAACAAATATGCAATTATATAGTTCAGTGATGCAGCACCGTATTGGCAGCTGGGGAAGAGATGGAGTCACTACTTCAGGCTGATGGGAAAGTTCCTCTGAACAACAACAACTCAGGCCATTGGCTTGACTTCTTTCAACCAGGGAGTCCTTCTAACATTACTGTAGGGTCTGCACAATATTGAGCGCAAGACCATGCCAGTTCTGTTGCACAAGCTCGTCACGGAACATAGTACAATGCAGTTGTTGGAAAGTTAATTAAATGTCATGTAGCATTAAGCACAACAGGCCCACTGCATCTCTGCACTCATTTGGAATGACGAATGACACTCATTTGGTTTTGTTTATGGTTTTTTTGAGGACAGGGCAATTTAACTCAGACTTTATTTATTTATTGGTTTATTTTTTAAGTCACAGGGTTGGATTCTGTTTACAGCAGTTTTACACTGGTGCCACCCAACTGACATCAACGGAGTTACTCTTGATTTATGATTGTGTTGGTGAGATGGGAACCAGGCCTTGAGATGGGCTTTCAAAAGCCCAGCGGCTTGATCTTGGTTTTTGCAGAACAAGGTGGGCTCGGATTGGGTGACTGTTTTATCCTGAGCCTCTAAATAACGGAAAGTGGAGTTTCAGAAAAAATGGTTCTTGGTTTAGCTACTGTTCATTAAAACAAGAACAAAGCTGAACCTTCTGTGTGTCTGAAAATGCTTGTATAATAGAGCTGTGAATGGGTCAACTGGGGGATTTAAACCTGGAATCTAAAAGCATGCATCCATGTTGAAGAATCAAGTCACCTAGTACACCGTAAGTGGTAGATGCATAACAAATCCCTATGCCCTGTCTAGGCACTAGAAAGGGGACAGGGTCACACTGAGTGTGAGCTGCACCTGGTTATGGTATTTTCATTTTTTTGCTTCTGCACTTCTGGTTTCCAGAGGGAAGATGTGCCACAATACTGCAAGAAAAAAACAAAAAAAAAAAAACAAAAACTGTTCTCATGGCATTTCCAACTCCCATGGAAAGCGAAAGTACCATATCATAATAATATTATATTATTATTTTTACCAGTATTTTCATTGTATTGCCACTGACTAATGGACTCTGAGACAGCATCTCTGAAATCGAATTTCAGGGCCAGGCATATGATTACAGCAAGTAAAGAACACAGAACCACAAAATATTAGTGTGTGCACTAGGACTCAGAATCCCTTAAATAACTAGCCACCAACCAGTGCTTTTAGGGACATTTAGAAACAAGATTTTTTTCTTTAATGTCCCCCCAACCTACTTCACTCAGTGCTCCAGGCAAATGGAAATCACTGATGTGTGTGTCCGGGTGCATCCCGATGTTTTGTCAGATTAAATATCATATCAGGTACATTGCCTAGCTGAGGAGTCCATCCTGAACCCGCAGGGGATTAGACTCAATGAATCAACATCTCTATTGTGATCTTTAAATATCTTTGCCATTACAAAGATGCAGTGGTGTCTTCAGTGCAGACACACACAGAGAAGGGAATACACTTTAAGGATAAAGCATCTTTGCTTCAAAACACATGCATATTGTGGTGGGAGAAAAGAGCATGAAAAACTGAAAGGGAGGTGCACAAAGGGCATTTGTGATTTAGGGAAAGTGAAATTAATGCTGATGCAAAGTGCCCTAGAAATGGATACCCTTTATTTATCCACTGATTAGGTACAGCACAGGCAGAGACAGTGTAAACTTTCCCTGCATCAACCCATCACTAAAGTGCTTCATGACTGGCTTACAGCAACCTGATTTCGAGCTGGAGGGACATGATGTTAAACAGGGTCATGCCCTCGTGTTTCAGAAAGCATGTTAGCTGGGGACCGTCCCCTTAACCATGACCAGCTAACACTTCTGAGCATAGTGCATCCCTTTCTACACTAGGGGCTGTCATGTTTATGTTTGAAAGAGTTAGCAAACACATTTTAACTAACAGTGCCTTGGACACGGAAGACATGGCCTAGGATTGTTCAGTGTCCACGGGCTATTCAATTCCCTTAGTTGAAACTTCCAACATAGGAGAGAGAATGGTGACTTTGATACTTCATTAGAAGGGGTCTGATCCCATGAGGGGCTGGATTAATTCAACCCATCACAAACCTGGAGCTTGTACAAGCCTACCTGAGAGCCTGGGTAGATCCTCAGCCCATTAGCCTATGCTGCTGTAGATTCACTGCTAGTGTTACTCCTCAAGCTAGCTCAGGTATGTCTACACATGCTGCAGTCACACCTCTGGGTGTAGGTCTTCACACCCCCTAGAACAATAGGCCTGACCTCAGTTAGGCTCCCGCAGCAGCGCAAATCAATATAAATAAGGGGTTACAGTTTCTATGTTGAACTGGTGATCTAGAAGGTGAGAGGCTCTGTGTTTAACAGTCCTGACCATCATCCAGCAACTTCCCTCTACTGTATCTTTTGTGGGACTGTGTTTTCCTCCAAGGTGGAATTTCTCTTGTGTTTTTTTCTCCAGCCCTTGACAGCATCAACATGCAGATTTTTTTAATGAAGTAACTTCCATCAATCTTCATCCATATCCATCAGGCCCCATTGCAACTATTTATGCCCAGTTTATATCTGCTCCTCCCTGGAATGAGAACATACAGCTCCTGCCTTTCCTTCCATTTCTTACGCTGCTTATTTACTATTGCCGGTTTAGTGGCAATCGGCCCATTTGTTCATTAACTTTAATGTGTCCCTTTCAGTGTGCTGTTACCGTTCTGAATTTGATCATCACTCACTGAGGCTCCTTCTACATGTCAAAACTTTATTAAATATGTTTCTAACAGGGGGAGAATACATAAGACATTGAATGCTTTTAAATTGTGGCGTTTTTGCATTTTGTTGATCTCCTACCCAAGCAATAAGATATGACAGGCAGGCAGCCTGTTCCGAGGCAATTATGTCACACTTCATGAGGCAGTGTAGGGAACCATACTGCAGAACAGAAAGACGATAAAGGAAAACTACTTGCATCTCTCATTCTCTCACATGCGCCCCTAGACCCACAATGTCCCATCAGGACTACGTGACAAAGGAGGGAAGACATGAGAATGGTCTGCAAGTTCTGGAAGCTGCAAACACCAACGAGGGAGAAGAATCATTTAGTGAGGTATAAGGGGGAATAAATACCATGGAAGTGATGGGATGAGAGTGAGCAAAGGATAGGTTAGGGTGATTAAAAGCAAAATAATGAACCAGATACTCAGATCACTCCAATAGCGGTTATACAAGTCTGAGGAGGTTGTGCAATACCTAAAATCGAGGGCTATTCAGCTTTAGGGTGACTATTGATCTAAGTGAGCCAATTAAAGAAAATTGTCTATCTAGCCAATAGGTGTGCCTCCAATTCTCCTCAGTGCAGGGGGATCTGCCCACCAGAGAGCCATGATGGCAGCTCAGTCAGGACAGAAATCCCCTGGGGCCAGGAAGGGAGAGAAGTGCCAATTAGGCTGGACAGAGCAGCCCTTTCACTGGGTTGTGTTGACTCCATTTCCAGCATTGTCCCATTCCCTAAGAACAGAGCGAATGTTCTCCCTTTACGCTCATGCTGAGGCCTCCTTGTCTGTAACCATTGCTAAGTTAAATGCCACATCCATTCTGGCATTCTTAACATTACATCATGCTTTGTCTGTGTTGAGGTCTTATCAAGGAGTGTGTACATAACTGACCTGGGGAGAGGAGGAGACAACCTCAGGGTTTGAAGGTCAGCTGGGCTGTGGGGCAGGGACAAAGTAAATGTATGTGCACACATTGAGGAAAGGGAGGGGAAGTATGCATCTGTCCATCCTGTAGAAAGTGAATGGGTGCAGGGATTTACAAGTATGCTTGTAAGTTCCTAAGGGGGTGTGTGTTGGTGTGCATGCCAGGGAAGGGAGTGTGAGGGGGATATTGGGTGAGGCAGGGCATGTGTCTGAGTCTGTGGGGAGTAGGACAGGTAAGTGGTTGCTACACCTCTCATTTGCCACCCTCCTCCAGGAGGATCTGATCTGACAATGCCTCCAGCTCACACAAGAGGGATTCACACTTGATTTTGTTCAGCTTCACATATTAATGGTGGGGGAGCGGGAGAAGGTTTATAGATTCTAAGGCCAAGCAGAAGGGACCACTGATCACCTATAGCCTGACCTCCTGGATGACAAGCCATCAAATGTCCCCACAGTAACTCCTAGAACAGCTCTGAGAAAAATATCCCATCTGGATTTAAAATTTCTCAGTGATGGAAAATCCACCATGACCCCCAGTAAATTGTTCCAATGGTTAAGTACTCTCAACATTAAAAATTTACACCTTATTTCCAGCTTGAATAGGTCTAGCTTCAATTTCCACTCATGGGATCATGGTATACCTTTCTCTGCTAGACTGAATAACCCATTATTAAATATTTGTTGCCCATGCAGATACTTACAGACTAATCAAGTCACCCCTTAATCTTCTCTTTGTTAAGCTAAATAGACTCAAAGAACTCAATCTATCACTATAAGGCAGGTTTTCTAATCCTTTAATCATTCTCAAGGTTCTGGTCTGAACCCTCTCCAATTTATCAGCCTCCTTCTTGAATTGTGGGCACCAAAACCGGACGCAACATTCCACCACCAGTCCCACCCAGTAAAATAACCTCCCTACTCCTACTCAAGATTCACCTGTTTACACAGCTCAGGATCGCATTAGCTCTTTTGGCCACAGTGTCAGATTGGAAGGTCACGTTCAGCTGATTATCCTGGGAAGCAGTGACTGAAAAAGATTGAGCATCATGGTGAATAGAGTCCCCATGTTAATGCTTCCAACTGTAATGGCAAGAGCCCCTGCCTCTCAGAAGGAGCTCTCCTTAGCCTCAAACACACTCCCTACCATGTGCTGGCCTGGGACTAGCAGCCGCCAAGCTGAGTGTATACAGTTAATTTAGGACTGGAAAGGGAGTTTTAAGCTGCCCGAGGAACACCCCCACATTAACACCTTAAAGGGACGGTTACAGGGTGTGTCTCTAGCTAAGCTGATGCAGTAGACAGGGTAGTAGCTGTGGTCACCAGAGCCTATTAAGCAGCCTTTAAGGTTTAATAAATATTTTTACAGCACATTTGAGTTCCTCAGGCAAAGAGGGGAGGGGGAGAAATACGGTGGCAAACCAAATAAAATAGTTGCATGGCTCCCTTTTTGCTTGAGGAATTTAAAGTGCTACACAAACATTAATTAAGCCTCACAACCCAACCTGCCCCTCTCTCCTTGAGGTAGGTATTCACCCCATTTCACAGAGAGGGAAACAAGCACAGAGGAAAAAACGTTATTGGCCAAGGTCAGGGAGCAGGTGAGAGGCATCCTGATTCCCTAATGAGTAGCCCTGTACTGTTAAGTGTCAAAATTGTTTAACTCACCTTCCTCTTCCCTTCCATTGGTGTTAGGACTAAGGAGAGTGGGATTGAGGACAGAGGTGACTTACCCAGGAAGCCCTGTAGAGATTTATGAGGAGAGCTAGGATGGGTTTAGAAATAAGGGTGAATTGGGTATCAGGCCTCCTGGAGTCTGGTTCTGCCACAGAGACACTGACCTTGGGCAGGTGGTTTCCCCCATCAGACTGTTTTTCCTGCTGTAAAATAAGGCCAGAGCAGGGGTGAGGGAAAGACAAGACTTGCCTGACTCATGCATTTTCTATGATTAATTCATTGATGAGTACAGCACAAACAAACAAGGGGAGTGCTATCATTTAAATAAAATCTCATCTTGCTGATAGGCTGGATTGATCAAGCAGAGCTCAGTGCAACAGAAGCTGCGACAGTGGGTGTGATAAGCCACACTGCTTCTCTTTTCAGTCATGTGTCCTTTGGGGGAGTTGGTAGGTGCACTACGATCCAACAACCTGACCTTGCCTCCTTTCCAGCTGATTAGTGCCTATGCTGCTATTTGGTGCCAGAAAGAGCTGCAGCATGCGGACAAGTGACAGGGCACGCTGGGTGAACAACTGATTTTGGAGGTCCCTGGCTGTTCTGGAAAAACTATTGTTTGGGGCTGACCCAATGTAAGTTTTTCAATAAACTGAAAAGCGTGTGGGGGGGGAGGGGGGGAGAGAAGAATCAGTTTTTCAATCAAAACAATGATTTTTGCAGTCAAGCACAATGTTTTCAGTTCATAAACTTGAAGCAAATTTTTAAAAAAAGTCATTTTGAATAAAACCCAGAAAAATCAAAGACATTCCATCAGAAGTGTTGAAATGTTTTGATTTGTTCTGGACCCAAACAATTCAGTGAACAGGACACATTTGCAAAATTATTTGGTTGACCCCCAATCTGCATTTTTCAGTGAAGAGGGGTTTTGGCTGAAAAGTTTTGCCTAGCTCTACCACATACACTACTGGGTGGGGATTAGTGGTTTTAAGCATCTAGAGACCCTCACTGGGTTTGGAAGCCCATCGTGTTAGGTGCTGTACAGACATAGTAGGATATAGTACCGGCTCTGAAATAGACAAGTCCGACAAAGTGGTAGAGGGGAAATGGAGGGGAAGTGCAGCGTTGTCTGCCTCAAATGTCCGAGTCAGTCATGAGTCAGGCACCAAAAAGTGTTTGTGCAGTGGGGTTCTGGGCCATGACCAGGGCTCCAGATGCTACAATACAAATAAAAAAAGTGAGGCGATTAAAACAGTTCACAGTTCTTTTCCCTTCTGGTCTGAGTCTTTAGGATTCAGGCTTCTCTCTACAATCATGAAGACTAGAAATACAGATATCCTCCTCTAATCACATGATTCTGGGAGCTGAGGCTTTAAAGGAAAACAGCAACAGTTGAAGGGACTTGCCCATGGTCACGCAGCAGTTCAGTAGCAGGGGTGGAGGAGAGGAGGGAGATCAAGTCTCTTGATTCCCAGTCTAATGCATTATCCACTGGACCAGCATGTCCCATTCTTATGTATAAGAGGGGTGTGCTGTTAATGCATCACTAGGGGTACATTTTTCTATGCTGCATTGTTTGGCCTGATGCATTTTTCCAGATCAAGAGGATCTCTCCCCCCCCCCTTTTGGGCAGGCTCAGGGTTGATTCCATTAACCTCAGCAGCATCCATTCCTCTCCCTCCTTTTAATGAGCCAGTCCGCATGCCTGGGTGGCGCAGCTTGTTCACCTGCTACCCCACGCTGAGCGACAGCAGCCTGGGTGATGCACTGCAAACAAATCTGTGCCTAAGACAGTGGAAAGTAATAACCCTCCCGTGGTTACCCACTCAAGCAGCATTCCCCCATCCTAGCGTCTCAGAGCTGCACTGAACAGCGTCTAGCTCAGAGCTGCTCAGCTCCATCCCCCAACCTTTCGGCCCAGAGGATGGCGTTTCCTTTCAGCTCCCATCCCAATTCTCAGCTGGGACTGTGCAGGAAGTCTGGCTGCTTCATGGGAAGGGGGAGGAGAAATCAGCCGGTTAGTTAAGTTTACTATGGGCCAGATCCACAGCTCGTGTAAATAGTAGCAGTGCCATGGATTGAATGGATCTATGGCACTTTACACCTGTTGGGAATCTGGTCCTACATATCTGCTTCCCCATCAGCAGGCATCCAAGGAGAGACCAATATTAGAGGGTGCCCTCAGCTCCAGCCAAAAGGGAGGTGAAAGGGCCCTCACAGGATCGGTCCCTCTAGGGGCAGCTCGTCTCAAGCGGTGGGGTTAATAACCTGACTTGTCTTCAAAGGCCTCTGCTGAAGGGGGAGGGGTGTGTGAGGTGCCAGCATCCCTTCCGAGCATCACACAAACACTGCTTATTATTAGCTTAATTAAAGCCATAAAAGCACATTCTGATTTGCACGGAACATTTGGGAGCAGATGGCAACAAGTACCGAGCGCCATAAAAGAGAATTGAAAGATATAAAGAGACTTTGGCTCATCTGTGCCCAAGTGCTGGGGGGGGGAAGCATTAGGGGAACGCAAGCAGCACCTCACAGGAGAGAGAAACAAGGGGCTGTGGGTGAGGCGGGAGTAGCAAAACGAGGCTTCCCCGTATTTGAAATTCCTTGGTTCATTGGCTTGTGACCAATCCAGCACCTAGGCGGATGTTGTCAATAAGTCAAACATCTTCTAAAGGATATTTACAGCTACATGGGCATTGCTGATAGAACTTCTGACCAGGGATTTGGTGCCTATTAGGTGCTGTGGGGTGAGCCCTTCACTGCACTGACAAAAGCAGAGGATTAGCTTCACTGAAGGAGTGGTAGAGCAGAGCTTGTCGTCACTACTAAAAGAACTGGAGCTGCAGACAATGGGCCCAATTTTCAGGGAAGTCCAGTGTGTGCTCCATACAAGAGTAAACGCACCATGTGGACGTTATTGCAACTGCATGTGCAAATGTGAGAACCAGATAATAGTGCACAAGGATGCTAGCAATGGTCATGTGTCGTGAACAGCATTGCATCTGCAGTTGTAATTGTGCCTAGTTTGCATGCACATCACTATGTTCATAGATTTCAAAGCCAGTATGGTCAAGTCTGACCTCCTGCCTAGTACAGGCCAAAGAATGTACCCAGTAATTTCTGCAGCAAGTCCTTAGCTCCTATTTGAGTGATAGCATATCGCTGAGAAAGTCCTCACCTTAAGACTACAAGTGAGAATCTACCATGTCCCTAGGTAACCTGAATTAGGCACTGGAATTGTTTCCCAATCAAGCCCCCAAATATCAGCAATGGCTGCCAATGAGAGCAAGGGGAAGGAGTGATTAGAAGAGGAAATGGGCTGAAGCCAGTGGCAGATTAATGATTTTGCCACCCCCCCCCCCCGGCCCCATATGAACTTAAACAATATTTTCAAACACACCACCAATATTTTCCTTTACTACTTTCAACTATTTTTTCTGTCTCACTGTCAGCACTAACTGATACAACAAAGGAATCTATTTTGTGCATTTTTGCTATCATTTCGTTTTCCCTTTCTTTCTTACAGCATTTTTGAACTGAGAACTGCTTAATTTCTTCCTTCCGGTCATATTAGCAACGTTTAGGATTCTCACGAGAATGTTTACTAAATGGCGTCAGGCCATCATTGCTGGTTTCAATACGTGCTAGGATTGGTAGAATCGTGGCGTCACGGATGCCGCGATTACAAAAATGCTGCTATTCTAAATTTGTTGGCCTAGGCGACAATACGCCGCTGGCTGGAGCCACACCGTTTGGATCTTCATTTGGGACATTCTAGGTAGAAACCCAGGAGATGTTGAAAACTGGGTGCAATGAAATGTGCCTTATGGGCAGCGCCAAGGTGGTGGTTGTGTGAAAGCTGCGGGTTTCACGCTGGTCTAAGGAATTTTGGGTAGGTTTGTCTCATTAGCAACTTGAAACTCCAGGTTGTCAAACCTTTTCATCGCTACTAGTATTACAGTAACGCCAAGAGGCTCCAGCCAAGATCAAGGCTCCATTGTACTAGGAATTGTGTAAAAAAAAAAAAAATTTTTACTATCTAGTAAGAGTCTCTGCCCCAAAGAGCTTACAATCTGAATAGACAAGACTGACAGTATTGCCAACCCCAACTGTTCAAAATTCATGAGCGAATGGGGAGGGTGGAGAGAAGGGAAGAGAGAAATCAAAAGACTGGCCTAAAAACAATGAGGTTTTTTTTAAAAAACAATGAATATTGGATTCTTTGCTTTCTTGTTTTTGAGCCTTTAGGATGCAAGCTCTTTTCACAACGAGGGCTAGAACACTTTTTAAAAACAAAAAGCTGAAATTCCCCATGCAATTGCTCTATATCAGACATCACACACAAGACTGCAGACAAATGCTTGGAGAGGGGAAAGAGCATCATTCCTACTGTAGAGAGCTAACGGAGGCAAAGAAATTACATGATTTGCCCAGGTTGACAGAGTCCATAGCAGAGCTGGGAATGGACTCCAGTCCTCCTAAGGTGCTATCTAGGCCCTTAGCTGGGCATCGCTACATCTTTCCTCTCAGATGAGAGAGTTCTTGAACACTTCAGCAAATCTGGTGCCACGTTTGATTGAACCTCTGGCTGATTATGGTTTTGCGTAGAAATAACTAAAGGTTTCAGCTGTGTTTTTCTCTGAGATGTCTGGAGATTGACCATACCAGCTATCCCAGGATACGCCAACATACCCAATGCAAGCTGGTATTTGGTGGGTACTGTTAAGAGTGGATATAAAGAGCATTCTGAGGAAGCCATCTGCAGTGCAAAACCAACCCAACCCCCCAACCAACCAAGTTTTTGTTGGTCCTACAAATCCCAAATAGGGTACATATTCTTGAATACCATCTACTAGTACTGTATCTGGTAATTTACTATATACGGGCATCATCTATAGATCACTTCTGTAACAGACAGGTGAGTTCTGAAAGTATCCATTGAAAGCTGGGACTGTGTCAATGGGAGTGGAGTGAGTTCACCTAGGATTCCTCTGGTGGTCCATCCAATATATAATGTACGCACACAAATCCAGTGACCACTGAGAAAATGACTCAAGGCAATCATATTGAATGAAATAAAGACAGCAGGAGAAAGGACAAGACAAAACAGTTTGAGCTCCCTTTGTTCATATTGCACATTCAAGAAGAGTATCAACAGGACTGTTAAAAGAACTTAAGAAAAGCCATTACAATCCAATCGGAAAGGCATGCTTCCTCACCACCCTGCTGCCCACAGCATATACATCCCTGAGGATAAAGGGCTGCTCATCATGCGCTACTTCGGGGCCCACATGGGCTTAAACTGCCATGGCATTAACAGGTGACAGGTGCTACAGCTTTCTGGTTCAGTGCACAAGCACCTGAAAGCTGCAGTGCTGATACAAACCACCTTGGTGGGGGAATTTAGCTGCAAGCAGTGGAAATGTGGCCATAAATCCCTATTGTAACTTAAACAGGATAGCCACAGCATTTAGATTAGTGAATGGGGTGGGAGGCTCTTGTAGCAAAGGTGCTGGATGGGGACTCGGGAGAGGCAGGTTCAACTCCCCTGTGTGACAGATGCCCTACGTGCCTTTGGGCAAGTCAATTCCATGTATTTAAAACAGGGATGATGCATCTTTTCTCGGTCTTGTCGTCTTAGCTGTAAGCGATTTGGTGCAGGAGCTTACCACATGCATGTGCAGCACTCAGCTTGATGGGGCCCTGATCCCAACTGCAGCCTCCAAGTGCTTGTGTAATGTTAAGAAAACAGAAGGATTTGTTTTGAACTGGTTTAAGCATGTGCAGCATATCCACATTCTCTGGTTTTGCTCTGCATCCACACTAATGTGCGGAACTATTTCAGCTGCAATGCCCTCTGGGTACCCAGCCCACAACTCCTAGCTGAGCTCCTGGGAGCAGTGTGTTCTGGGAGAGTTTGCAAGGCCATTGGTGCATCGCAGGAGAGCGTTGAAGGGGGCTAGGTGCACCATTTCCTGTCCACACAGGCATTAAAGTGATTCAGGTGCAAAGGCCATATATCCCTGATGAGCCAGCACTTGGCCTGGCTGCAAGGTGCTGTGCATGTCGCTGCAAGGTGGGATGACGTGACCGAGGGGCATGAATGATATTGAACACGGCAAACCGATCAGTAGCGTAGACAAGGTGTGTGTGTTTAAGAGGGAGGGTTCAGATGCAATCAGACCTAGACCCCAAGTGTGGGTGAGGGGCTTACTAGTGGGAACTACTCTGTACCAGCAAATCCTCCCTCTCTGAACACAACAGAAGGGATGGTTCCCATCCAAATGGGAATGCATTTTGTTGTTGTTTAATTTGCTAACTCATTTATCTGGAGGCCTAGAAAGGCTGACAAGTTCTCAGGATGCTGCGCACAGCGAGTCTGTACTGCTGTGATTAGATGGCTAAGACCCAACCTCAGCAGCTGTTAATCCTGACTATTAATTAGAAGATTTGGGGTAAGAATTCCAGCATGGAAGCTCAGTTAAGCTTGAGCAGTTGCTGCATTCTTGCCTCCCCCTCCCACCCCTTGCATCATAATCCTTCATAAAACGTACTCTGCAAATAGGGTGAGATCCTCTGGTAAAGCAAGGAAGTCTGGAGACGGTGCTAGATCCCCATCCCTGATCATTAACGCCATAATGCTATGGCAATACTATTAGGAAACCGATCACATCTTCCACAGAGGCCCGTATCGTTAGAGTGGCACAAAGATGCCTCAATCAAGAGGAGTTCCCCACTGTTAGGTGCTGTATATGCATGTAGTGAACGATGGTCTGTGCACTGAAGCGCTTACAATTGTTAGGCCCAAAAGGAAAATTGTAAAGCAGTTATGCCAACCTAACCAGAATTAGGCCAATCGAGGTTTCTGGGTAGTCCCCGAAGAAAGAGGGAAGCTGCATTCCTGTACCAGATGTGCTACGAGCAGTGTGCCCAGAAGATAGATTAGGAGGCATACTGCCTCCACTCTGTTTCTGTTCTTTGTATGTTCTTAACTCCCCCGTCTCCTAGTTCTGATGCTCGTTAACCGTGCTGATAAGAAAGTTGCTGAGATATTATGAATTGCTCAAGGCTGCTTGTATAAGGGGATAGGTATACATGAATATTAGAAGTTTCTTGCTAACAAGGGGGGTGGGATGTGGGTTGTTTTAAATGAATAATCTATGACGCGACAGAACTGTCTATATAATCCTACTAGATGTTAAAACTGTGGCTGGTTCTCTGTGGGGACGGGCCGCTCTATATTGTTGTGTGCACTCTTCAATAAAGAGCTTGTGATCAGACCTTGCTGGTGTTGCCTGTCTCTCTGCGGTCAGACAACGAACCGTGCCGTCTGGGTTAGAGTCCCCGACACAATCTAGCCAGACATGGCAAAAAAAGTGTGGGAGGGGGAAACAGGCACCGAGAAGCGACTTGCCTCTGGTCACACAGACCAGTGGCTGAGGCAGGACTAGAAACCAGGTTCCCTATCCACTAGACCTTGCTGCCTCCTGTAATCAGCCATCATGAATGCGCATGACGCCCCAGTCCTTACCACTAGGCCTGTTTGAATTGTTCTGTCTTGCTGCCATACCAGCAGAAAAGCCAGTACAACGCAATCAAGAATTGAGTCCCCTCTGCCAAGATTACCATGGCTAAGATACCCCTTTTAAAGCACCATTAGGTGCAGGAAACTGACTCAGGTCTGGGGCAGCAGCCAGGTTTCTTCACTGGGAAAATACAGCAAGTGCGCAATTTTTTTGTCCCCTAATTTGCTGTCGTTATATGCAGGCCCCATTTTCTGGGAGTGTTCTTGAGAATGGGCCAGATTAAGTCTGGGTGGCTCTTTGGGCCTCAGTGGGGCTACACTGACTTATACCAGCTGAGGATCTGGCCCAGGAAGTTTATAGGCAGGAGCATTTGCCAGTTTAAGCCACTTACAGAGTGACTTTAACTGGTCCTCAAAGTACCAGTTGGGCTGGTTTTAAGAGTTGCACTTGGCCAATCACGGAATGAAAATAACGCCATGTGACCTGTGTGTCCAGCTGAAGCAGCTCATTGGAGACTTATACCAAAGTGCTTTCAAACAAGCAGCAGAAAAGAAAGCATTCAGGGGGGTTCTCTCTTGCATGATTTTGGGGACAAGCATCCTTGAGGCAACGGCCATCTGTTCTTGGACAATTTGCAGACAGGAAAAGGCAACATCCAAAGAAATTATCTTCGGAACAATTCTGCCGACTCCGGGCCAGTTTCTTAGCTGCACCGAGTTTCCTCTGGATGTAGCTGAGGGAGTGGGGGCATCAGGGAATCCCTGATTCTCTGCCTGCGTAGGTCAGAGCAGGCTGGGTGCTGCTTCATCCTGCACTAGCAGGCAACTATCCCCAAGGGGCCATCTGACCCCTGGGAGGACAGCCAAACCCCAGGGGATTACAGCCACAGCTCTTCGCACCCTATGGTGTTCTAGACCGGACCTCTTGATCCCAGCACAGGGGACTGCAGGGAAGGTGGCATGGAGGGAGCCAACATATACCTTTAAGGGAATCTCCAGCTAAGCAGGTGCAACCATTCTGCCACCCGAGCAGTGCAAGGGTAGAGGAACAGGTCAGAGAATCTGACCCTCTAGTATCAAGTATTGCTCCCCATCACAGGGCCTCATGCTCTTTCTTCTAGGAAGCAAATCCTTCCCAAGAAATCTCAGGCCGGGTTTACCCCTAAAACTTAAGTCAACTTAGCTACATCACTTAGGTCAAACTGACTTTTTTCCATAGCTCTAACTACAATCACACAAGCTCCCACTGTCGACAAAAGAAAAATGTTCTGGTCAACCTAGCTACCTCCTCTTGATTTACTACAGTGACTGGGGGGGGCGGGGGGGAGAGAACCCTTCTGTCGCTGTAGTAAGTGTCTACTCTTCACCACTACAGTGATGTAGTTGCAATGTAGACACCAAGACTAGCTGCGATGGAATGTGCAGGCCCATAGTAGGCTTAGGAAGTGTCACCCCCTGCTACTCTGTCCCTCTCATACAAATGAACACAAATAGAAGAATGAGAAGGAGGCAGGATCACCTTGGAATCTGTCCCAGAAATGGGTGCAAAGCCACTAGCATCTGAGAGAATGAAATACTGATGGCCAGAAATCTGTTAACATGACAGAGGACTGGCAACCCTGACATGTGGTGGGATGCCCCTTTTGCTTGAAATACAAAGATAATGACGGCAAGATAAAGCCAAAAGAGAAGTTGAAGTAAGGGGCACACAGGTCCAGCTGTGCCTTTTTCTTTTGCATTTTATAAACTAAATTGCTTTACAGAAGAAAAGAAACATTCAAACTAACTCTCAAAAAAGCCAGCAGCTTTAACTGAACATCTAAGGGTTCTCTTTTGCTTTTTTCCTTCCCTTCAGTAAGTCTGCATCTGTCCTCTGACTGGAGAAATGGAAGAGTATTTAAGGCAATGCTTGGAATTACTGCTGGTTACGCTTCCAGGAGTTTAGGAACCCTGGCGTGACTAAGCACAGCCCCACTCAGAAGGGGCAGTTTAGGAAGCCAGCAGACTTATGAAGACATCATCTATTTGGGGGTTGGACACTAGACTGGGACTCAGGAGGCCAGGGTTCTATTCCCTACACTGCCCTTGGTCTCATTGGAAACTGTGGAAGTGCTTTCCATGTGCAAGCATGGGGACAAGGATGAGATTCTTATGTAAGCCACTTTGAGATCTAAAAGCCAAGAGTGCTAGCTGGGTATTATCTATCTATACTCAGACATCAATTTACCTTGCTATGGGTGGCATTTTTTAGCATTTATCTATTTATGCATCTATCTATGCCATTGATTGATCACCTACCAATGATCATGGTATCTAGATGCTGGCTATCTTACAGAATGGGTGCATTGCAATTAGCCATGTGCCCGACCACCTTGTATTGTTAAGTCAGATCCTTTGGGCAGCAAGATATCACATACTGGGCTCAAGTACTCAGCCACAATTGGGGTCCAGATTTTCAAAAAGTATTAAAGCCCCCAACAAGCTGATGTCAATGCAGTTATGTCAGTTCCACCAGCTGAGGATCTGGTCCCAAGTCACTAAGGGAAGGTCAAGCAGTAGCAGTGGGGGTTGGTTGACGTGGTCCCTTCTCAAGTGCCCATATACAGATATCTTGGGGCCATGTTAGGTATTCTAAAGGGTAAATTGAGGAAGGAAGATCTTATCAAGGCTGGGCATGAACAAGTTTTCCTTGTGGGAAGGTTATTCCATAACTGCCTGCTGCAAGGTGTCTGGTGCCTTCTTCTGAAGCAGCTGATACTGGCCTCTTTTAGAGACCATATATTCGATGCCCTTCTGGCCTGAACCAGTTCAGCATTTCTTATGGGCTAGCAGATCTGCAGGGCCAGCTTTAGCAAGTGTGGGGCCTGATTCGTGGGGCTTGTACTCACCAGGCTGCACTCCGAGTCTTCGGCAGCACTTCAGATTGCTGCTCTCCGGTACCGGGGGGCGCAGGGCTGCGGGGCTTGCCGCTCTCTGGTACTGGGGCTCCGGCCGGGGGAGCGGAACCGTGTGCTTAGAGCGGTCTGCCCGCGCTCCGGCCGGGGGAGCGGGGCCATGGGGATTGCTGCGCTCTGGTCCGGGGAGCGGGGCCATGGGGATTGCTGCGCTCTGGTCCGGGGAGCGGGGCCGCAGGGCTTAGAGCGGTCTGCCCGCGCTCCGGTCCCGGGAGCGGGGCCGCAGGGCTTGCCATGCTCCAGCCGGGGGGAGCAGGGCCCCCTGAAGCGCGGGGCTGATTCAGGGGAATTGGCCTAAAGCTGGCCCTGCAGATCTGTATTCTGTTCTAGTTCTGCCACAGGCTTGCTGTATGACCTTGACCTGCTCACTTAACCTTTGTAACAGAGGGATAATAATTTCCCAGTTCCCGGGCTGCTAAGAGGATAAATTCACAAAGACCCTAATTCAGCTAAACATGCGTAAGCCTTATTGGCATCAGTGAGGCTTTAAGCATGTGTTTAAGTGCAATTGCTGAATTGGGGGCACATTTGAGCTCTGTAGGCAGAAGGGAGCAACAGGCAGCACTATTAACCATCCCTAATAGTGACACCACAGTTAGGGTTGAGTTGTAAATTGGTCTCCAGACAGCCAGGAATTTATGGCCCTTCTCTAAACATAAGTGGCGTATGGGCATGAAATTTCACACAAGGTTAGTTTTTAAATGCCCTTTGAATTCTGTGCAGTTTGCTTGGTTTCTCTTCATACATTTTTAATAGGACCTCTTTAAAACTTGGCTCTTGCTGATATTTGTCCTTGACATGACCTTGCATTGTTGATAGTTTAAAAGAGCTGTCTACCTACACAAAATGTGGGCAACGTGTAGGGGTGTTTTTTTTTTAAACCTGTTGCACATGCACACTTAATCCTGGCATACCCTGGCTTTTCAGCACTTGACTTTGCAATCTTAACATTCTTTTGATGGAGTATTTTGTGTGAAGTTACACTGTAAACAAATCTCCTCCTGGTCAGCTGTGCAGAGCTCCAAGCAGCTCAGCATGGCCCCTACCGCCTCTGCTCATTGCACCTGATTCTAGACCCAGCCAGGGGAACACAGAGCAAATCTGGCTGCTGAAGGAGACACTGTGCTTGGTTAGCTATGACAGCTCTAGCATATGGCCGCTAGCTGGCGGAGACAAGAGCATAGAAGGTGGCTCTGCAGGTTTGTGTGTAATGAAGAGAAAAGGCTTGAGAAGAAATTCCCCAAGCCACCCCGGCAGCACGTACAGAATCCTCCTGCCCTGTTTGCCATCTGTTCCACACACCCTTCCATTCCCATTTAAGGCACTTTGATTACTGAAAAGACTTTTGAGAAGGCACATCAGAGGGCATGAGGTAGGGTCTTGGCACTCTGAAATGGAAGAAATCTTCAAAAAAAAACACAGACCTGCTCCCAGCAAGTGAGACATATCCTCACAATTACTCAACAATTAGACAGTGCAGGCAATTAGGCTACTGTGCTTCAAGTGGAAAATTGCTAGGCACAAGCCTGAAATGCTCATTTGAGGGAGGCCTGCCTGAGATGGAGTGATCGTTTTCCCCATCCATGTGTGCGACGGAGAGGCAGCTGTCTGTGCCAGCAGTTATAATTAAGCCAGTGCCACCATTGGATTGTTAGCGCACTGGCTGGTAATAGAGCAGAGCGGATACGTCTCTGCTCCCATGGACTGGTTTAGCTCCAAGCCAGTGTTACCCTGCAGCAGACCAGGAGTGTGGATGGCAGGCGTGAAGGAGCATCCATCCCTGTATCACTTAATGGCAAGTTCTTATCTGCCATCATAAGAAACAAAGGAGGGTGGGGGTCCATTTTGCTGATTCATCACAGTATGATTTAGCACAGGGCTCTCAACCTTTCCAGACTACTGTACCCCTTTCAGGAGTAGTTTGTCTGATTTTGTAAGCAAGTAGTTTTTAAGTGAGGTGAAACTTGGGGGTACACAAGACAAATACATAGCTCGCGGTTACTGAAATATTGCTTACGGTCTCATTTTTACCATATTATAAATAAATCAATTGGAATATAAATATTGTACTTACATTTCAGTGTATAGTATACAGAGCAGTATAAACAAGTTGCCTGTATGAAAACTTTAGTTTGTACTGAGTTTGCTACTGCTTTTTATGTAGCTTGTTGCAAAACCACCTTCCTTCCCCCCCCCCAAAAAATATAATCTAGATGAGTTGATGTACCCCCTGGGAGATCCCTGTTTGAGAACCACTGATTTAGTGCATTCCTTATAGGAGCTTGGGAGAAAAACTGGAAACACCATTGACACACTATACCTTGGGGAAGTGTCCTGGAACCCCCATATTCATTTTATATAATCATGATCTTACAGATAAAGCATGCCTTGTAAGGTATCAGGGCTAAAGGTTATGATCTGCTGAAAGTCATTTCTCTATCCAGATACGTATATCATTAATGCCTATGAAGTTATGAGAATTGTGTAATATGGTTGCCACTAAAACATGCTATAAGTTGAGGAATCAGCCTGATATTAGTGCCCCAGAGGCAACAGCAAGGAAAGTAACCAATGCCCCGGCAGGATATCAATCAACCCATCAGCCACCATTGTCCAGCAAGGGAGCTACAATGCAAGGACTCACCTGCATGAGGCGACACCAGGGGAATTGCTCAACCTGGAGACTCAGCAGTGCCCACCCAGACATGCCTGACTTGTGCTCCCCAACCACATGGACTGAGGGTATAAAACAGACAGTAGCCATATTCTGGGCCTTTTTCTCCTGCCCCCACTTATGCTGCAAGCAACAGACACTGAGGACTTCAGAGGAGACTGGCCCAGATTTAAAAGGAAATATCTGTATATTAAGGACTGCAATATACAGTGGGGTGAGAAAAACAATCCTATTAGACTGGGCAACAACTAATTAAGCTGAGTGTTTAGACTCTGTGCTTATATTTTATTTCTTTTGGTAACTGACTTTGCCTCTCACTTAAAATCTCTTTTGTAGTCAAACTTCTTTTACTGTTCCATCTTTACCAGGGCGTGTGTGTGAAGTATGTGGCAAATCTGCTCAGGTTTTGCAAGGCTGGTGTATATCCACTTTCCATTGTGGAAGTGGTGAACCAATTAATGAATATGCACTGCTCAAGATGAGCAGTGCACGATGGTATATTCCTGAGGTACAGTGCTGGAAGGATTTGGCTCTGGTGCCTCTCTCTGTATGAAAGATGAGTGGCTCAGGGAGCATTCGTGCAATCTAGCTGGGTGTGGGGCTCCACAGGCTGTTGTGCTGGGTGATCACAGCTCCTGGAGGGGTTTGCTGCTGATGGTCACTAGCAAGGCATTGAGAGAGAGAGCCCAGGCTGGAGAGAGTTCAGGGGGCACAGCCATCCCAGGCTGCACCCTGGGGGGGATCCAGTCACAACCGTCTATTGCTGAGGCCTGATCTACAATAAAGTTAGGTTGACCTAGCTACATTGCTCAGGGGGAGTAAAAAATCCACACCTGTGAACGACAACTAAGCTGACCTAACTCCTGGTGCAGACAGCACTAGGTCAATAAAATTCTGTCCACCTCTCCAAAAAGCAGTAGCTAGGTTAACTACCTATGTGGATGGGAGAAACCCTCCTGTCTATATAGGTAGTTTCTACACTGAAGCATCACAGCAACGCAGCTTCCTCTGTAGCATTTGAAGTGTAGACATCGCCTCAGACTGTTTGCCACATGTAGTGGTGCTGCATACATGGTTGCCCTAGTTTTCCCTAGGACTAAGAGCACCTTCACAGTTCCTGGGATGCACTAGATCCTGTCTTCACAGCACCAGTGCAACTAGACCTGTATTATTGCATTCAGGTCTGGGAACCAGAAACAGTGACAGGCTTTGGAGGATTTGATTACTGGCAAACAATTCCACACAAAATATTTCCATGGATAGTCATCAAAATTTACAAATAGGCAAAAGAAAGAAAACTTAGAGTTCGATGTAAGGCTATTTACTTGGTGTACTTTGGCATGTGATGTTGAAAATTGGTGTTTTAACAGCTATGAAGCTCTCACTTTTTGAATCTCCATATCTACTGTAATTGTCTGACCTGCATAATTTCCCCACAGCAGTAAAAGTTTAAAGGATAAAGTAAAAGTGTTTAAGAACAAACACTGATCTGTCAAAATTATAAAATATCAAGGTCAAGTTCCACCAAGCCTACATACTGGAGGCAGATTGGAAAAAGCTGGGTAGGTTTGAGGGAGGACGTAAGAAGCTTAAGAGCGCATAATGTCTCTAGTTTGGCTGAAGGGTGACTAACTCAAGTGGTAGACAGCTATAGTCTGCAAATATAACCACCTCTAACCACCACCAGGTTTTGAACCTACGACCTTCAGCATCACCTCAAACATTTACCACCTGCACTAAAATAGCAATCCCATTAAGGCTACGTCTACACTACCCGCCGGATCGGCGGGTAGCGATCGAATTATCGGGGATCGATTTATCGCGTGTAGTGTAGACGCGATAAATCGATCCCCGATCGCTCTCCGGTCGGCTGCTGAACTCCAGCAGTGCAAAAGGAGGAAGCAAAGTCAACGGGTGAGCTGCGGCCGTCGATCCAGCGCCGCGAGGACGCGAAGTAAGTATTTTTAATTCGATCTAAGTTACGGCGACTTCAGCTACGCTATTCTCGTAGCTGAAGTTGCGTATCTTAGATTGATCCCCCCCTAGTGTGGGCCAGGCCTAAGTGTCAGCAGTAGCAGGCTGTTATCTTGCAGGGGACCAGCAACTAGACAGGAACATGGCATACTTTACCAGTGGTTTTTTCCAACCATTAGATCTGGTTGGAAGACACTGGAAAAATGTATGAGAGCTAAAGGAGCAAGGCCATTACCAGGCAATAGCAGTAGTGTATTGTCCTCCAGTGGACCAGCCACCAGAGGCTACAAGTCTGCCAGTGAGCTGCAGACACACTAGAGCTGGTTGGAAAACGCTATTTATCGGGGAGAGAGACTGGATGACCTCATTAGCTTTTTATATCGCTGACTTCCATGATCCTTTGAAGTGTACAAACTGAGCAAAGGATCCATGGCTAAACTATTTCCTGAGCCAGATTATCAGCTGGTGAGAGTCACAGCTCCATAGATCTTAAATGGTACCTTCCCAATGTATAGGAGCTGAGGATCTGGCCCAAGCTTTAAGGTTTAACAGACTAACAGTAACATCCCCACCTCTTAACTACTGGGAGGCTACATGGCAATAGTGCGGAGAGAAATCTCAGCATTAGAGCAGTGATTAAAAGGAATCAAATGAAACCAATAAAGTTTTGGCTATTAAACACCTAGGGAACGGTCACCGGGTACACTCACCGCTGTGGCTACATCTGGGGATTAGCGCTCTCCTGGTCTGGCACCCCTTCCTTCGGTTGCTTGCTCCATGGTCTCTCTCTGGACACAGGATGCTCCCTCTTCATGACTCAGCCCTCTAGCCAGGTCACTATAGTCCTCCCCTTCTGGGGATTTCAAAGCCCCACTGGACAAACTATCTGCTATCACAGGCAGTTTTCTAAACCACGTCCAAGTCTGTGCCACTTCCCCAGTGGTCAGCAAGGGAACCCAGCCCCACCCCTACTGTAGGTTCCAGCCCAGGGACCCTATGCCCAGAAACTGCTCAAGCTTGAACCCTGTGTGTGTCCCTGGACTCTTTCCTATCTGCTGGTGCCCTCCCCCCCTTGGTTTAGCAGCCCATGCTTCCTCCACTCCCATCTTCTTGCCAGTTTGTAGCCCAAGGCAGATCCCAGAGCTTACTCTCTCCCTAGTGCCTCTCCCTGGCTAGGTACAACTCCTCTTCTCTCCAGGGAGTGACTGCAGCACTCCTCCCTGCAGCTCCTTCCTACTTGTGCTTTCCTCTTCATAAGGCTGTCCCAGCTCCTTCCCCTGCTGGGCTTCATCAGCCATTAGGCCTCAATCTCAGACTTTCCTGCAAGTGCAGCCTGCAAGGTTGATTGGCCTATTTTACCTGTCCAAGCCTTGTGTGGGGTAGGCACTATCACAGGGAAACCAAAGAACATGTCTCCCCAGCCCCCACACAGCAGCATCAGTGGGTGTGCACAGACACCTGAGCACACACACTGCTTTAATGTGTTAATGCTATTTGCATAATATTGCAGCACTGAGGCTGCAGTCACATACATCCCTTTTTTATTCAGCAGAAAATTAAATTACACACTAAAAAAAGTTTTCACCACATTGTAATTTATGTTCTGGACAGGAGCAGATTGTTTTTGTATTCCAGCTAATATTACAGCCTCTTGGTCTTCATGAATTCATGAGCATTGATTCCTAAGGGTAATAGTATGAATATTATACTGGAAAATATAGCGTTTCTGACCAATGTAAAATACTCCTCCCTAGTTTGGCACTTTAAGCTTTGTACAATCATATTTTTCACCATTTATCTGTCCTCAGGTGGAGCATATGGAATTCAAGACCAGCTAGAAGGTGCCTCAAAGGGCTGAAATTAAATGATACGAAAAGGGGTTGCTCTCAGAATTAGTAAAGATGTTTCTCTTTCTGAAATGGCTAAGAATTCTTATTGATCTCATATTTAAGTGGAATATTTTCTGATTAAAGGGCTTCCGACTGCTGGGCAACCCTTCACCCACCACTGAAATGCAGCCATTTCTGGAGTGGAGCGCAGTTGCTGTTCAGCGATGCTAAGCAAACATGTATGTCTGCTCAGGAGAGGAATGAAAGAAAATCCCACATCTAATTGCAAGGAGAATCTTAGATAGTTAGGCCATCATCCTGCAGTGACTTAAGCATATGCTTAACTTTGCACACTGTAAGTACTCCTGTTAACTAGCCTTTGCATTATCAGGGCTCTCTTTGGTAACCAGTTACCCAAGCTAGAACTTAGGTAGGACTTTAGTTATTATAGTATCTAAAGGCTCAGTTGTGCTAGGCATTCTACAGACATGGCAAGAGAGCCCCTGCCCTAAAGAGCTTATCTAAGCTGACAGAGGGAAAATGACATACAGTAGGTCAGTGACTTGAGTTTAGAACTCAAGCTGTCCAACTCCAAAGCCAATGTCCTACCTGCTAGACCACTCTGTCTCTCCTGAGTTCTGCGATCTAGTGGCCACTGCTACAAAGATAACTGTGGTTAACACCCCTACCCTGCTATCTTTTAAAAAGATATTTTAAAAAGGCATCTTTTAAAAAAAGTGGAAGTCAAATCCTAGTGAGGTAAATAGAAAGGAGCATAAACACTGCCAAATTAAGTGTAAAAATGTAATAAGAAAAGCCAAAAGAGAGTTTGAAGAACAGCTAGCCAACGACTCAAAAGGTAATAAAATGTTTAAGTACATCAGAAGTAGGAAACCTGCTAAACAATCAGTGGGGCCCCTGGACCATCGAGATAAGGAGCACTTAAAGACGATAAAGTCATTGTGGAGAAACTAAAAGAATTCTTTGCTTCAGTCTTCATGGCTGAGGATGTTAGGGAGATTCCCAAACCTGAGCCATGCTATGTAGGTGACAAATCTGAGGAATTGTCACAGATTGAAGTGTCACTAGAGGAGGTTTTGGAATTAATTGATAAACTTCACAGTAACAAGTCACCGGGACCAGATGGCATTCATCCAAGAGTTCTGAAAGAACTCAAATGTGAAGTTGCAGAACTATTAACTATACTTTGTAACCTGTCCTTTAAATCGGCTTCTGTACCCAATGACTGGAAGATAGCTAATCTAACGCCAATATTTAAAAAGGCCTCTAGAGGTGATCCCGGCAATTACAGACCGGTAAGTCTAACGTCAGTACTGGGCAAATTAGTTGAAACAATAGTAAAGAATAAAATTGTCAGACACATAGAACATAAATTGTTGGGCAAGTCAACATGGTTTCTGTAAAGGGAAATCATGTCTTCCTAATCTATTAGAGTTCTCTGAAGGGGTCAAACATACATGGGGACAAGGGGATCCAGTGGACATAGCGTACTTAGATTTCCAAAAAGCCTTTGACAAGGTCCCTCACCAAAGGCTCTTACGTAAATTAAGTTGTCATGGGATAAGAGGGAAGATCCTTTCATGGATTGAGAACTGGTTAAAAGACAGGGAACAAAGGGTAGGAATAAATGGTAAACTCTCAGAATGGAGGGGGGTCACTAGTGCTGTTCCCTAAGGGTCAGTCCTAGGACCAATCCTATTCAACTTATTCATAAGTGATCTGGAGAAAGGGGTAAACAGTGAGGTGGCAAAGTTCGCAGATGATACTAAACTGCTCAAGATAGTTAAGACCAAAGCAGACTGAAGAACTTCAAAAAGACCTCACAAAACTAAGTGATTGGGCAACAAAATGGCAAATGAAATGTAATGTGGATAAATGTAAAGTAATGCACACTGGAAAAAATAACCCCAACTATACATACAATATGATGGGGGCTAATTTAGCGACAACTAATCAGGAAAGATATCTTGGAGTCATCGTGGATAGTTCTCTGAAGACGTCCACGCAGTGTGCAGCAGCAGTCAAAAAGGCAAACAGGATTTTAGGAATAATTAAAAAAGGGATAGAGAATAAGACTGAGAATATCTTATTGCCCTTATATANGGGGGTCACTAGTGCTGTTCCCTAAGGGTCAGTCCTAGGACCAATCCTATTCAACTTATTCATAAGTGATCTGGAGAAAGGGGTAAACAGTGAGGTGGCAAAGTTCGCAGATGATACTAAACTGCTCAAGATAGTTAAGACCAAAGCAGACTGAAGAACTTCAAAAAGACCTCACAAAACTAAGTGATTGGGCAACAAAATGGCAAATGAAATGTAATGTGGATAAATGTAAAGTAATGCACACTGGAAAAAATAACCCCAACTATACATACAATATGATGGGGGCTAATTTAGCGACAACTAATCAGGAAAGATATCTTGGAGTCATCGTGGATAGTTCTCTGAAGACGTCCACGCAGTGTGCAGCAGCAGTCAAAAAGGCAAACAGGATTTTAGGAATAATTAAAAAAGGGATAGAGAATAAGACTGAGAATATCTTATTGCCCTTATATAAATCCATGGTGTGCCCACATCTTGAATACTGTGTACAGATGTGGTCTCCTCATCTCAAAAAAGATATACTGGCATTAGAAAAGGTTCAGAGAAGGGCAACTAAAATCATTAGGGGTTTGGAACGTGTCCCAAACCAGGAGAGGTGAAAGAGGCTAGGACTTTTCAGCTTGGAAAAGAGGAGACTAAGGGGGGATATGATAGAGGTATATAAAACCATGAGTGGTGTGGAGAAAGCGAATAAGAAAAAGTTATTTACTTGTTCCCATAATATAAGAACTAGGGGCCACCAAATGAAATTAATGGGCAGCAGGTTTAAAACAAATAAAAGGAAGTTCTTCACACAGCACACAGTCAACCTGTGGAACTCCTTGCCTGAGGAGGTCGTGAAGGCTAGGACTATAACAGGGTTTAAAAGAAAACTAGATAAATTCATGGAGGTTAAGTCCATTAATGGCTATTAGCCAGGATGGGTAAGGAAAGGTGTCCCTAGCCCGTTTGTCAGAGGGTGGAGATGGATGGCAGGAGAGAGATCACTTGATCATTACCTGTTAGGTTCACTCCCTCTGGGGCACCTGGCATTGGCCACTGTTGGTAGACAGGATACTGGGGTGGATGGACCTTTGGTCTGACCCATTATGGCCATTCTTATGTTCCTTGAGGAGCCATTGGCTTTTTAAACAGGGATTGACATCCAGAGACAGTCTTATAGAAGAGACTCTCTCCCCCCCACCCCCCCAATATAGGAGTTAGCACTTGGAAAGAGCAATTACAGATCCTTCTAATTCTACCTCACTTTACTATTGTTTTCCCTCTGCTCTAAGAAATCCCCTTTTGCAGCCTCAGTTTTTGCCTGACATTTGAAGGATGAGCTATTAACGATACTAAATGAATAACTGTTATAGAGTATATTTGAGAAGATCATAAAAATCTGTAATGTCATGATGTCAAGCAAAGTTTGATGTGTTTTTTTTAAATTATGCATGTCTTCTATTTTTTCCCCCTTCCAACATTGATCTGAAGCTTTCAGAGGGACATTAATCTACCTGCCCACATCAGAATCCTTAATTATTCACATTCAGCCATATATCTAATTCCTTGGGAGCTCCCAGAGGATCTGCAATTGTTTGAGTTTTATTTCTGAAACTCAGGCTCAGCACTGTTTTCCTCTCCTTCTTGCCTTTATATTGATACAGGTAGGATGTTTGTAATGCAAGTCAGTTTTGTGGTTCCTCCTTCTCCCTGCTTTTCTCCAAGTCAAGGGTTCTGGCCACTCACCACAAGGAGTTTTTCCTCTAAGGGGAAAAAGGCATGGGATCATTTTGGATCTCAGCTATGTCATCTGGTGATGCTCAAGGTGCTAAAGGTTAAGGGCTCAACTGTGTAACCTTTACTCAAGTAGTTCCCTTTACTTCACATTCCTGACTCTGGAAACATACAGTAACTCCTCACTTAATGTCATCCCAATTAACATTGTTACATTGCTGATCTATTGGAGAACATGCTCGTTTAAAGTTGTGCAATGCTCCCTTACAATGTCATTTGGCCACCTGCTTTGTCCACTGCTTGCAGGATTCTCTGGAAGAGCAGCCTGTCCTCATGAAGGCTTGGAACCAGGATGGACTAGCAGCCCCCTTAAGTTCCCTGTAAGTAGGTGTGGAGCTGGGCAGGTACCTAGCAGGCTATCCATTGCCGGCAGTTCAGGTGTCCCTCCCCCCACTGCCGTGCTGCTCCTGCCCTCTGCCTTGGAGCTGCTCCCGAGACCCTCCTGCTTGCTGTGCAGAGGGGGGAGGGGGTTCTGATGTCAGGAGGTCCCCCTCACCCTGCACCCCATCTCCACAGAGCAGGTTGGGGACACAACAGGGCTCAGAACAGAGGGAACTTGCTGGAAGCTGCTGCTGTGTCTGAAGTAACCAGAGGTGAAAGTAAGCCGGGATGGTCCGGCACGGCGTACCGGCAAGAGCCAGTACGCCGTGCCGGACTGGCTTCTGCAGTGGTGATTTAAAGGGCCCAGGGCTCCAGCCGCTGTGGGGAGCCCCGGCCCTTTAAATCCCCGCTGGAGCTCCGACAGCCGGGTTCCCGCGGTGATTTAAAGGGCCCAGAGCTCTGCGGCAGCTGGAGTGCCAGGCCCTTTAATTCGCCCGAGCTCCCAGCCACCTCTGCAGCTGGTAGCTCCGGGGTGATTTAAAGGCCCCGGGGCTCCCAGCCACAGCTGGAGCCCCAGGGCCTTTAAATCTTGAAAGGCCCCGCCTAGAACTCCGGCGCACCGGTAAGTCCTTTAAGTTACTTTCACCTCTGCCTGCACCCCATCTCCACAGAGCAGGTTGGGGACACACAACAGGGCTCAGAACAGAGGGAACTTGCTGCTGTGTCTGAAGTAACTTGCCAATCTACTTAAAAGGGCAGCATACTTAAAGGGGCAATGCGCAGTGTCAGACACACACACCCCTGGAAAGTCGGCACCTGTGCAGCCATGCATGCGCCATTCAGAGGAGGGAGTGGTGCGCTCCAGCAGGATAGTGTGGGTTCATCATCACAGTTTTCGCAGGCAAGTGTTTGCAACCACTGCCCTGCATCTATTGAGTTTCCTCCCTCCTGCCTCAATCCATGCTGCCTTGTAGAGTGAGGCTATATTAACAATGTGTTAACCCTTGAGGGCTCAGCCGAGTGCTAGTTCGTCATTTAGCAGCAAGGCATTCCCGGGGAAATATTCCACCCTCTTACTCCACCACCTCAACCATTCTTCACAATCATCATCGCTGTGTACAGTATTAAATTGTGTTTAAAATTGTTTAACACTTATACTGTATATGTATATAATGTCTCTGGTCTTGTCAGGAAGACAACTACAATGTTAAGCGAGGCGTTACTGTACTGTTCTTGCTTAGCCTAGCCCAGGACATCTGTTTTAGAGACAGATTCTCCACAGACCTATTCCTGTGAGCACCTGTCCCATCAGTAAGGGTTGCATGCTCTAGCTCTGATTTTGAGAGATTCTGCAAGAGCCACTTGTATGGCGATACTAATGCAGCAAAACAAGAAATAAAAGGGTATTTTCACAAGTATTCCTATACCATTTCTGCAGCTAAATTTGCCAGTTTCTGCCAGTGAAACTAGCTTATGGTGCAATTGGCAGAATTCTGCTCCACTGGGCTAAACTGAAAAATGTTGGGAATACAAAGCCTGGCTGTGCCTGTGATCAAGGGTCAAACTTGTTGAGAATAAATTTCTAATGACCCCACAAGAAAGTACGATGCAAAAGGAAACAGCCTGCAGAAGGAGCGGGCCAGCTAAGCAGATCTATTGGCAGTTGCCATGTGTCAAGCAAGCAGTATATTCCACACAGCAAAAGGGCTCTCTTAGAGAAGAGAGCAGGTAAAAGATGCTATTACTGCTTGGGCTCAGGGCAGGTGAGGTGGCTTCTGGTTCTCTTGAGGTACTTTTAATAATCAGGGGAAGTTGAAGGTCCACTTAGTCCAGGGAAAAAGCTTGTTGAACTCAGAGCTGGGGTGAGAAAATGAGAAGCTTCCGAAACAGCAGGTCTGCTCTGTATCCACGCAAGCCCTTCCCAGCTGCCAATTAGAGCTCTACCCTTCCTGACCTCCGGTAAATGCTCTATTCCTTCTCACCGGGGGGGCAAGTAATTCCTCCTTTGCATTCACCAGACAGATACTTAGTTCTTTGCTTCTTGGTGTAAAGACCTGTTTACTTGCTTCACAGTCCCCAGTATGAGCTCACCTGCTGCCTATCTGCCATTGATGTAGTACCTAGAATCCCCAGTCATGGACCAGGACCCTGTTGTGCTCGACGTTGTGCAAACCATGTACCACTGACTCCCTGGGACATTTCTCTAGGATTATTCTTCACATTAGAGTTGCATCAAGAGGCCAGGCTATGCTAGGCACTGTACATAGGCCCATTAGACACCATTCCTGCTCCAAAGAATTTACCATCTAAACCACACCAACAGGAATGCTATTCTATTTAGAGATAGGGACTTGAGGCAGAGATCAAGGGACTTGTGTGACCTTTGTCAAGGAGTCTGTGGCAGAGTGGAGACCAGAACCCAGCTTTGCTGAGTTTTAGTCTACTGCCTTAACCACAAGACTGTTCTTCCTTTCTGCAAATTTGGCAGTTATAGTTCAAGTCAGTGCTACGTAGAGTAGCAAATATGTTAAGTTTCTCCATGGGGGTTTTAGACAACCAGCTCGAGCCAACCCTTGGCTCTATGTTCATGACGTCGTCATCTTTGCTCATAGGTGTTTAGCTTCCTATCTAAGAAGCTCCTCATTCCATTAGATCACTGTTCTGTGCCTTCCCCATGCTGGGGTGTTACCCATAATCCTGGGCATGTCACCTTAGCATGCCTGACACTCCCTGGAGACGCTCTATTCCTGCTTAACATACCCCATGGCCACATCTTTAGAACCCTCACAAGGGAGGAACAGAACAGGAGGCTACCCAGCACAGGTGAGGATAACGGGGTAATCCCTCCATCTCACGTGTAATTCCATTGACCTCAGGAGTAAACTTGGTGCCGTGTTTTTAAACATTCTACCTGGAGCACTGTATGAAACCTGTGCAAATGCACTTGGCACAGAAGGCATGTCTCATCAGCCAACCTTTCTACCTTTCTGCAACTTGCTATAGAGCAGAACAGATCAGCAGGTTAGAAAACTCAAGATTTACAGTCCCTAGATAGTGAATTAGCAAAAAACAAAGTACAGACTAAACTTGGAATGTTTTGATTTGTGCCTGTTCCATGCACATGGTGTCACACAGACAGAAGGGCAGCACTGGGATTGCTGCAGGGAAACAAACCCTTGGGCTTTGCCAGGATGCTGGGGAAGGGAGGGTAGAATACCTGTAGCCTGGGCAAGAAATTATAAACATAACGAGATCCAGGGCCAGCTACTCTGCAGGTGCAAGTTAGCATCACTCCACTGATTTCATGCCATAGCAATGGGGCATCTATGGAGCTATTCTGATTAAACCCCAGCTAAGGACCTGGCCCTCACTGTCCCATTAGAGTGGGGGGCCTTCTACGATGGCTCTGGAGCAGGGACATCTTGCAGGGGTTCAGAGCATGAACAGATACAAGATCTCTCTGCACAGATACCCAGGGCCTCCTGGGCTCCATGCAGATTCTGAGCAAGCCATCAGGCTGGGGGCAGGAGTGGACACAACCCCACAGCCTTTACCAGGAGAGCCAAATCCCTCATGACTCTCTGTTGGGTAGCCTCTATGATGGGATCCTCTCCGATTTCCTTACTAATGGGACCTTCCTGTGGCTTTTCAAGCAAGGGAGTGTTATCTGGCCTATTAAACTGAACATTTCTAGGATGTGAATATCACTAGACCCTAGATCAACAAACACCAATACCAAAAACATGGCCTTGTTTCTCCACAGCCTTACACCATCACATCTAGCTTTAACTGGTCTGCAGCCGCAGCAGAGAGGCCAAGTACTGACTGGGCTCTGCATTGCTCTCAGACCTAGGGGTGGTCCTTCCATTGCAGGGATTAAGCCTATTGGGGCAGCAGCAAGAGGGGAGCTTGTGGTGTTGTGGCCTGCACTGCACTATTATGGGGATGTAGCGCCAAGAGACTCACCCATCATGGTGCACAAGTCCTGGCGCTTACAGGATAATCAAAGTATTTTCTTAAGAACAAAAGAGCTCAGTGCCAAACTGGGTTCTCCACTTCACTTGGTTGGCCTCATGCAGAGTATTAAGGAGCTGATCAAGACATTTTGACTTGACAATTTGAAAATTTTGACAGACATTTTCTGGGATTTCTTGACCCGCTCTAACGTATTAGATTAACGCCTAGAGGCCAGCACTGTGCTAGCTGCTGTAGAAAACAAGTTAGAGATGCAACACATTGCTTATATGCCAAACTGAAAAGAAAAGCACTCTCACCTGTTTTGCCAGTGGGGAAACAAGCAGAGCAACGTGAGGCCTGGTTTTCAGAAGAGTGCAGCACACTTGAAAATCTGGCCTCTAATTCTGGTGTCTGAGATGCTTTGGAGATCTGGCTGCAATTGCTCAGCCCTTGCAAGTCTAGCCCCACATGTGTTGCCCAAACTCAGACAAAGTCAGGTCTATCAAATCCCACTCCAGTGTCTTTATCTTACAATTCAGAGCAGGGGCAAAGAGCACTGCACACCCCTAGTCAATGCTTGACAACAAAAAAAATCCCTTCACCATTGCATCTTCCCTCCTTGCTCCTAGTCCCCTTTTCCCCTGTATGCCTCATGCCTTTCATTCCATTCTGAGTCCGTCTCACAATGCTGCCACCTCCCTTCTTTCAAGCAAGAGTTCTGCTGTGTGTGCAGCGGGTAGGCAGTGCAGTGCAAAAGCCTCCCGTTAATGGTCTGGCATTTGATATATTATCAGTTGAAGATACACAGAGGGAAGAAATATATTGTGCAAATTACTTGATAATGCACAGCACCCAGATACCATGACCTTCAAAAATGCCTGTAATAGAAAAAAGAAAAACAACCCAGCCTTACTTTGCTAGAATACTTGATAGTCTAGATGGAAAATGGAATTTTTTTTTACTATTCTAACCTGCTTTAACTCTGCCCTCAAGGTCAATAGTCTCAGTAACAACATTTTCCTCCAAGAAAATGTTGGCACTCTCATGGGGCCCTGTGGGAATTTAAGTTCAGGTGCCTCCAGAAAGGAGCTCAATCTATACCACCTGATGGGTAGGGCTCGGCTGAACATGCCTTGTGTTCGTGATGGGCTAGTGAGCCAAGCACAGCGACACCTCCCCCCGGGTCGGGTCTGGGAAGCAGGACAAGCATCCAAGAGGGAGCGTGGAATGCTCAGAGAGGGAGCGAGCGAGCTTATGGGCAACAATGACTAAAGTAAGAACAGCAGCTAAGTCTCAGTGATTGTCTACATCAGGGGTCGGCAACCTTTCAGAAGTGCTGTGCCGAGTCTTCATTTATTCACTCTAATTTAAGGTTTCGCGTGCCAGTCATACACTTCAACGTTTTTAGAAGGTCTCTCTCTCTAAGTCTCTATTATATAAACAAACTACTGTTGTATTTAAAGTAAATAAGGTTAAAATATTTAAGAAGCTTCATTTAAAATAAAATTAAAATGCAGATCTTATCCATTTAGTGTGATCCTTGCCCTCGCTTTTCCTTGCTGAGTTTTCCAATGTGGGCCACAGCAGGCAGTGGCTGAAGAGCGCTGGGCCAAGGCCAGGAGCAGAGCCTCGGGCTGGCTGCCGGAACCCCAAGCCGGCAATGGGCTGAGCGAGGCCGGAGGTCTGGACCCCGGCTGGCAGGGGGGCTGGTGGCCGGAACCCCAGACCGGCAGCGGGATGAGCCGCTCAGCCCGCCACTGGCCCCGCCGCTCAGCCCGCCACTGGCCCCGCCGCTCAGCCCGCCACTGGCCCCGCCGCTCAGCCCGCCACTGGCCCCGCCGCTCAGCCCGCCACTGGCCCCGCCGCTCAGCCCGCCACTGGCCCCGCCGCTCAGCCCGCCACTGGCCCCGCCGCTCAGCCCGCCACTGGCCCCGCCGCTCAGCCCGCCACTGGCCCCGCCGCTCAGCCCGCCACTGGCCCCGCCGCTCAGCCCGCCACTGGCCCCGCCGCTCAGCCCGCCACTGGCCCCGCCGCTCAGCCCGCCACTGGCCCCGCCGCTCAGCCCGCCACTGGCCCCGCCGCTCAGCCCGCCACTGGCCCCGCCGCTCAGCCCGCCACTGGCCCCGCCGCTCAGCCCGCCACTGGCCCCGCCGCTCAGCCCGCCACTGGCCCCGCCGCTCAGCCCGCCACTGGCCCCGCCGCTCAGCCCGCCACTGGCCCCGCCGCTCAGCCCGCCACTGGCCCCGCCGCTCAGCCCGCCACTGGCCCCGCCGCTCAGCCCGCCACTGGCCCCGCCGCTCAGCCCGCCACTGGCCCCGCCGCTCAGCCCGCCACTGGCCCCGCTCAGTCCACTGCTGGTCTGGGGTTCCGGCAGGGGTAAAAGTAACTTAAATTTCTTACAGGTACTGTCGTATTACAACCCCCCTCGGGGGGGGAGGAGCTCAGGGGCTGGGGATGTGGATGGTGCAGGAGTCAGGGCTGGGAGCATGGGGGGTGTAGGAGTCAGGGTTGGGTGGCGTGAGGGGCTCAGGGCAGGAGGTTGGGGGGGTGTAGGGGAAGTCCTGGGGGGACGGCGACTTGGGGCTGGCCTGGGACAGGCCCGGTTGCGGCCGGGTTACCTGGATGGTGGATGGGTCCCTGCCCCACGCTGTTCCTGCCAAGGGAGCTGTGGGCCAGCTGTGTGGGGGTACTGCATCTGCAGGCAAATGGGGGGTGGCAGTGGCAGAAAACCAGGGCCGGCTCCAGGCACCAGCCCAGCAAGCAGGTGCTTGGGGCGGCCAATGGAGAGGGAGGGCACGTCCAGCTCTTCGGCAGCGGGTCCCTCACTGCCTCTCGGAGCAAAGGACCAGCCGGCGAATTGCCGCTGAAGACTGAAGCAGTGGCGGTAAAGCTGCCTCAGATCACAATCGCGGCTTTTTTTATTTTTCATTTGTTTTTGCTGCTTGGGGCAGCAAAAACCCTGGAGCCGGCCCTGCAGAAGACCCCCTGGCCTGCCGCTCCCTTCCCCCCAGGGGCCGCAGGGACGGCACATGCCTGCAGTGCCCTAGTATCCAGCCACAGTGGCGAGAGAGGGGCAGCAGGACAGACTGGGACGCGGACACCTCCACCACGACTCCCGCCGGCCCCTTTCACTTGCCTGACTGCCTGCTGCTTCATCCAGCGCACGGGGCCGCCAGCGCCAGCCTGCAGCAGAGTTCCGGCCGCCAGCAGCAGAGTTCCGGCCGCCAGCAGCAGAGTTCCGGCCGCCAGCAGCAGAGTTCCGGCCGCCAGCAGCAGAGTTCCGGCCGCCAGCAGGCCCCCGAGCTGTGAGCGCGCCACGTGCTGTGCCTCCACCTGCAGCCGAGCGCCCCAGCATCGGCTGGCTCTGGGTTCCGGCTGGGTTTCGGTTCCAGCTGTTGGCCCTCTGCCAGCCGGGGTCTCAGCTGCCGGCCTGCTCAGCCCGCCGCCAGCCTGGGGTTCCCAAGCTGGCGGCAGGCTGAGAGGGGCCGGCGGCCGGGACCTTGGCGTGCCATTAAAAATCGGCTCACGTGCCACCTTTGGCACGCGTGCTGTAGGTTGCCGACCCCTGGTCTACATGTTTGACCAGTTCAGTTTAAAGTGTGAATTTAAGCCTGAGCAAACCCTGTGGGCTCTTATTTCAGCTTAAGAGTGGCTTCCTGTAATTTAGCTAAAATTTATCCTGATCCACACACACAGCTGTAGGGTCTAACTGATTTTAAACTGAGTTAGGCCTAGTCTACAGTACAAAATTATGCTGGCAAACCTACGAGTGCATGTGTTGGGGTTAGGGGTGTGTGAATCACTCCCTAGGCAACACAGCTATGCTGCCAAACCCTCAGTGTAAACACAACTATGCTGGCAGCAGAACTCCTTCTGTTGGCATATATTATGTCTATACTAGGGGGGCTAGGCCAGTGTAGGCTCAATTGCAGGGGTAGGCAGCCTATGGCACGTGTGCCGAAGGCGGCACGTGAGCTGATTTTCAGTGGCACTCACGCTGTCTGGGTCCTGGCCACCGGTCCAGGGGACTCTGCATTTTAATTTAATTTTAAATGAAGCTTCTTAAACATTTTAAAAACCTTATTTACTTTACATACAACAATAGTTTAGTTATATATTATAGACTTATAGAAAGACCTTCTAAAAACATTAAAATGTATTGGCACGCAAAACCTTAAATGAGAGTGAATAAAGGAAGACTCGGCACAGCACTTCTGAAAGGTTGCCGACCCCTGCTCTATTGCTTAGTTAATGGGTGCCGCTCTGTGCGTCAACCCTCAAAATGGTTTGATCCTGGCTTCTCAGGTTAGATTGTCTATAAATTTAGATGGGCAAGCTAAACTAATAGCACCAGATCAAAACTAAGAACAGTGTCTACACAGGTTTAAGTTAAACCAGTGCAGCTTTGTGTTTAGACAAGGCTTGAGAAAGAGCTTGAAGCTAAACTGAAATAAGTATGTCCACACAGGGGTTTGGACCAGTTTAACATCATCAATTTAAAGAGTGATTTAAATTTAAACCAGTGCAACTTTCCTGTGTAGACAAGTTCTGAAGTAGAAAGATGGAGGAAGCCTGAATGAAGGGAGCAGATGGGTTAAGGTAATTGGATAAGGGACAGTTGAGAAGGAAAGAGGGTAGCATGGCAAAGGTGGTGAGGATGGCATGGAATATTCTGCTGCAAATTGTTATCAGGGCACTGGCAAGAGATAGCTGAGCTTTGCTTATCTCCAGACACCATTGCGCTGACCTGAACCCTGACTGCAACATCAGGAATTCCAGGGCCAATTTCAGCCCTGGAGTAAAATTAATACAGCTCTGACTCCAGTGCCCCCTTACGCCCAGGCTGGACTGGATTCCTGATCTTCCCATGGAGAGGAAGGTAGGAGGAACCAGCATTTAATGCTGCTGATTGGATGGTGCATGGGAAACAAAGTGGGTTTCCCTGGGGGAGATCAAGTAGTCCGAGGAGTAAAAGCAAAGGGAAGTGGTATGAATCCAGGGCACAGACCCTTCCCTGCACTTATTTGCACTGTGGTAGCACTGCGGAGCCCCAGCCATGGGGCAGATGCTGTACAATCACAGCACACACAGATGGTCCTTGCCCCAAGACTTTACAATGCACTGTGGCTCATTGATAGCACCTCCCTGTTACAGAGAAGATTGCAACGTACTCATCTCTGTCATCCTCTCCAGACAGAGAAAAAAGTCACGTTCATCAATACAAAGGCCCCAATCCAGCAAAGTACTTTGGGATGTGCTTCACCTCTAGGGACCACCCAGATGCCTAAGTGCCTTGCTCGATTTAGGTCAGAGAGACCTAATTTTGGGACATCGGGGCATGACCATTTTGTTGCTGGCTGCTCAGGAGGGACTAGGAATGCAGTGGTATCTCAGGGACGCAAACCCTACCTTGCTGCTTTGCAGTGCTGAACACAGCTGGCAGGCTAAAATCAGGTCAGCCAGCAGACAGGGTGGGACTGCTCTATGGTCCTGTTGTCTATCCTCCTGCATCCCTTTCTCCTTTCTGGGCTGTTCATTGTAGCAAATATCCCTCTGTAAAACTTTAGAAACTCCAGCTGTCTGCATGTAACAAGCATTCTCCAGTGACCAAAAATAATGGTCTGGTTTCCATGGCAATATTCCTTCCCAGGCGGGGTTACAGTCAACTGTTCTCGCCCTGCTTGCAGTCTCTCCCAAGACAAATTCTGTGGAAAACAATAGCCTCTTCTCTTATTGAGATGGCAACATAACTATCAGCCAGGCAGGGGTAACAAAGGTCCCCAGCTAAGAGGCTATGCGACATGCTGCTGACACATTTGACTCCAATCCCTTTTAGTGCTGTGCACAGTTTGCTCACATCTGCAGCAAGGGGGTTATTTATTCTGTCCCTTTTTTTGCAACTAACAGCTGAGTAGGGCCTGGAAGTACCAGTTTGTATAGTCCTTGTGTCCAAATCTCTCAGCTGCAAAGACTTTGTACCCAATTCCACCACTGCTCTTTCTGGAAGGCGACACCGCTAATGACCCAAATGCCTTTCACACATCAATTGCATGCATGGAATTCTGCAGATACCCTATTCCTGATATGAAGCTGTGGACATGGGGACAACCCATCCCATCAGATGAGCCAGGTCAATTGCAAAGAATCACAGAGGAAGCAGAAACATGGTTAGTGATTGGACAGAATTCAGTTCCAATTCCTTGTTCCACCGTATCTGTGCAGCCTCCAGTTCTGCCCACCTGAATACAGACCTGGCCCTTTAAAGAGAGTTTCCTTTCCCATAACAAGTGAGTGTCTTATTTTTGGCAGAAACTCAATTGTTCAACAGCATTCAAGTTGCAGGATCTGAGAATTTTTAAAGGGCCAGGACTTTATGAAGGTGTTAAGCTTATTGCACAAGCTTACATCTCTATCTTGCTATATCCATTTTACAGATTGGTAAAACCATCACATCTAACTGAAGGGTCATTGTGAAAATTAATGAGAATTGTAAATCATTTTGGCAGATGGGCAAGACATGCCAAGTATTAATAGCGAGTCCCACCATACCCTGAGGGTATTGCGGGTGAGCATGAGAGAGTCGAGGGGGAGTTGAATGGTTATTAATGGGTTTTACAGTAACACTTAACCAAGACCAGAGCCCTGTTGTGCAAGGTGCTGCACAAACACCTACCAAGAAAGAGCTCACAGTACACACAGACAACAGACCAAGAGTAGGAGGGAAGCAGAGAAGCAGCAACTTCCCTAAGGTCACATAGCAAGTCAGCAAATGCAACCCACAGCCCAATGCCCACTCAGCTATACAGAGTAGTTGAGTAACACCATTACGCTACATTTTCCTCTTCTGGTCTCATTGACATGCTCAGGCACTCCCACTCGGACTGAGTGGGGGCATTGTTGCAACAGCGTTTTGATTTATTTTTAGCAGTACAATCAAGCATCCATTTTTAAAGCTCATAAACAGGCCCTACCACCCTCACATCCTATCATATCATGAAGGCAGGGAAGGAAAGCGTCCTACCAAGGTGGCATCCAAACACCATTGCCAGATGCCTGGGCCCCCATCCGTCTCAGCTGTCGGAAGAGACAGGCCCTCTGCTAAAAGGGAAAACATGTTTATAGCAAAGCATTTGAGTGTGTGATTATGTCAGATCCTGCATTCAAATGTCAGCTATCCAGGGAGAGATCTAAGTGACACGCTGAAGCAACAGCACATCCTTAGCAGCATCCGTGACTGACAGCTACAAGCGCTGGCTAATGACACTATGGGAGTCCGGAAACTGTGGAGGTGAAGGATGTTCCTGCTCAAAGCATTATCTTCAGACCAACTAAGTCATCTGTGTTATCTTACAGCACTTTGCATCCCTGGCACACACCATGCCAGAGACTGACAATGACTTACTTTGAAAGTCAGATTTTCCTCTTTGCTAATACACAAGGCACTGGGGCCCATGCTGTATTAACAGCCTGGGTTTCAGGATTGATATTGGGGTGGGATTTTCAAAAGGAGCTAAGGCCCAGATCCCCCAAAGTATTTAGGCATTTAACTTGTATTGGCACCTAAATCTCTTTAGGGATATGGGCCTAAGTGACTTAGGTGCTCAGATCCCATTTAATTTCAATGTCACCAGCAGTAATACTTTCAGAAGCCCCTAAGTCACTTAGGCCCAGGTTTTTAAAAGGTATTAAGTGTTGCTGAGCTCAGCCTCACAACAACCAGATTTAGGAGCCTAAGTCTCATTTTCAGAAGGGATTCAGGCACTTAGGAGTCTAAACCCCATTAGCTGTCTTATGCATATTGCAATAGTGTCTAGATGCCCAAGCCCTGATCAGGCTTCCACTGTGCTAGGCAACATATAAACACAATGAGGGACAGTCCCTCTGCCAAAGAGTTTACAAACTAAGTAGACAAGGCAGGCAATGAGCAGGAAGGGAAACCGAGTCACAGGGAGGGGAAGGTCACACAGCAAGCCAACAGTATAGCTGGGACTAGAACCCAGGATTACCTGACTTCCTGTCCAGCTCCCTACCCATTAGGGTACACTGCCTGATCCATAGCCAATGTGTTGGCTAATGGAGGAGACATGAGTAAGCTCTAGACATCAGGGCAATAATCACAAAGGGGTAAATTACGTTTCACCCCTTGCTCCTCTATGACCGAGAAGCATCTCTGGGAATCACAATTTACCCTTTCCGTTACTTCCTCCATAGAAGTAGTCATTTGCTTCCAGTCTCTACCAGCTCTACTAACAGCTCAGTGCATATTCAGCCAGCCAGCTCTGCCCATTAATCCACCTACTTCCCACGCACCTGCTCCAGGGAGGCCAAAAGGCCTGCAGTGATGGGGGTTCAAGGGGTGGATGGTCTAGTTAGTGCATCTGACCTCCAACCTCATGTGTCAGTAGCAGTGCTTAGTCCCTATCTCCAGGCCAGCAGCATATCTTCTCCTTCCCCTCCCCACCACCACCACACACACACACACCTGGAGCCTTTGCCCTTAGTGGGGCATTTGGGGGGGGGGGGAGAAGAGATCCAGGCCCTCCCTCTCCACTTGGTCCCAGCCCAAGGCCCCGTGGGAAGTAACACGGGCAGGTTCCTCCCCATAAAGAGCCTAAATCTGCCACCCTGGGCTACTTCCTACCTACGTGCCCCTTCAGTTTGGGGCGTGGCTCTTATAGTCCAAACAGGCAATAACTTCACAAAGTCCCAAATATGCAGGCCCTGCAAGACCTGCTGCCTCTTGAAGTGGGGGTGGGTGGCTAGGGAAGGCACTACTGGGGACCTTACCGTCTACGTTGTCCCCCTACTCAGGCTCTACCTTCTGTCTAACTTCCTTGGAGAAGGATTCCCCCCTCCTGCCGCTTGTCTGCCACCCCTTACCTAGCCTTCTGAGTGCCTTTTAACCTGCTCCTCCAGCTGCAGCATGCCCAGTGGGCCTAGCATTGCCTTTAACCCCTATAGTTCCATTTTGTATATCCCACCACACCTTGTCTATGCACAAAAGTTGTGGTGAGTTTAACAAGCTAATTTTTAAACTCCATTTCATTAAACCAGTGCATGTATTCTCATATGTCTGCATTACCACAGCCTTGTGAGCTAGGGTGTCATAGGGTGCTCTACTCACCACAGGTATGGCACCTCCTCCTGGCCGCTCTGCGGATTAGCGCTGCAACCTCAAGGTCTCTTCCCACAGTTGCACACTGTCACTTCATCTCTGGTCTGCAGCCCCTTTCTCGCTCCAGAAACTGCTGTATCCTCTTTGGGACCCTCCGGCCAGGTCACTCCGTGTTTTCCCCTTCCAGGGTACAGTCCTTCAAATCCTGTCACTCCCACAGTGACTCAGGAAGTCTTCCCATTCATTGCCCCACCAGGGCCACTTCCATAGTGCGGGGTAGGGGAATGCAGGCCCACTCTGTACTCCAGATTCCAGGCTTCAACAGGCAGCCAAGGTTTGCTCATTCCTCAACCTTGCTGCTGACTTCCTGGGCTGCTTCCTACCTCCACTCTGTGGGGCTTGCCAGCCTCTCTACTCCTTCCTCACAGGGAGCAAGTGTGGGCTATTCCTTACTATAGCCCCCAAACACACCTCCCTTCTCCCATGAAGTACCTCCAGAGCCATTTCCTGCTCTCAGCTCCCTGGCTTTATAGAAGCCCCGCCTGTTCCCATACAGCTGAGCTTCCCCTAATTAGAGCTTTCCTCTCAGCCTTCAGCCTAATAGGTTAATTGGCCCAGCTGGCCTCTATTAACCCATTCAGGGTGAGTGTGGGGTGGACATCCTATCACATAGGGACGTGCTAGTCTCCCCACTTTACAGATTGGGACCTGAGGCATAGAGAGACTGAGTGCCCAAGGATACACAGGGAGTTTGTGGCAGAGCAAAGAATTGAGCCTAGTTTTCCAAAACCCCAGATTGGCACTCTAAACACTGGATTACCCTGCCTCTCATCTTACCTGCCACCATAAGGGGCCATGCTGCAGTGGGGGAGGGATAGCTCAGTGGTTTGAGCATTGGCCTGCTAAACCCAGGGTTGTGAGTTCAATCCTTGAGGGGGCCACTTAGGGATCTGGGGCAAAATTGGTCCTGCTAGTGAAGGCAGGGGGCTGGACTCGATGACCCTTAGGGGTCCCTTCCAGCTCTAGGAGATAGGTATATCTCCATATATTATATTATTTATTATATTATATTATATTATGCTATTTTCCCTTCATAGTGCATTGTGCAGGCATTGCTGATGAAACCATTTGGACTCCTTGTCAGGTCTCTCCCCCCGGCCCTGGCGGCAGCTACAGGGATATTTTGGTACCAGGATAAGAATATAAAGATGATTGCCTTGATGTTTACATTATATGATGGCTGCTCTTCCAGTTGCACATCACTGCGCTTCTTGGTCCTGGAAAGGAAGAGTAGAGAGTGCAAAGTCACCATATCACAGCCTTTTAAAGTGATTTGTGCTGGCAAACGTTTGCAGGGTTGTTAGCCCTGGGACAGAGTTTATCCACAGAACAGGTACAGTAAAGACAGGATAAGCTTCCTCCACACACTGCCCTGCCAATGTGCTTCCATCCTGGCTCAGTCTTAGGTCAAACAGGGGAATTGATTCACCATGAGCTGGTGACATTTATCATCTTCTTTATTTATATTACAGGGACACCAACTGTGCAAGGTGCTGTACATACACACTGTATGAGAGACTGTATATGCTACATGTCAGAGACTATCTCATTAAACAAGGCAGAACTATGGCCCCCATTTTATAAACACGGGGATCTGAGGCACAGAGAGATTAAGTGACTTGACTAAAGTCACCCGGGAAGTCTGTAGCAGAGCCCGGAATTGAATGCAGGACTCATGAGCCATAGTTCAGTGACTTACTCTGGGGTGAAGTAACCATTACTTACCATGCTGACCACTAGCATCTCATTGTTACCTTGTGTCTCACACACCCACTATAGAATCATAGAAGATTAGGGTTGGAAGAGACCTCAGGAGGTATCTAGTCCAACCCCCTGCTCAAAGCAGGACCAATCTCCAACTAAATCAATCCAACTAGGGCTTTGTCAAGCCGGGCCTTAAAAACCTCTCAGGATGGAGATTCCACCACCTCCCTAGGTAACCCATTCCAGTGCTTCACCACCCTCCTAGTGAAATAGTGTTTCCTAATAGAACAAGGAGTAATGGTCTCAAGTTGCAGTGTGGGGGGTCTAGGATGGCTGTCATCTGCCACCACTGAGAACAGCCGAGCTCCATCCTCTTTGGAACCCCCCTTTAGGTAGTTGAAGGCTGCTATCAAATCCCCCCTCACTCTTCTCTTCTGCAGGCTAAATAAGCCCAGTTCCCTCAGCCTCTCCTCATAAGTCATGTGCTCCAGCCCCCTAATCATTTTTGTTGCCCTCCGCTGGACTCTCTCCAATTTGTCCACATCCTTTCTGTAGTGGGGGGGTCCAAAACTGGATGCAATACTACAGATGTGGCCTCACCAGTGCCGAATGTCCTTCTTGAACCTCATCAGATTTCTTTTGGCCCAATCCTCCAATTTGTCTAGGTCCCTCTGTATCCTATCCCTACCCTCCAGCGTATCTACCTCTCCCGCCAGCTTAGTGTCATCTGCAAACTTGCTGAGGGTGCAATCCATCCCATCATCCAGATCATTAATAAAGATGTTGAACAAAACCAGCCCCAGGACCAACCTCTGGGGCACTCCACTTGATACCGGCTGCCAACTAGACAGGGAGCCATTGATCACTACCTGTTGAGCCCGACAATCTAGCCAGCTTTTTATCCACCTTATAGTCCATTCATCCAAGCCATACTTTTTTAGCTTGCTGGCAAGAATACTGTGGGAAACCGTATCAAAAGCTTTGCTAAAGTCAAGATATATCACGTCCACTGCTTTCCCCATATCCACAGAGCCAGTTATCTCCTCATAGAAGGCAATCAGAAGAGCTTACACTGTGAGTGGAAGCTCTTTGGGGCAGGGACTGTCTTTTTGTTCTGTGTTTGTACAGCGCCTAGCACAGTGGGGTCCTGGTCCAGGACTGGGCAAAGACGAGTCTTCTCCTTCACCTCCATGGATGGCTGCAGAGATTTGCAATAAAAACAACACAGTCCCATTAGGTGTCTCCTTCCTCTAGAGGTAATTCCAAGCCACAGTGACTGTAATTGAGAATTTGGTGCAGTGCTCATCCTTGGGGGTTTGGCTATATGATGGCTTCCTGGATAATGCCCATTGCCAATTTGAATTTCACCCTGTCATTTGCATTGTGCAGCTTACCCTTAGGCCCATCCACTGCGTCAGCATTCAGAGGGAGTCAGCGTAACACAGCTTGACATTTGTGAACAGACTTGGAACGTGAAAAATCTCTCTGGTGCGCTGCAGCTCCCTCACTACCTCCCTATTTCCCTTTATTTATGTATGGATCTATTTATTTATTTATTTATTTTACACTTCAGAGCTGTAGGAAAGGGCACTTTGTTTCAGACCTTTGAAATCCTGTGGAAGAGGGACAATTGTTCAGAGAGTTGGCAATATAAATCCAGTATCTTTGCCCTGACCAGTGAAATAAGCTCCACCCACACACAGTGGGTGCATGCATTGAAGAGGTAGCTTAGAAAGTGTCCTAGATACTTGTGGAGTGTTATGTTCAAAACTGGGTTAGGTCACAAGTGAAATGAGTTTGCAAGTTCCATTCTAGATGCCAGGGAACATAGGTTCACAGTATAAAGTCATCTCAACTAGTCAACGTGCCAAGACCACAATAGGGTGACCAGAGAGCAAGTGTGAAAATTCGGGACGGGGGTGGGAGGTAATAGGCACCCATAGAAGACAAAGCCTCAAATATCGGGACTGTCTCTATAAAATCGGGACATCTGGTCACCCTAGACCACAATAATTAATGAAGTTGCAAATCAAGACTGGGATGCATTGGCAGAGCTCTCTGGAACTCAGCACTGGAATAGCAGGGTGTGTAACAGTTCAAGATTTAAGGGCTGTAGCCGAGCTGCGATAAGGAACAGGGCTGGAATATCCCATAGTGCTGTAGGTCAGGGCTGAAGTGTCTGGGAGTGAGACCAATGACTGGAATGGCACAGGGTGCTGAAGGTCAGAATTAAGGTACAATGGAGATCCAAGGATTAAAGCATCAAAGATCAGAGTAGAGGTGCATCCTCAGAACTGCCTGAACAGCCAAGAATTGGCAGTTCAAATTAAATTTAATTTCATATCCAGTTTGCCCTTTTTCTTAGTATAAAATACTCTTTGCCATTCCAAACTGCAGCAAGCCACCCTGGGCACAGCTTGGTCCAAAGATCCTGTCTCATGTCCCTGTCCTGAATGGACATTCCAGATGGGCAGGCTGATGAAGCCACGCTGCAGGTTAACATGTGGTTCCTGGGGTCTGCCTTCCATGAGCAAGGAGCCCACATGGGTCTCTATTGCTGAGATACCAACTCATGCCACATGAAACCAGGATGGTTCCTGAGCAGTAGCGGCGCCAGCTTTGCCGGCGCCCTAGGTGGCGGAAGGTCCCGCCCCCGAAATCCCGCCCCCAACAGCGGCGGTGGAAGGTCCCGCCCCCAAATTTGAACGGGCGGTTGCGGCGCCGGCGCCCCCAAAATAGCCGCGCCCTAGGCAACCGCCTAGGTCGCCTAATGGGTTGCGCCGGCCCTGTTCCTGAGAGAACTCTAGCCAATCAGTACTCAAAGACTTCCAACCTCCTTAAGCCAGACATTTTCTAAACTTGGGACCAGGGCCGGCTCCAGGCACCAGCTGAACAAGCAGGTGCTTGGGGCGGCCACTCGGGAGAGGGGCGGCACGTCCAGCTATTCGGCGGCAATTCGGCGGAGGGTCCCTCACTCCCGCTCGGAGCGAAGGACCTCCCGCCGAATTGCCGCCGCAGATCGCGATCGCGGCTTTTTTTTTTTTTTTTTTTTGCTGCCTGGGGCAGCAAAAACCCTGGAGCCGGCGCTGCTTGGGACCAAGATAGCAGCTTTGCCTGAACTACAACACAGTTTGCAATCTGATCTATGGAAGGAGAGGACTTCTCCACAATCCTTTGAACATATAGTGCTCACCCCCAGTGAAGGTGGGAGGTATCTTAAATGAGAGAGTTAATATGAAGAGTGGCATGGGACTGGAACAAGTGGCTGGATTTGTACCACAGGATATACAACAGTGAACCCACTGCAATGTCATGGATCCTTTGCCATGTACCCCTGCCCCAAAAATATCTGCCGGTAAAAATATCATTGAGCCGCCAACACCGGCTATAGTAAAAACTGAATCCAAGTTGGTGACTTTGCTTCAGGCTTCCCCAAGTTGTGTGTTTTATTTTCTTCTTTGCCGATACAGCTGCCCCTGAAAAGCTTTTGCTTTCCTCCACCTAAAGCAGAGAGAGGAAGGATGGTTGTGTGGTTCAGGTACGAACTGACAACACAAGAGATTTGTGTTCAATTCCCTGTTCTGTCACAGGCTCCCCATGTGACCTTAGGTAAGTAGAAAAATCCACCTCCTGTGCCTCACTTCTCCATCTGGAGATATTACCACCTCCTTCATCTGTCTTGCTTATTTAGATTGTAAACTCTTCAGGGCTGAGAGCACAGCACCTAACACAATGGGGCGTGGGCCTCAATTGGTGATACAAATAATAATTAAAAATCATCTAAGAATGATCTCCATTGGGTGAACTATACTGTTATTTTACTTTTTTTAAATAAGGGGGAGAAAATTGCTTTTGCCCACACTCTTCCCCAGCAATTTCCTCCTCTATATTTAGAGTGAAATTCACCCGGTAGAACGGGGCCGATTCATTGCTTAAGTCCTACTAAAACCCCGTTTCAGTGGCAATGAAATGGCACGTAGACCTTGTCCTGGCCCTCTGCACAGGGAGGAATTTGATCCAGAGTTAACAGCATCGCTGTTGACAGGCTGAGCAGAAAGGTCAAGGTCTGCATGGAACGTGGAGACTTTAACTTCTCTGTCACTCCTAAAAACAGGTGCTCACCAGTCAGTGGTGAAGCCTATCTGCAAGAGGTTGCGAGAGAGTAGTTTGCTGCTTTATGCCGCACCTGTCAGTCCATCTCCTTTCATCAGTGCTAAGAGAATATTGAAATAAACAAATGCTCCAGAGAAAGGGATAAACACAGATGGCAGCTTGTCTTGTGTTTGTGTGCGAACAAACAAAGTCTCCGGCAAAGAAAAGTTTGCTCTCTATTAGCATTCGCCTTTCCCAGGTGGCTCTGCAGCAGCCACTAGGACAGCGAGAGAAATGAGCACATGTACACACACAAAGGGAGATCTGGCACTCAACCAGCACAAGACTAAACAGCTTTCTTAATAGCTTTGATCAAGACCCAACAAATACAATTAACCTTCAGCTTCCTCCCGTGTAGCTGCCTGTCCCTATATAACAGAAGCCTGATCCGCTCCGTAGCGAGATTGGCAGTGACAAGTTGCCTCTTGCATGCAAAGGGGTGGGGGATAGAGGGAGGATGGAGCTGGCTTTGAGCTCAGACCAAGAGGGGAATGGAAAGGAGTCAATAGGGTCACCCAAGCTTTTTTGACAACAGAATTCAGGGGAATTACAGCTGAGATCTTCTAAACTGCCTAAGGGATTTTAATGCCCACTGTATAAATCCACTGTGGATTGCGTTTGCTTCCATTTTTTTATACGGCTGCCCTTTTGTAGATGCAAACCCCCGCCTCCAGGCACTTCCACCAGCCACACTGAGAGCAGAAGGTGATAAAAGTGAAGCCACGTCCTCATGCATTATTTCGTCTCAGCCTGGAAGATGACTGGCACTGAAACCTCTCTCTGCATGTACGATGGACTCATTATGGTCACAGGGAGAGATTCAAATGTAAGACATAAATATTAATAGTCCTTATTAGGACACACACACACCCGTGATCCTTCCTCAGCCCAAATTTATACAGTACACGGCACAGTTAGTTCATTTGATCAATGAAGCTTTCTTCAAAGAAGCTTGCAAGGCCCTACACTATTTTTCATGTATGCCATTTGTGCTCTATTAATGCCTCCCCACATCAAACACCACTCACTTAGCTTAAGCTAGTCCCTGCTCAGTGAATCTTCAATGAGAAATCCATCAACCTTTGCCTTGCAAAAAAGCCCGCCTGTGCCAGAGCCCCCTCTTGTGGACACGGCATATATCTCAGCTGCAGAGGTGGGAGGAAATAGGCTAGAGCATGGGGTGGCCAACCTCTGGCTCCGGAGCCACATGCGGCTCTTCAGAAGTTAATATGCGGCTCCTTGTATAGGCACCGGCTCCAGGGCTGGAGCTACAGGCGCCAACTTTCCAATGTGCCGGGGGGTGCTCACTGCTCACCCCCTGGCTCTGCCACAGGCCCTGCCCCCCCACCCCTTCCCGTCTCCTCCCCTGAGCCTGCCATGTCCTCACTCCTCCCTCTCCTCCCTCCCCAGAGCCTCCTGCATGCCACAAAACAGCTGATCGGGAGGTGTGGGGAGGGAGGGGGAGGCGCTGATTGGCGGGGCTGCTGGTGGGTGGCAGGCGCTGGCAGCGGGGTGGGGGAGCTGATGGGGGGGCTGCTAACATATTACTGTGGCTCTTTGGCAATGTACATTGGTAAATTCTGGCTCCTTCTAGGCTCAGGTTGGCCACCCTTGGGCTAGAGAGAGTTGGAGACTAGAGTCAGTTAGGAATTTTTCAACAAAAAACTCTTCTTTTTTTTTTTGTGTCAAAAATGCCAATTTGTCAAAAACAGAACTGCTCACAAAAGAGGGTTGGTTTTGATGAATCTCCCGACTTGAAAAGTTTTTGGAAAAAAGTGTTTATAAATCATCAAAACGTCTAGTTCTGACATTTTGGAAACTAAAACTTCCGAATTTCTGGTTCAAAATGACTTTTCATTTTAAAATTTAAGCGAATTTGAGTTGGGGGAAAAGTCAACACTGAGCTGAAAAACTTTTTGGGTCATAAAATGTGTTGAGATTTCAACTTTTCATCCAGATTTGGGACAACAAAAGATTTCACACTCTTTAAAATATTCACGAGATGGGACAATTGAATCCCACACAGCTCTAATGGAGACATCAGGGGTATGTCTACATGCCAGTCAGGAGGTGTTTTTGCAGCATGTATAGACAACCGAGCTGGCTTTGATTGAGCTAGCTTGCATTGAAGCTGCAGCAGCACCGGCTAGGCACCGGCATATGCACCCAGGGTCCCAGGTGCCCTTGTACTTGGGTGACTAGCCGGTGCTGTTGCAGCTTCATTGCAGGGAGCTTTCTAAATCTAAGATTGCAGTATGTAAACATACCTAAACGATCACATCTCCTGATTTTTGTGTAGACACAGCCTGTGGTTCTGTTTTTTCTCCTGCCCTGCACGTTGCACTGTCATTTATACCAGCACAAGGCAAGTGCAAGATGTCTGTAAAATGCTATGTTTCTGATCTGGCTGCATTCTGTACTCCCTTTGCACTGATGCGTATGACTTCGCAAGGTGCAGGACAATGGGGAATCAGATCCTGAGATGGTCTGGTACTTGAAGAGCATGCCACCTTTGAGTGGTCAGGAGTGCTCCAGAGTGATTAAGCAGGAATCTTGCTGGGATGGAAATGGAAAGCAAATAGAAGAGGATTAAGCCCATTCAGCCTCCCGGTGCCTGACAGACTCACAATTACCGATACTTATCTGCCCATGCATTTTTAATCCAGGTTGAAAAGACGGTCTGATAAATTGCTGCATATTTTGGTCCTGTAGCTTCTGTATATTCCTTCCTAGTTAGAGAACAAGAGAGGTCTTAATTGCTCATAGCCCTGGTTTGTTTCGGTTCAGATGCTAACATAGCATCACACATTCCTCCTCCCCATAAATCAGGCATGAATGGAATGGCAGAGAAAGATCTACAGGGCAGGAGGGTAATTGTTATTGTCTTTGGGACACTGGAAAAAATGTTCACTTTCTACTCCCAGTCATGTTGGCACTAGATTACTTTTTATACAATGTATTCCCCCCACCTCTCCTCACTCTCCTGGTTCTCAGGAATTTTGAACTGTTTTTTGCTCAAACTTTGTAAAAAAAACAAACCAGACCTTTGCAGAGAGATCAAGAAGTCCAGAAAAGTTCAGCTCCAGAAAGTGAAGTTCTCAGAATAACATGCCTGAAAACAGGGATTTAGAATGGGAACTCTTGGGTAGCCTTAACTATAACAGTGACTGTTGCTCCTGCTAGATCGTCCTGCATTTACAAACTGGCTATGCAGCTGCTGAGGGGAAATGCCTCCAGTCATATCACTGCTCTGAACTCAAGCTGGTCAGGAAACAATTTTCTTTTTGATAATAACAACTTCCAGTCACTGTCCACCTGGTGTGGATGAACATGATCCAAACAGCCTCAAACTTTAGAAGGGGTTTAGAATCCAAACCTGAATCTCAGTTAGAATGTCAGGTCTGGCTTTATCTCTAATAGGGCAAACCAAGCCCACAAATCTGCGCTTACCCAAAATTTGGTGGTGATGGAGAGATTGAAAACCAGATCCACATTTTGGGCTCAGGCCCAGCAAACCTACAGGTCAAAGTCTGCCCAAGATTTTCAAAAGCAACAAGGGTGTTGGAGGCCTAACTCTAAATAACTTAATGGGGCCTGATTTTCAGGGGGTGGATGCTCAGCACTTCCTGAAAATCAAGTGTCTCAAGCTGGGCACCCCAAAATCACTAGTCACTTTTGAAACTCTTGACCAGTCTGCATTCCCATTCCCAATCCCCTGAGCTACCCAGTCTCCAGGTGGTTTACAAGTTTCTGTACATGGGTGTTGGCAGGAAGCAGCAAAGTCATTAAAAAGTGACATTGGTTTTGTTTTAACTTTTCTTAATCTACGTCTGTTTGCTCTGTTCTTTGGTGGCCTCTGCCGTGCTTGTATATTTCAGGAATGCTGACAGAGACCTTGCTGGGTGTCCTTGTTCTGAAGAGACATGATGGATCTGGCTTTCAGAAGGAACGAGGAGGCCCTGATCTGACATCAACTAGATGAATAATATTTTTACCCCACAAACGATTACTTGTAAAACTTTGCAGTCCGTAAATATTTACTCTGGAGACCACCCCCTCCAGAAGCACAGAGGCATTCATTTTAATGAAGTGGTTTTTAATTAAGAGCAACTCCGCTGACTGCTATCATGGATAGAATTGTACACTACAGCCTATAACTGTCCCAGAGTGGGTTCTTCCAATCCCACTTGCTGGCTTGCCAAGAACAGTCAGTCCCAGAATGGAGACCTGACCTCCTGTGGTACAAACGCTGTCCTGAAATAAACAGAGGTTTTCTTACTCTGAGCTGCTTATCCTTATTCTCCTCTTGTAATCAAGGCAGACCCATTCTGCTTCCTTGGGTTCTCTCTCCTCCTGACTGGTATAAGCAGCTGGGCAAGGTGAGATAATAGAAACCTAGAGACTTGGCATGTCCGAAGCAAAAATTCTGGAGTCTCCACCCATTAATGTTTGGTGATGGATGGACCCCAAAGTTCTACAGGTTTGGTTTGGATCCATATCCACTTCTCTCATTTTCTTTGGGATCCCCATGGATTCCTAGTTTCTACTAGGGGATCTTTATTTCTACATGCTGGTTTTTCAAGATGGGAAAGGCTTTTCTCATGGCATTTCCATAAGATTGGTGAAGCTGTTCAGTACAATTAAGACTCATCCCTAAGGATATGCTTTGTCTGGAACTGAATCTAAACCAAACCAAGCCATTTTTAATGATAATTTTTGCACTTCTCAGCCATAGATCTCAAAGTGCTTGGGAAAGGTAAGTAAGCATAAATACTTCCCTTTTCCAGAAGGAATTTTTCAGGCACACACAAATCTGTTCATTACAGTACTTAGTATTTTCTTTTCCCAAGCATATCACCAGCATTCACTTATTTAAACAGTTGGTCAAAAAGAAACCCTCAAATTGACAAAACTTTCCTAGATTTTTTTTTTTTTTTATGGGGGTTGTCCATGAAAATTGTAATTTTTCGGTGGAGAAATTTTATCAGTTCTACTTATTAATCCTCACAACCCCCACTGAGAGTTATAGGCATGCCAATAATATTATCCCCATTTTTACATATCCTGGGACCAACATGGCTACAACAACACTGCAAAAGAGTCTTCCTGTTGTAAAATGGGGAATAACTATCCTTTATTTCTCTATTCAGAATGCAAGTTCTTTAGAGCAGGAACAGAGATGTTCCTATGAATATATACAGTACCTAGCACCATGGGCCCCTGGGTTCAGTTGGGGTTGTCTAGATCCTATTGTAATATAAATTATAAAACAAAACAAAACTTTTAGAACCTGATGAATGTTTTAGGGATCAATTGAATGTAGGGCAGAAGGTTTAGCAGGTCAGTTCTTATTTTTGCCTCCAACCCATCTGCCTCTGACTCTAATGGGAACACACTGGACCCAATTCTCTTCTCACATTGGGATAATGCAAGAATAACTCCACAGAAGTCAGTGGAGTTACACGGCTGTAACAGAGGTGCGAGAGGAGAATCAGATCCATTGTCTTGACTGCAGTGAATCAGCGGCAAAGGCAGCCGAGGTTAATTCATCTGGAAGTCAGCCAACAAAAGAAGAAAATGTCTTATCTACAGTTTAGAAAAAAAAAAAGGAAAAAACAAATGGAGATATACACTGGGAAAGGCGAATTTATAAACAGGCGCTTATCAGAAAGCAAAGCAGATAATAAACAACTCTTCAGATCTAGGTCTCCAGCTAACAGAGGACAGAAAAGAGAATGGAATTCCTCAGGAAATGGAAAGAGCTGATAAGAATCCGCAGCGACAGAACAAATATCATTTAAAATTAAAAAATAAATGTCTTCTGTCTTCATATGAGAAAATTACCAACGGCTGCTGAAGAGATTCATTGGGCCCCAAATTGCCATAAAAATGCCGCTGATGCCTCATGGAAAACTTTAACATAAAGGCCCTCACTGGAAATGGTTCTGCTGAAACTCTTCCATGGTGGGCAAAGTGTGGGTTGTGGGCCCAAGCCGACCCTCTGTTCTGCTGGGTGGACCATGACTGAGTTCCCATTTCTCCTAGAGAGCAAGGCTCCAGCACAGAATGTTCCACCTTGGCCACCGTGGCCTCTCACAGTTTGGCGGCTGTGATGAACATGGCAGGCCTGGAACCTTAACCTCCATTACAGATGAGGACAGCGCTAATTAAAGAAGGATGGTGTTGTGGTTAAGGCTGAGACTCAGGCAATCAGTATTCAGTTCCTGCCTCTGCCACTGACTCTCTGTGGGGACTTGGTCAAGTCACGTTGGATAAAATTTTCAAGTGACCTAGGAGCTTAAGACCCTCCGAAAGGACTTGGGTTCCTAAGGCATTTAGATGTTTTTGAACATTTTATCCATAATCTCTTTGTGTCTCATCTATAAAATGGGGATAATTGTGTTTCATTTCTCTCACCTTTGTTTGTCTTGTCTGTTTATCTGTAAACTCTTCAAGGCAGAGACTGACTCTTACGCTATGTATGTGCAGCACCTGGAACAATGATCCCCAGTCTCAGCTGGGCCCTCTACATTTTCTTTCTTTCTTTCTGAAATAAATATGTTCTTCTTGATAATTCTGCAGGATGCAGAATCCTCATGAAATAATTGGATATCTTCTTTCTCATTTCATAAGTTTAGCAAAAGCAAGCCTGTGGTGAGCCAAAGTGTTTCCCCAGCAGCTGCAGCATGCTCATCTGTCAGGGAAGTAGCTTTCTTTCAATCTTCTTTTCCTTTTCTTAATCAGCACAGATGTCAGGTGCCAGCCATGTGAAATGTCTCTCTTGTTTCTTGTTGGCACCTCAGGGGAAGCTCTGCAGGATTTTTTTTTGGTGGCGAGCACCTTTCTTGGGTGAAAAGAGAGATCTGCAGCTTTAAATTCCCACCAGGGTACAGCCCGTTGCAAAACAGGAAGGGATTGCTCAGCCAGCTGCAGCAGTACTGTGCGGACAGGTTAATAAGCCACGCCTTGTGGAAATACAGGTATAGCGCCTCAACTCACACCAGGGCGCTTGCACTCTGCCGTTGATGAATTGGTTGCTTGGGAAAAGTCGAGAGGGAAGGAAATTGAACACCAGGTATTGAATTTCATGTTTAAATGAAAAAAAGAGAAGTTTATTCACGCCACTTAGCCACTGTGTACACATCAAATCCTCTATAATCAAGGCCCGCAAGGGATAAAAGATTGGTGGGAAACAAGCAATAAGACACAAATCACACTCTCGGAGCCATAGCCTCAGCTCCTGGCTCAGCCCTTATTTGATGTCATTGCTTGAGTACAGACTTCAGTATGAAGCCTTTAGGGTGAAAGATGGTGCATATTGCTCATGCTGGCCTCTCTGCACAGGGGTGTCTAAGTCTCACTTATGCCCTTAGGGCCTGATTCTTCATTACCTGGCAGCCAATTTTTGCCATGGAGGCTGGTCCAAATTAGGTCAGGCAAGTCTCTCCTGGAGAATAGCCTCAGCCCAGGGGTCCTGAATTCCAGCCTCCCCCCAGCTCTGTATCACTTCCCCAGAGGTCTCCACCACAGGAGCCGCAGGCAGAGAGTACAACAGGGGCAGAGTGAGGGTGGAGCAAAGGAGGCAGAGAGGAGGTGTCGGGGTAGGAGGAGCTGTGGCTGGGATAGCCCTGCATCCTGGTAATTCTGTGCGCCTGCCACTGAAGGTTTATAAGGGCCACAGATAAGCAGCAACACAAATTACGGCTGCCCTGAGGGCTTCCCAAGCCTGCATTGTTCGGGGGAGGAGTGGTGGGGGACACACACACTAACTCCCAGCAACTCCTGAATAAGGGAGATTCAGTCAGCCTGTGCCCTGTTCCTGGGCTGATGCCTGTGCCCATGCAGGGCTGAATCTTGCCCTTCGGCATTAGTGGGACTTGTGTGGCGCATATGCCCTGTGGCTGTCTCTCTGCAAAGGGGACATTTTACCTTTACGGCCTGATCTTTTAGACGTGCTGAATGCCCACAGGCCCCACTGATGTCAATGGGAGCTGCAGACCACCTTCCCCGGAGTGCCCGGGGGACGACTATTAAGACCTGCTCTGTCTCGACTATTAAGCGCCCTCTGTGGTCCTCAGGATCACTGCCGCGCTGCCCTTGGAGTGGGGTGACACCCGGGCCCGAAAAGAAACCGGCCACCAGGTCAACCTATTGAGTCCAAATGATTGACCTGGTGGCCGGAAAGTAAACCCTTCAGGCCATTAGTGGACACGAGAATGGCGCAAACCCTTCCTAGTTCTTGATTCTCCTCTGGCTTTGAGTTATATCCTGAGCTCGAAACTCCGTCGTGGTTTGTTGATGTCTACAGACCTTTAGCTAGACGTGGGCCCAACTTTGCGGGGAAACCTGAAAAAAATATGCAGTGAATCTGGGCTGATTTACAGAACCGTTTTGGGTGACAAACAATTTTGGCTGAATTTCACATCGAGTCAGAGCTTGTTCAAACCTGAAACGGAAAGCAAATCTCAGCTGAGTTCTTTGATCTTTAATAGACAGCACAGCTACAAAAGCATCTTAATAAAATTTAAATGGGGCTAACTTTGGGGGGGAAAAACAAATAAAAATGTGTTATTAGATGACAAAAGGTCCATGATTAGCCCAACTCACACTAGTTTTGAAAAGTTTGGATCTCTCTGTGGCGCATCCAAACGTCGGTTAATCAGGAGATGAGCCCTAGACACAAATCCAGAATTTGAAGCCTCCCAAAATGCGATGGCATCCAGAGCTGAGGATTTGATTCTATTTAGGTTCCTATGCTGTGCCCATCACCGTGGTATCTGGGAGCCAGCCTCTTATAGAAGCTATGGGGCACCTGTGGAATGCAGAGCCAGACCAGAGTTCAGTTTCTAAATCATCCTGAATCTTCTAGGTTCTGGATAAAAATCAATCTTTAGTTTATGCCTGATCCAATAAGATATTCCTGAGTCCAACAGCTTATCAGAATTCAGAAAAGGATTAGACATGCATCTGGATAATGAGTACATCCACAATTAAACTAAATAGGATCATTAAAGTGTATGTACATGAGGGGCGAGGGAGGAGATCATATAAACCTCCATGGTTCAGGGCATAACACAAGCACTAATTGATGGGGGACAGGAAGGAATTTCCCAGAAGTGCTGGTTGGTCTGTAATTGTCCACCTTGTCTTTCCTCTGAAGTCTCTGGTCAGAGACAAGGGGTTACTGTTCTAGATGCAGTAGTCTTAAAACCAAGATCAGATGTCTTTCTAAATGTTATGCTATAGTTCAACCACAAACTATTAGGCTCATTAACATTCACTTGGGTAGTAAGAAGAGTAATTCCATCCACTGGGTTAAAATCTATAGCCTGGTTATGCCAGAGGACAGACTGGATGATCACCGTGGTCCTGGGCCTTAAAATCAATGAATGTATGAATTGATCTGCTCCAGTATGGCACTCTCTTTGTTCCTGCAATAGCTGTACATGGTCATGGGTTAGTATATTTATTTCTAACCCTGCTTGTGATGGCTTTTGCTGCTTAGTTCAAAGCCCCGACTGACACGTGGAGAGATTGCCTGAGAAGTTAACAACAGACGGATGCTGTCCAATCGGACAATTTTGTTGTTGTTGCTAGTCTTGTTACCTGCCTATTTATTTACCGTAGTTCCATATTTACATTCCATTTATGTACCATCTTGTTAGTTAAGTGCTTCGCATAAAAGTAATTGTGCCACTGCGAAAAACCTCAACGCTTTAAAAGGAAAAACAGCAGCCAAAAAAAAAAAAATCACTTCGAGCTGTATGAATAATGGCCTGAGTGGAGACCCTGGAATTATTACCTCATTGTTTGGTGCTGTCAGGAAGGTCTTCGAAGGTAGTTCTTCCCACTGTGCTGGGGGAAGAAAGAGCCTTTCTTAGCAAAGTGGTTTTATCACCATTGCACACAATGCACTGACACGTATCCCCATCCCCCCACCCTCCCAGCCCCCCTTTCAAATTATCAGCCCTGTATCAATTCACATTTCACAGCATGCAAAGTAGACAGAAGCCGATACCCTGCTGTGGCACCATCCAGATAATTCTAGCTCTCATGCCACAGCAAACAGTAAAACATCTTTTCATCTTGGAAACAGAAGACCTCCAATGACTGCATCAGAGCCTCAAACAGAGCTGTCTACCTTCCCCACCTCTGCCACCGATTTCTACCCCCTTGCATCTGTTGTTGTTTTCCCCCCCTCAACAGGCTTCAAAGCAATGGCTTTTTCTCCACATATATTTAAAGGAAAATAATTTAAGACCACAGACAATGAAGGAGAGGGACCCTGGAACGTGTGGGGGACAATAAAAGCATCTTGCTGGCTTGATTGGTTTCTAAGAATGAGTCCCGGGTCCCTTTTCTTCTCAGGTGTCTCTCTTATGAACAATGATGGATTGACCTTTCCCGGTGCTTGTTCCCTTTTCATGAGGAGGCGCGAGGTGCATCCATCACAAGCATTAGCTTTGTGCTAGAGGGCCAGCCACTTTATTTCAGTGGCAGGGGCAAGGATGGAGCTGGACTTAAGACAGGCAAGAGGGTGGGGGGGATGGGCTAGGACCTGCTTTCACTTGGTTCCTCAGGGAGTGAGGAGCAGAGGGAGGGCAGAGCCAATGGGACAGATTCTGCCCCTCCCTCACCTTGCATCATTTCTAAGAAAGAAGGATGGGTTTCGTTTCTAATCTGTGCTCTGGTAAACCCCATCCATCTCTGTGTCTGGCTCGTGGTGTGGAGGGGCACGCTCTTCCCAGACGGGGAGAATTGCTCTGTCTCTTTCACAAATGGAGCAGCCGAAAAAAGAAACAGAGCCATGGATCAAGCGTCAGCCTGAGCTTTCTTTTAAAGGGAAACAAATAGGGAGATAGTAGACTCTGTACCGTGACTCTTGAGACTTAACCTTACAACCTGCTACAGTCGCTGACTACCAGCCTACCCCTAAAACTAATCTTGACTCCAAATCTACTGCTAGCTACAGTAGGTAACTATCATATGTATACCACACACTTGCCTAGAAGCAGCAGACTCCGTTGTATTCTGTGCTGTACCTGTGCACAGTAATACACAGTCCCTGTCCTGAAGAACTTCCAATCTAAACAGACAGGTCAGACAAAGGATGCAATATTATCCCCATTTTACAGATCTGAAGCATGAAGTAACTTGCTCAAGGTCCAATATCAGACTGGGGAAGAAGCGGGAGCTGAATCCAGATGTCTTGAGGAGAAGGGCAGTACCTCAACCACAAGCCCTGCTTATTTCTACACAGCTTTGAGCCCACCTCCAAAGCTACACCTGACCAAATTACAATTAACCCACCTCTGATTGTAAGTGTACCCCGGACTCGTGACTCTAACTATTACCCTGATCTTACCAGTAACCTTATCCTTTCACTTGCATTCTCAACCCCTACTCCCTTCCCAAACCATTGACTACCAACTTTAATCCAGCCCTGCTCCGACAACTCTGCTCCATAACCTATCACTAACCTTGGCTTTAAAAATAACAACGACATCAAAATGCCTCAGAAGTACTAAACAATGTGACATGTTTCTCCAAGTGGCAAAGCCAAGCCTCTGGCAACTGCCTCATTGTCTGTCTGGGTTCTGTAGGGAGAGATATGAAGGGGATTGTTCTTCCTGGAGGGTTTATCCAGTCTCCAGAGGGAAGCTGTGGTTTCTGTTTGGGTTATTCATTTCTACGCTGTACCCTCCGAGCACAATGTGGAAGCTGCAGATTCTGGGTTCGATAGGGAAGAAATCAGTCAAAATGGTAATTTCCAACTTTGGTCTTCCTGCCATGCTTTCAAATGTGTTGCTCTCACCAAGGGTGAAGTTCACCCCTGTGCAAAATTTGAAGGTGGAGTGGTTATAGGGTTCCTGATCCTCCCTAGTTACCAGACAGGACCACGATATGTCGCAGCACCATGGGGAGCATAATCAGCATAGGAACTTCCTGGTTCTGGAGTTTTTTGGTTGTGGCTTAAAGCAGGGCTCTTTGCGTTTAGGTCCTCACACTTCAGATAGCACCAGGCAGGGCCAGCTCCAGCTTTTTTGCCGCCCCAAGCAGCGAAAAAAAAAAAAGATAAAGCTGCAATCGGCGGCACTTCAGCGGCAGCTCTACCACGCCGCTTCATTCTTCGGCGGCAATTTGGCGGCCGGTCCTTCCCTCCGAGAGGCATATGCACCAGGCATATGCACTACTTAAATCTCCGTACAACCATGGACTTAAATACTGACAAGGCCCTGTGCTGTCCCTCTGCAGAGGGGTAAAATCCACCCCTAGGTGCACTGAGCCATGCAGCAGGTCAATACAGTAGCATTTCAGCTTTTAAAACCTGCATTTAATTCCAGACTGCATCACAAGTGCAATATATACACATGGTGGTTTCTCAGACTCATAGACTTTAAGGTCAGAAGGGTTGATAGGTCAGGATGGCACTCCTTTGGCATAGCTAGATGGGGAAAGCATGCATGGTGCTGGGCATCCCTCTGTTTAGCTCTAGCCAATTATATCAGCCCCAGAAAAATCACAAAATTCACCCGAAGATCAACTTAAGCTCCATCTATCTCCCACATATGCGGAGGATGGTCATTCACCTTCTCCGCTTCAGCTATCCACCGCTGGGACGCCACGCAAGGATCCCTGACAATTTACTTGGCAAAGCTGTCAGAGCTGAAGGTGTCTAGAGGATCCTAGCTTCCTCTTCTGCCTGTCTTTTTAATCGCCATTCTTTGAGTGGATGGGCGCTGCCTCCACGTTTCCCTCCCTCTGCTTTACGAAATAGAGCACGGTTGTTTACTGGTGTGCAGCAGCAAGGGTGGAGTCCGTAAACTTTGGGATGCGCAGTCCTTCTGGGGCTAGAAGTCCCTCCTGTTAGAATAAACTGCACCATTTCATCGGGTGTTGTCTTCTTCCTTCCATCAAGTCTTCCCAAATGTAGGCCACGGGCACCCAAAGTAGATTCATTCTCCAAGGGTAACATTCACCCCTCAGTACAGAACCAGGAGCACAAGGCCTATGCACCACTCATGTGCCTAGGGTTAACTGAGATGTAGATGATGCAGCTCCATGAGGAATTTCACCTGCACTTGTGCAATATGCGAGCCTATCACTGTCGTTACTAGTGTTTGTATCACACTAGAACCTAGAGGCCCCAGCTGAGATCCGAGTCTCTACAGCACCTAGCACAATAAAACATGCAATACGAGACAGTCCCTGCCCCAAGAAGCTTGCAGTCTAAGATGAGGGGAGGGCAACAGAGACGTGGAGTGACTTGCCCAAAGTCACACAGCAAAGTTATCAGCAATTCAGGGTGACAGCACCTGCATTCTCCCTCAGTGGTTAACCAAGGACAGTCTCCCTTGGCTTCCTGCTCCCTGGCTGTTACCTCTCCAGGTAGAGACCCACGTCTCTCTCCCTTCTTTGTGGGGTATTCCCAGGCTGCACCGGTCTCTGCCTTCTCTCTGTTATTCCCAGCACAGACAGGTTGCCCAAGGACACCTGCTTTCTTTCTCTTCAGAGAACGCTAGTAGGTGTAATTGCTGCCGTTATAAGTACCATACCGCACTTCCTAGGCAAGCCAGCTTTATTCTTAAGGCAAAAAGCCTTCTAGAGAAAACACATTCAGAACAATAAAAGGACCTACAAGCATGCTAAAAAGATTACCAGAATTAACGTCAATTGTAACATAGTTTCTGGCAGGCTCAGTTCTTCCAACCCCGTCCATTTGCTGGATCAGAAAGAAGGCCATAAGCCCGTTTAAACCCAGGCTATTTACCCCAAAAACCTTTCTTTGTTGGTGGCTCCCTGGAAAATCCAGTCTGAACTAGGATATGCATCAGGACAGAGCCCTGCTTTCCAAGTTCCCAGTCCAATGTCATATGCCTTGGCCCATGTTGCTACGCAGCAGATCACCTCTAGGTCGCTTGCTTAAATCCACCTCCAGTTAGTAGTAAGTGAAATTAATTACCATCTGACAACTGCTGGTCTCAGTCTAATAACCACACGTCAACACAGCAGAAGCATTTGATAGTGCTAACCCTAGTCTTTCCAGATTATGATTTCCAAGTTTGGAGAAAGTTAACTGCTCGCTTGGTTTTGTTGTAATGATAAATTTAATTGAGATTGTTTGTTTCCTATCAGGATGATGAGACCTGTCTGTCTTGGCTGTTATTCAAGGGTTAAACAGAAGAGGTCCAGGGGCCTGTGACCTTGCCATTGTACAAAGCAGACTTTCATGCACATCACCTTCCAATTAGGAACTCCTGTCTCCACTGAGACGTTAGCGATTGCCTGGGGATGAACTTGATGCACTCATAAGCAACTGTGGAGTGTGACCTTTTGGTACCTTGTCAGGAAGAGAGGCCAAGTGTACTAGAGGCTTCAAGTCTCTCTCTCTCTCTCGGTAGTGAACCACTCACCCTGGTATTTCTGATAAATCTCACGGGAAACTTTACACTGTTGCTTTTAACTTCAAAAAGTATCAGTATGGACTGAAAAAAGAGAGAACCCAGCATTTCGCTCCTCCCTTCCCAGGCTGCTGCATGGAAGGTACATGTGATATAACTGCAGAATTCAAAGCACATTTCTTTCTTTAATTTTTGTTTTCTGTCAGTGTTTGGAGGGTGCGGGAGGCTGGGAGTGGGGCAAGCGGGGGATGATGGAGAGATTGAATTAAGAGAGTGAATGCTGTGTCAGCACTTGCTGGCTTCACTTCACTGCATGAGTCTAATAACTGAGTTATAGTTTTTCATTTTGATGAATTCATTTACTCCCGTTCGGCTTTTTATTTTTTTGGCCTTATCAAGGGGTGATTCTCTATAAGCCGTTACAATCAAATCTGCACACGCAGGCCTGTATATGCAGCCTGCCTGGCAGAACCTCAGGCTCCTAGAAGGGTCTCCAGGGAGTGACTTTGCTATGGGGAGTTGATGGAGGGACAGATGGAATGAGGGTTTACAGAAAAAGGCCCCAACCAGTGACCAGATAACCAATGCCCAGGGCTTAGGACTTGCGATCATTTTTGACTGGTACGTTCACACAAAGGTTTTGGGAAGGGGTGGATCTCACCTCTGCCCTCCCTTCTGTAAAAGGAAGGTAAAGATGCCTATCCACCTCATGGCATGGAGTTGTGAGGCTCAGGGGTAGGTGGTGACCCACCTTGCAGAGAGACAGGAGAAAAAAGGTGCAGGAATCTTCCCCCTTCGCTGAGATTATTCACTACCTCAGCCCTTGCACCTACCCAAGTGTTCAGGCTGCTTGAAGGTGGCAAAGACAATGGTGTTATGCTCCCCCAAAAGAGGAGGGTTTAGATAGTGAATGGCACTACGCCCTCTCTGCAAAATCAGCGATGGGGAGGGGAGGGGGTTGGCCTTGACATCCATATGCCAGCCAGAGCATTGGGACAGCTCTGGAAGGTGCAGACATTGTACTGTTTGTATGGGTGTCACCCTCTTCCGTGCACTCCCAATAGCACTGGGTCTGCCTCACTGGTTAGACATGTTGTGCACCAGCTCCCAGGGGGACTATGCAACTCCGCACTCCTCCTATGGGCTGGAGAGCAACAACTGAGCCCTGAAGTCAGGAATACGTGTCAAGTGCTTTGAGCGCCTTGCGTGACGTGTTCTACGAGTGTGGGTGTTATTGTGGGCATCAATGAGCATTCCATGCATAGCCCAGCTGCAGAATATGCAGCCAAGATCTGCAGAGTTGCTCTGAGCAGAGAACAGAAACTAGAGAGTGAGCAGTTTATTATTTGAGAAGAAGGTTGGTCTTGTGGCTAAGGCACAGGAATGGGTCTAGATAGGGCAGCCAAGGTCCATTTCTGGCTCTGCCACAGACTCCCTGGGTGCAGATCATTTAATCTCGCTGTGTCTTAGAGCTCCATTTTAGATTCCCATCTGGGATAATGTGTATTTTCCCCCACCCTTTCTCCGTCTTGTCTAGTCAGTCTGAAAGCTCTTCAAAACAGGGACTGCCTCTTTAATACATGTATGTACAGTGCCTAGCGTAATGAGACTCCAATCTTGGTTCCTCAAGGCACTGATGTAATACCAGTAATAATAGCACTGCTCCAGAATCCAGTGCTGGACCTCCCATTTTCCTTTCCTTCTCACATGCCCCCACCTAGAAGTGCTGGGGCTGCTGTTGCATGTGATCTGTCGCATTATTTTATTTTATTTTATTTTACGGGCGATAATTCATCTAATTACTCAGATGCAGTCAAAAGAGAAAGCAAAATTCTTCCAAAACATCATTAAAATTTATACTCGCCAGCCTCCAAAGTGAGCTCATAAATCTCTCGGCGTTGGATATACCAGTTTGGTGGTATCTGGACGGTATATTTAGACGCTTGGATTTTGGGTTTTGTATTTGTTAATCTGGAGCACTTGCAGGGCTACAGTAATGCACACTTTGATTTTTTTTTTTTAGCATTTCAGATATTTTACAGTAAATTACCTCAGTTTATGGCACTTTTTCTTCCTCACATAATTGTTATAAATAACCTTCAAATGACTTGAAAGCCATAAATATTGCAAAGGAGGAAAGAGTAAGTCACAGAGATTGCAAAGCATACAAAGGAGAACTCGTGCATTGATAATGCAGGGGAGGTTGCCTGGCTGCTTTATTTGTTCCTTTTCCTTCCCCCAAATCATCTCTCGCCTATTTCTTCAATAAATATTCCACTGCAAATAAAGATTTCCCTGTCTGGACGAGCGGGAATTAGGAAGCTGCATATCAAACCGTGCTGATAGGTACTCTCGTTAGATGACAAACGCTAAGCAAGGCTGAGTCTGGTTCAGATTTGGAGAGGAGGATTTCAGAGTGCTGCAAGACATGGTGTGTGTGTGAGGGGGTGTCACTGATTCAATACTGAACCAATGTCCTGGTCTGAGGCTAGGGGGTGCTATGCCTCTGGAGGTGCATATTTCAGAAGAGAAGTCAATCCAGCCGGTTAATGTTAAACTGGCCTTTGATCCCACCTGAAAGAGAGAAGAGCACCCCACAGCATCAGGCTGGGGCACTAATTTGGTACTGAATGAGTGGAACTCATGTTTGGTGCTGTTGGTGCAAACTTAGGGCCTGATCCAATGCCCCAGGAAATCAATATTAAAACTCGCACTGAGTTCAGTGGATGTTGGTGCAAATCCTTACTTGGCAAGGATTTCGTTTTCATTTTGCTATGTCAGCGTTTTGATACCACGGTGATGGAGATAGTAGAAGAACCTAAATAGATAGACAGACAGACATCTAGATGTCTCATTCGTTTATCGGTGGGTGGTCAGGTGTTCTATCAATGCCAAACATAGAAACTTGCATTAGCAGGTGTCCTGGCCCCATCCTCACACATTTAGTGGAGATTAATGAGCTATGGACTGCACAGTAATAATAATAATCCCCTCCTTCCAAAAAGTGAAGCTCAAAATAGCTTGGCCCAACAATAAGCAAATGAAGAGAGGCATGACATCCATCTAGAAGGGCTTGTAAACAGCAAAAAGGGAAAGGTTTCTTTTTTGGGTGGTTCAGTGAACTATATGGAGTAATTGAGCTTCCATTATAGGCTGAATATCAAGGGAAATTTCCTGACAGGGAGATATTTCAGGGAGTGAAAGGCCCACGGCATGAATAATTTAAAGTCAGGCTTGACAAATCATTGCATCCAAGGCACCATGTTGAATTCACTCCTCCATGGAGCAATCCTGACAGTCAGCTTTGAAGGATTAAAAGCTTTGTTTTCTTCCTGGAGAAAACCCACCTGAGTCCAGGTGACAGACAGTGTCATCTCTCTGAGATGCTTGGTCAAGCAGAGATGAAGTTTTTAAAGTTTCTAAGGGTATGTCTTCACTACCTGCCAGATCGGCGGGCAGCGATCGATCCAGCGGGGATCGATTTATCGCCTCTAGTCTAGACGCGATGAATCGACCCCTGAGCACTCTCCCGTCGACTCCTGTACTCCAGCGCCCCGAGAGGTGCAAGCAGAGTCGACGGGGGAGCGGCAGCAGTCGACTCACCGTGGTGAAGACACCACGGTAAGTCGATTTAAGTACGTCGACTTCAACTACGTTATTCATGTAGCTGAAGTTGCATAACTTAGCCCTGGTCTACACTGGGGGGGTGGGGAATCGATCTAAGTTAAGAACATGAGAATGCCCATACTGTGTCAGAACAATGGTCCATCTAGCTTAGTATCCTGTCTCCGACAGTGGCCAATGCCACAGCTTCTGGGATGTGTACAGAACAGGACAGTTGGAGTGATCCATGCCTGTCTTTGCCTTCTGGCAGTCAGAGGTTTAGGGTTGCCTCATGCATGGGGTTGCATCCCTGACCTCTTGGCTAATAACCATTGATGGACCTATCCTCCATGAGCTAATCTAGTTCTTTATTGAACCCAGTTATGCTTTTGGCCTTCACAACATCCCATGGCAATGAGTTCCACAGGTTAGTTGTGCATAGTGTGAAACAGTACTTATTCTTGTTTCTACTAAGCCTCCGACTATTAATTTCATTGGGTGATTCCTGGTTTTTGTATTGTGGGAAAGGGTAAATAATACTTCTTTATTCACTTTCTCCACAACGTTCTTGATTTTATAGACCTCTAGCATATCCCCCTTAGTTGTCTCTTTTCTAAGGTGAACAGCCCTAACCTTTTTAGTTTCTCCTCCTATGGAAGCTATTCCATACCCTTAATCATTTTTGTTGCCCTTCTCTGTACCTTGTCCAATTCTAATATATCTTTTTTGAGATGGGTGACCAGAACTGGACACAATATTCAAGTTGTGGGTGCACCTTGGGTTTATATAGTGGCATTATGATATTTTGTCTTATTGTCTATCCCTTTCCTTACGGTTCCTAACATTCTGTCTGCCTTTTTTCACCTCTGCTACACACCGAGCAGAAATTTTCAGAGAACTGTTCATGGTGACTCCAAGATCTCTTTCTTGAGTAGTAACAGCTAATTTCAAACCTATCATTATATATACGTAGTTGGGATTACGTTTTCCAATGTGCATTACTTTGTATTTATCAGTGTTGAATTTTATCTGCCACATGGATTGGCCACAGGGCTTTGCTCCTTGAAAAGTCACTGCCCAAGAAGAGGAAGGATTTGCTGGCTGCTGGAATACAATGTCCTGCAGGGTCCAGCGCACCTCTTTGGAAAGCAGCATTGTCTACTGTATACGTACTGACCCTCCACAGGGATAATGGCTCCTTCCGGACCAAAGCACAGCTCAATAACCAATTGAGCTAAGGGAGGAATAACTCCCTTAGCTCCTAGATGTTGTAGGCTTTTATCCTCTTATGAGGACCAGCCACTACAGGAGGACATGACATACACTCTGCTAACGTTGGCTACATATTGAGCATTAGACAGGGAGTCAAAAGAGCTGGGATCTCTTTCAGTCCCTGCCATTGACTTGTTTTATGACATTGGGCAACTTATTTATCCTCTATATGCCTCGGTTTCCCCCATCTATACTATGCAGATAATGAGAATTACTTTCAATAGGCAAGCACTTGGAGATCAGCTGCAATGTCAAGTATTATGTACTGTAGTGGGATGCCACAGTCTCTGAGGGGAAGTTTTAACAGAAGAGTTGGCTCAGACCTAGAATTTGACCCAAAAAACCTTTTTCATTTGAAAAAAAGTCCATTCAAATAAATATTTGTAAATTTCCAGGAGAATTTGTTTCTTTTGATGTTTTCTGTTTTGTTTGTTTATTTTATGAAAAAAAAACACTACAATGTATAGCTGACACTTTTTGGTTTTTTTTTATTTCCTACCAACCTTTCTCTCCCTTTCTAGTCAAAGCAGGGGTGGAGGGTGAGAATTTCTAGAAAATACAGATATGTTTTTCCTTTTAATTTTTTTCACGTACCATTTTTGCCCAGCTGTAGTCAGGAGTTAACTCCACTGAAGACAATAGAATTGCACCCATATCACACTAGTGTGGGAGAACAATTAGACCCAAGGGCTCTTCACAGGTCTTATAAACTTTGTTGAACCCTCTGAATTTTGGGCTATTCTTCCACACGGCATCTCCCGGAATAAGAGACACAGACATTGGGCGAACGTGTCAATCCAGCTGCGAGACCAAAGTTCTGAAGTGCAGAAATGGCAGTTGCAGTTGCCCTCTGAAGTACGGCTAATCAGCACGGCCGCACAAGGTGTGCTCTGGGTGACTGTGGCTTATGTTTCCCATCCCAAACAGAATGAAAATTAGAAACGAACAACAGCAGAAGAGACGATGCTACCGAGATTTGACGGGGACTCAGCGCTGTAGCTAATCATATGGTTGTTTATATTATGTGCTGGCTGGAATGACTAGGCTCCTTTTCCCATTACAGGATATCAAAAGCTTGCATTGTACAGTATTTCAAACTTATGAGGTTTAATGAGGACTCGCTAGAGGGAATTGAGTAGCCATCAGGGAAGCGAGGCACTTGCCGTTTTCAAACAGCATGTCACTTTGCTGATTTATGTCAAGATGTGCATAGATAATTCACTGCCAAGGCATCCTACTAATCCTTTAGATTATGCATTTGTGGAGTCATCAGAACAGCCTCCTCCTTTGCTGCGCAAAGGGGCACAATAATTCGTTTATGCACATTCCAATCAGGGGGAAGATTCATAAGCTACGTCTAAGAGGAATGGATCAACGTGCTTTTGACTTTTATGCAGAGAGGTTGGCTCCTGGGATTTTGAAATAAATATTTGATCTTTAAAGATCATTTTGTTGCTTGTAGCAGTCAACACAGCCAGGTTTTTAGTGTTTGTTTATGGTTTACACCATATGATTCAATAAACTCTGGCTGAGAAACATGTGCATAATTAAGTTTAAAAGCCAGTCCCAATTCTATTCCAGTACTGGTTTTTCAAATCATGGTTTATGCAACAAATTCTGTTTATTGCTAATGGGAATTTCACCCCTCCCCCATTAATTCATTGAATCAAGGGTTGCTGGAATTTTAAAATCATTTTAGTAAAGCATTCTCTGATCAGCAGTGTCTATAATTGTTCAGGACACTGCAGAAAGGGACATATTCTTTCTATAGACTTACATGGCCCTTGATATTATGAATTAACTAACTTCTATAACCTCCATGTCATGGAGGGAAGCATTATTATCCCCATTTTCCAGATGACAAACTGAGGAAATGAGAAACTAAAGCCCAGATTCTCAAAGATGTTTGCAATCAATGGGAGTTAGGAGCCGAAATACTTTTGAGGATCCAGGCCTAAGTGACTTGCCCAAGGTCACACGGGGAGTCTGTGGCAGAGCCAGGCATTGAATTCAGATCTCCTGAGTCCCTGTCTAGTGCCAGAACCTCAAGCTCACCCCTCCTCTCTTTCTGAAACTACTCAGCCCTGAGGTTTTCATTTTGGATGGATTTCTTCTAATACATTGTGTATTTTCCTGTGCACATTTTTAATTGTTATTCTAGACACTTCTAAGGCACCCCACATTTTATTTATCTGGATGCTCTGACATGCATCTAGCAAGAGCTATCTCTGTAGGTATTTCTATGTCCCCCCCTCACTGCAGTATCTGAGCCATACAAACATTAGTGACTTTGGCCTCACCACTAGAGCTGGTCAGCAATTGACCCCACATCGCACAAGGAATTTATAGAAGAGCCAAAAGTTGAATCTAGATCTCCCAAGTCCTACTCTAGTGCTTTAACCCCAAGAGAAGCCTTCCTCTCTCTTAGCTATTCCTCCTTCCTAGTGATGCTCATTGGCCCAGTGAATCACCCCTTTTTAATATGCCACCTGGTCCTCTGCCTTCAATCTGCCTTTCCCCGACCATTGGAAACAGTTGTGAGGGAAATCAGTGCTCGTATTCACTAGTGCATCTTGCCCAAACACACGGGCGCTGGATTGAATGCCAGAACAGCGGGAACTTGAGAAACCCCGTTAGGAACAGACAGGGGCCAGGGAAAGATCTGATGAGGAAGGATGTGGCTTGGCAGTGTTATGGGATCCATCCATGGAGGGCTCAGGAGGATTGTAACCCCAACATCCAGAGTAGTGCAGGTAAGAGGTCACCTGGTAAAACCAATGGGCAAAAATTAAAAATAATTTGTGTGTGTGTGTGTGTGTGTGGGGGGGGGGGTTACCATTGTTTTAGCTGAGCCCCCAGTGCTCACACGGGAGAGAGTTTGGCTAAGCGGTTCTGCTTTTGGTTCATCTTTGCTGCGTGACCCTTTCTCTACTCTCTCTCCTTACCGTTGCTCTGCCAAAGCCTGGTGCCACACGTCCAAAAAATGTCAATCTACAGAAACCTCTGGAACAGATTCTCAGGCTGCAAATGGGAGGAAAGCATACAGCAACAGTGACACCCACAGCAGCTAGCAGCAAAGTGTCGCAGCGTGCAATGTTTTGCAAGCCCAGAGCCAAGCATGCACATGCCAGCTGCCCTTTCCATCCTGAACCTCCCCACTACGCTCAGACAGAAGTGTAGCCCTGTTCAATCAAATTCAGCCAGGCATGGCTGATGTTTCATTCTGCAGGGGGATTCTCTTGGTTGTCCTGGAAATCAGGAAGCTACAGTTCTGGCTGAATGAGCTGCTCCCCCTGCTTATCCAGCCCGAGCTCAGAATGCAGGGCCAGGTCCTCAGCTGGGGCGAACTGGCAAAACTCCATTGAAGCCAAATCTCTTTTTCAAAAGAAAAAAAGGGAGGGGGATTCTTTAAGAGACAGGTTTCGATACTGTTCCTCACACTGAACAGCACCTTACTCCATATCCTAGGGTTGTGAGCTCAATCCTTGAGGGGGCCATTTAGGGATCTGGGGCAAAAATCTGTCTGGGGATTGGCCCTGCTTTGAGCAAACTAGATGACCTCCTAAGGTCCCTTCCAACCCTGATATTCTATGATTCTATATTTAACTCCCTTGGGTCTGTCTACATGGCAGGAAAAGGTGCTCTTTAAAATTGGGTGAGCTGAGCTCACAGGAAACCTTAGCCCCTCAAATCCTTCTCAACACACTTGTTTAGTTGCATTAGCTAGTTATGTTGCTACAGCATTACCTGCTAAACGTAATTGATGTTTAAAGGTGTTGGGCTATATCTGTGCCAGTGTAAGTGGGCTTTCCAGCTGTGTTAAGATCACTTCATAGAACTTACTTTATTTTTTAAAACTGAGCAAGTAAAAATTTTAAAAGCGTTGCCCACAGAGAACTGCGGGACTGCTTTCACCATGCCCATATAGTTAAAGCAGTACAACCCAGATAGTGTGGATGCAGTTATATGGGTCTAATAATAATAATAATAATACCTCACTGTTATGTACAGACTGTCATTAATAGCTCTCAAGTGCTTTATAAACGAGGTCAATATCAGTACCCCCATTTTACAGATGGGGAAACTGAGGCCCGGAGATTTGCTCAAAAATCACCCAGCAGGCAAGTGGCAGAGCTGTGAATAGAAACCAAGTCTTCTGGGTCCCAGTTCAGTGCTCTGTCCAATATGCATCATGGCTTCCTACAGGAAGGGTAATAAGATATACCACTATAGAGCCCTTTTATACCAGTATCACCATGCTCACACTAGGGATCATACAAATATAACTAAGTGCGGGGGGGGGGGGGAATCACACCCCTAAACCAAAATAGTTATGCTGGTAGGGAAACTGTGTAGATCAAATCTTATTCATCGTGAAGAGTGACTCAAAAGGGCTATTTGTGGAGAAACTCTTCATGTAACTCACCAGGATTAACGGTATTAGAATCTGGCCGCCCCAAAATATATTAGATACAAATCGTTTGCCCAGCTCTAGCTGTGGCCATCTGAAGAACTACGCTAACAGCTTGTCTACACTTAGGGGGCTGCCATGGCACAGCTGTAGTGCTTCGTGAAGACGCTACCTAAACCGATGGGCGAGCTTCTCTCATCAGCAAAGGTACTCGACCTCCCCAAGAGGTGGCACCTAGTGTCAATCGGAGAAGCCCGCCCATCGACATAGCGCTGTCTACCCGAGGGAAAATCCACCCCCCTGAGCGACGTAGTTATACTGACATACGTTTGTAGTGTAGACCAGGACTGAGAAACCAATGGTGAGGATTGGAGGTAAAATTCTAATGGGCATCCTGATAGCTCCGACCCAGTTGCAAGGCTTTGAACACTTGATCTATCGTGTCTGACCAGCCCCAGCTGAGGGTATGTCTACATTGCATCTGGGAGGTGCAATCCCAAACTCGGGTAGACGTACAAGCACTACCTTTGATTTAGTGCACTAAAAATAGCAGTGTGGCCATGGCAGCACAGGCTAGATGCCTGAGTCCAACCCCATCCAAAATCCTAGGGACACACTTGGATAGTTAGCCTGAGCCGCCGCCTGCTACTAACTCAATCAAATCTGTGCTTGTGCATCTACCTGAGCTGGGAATGACATATCCCAGCTGCAGTATAGATTTACCTGAGAGAGTAAGTGGAGCAATCTCTGAACAGAACCAAGCCTCTTAAAAAAAAACCCCAAGTGACTCCAGCATTTCCAGTTCAATAGTGAAGTGAAGAGGAATGTAATCCAGGTGCCGTAACTGCTATCTAGGCTGTTACTTCCTAGTCAATTACCACCTTGTGTCTGATAGCTTTTGTCTGGAAAGGCTGTAGAACAGTGTTTATGGTGAGAATGACTAATTTCATACACAGTTTAACTAGGGTGGCTCAATCAAACTGTTCGCTCCTATGAAATTTGATGGTGGGAAATGATTACCATATAAAAAAGATTTCACTCTGTTTGATTCAATGATTCCTACAGAATGCCTATAGCATCATTTCATGGCTGTGAGCGTTAATTTCGCGACAGCCGCCTGTAATTGGGTGCCAAGGAAAGTGAAAGGAGCATGGTAACTCCCCCTCCCCCACTTCTCCCCATAGATTTGGCTTCTCCAGGGGTTTGGATGATGATTGAATCTCACTGGGGTGTGAATGCTTGGCTGAAAAGTTTAACTTTCTGCTCTGAAAACTCACATAATAGGAAATAATAAATTACATTTCCCATTTGCTCCTAGACGTAACAAGGAGTTCTTCTAAGCTCAGCCCTTTTTTTTTTTTTTTTTTTAAGTGCTTCCAGACTCACTGGGTGAATCCAAAAAAATTTATGAGCAGAATGAAAAGTGCTGCTTCCTCTTTTTTTCCCTCCAGTTCATCTGCCTCCATGGCTGAGCATGTTTTTGGCTCTGAGTGCATCTTACACAGTAAGTCGATCATTTAAGTTAATAATAATAAGACGTAGTACTTATCTAGCACTTTACATCTTCAAAGTGCTGTACAAACATTAACTTATTAATTGAGTTACACTGAAGCGGCTTTAAAAGAAAAAAGTGTGGAGGAAAGGGGGAATTTGCCTGATTTCCTCCCTTTTTGTTCCTTATTATTCCACACTTCTGAAGCTAACATACAAGCTCACCCATCCCACCAGCTTAACAGTACTAAATAATAGTGAAGTACTCTACAGTAACTATCCAGAACACTGCAGCTTTTAGGGTTTGTTCAGAGACCCCATCAACTATTATTACCATTATTTATTACTAGTGTTGTGCTAGCAGTGGGCTAGGTATTTTATACACCGCAATCATGAGATGTGCTAGAAAAGCCAAGGTAAACCAGAAAGACTAAGTAGATGTGGAGAATAGGAGATGTGCATTCAATTCCTGTGACCTGGCACAAGTAACAGATCTCTCTGCGCCACAATCCTCCATCTGTACAATGGGGCTAGCATTATTTCCTTTGTCTGTCCCAGCTTTTTAGCGTGTAAGTTTTTTGGGGCAGAGACTGTCTCTCATCATGTACAGTATATGCACAGCATCCAATTCCAGTCGCAACTGGGGTATCCAGGAGCTATCAAACCATGGTTACTGGTGAGAAGTATTAGGCTATGAAACAGCCTCCTGAGGGAATGGATAGGATCCCCATCCCTTTGGTCTCTTCAGCTGCATTGGACAAAGCAATAGAAAGCAGATTTGTATGGGCTAGCACGCTTTTGCCAAGGGAGGACAGAGGAGATGGAATAGAACAGAACTTTATCCTCTCCATCCCTACCTAATGACCTTCCACTCATTTAGTATGGAAGGTTAGGGTACTGGCCTAGGCCTTAAGAGACCTAGGTTTAGTTCCCTGCTCTGCCATAGACTTCTTGTGTGTCCTTGGGCAAGTCACTTGGCCTCTGTGTGTCTCCATTCACCATCTGTACAGTCGGGATAATGGCATTTCCTCACCTCACAAGGGGCTGTGAGGGTAAATGCATTAAAGAGGGTGAGGTGCATCACTGTGGTGATGCCATATAAGTACCTTGGATAGATAATGGATTCTAGCCTCACAACACCCCAGTGAGGTAGGGAACTATTTTAACAATGGGGAAAATGAAGCGCAGGCTAGATTAAACAATTTGTCCAGGGTCAGGAAGGACTTCAGTGAGTGAACCAGACATAGAAGGCAAGTCCTTCGGAGTCTCAACCCGGCATCTCTCCACTGGATGATTCTTCTTATGGATAGTATCACCTGTCTGAGACTATGATCTGTATAGGGATGCGACGCAGTCCCCTTCACTTCCTGGCTCTTATCATTCCACTTAGAATGGATCCTTGTAAACAAACATTCTTTTTTTTTTTTAAACATCTACAGTAGCCTTAATTGAACAGCCTTGCTGCATCATTACAGTGAGCCGAGGGCCATTTCTTGTCAGTTATTGAGCTATTTAGCAATTATTTCTTATCATTAGTTTGCAAATTTGACAGCATTCAGGCCCTGTTTGCCGAGTGGCAGAGACAGGTCTTGCGGGTCGGTCTCTGAATAGGAAGAGAGGAGTTTAACAAGGTATTAAGGTCCTTCCTGCTGCCTGCCTCTCTGGAGGTTGGGGGAACACGACTCCCCAAGAAGGAGAAATGTTTGGTTACTCCACAAAAAATCTGTTGCCCAGCACAGATCCTGCCTAATGGCGTGTTTGCACTGTGGTTAGCTAATGAAAAGCACCATTTCCAGCCCTGCTGGGGAAAAGCCTCATTAACATGAGCAGCCATTATCCAACAAAGCAGGGCACAGGGCATTGGGCATAGTATCATAATTTTCAAAAAGTACAGATGGCACTGGATAATTAAGCAATGATCTCAGAGACACTAGCTCTGACTAGCCCTTGTGAATCGCTTCTATTTTATTTTTACAGCAAAAAGTTCTTCCTCTGGTCTGGAGGGGAAAACAAGAGGTATCACTACTGCCCTTCCACCTGTGAGAGAACCACTTGCCTTCCACACAAGGGCCCTTTCTTATGCTACCTTCTGGGAGAGGGCAACAGACTGTGGGATGGAGCGCCACCTGGGGACCTGCACATCTGCAGTAATGCCACACTTCAGAGAAGAGTTGCTGCTCTGTTCTTCAGATGGGACTTTGGCAGAATGTCCCCATCTCAGGGAGAAGTTAACAATCCCTTGGCCCAGTGGGAATAACCTTGAGTGTCCTGGCTTGCTCAGTGGAGCCATTTCAGCTCTCCAGAGTTGTGTGTGAGCTGCTATCACTATGTAAGTGTGAAATGTAAGCGCCTGATCTCAAGCTCTTTGAAGTCAATGGGAGTCTTTGGAATGGGCCTGAACAGAATTGCAGCTTTCTCCCTCATTGCTTTGTAAAGTGCTTTGGAATACAGCACCTTGGGTATGAAAGAGGCTATATAAAACTAAATGCTGTTCCATTGTGTGGTTTTGCATTGCCCTACCTTGCATTATGCTGTGCTGTTGGCTTAAAAATGCTTTGAACAAAGCCCCTCCATCAAGGGAGCTCTAAAATGTGGGTGAATGGCACCATAATACAATGTGGGCATTTCTGCATCTGGTGTTGTGGGCTAAAAGGTTGGTTGTATCCCATCCAAGCACCGCAAAAGCCAAAATCCACTGAAGGCCGTGTTTCTTTTCCCAGCCTCAAAATAAATGTTCAAACTTGTTGAGAGAGATTAGATACAATTTGCAAGGAAGGGAGGAAAATAAGGCCATCAAAGTAGATGAATTATTCAACTCCCGCGCTGCAGAGTGAGCATTATCAGGTAACGATCTATAATTATTAATAAATAATTTAGGCTTTAATAGCTAGGAAAGAAATGCTTAATTGCATCATAACATAATTAATGGAATTAGCTTCTATGGATAAAATGAGGAATTTCTCTCTCGCTCTCAATCTTTTTCTCCCCAAGTAAAACAATCCTATTTTCTCTAAAACTCTGTTGGTTAATTATATTCCGCTCAGGTGTAAATATGATGAGCTGTTCAGATAGATTCAGGGTTTGTTTCCAGCTCTATGGTCTTGTGGTTAATGAACTAGACTAGGGCTCAGGGGATTGACACTGGGGGCCAGGGAGTCTAGTTCCCAGTTCTACCACAGACTCAGGGTCAACTTGGGCAAGGCACTTCAGTGGGAGTTAGGCACCTAAAAACCTGGCTCTTAGGCCAAGCTTTTCTAAAGAGACTAGTGATTTTAGGTGCCTGACTTGAGACACCGTAAAGGGAGCCGGTGTTCAGAGGGCAGGTGCTTAGGCCCTTCTGAAAACCAGGCCCTTTTAAAGTGCCTCAGTTTGTACAACCAAAATCCAGCCAAGTCACATACAAGTCTAAACCCATTGCTAGGTAGCACCAACAAACCCAAATAAAAGTCCAAACAAACCAGTCTTCAAACAAATAGGTCTTCTGTCCGTCTCAGGCTCCTGTTTGCCTTACCTCAGAGCTTCCTCAGCAGGAACCAAACCTGATCCACTAGTGTTTTTCCTCTGTCTTTCCCAGGTATTCTCTCTGTCAGAGAGACCCATTCCTCAGCATTCTTCTCCACAACTGAGCTCCGCCAGCCTACTTATAAGGCCAGGCTCTGCCTTGTGGCCAGAAGGCAATTAGCAAATCACCCCCCAGGTACTGAGTATGACTAATTGGGGTTTTCTGGGTTAAGCCCCATCACACTATTATACATTTATATGCTATGGTAGTGTCTGCAGGCCTCAACTAGGTCAGGGGGTCATTGTGCTTGGAGCTATACAAGTCGATGGTAAATGATAGTCCCTCGCTAAAGAGCTCATAGTCTAAAATGACAAGACATTACAAGTGGATGAGACAAGCACACAGGTTGGGGTGAGGGCATGGAGGCAGGATAACAAAAATAATAGGGTGTGCACCATGTGTGGTCAGTTGGGAGCAGGAATCACAATTAGCCACCTGCATACTTGTTAGTAGTTGTAATCACCTCAGTTCTCCTTCTGTAAAATGGAGATAATTACACTTCCTTTCCTCCCACCCTTTGTCTGTCTTATCCATTTACACTGCAAGTTCTTTGCAGCAGGGACTGTCTTTCACTAAATGTCTGTACAGCGCTCAACACAACGGGCCCCTGATCTCAGCTGGGGCCTCTAAACACAGCTATAACAAGCTAATAATAACTAAGGAGCAAATCTTAAACTCAGCACGTAGCAGTGAAATTCATCCTTATTCAAAGAAGCAGCCCAATGTCTATGTACCAATCAAGTCTCATTTCGAGGGTCTGAGTGGGACTCAACCAGTGTCTTAAACAGCACTTAGGTTGTAAGTTAATTCAGGCAGGGACTGGCTTTTTGTTCTGTATCTGTATAGCGCCTAGCACTGTGGGGCCCTGGTCCAGGATGGTGTTTCCTGGGCACCACTGCAAGAAGAAGAAGAAGAAGAAGAAGAAGGATTTCAAATGTTGACCAGTTCCAGCATGTAGGATTTGTGTCACCCTGCCTATAGGGGTGGGTTTCACCCAGCTTGAGCAACCAGGCTATATGCAGGGTGATGCAGCTGAGCTGGGGGAAGAAATCCCCCTCCTCAAGTCAGCAGATATGCAGAAAAGCCACTATTGCCCCAGTAGTTCCTGTGACTGCTGTTCCCCTCTAAAGAAAGAAATGACTGGGGGGGGAGGGTTGTCCAATAGCCCTGCTACCACCCCCCAAAGAACCCTGAGCACTAAGGTACAGCAAGATCGCAGTCTGGTCCTAAATCAGTACTGTACCTCGTCCCCAATTCAAGAAAGCACGTAAGCCCTTTCTTTAGAGCCCTTTCTGAACAGGGGTTCTCTTCTGAAGCCCACTGAAATCAATGGAAAGACTCCTTTTGACTTCAATTGGCTTTGGATCAGGCTCTTAGATTGTAGGCCTTTTCCAGCAGGGACCGCATTGATTAGGACTTCTAGGAGCTGCTGTGATAGAAAGAAAGAAAGAAAGAAAGAAAGAAGCAGCTATACCAGATCATTATAACACTAAAAATAGAAAACAAAAGTTGGTCCAATAAATATTATCTCACTCCCCTTGTCTCATTGATAATAGAGTAAGCCTACTAGAATATGACTCCATGCTTTGTATCTATGGTTGCAGAAAAAATAGTATGTCATTATGTATTATTTAAGGAATAGTGCATGATCATTTATTAGGGACTGTCCTGTAGTGATGCACATGCCCAAGGGAGCAGAGTTAAAACGGCACAAGCAGCCTTAGCTTTGTCATTCAGCGCTTAACCATGCACTCCTAATGGTCTTTTAATGTATGGGCGGGGGTAGCATGGGATTATATTATTCCTCTCCCTCTGTGGTTATTGCCCAATATTACTCCGTGGCTGAGGAGATTAAGTGGCAACACTCCACAGCTGTTGTCGGCACAGCAGAAATGGCCTGGGCCCCCTGCCTATCCAACATCTGCCCAACAGCATGGAGCCGATTCGGGCTTTGCAGCCCTGTGGTGGGCAGGCTGACATTCCCAGATAGTGCAGCAATGTTAACAAAAGCAGGGCCCTCATGCATGGCCCATTCACGGGGCTTTTTATTAGGCAATCATATATTTTCATTAGTTATGGTGATGAAGCACTTACACTTTATGGGATGTTTTAGTGCTTAATTTCACCGTGCTTCCTGATTACTTTGCTGACATTTCTGGGTGACGTGGACCATTTTCCCCTTCTGCAAAAAGGGAACATTGTCAGCAATAGCGCAGCCGTAAATGGAGCCAGCACCCATCTGCTAGTGATGGGAAGTAGCCCATTAAAAGCTGTGAACTCAATTGTGAAGCCTTTTCATAATTAATATACTTTACAACATGCACCCCCGCCCCGCTCCAATAATACCACAAGCTAATTGTTTAAGCAAGGCATAGACAAGCAAAATGCTTTGCTAGGCATTTGCCACCTATCATATGTCTGGGATGCAGCAGAGCTGCTGAGATGATTGAAACAGGCAGCTATATTTAATCTCCAAGGGCCAGGTCCTCAGTTGATGTAGATCCTCAGGCTTAGCTCCATTGGAGTCAATGACTCTAGGCTGAGGATTTGCTCCTGAATATATATAGTTCTCACCTGCAGTGCCCTAAACCTTTCACCGCTGGAGAACTAACCACTGCACAAATCATTTATGATTAGCAATCTCCGCCCAGGAGAGATTCAGGGCTGGAATAGCAGAGGGTGGTGCAGGTCAGGATTAAGGTGCACAAGCAAAGTTGTGTGAGGTGCTTAGGACCGGACTGGGAGGGTGGGGAAGCTGCAGGTCAGGACTGAGGCCCCTCAGCAGACCTTGTGCATGGGGATCCCAGGATTGGAATAGCAGGGAGTGACAAAGGCAGGGAGTGAAGAGACCTGGTGGAGCTGTGCGTGGACTGGACCCCCACAACGAGCCAGTACTGAGAGCATGCGGAGTCGGTCGATGCTACGCCCGGCTCATGAGACAGCTCATGGTGTCTGACACCATCAGGTGGTCCAGAGACATTTATACGGAACACATCACAGGACACTGTCAATACCATATTGAGTAATCGAGACCGCCGACCAGGGAAATAAGCCACTTCCTTCCCTGACGAACCAAGGGTCACACCCCACCCATGTACTTATTCACTACACTGATACTGACTTGGACTCTTAATACATTCCATGGGTGGCATACCCGAGCCCACTTATCCACTGATGCTCTAAAAACTCCCGCACCCCAATCTGGGTCTATGCTGGTTATGTGATACGTATGTATCTCTTCATCCTTGTAACCGATACCTGTAACCCCTCATAACTCAAACCGGACCCCAGATGTACAGTACCTTCCCTCTTAACTTGTGTATATTTAATTTTAAACATTATCTTTAATAAATTTTTTATTCCTGGCTCTATCTAGTTGATGTGTCACTTGCAAAAACCACAAGCCCGCCTCTTCCCCGTCGATATCTCTGAATGTAATTACAGTTTGGTCTTGCTTCTGGAACTGACATTCCCTTCCTGTCAGCTTGTGCCCACAGCTGTTTCACCCACTGTGATTTTTTTTTTAAGGAAACTTCCTGGCAAGATTTCTCTCTCTGTCTTTGTTCTCTTTCCTCTTTGGAGTTGACCCTGAGTAAGGCTCCTCCTGTTTTACCTTCTCTTGTTTCAATTTGCTCAAGAATATCAGCGAGTGTGGTGCCTTGTGCATCGCTGTGCCTTTGTCTAAACATAGGATAATTTATCATTCCTCCTTGTATATTTGACGACTCCAGTAAAGAGACCCACCAAAAATCATTTTCTCCCCCAATTCATGGCAATGACTTTCACAAACAGAGAGATAGATCCACTCTCACATCATCCCAGCGGGGTGGAATGTGGCAGCTATTAACCAGCTGCAAATGCAGTATCATTACCTAGCACTTTAGAATGGGAACTGAAGAATGATTCCTTCTTGGACTGAAGCCTCCGGGGGAAATTTAGGGTTGTAACAGGCCATTCGGATAATACCCCACGCTCTTGCAAACTATCCCAGAGTGAGCATGGGTGCTCAGAAGCTCATCTAAAATAGGGTTTCTCCATCAGCATGGCTTTGGCACACTACATCTGAGCTAGATCAGTTGCCCATTCCTCTCTCTACAGGGCCATCCATATACTGACCAAGCCTGCTATTGCTTATCTTATGAGATCTGACAAGAATATAACCTCTGGTTGAACAGCTGCAAGCTGTCAATGATGTTATTAAATATCCACCGTGAAACTCATAGCCAAGGAAAGTTCAGCTGGCTTTGGGACCCATTAGAAACACACAACTAAGCTCCGGTTGATTATTTGGGTTACAGGAGGGTGTAGAAGCCCCAGCCAAAATGAGGGCTCTGTTGTCCTGGGTGTTGTATGCACATGTAGCAAAAAAACAGACCCTGCCCCCAAAGCTTACAATCTAAATAGACAAGACAGGTGAAGGGTGGGAGAAAGGAATTATCGTTATCCTCGGGGAACTGAGATGGAGCTATTGAGTCTGAAGTCACTGGGAGCTGCAGGTGGTCAGTACCCTTCCAGACTCAGCCCCTGTGGGTACGTCTAGACTGCAGCTGGGCATGAGCCTTCCAGCCCAGGCAGACAGATTCCAACAGACTCAGGCGAGCGGTGCATGAGCGAGCGCACAAAAACCAGCAGTGTGGACATTGTGGCTTGAGCACAAGTGGCTAGCCTGAGTCGCAACAGTCACACCGCTATTTTTAGCACTCTAGCTCCCACACTGCTACACAAATCTCTCTACCTGGGTTGGGAGGCTCGTTCCCACCTGCGGTGTGGACACATACCCATGGTAACTTACCCCCAAACACTCAGGGATTTGTAGTATGGCTAAGAATTGAACCTAGATCTCCAGAATCCCAGTTCAGCCGTTTAAGCATCCTTCCTCCGGAGGTCACATGAGCTCTAGCCAGCGACTTTTGTCTCCTATTTGCCTCTTGAAATTAAAGCTGAGTCATTTCTCCGACCTTTGACCTGCTTTTTGTATATATATCTTGCAAACAACTGAACCAGGGGGGACAAATGCAACCTCCCCCCACCCAACGGTGACAGTTTGCAAAGCGTTGCCAAGCTTAATCGCCCCCATTAAGCAATTATTGCAAATGAAAGCAGGGACTGTCGGCAAACTCAGCCTGCTCTCAAATGAAAAGCAAAAGGGTTAGACAGCACTGGCTGCTCTCCGCTTTCTAGTTTGGGGATCAAACTACATTCCTATCATAAAAGGTTTCCAGGCTCATGAATAATAAAGTGACTGACAATTGCGGCATTAACTCTATCTCAGATTTATACATTAATATCTCACTTGCTTCCCACCCACTCTTTGCCTCCCCCATCCATGACTCATAATTTATTTACAAAGCTTTTCCGTGTTTATCTGAATGAAATACTGAGACAATAGGTCACCTAGCAGGCACCTGTAGCCTGCAACAGCCTTGATAAAGCTACCACCTTGAGGCTCTTTTCAAGGGGGAAAGGGTGTGTTTATTTGCCGGGCTATATTTTTTCACTTATGGGCATTTTCTGCCACTCTCGAGGGGAAGGGGAAAAAACGCTCCATGAATTATGAATAAGCAGATGCGATTCAGTCCGGGGCCTTTTTTTTTTTTTTTCCCACGGTAAATTTCCAGTAACAAGCCAGCCAATGGCAGTAAAGTAGAGGGATTGAAAATGATTTCAAAGGAGTCTTATCATGCTGGGGACATATGCACATTGAGCCTTGTAGATAGGATGAATGTAGGTTCCTTTTTGTGGGAGGAAGACAAATATATATACAGGTTTTTTTTATTTGCTTTCTGCTTTTCCTTTTGGTTGCTTTTTGATTGTCCAACCTGTCAGCATTTCCTCATATGGGCTTGGTGCCTTCAAGAACTAAATAAATATCTCCCTTAAAGGAACACCGTCAGTGTAAAAATCAGGCAAACACGATGTGTGTTTCTTAAAATAAAATAAAAATCCTTGCCAGCATTTCTAATAATATTGTAGATTATTAAAATGGAAAGAATTTTAATACTTAAATTTACTTCTCACTATTTGTGCAACATTCATGTACAGAATCAACAATGGGTGTCTAAGATAGATAGATAGATAGATAGAGAGGGGGTGGGGATGAGATAGATAGATAGATAGATAGATAGATAGATAGATAGATAGATAGAGGGGGTGTTTGGGGATAGATAGATGAAAAAATTCTTTCTTTCTTTCTTTCTTTCTTTCTTTCCAAAAGAGAGACAGCACTGTGCTCTGAAGTTTGCATCAGAGCTGAATTCCCCCAGCTGTTTGGCCTCGGGTGTTTTTTTGGGCCATTGTAAACAATGGGCGACAGTCGTAAAGGCCAGATTCTGTCGACCCCCTGCATGGGTGTGTGGGTGAAAGGTGCAATAACGACTTTCCCTGTCCCATAATAAGTGATGCAACAGGAAGGCGGAGCTGTAGGAATGAGGTCTTTACTGAGTATATGCCAATGCTCTAGTCTAGAGTTTGTGTGCAAGCAACCTGGCCCCAGTTTTCATTGCTGAACTCCCTGGTGCCACGCCAAACTAGGGCCTGACCCTCTTTCTCCAATTCCACTCATCCTACTACACCCCCTTCCTAGTCACCCTGCTCAGGGGCCATCCAGACTGTCAACAGAGAGCCCCGTCCTTACTCCCAGCCAGTGCCCCCGGAGAGGGTGCAGGGCAGGTCAATGGATTGGCATTGCAGATACAATGGGGGGGAATGTCGTGCACTCTTCACGAGTGGCGGAGTACAGTGGGCAAGCCAGTATGAATGGCCCAGGAGGAACTCTGTCTATGACACAGCCCCATCTAACTTCCCTGAATGCACACGGGTCATGGACTAACAGAAAATCTGGATCCAGCCCCAGCCCTGCATGACCAGAGTACCTGAGGCCCTCACACTATTTATCCTCGCAGCCCCCCTGTGAGATGGGGAAGTGCTGTCATCCCCATTTTACATGTGGGCAACCGAAGCACAGAGAGGCAAAGCGACTTGCCCTACGGCACCCAGGACAGTGGTGGCAGGGCAGGGAATTGAACGCAGGTCTCCCACGTCTAATGCCCCAAACACTAGACCATCCTCATTCCGCATTAGACCCCACCGAGCTGTGATAGTGGCCACCAAAGCTTTCGGTTGGCTCCTTCGCTGTATGGACTCTTTCCCTCCCACTCTTTTATTTTCAAAAGTTTAGGCCAATGCCTAGCACAACAGTGCTGAGACTTCTGCAATACAATAAATAGTAATAATACCAAGACGCATAAAAGGACCTGAAAAAGGCCTTGTGATGTGTTGGACCCCTTGGGATGCCACTTGATGTGCTAAGATATCACTGAGTCTACCTGTTCTGCCAACATGGGCCCCGTTTAACTGGTCTTGCTGAGCCAGGCTATTAAAGCCTCCTCTAACACACCCACAGGCAGGGTCACCCCCAGCTGTAGATCAGCTCTGGGAAGACTCAGCTTAAGGGACTTGCTCCGACACTCTGATGCTCACTCCTTTTAAGGGGTACGAACCCACAGGTTTTACGAAATTCGCCCCCTCCCTCAATGTGGAGAGAGGTGTGCACACTTCTTGCCCCCTCCCCAGTTAGAAATTATGGAAACTGGGTTTAATAATAAACAAAACAAATTTGATTAACTATAAAAGGTAGATTTTAAGTGGTTAAAGGGGTCAGAAACAGAACAAAGCAGATTACTAAGCAAATGAAATCAAACACGCAAACTAACCTAGTTTCACTAAAGAAATTGGTTACAAATAGTATTTCTCACCTGCAGGCAGGTTGCAAAGTTTCTGTGGTTCAGAGTTCCAGTGATATTCCTTTTCAGACTGGACCCCTGTCTCAGTCTGGACTTCCCCTTTGCTTTCCCTCCAGGTGGCTTTTGCAATCTTTCTTCTTGGGCAACAGGCCATGGAGAGGAGGGGTCCTGTTTGCCTTCCTCCCCACACTTAAATAGGATTTACATAAGGCGGGAATCCTTTGTTTCCCAAACTTGACCCCCGCCCCCCTTCCCTTACAGTGGAAAGTTACAAGAAGTCCCAGGTAATGTTTAGTATCAGGTGACAAGACCACCTGACTCTGTAGGATCACAGCATCCATGAGTCAGTGGCAGTACGGCGTGTCCACAGGAAGGCCAAGCCTTTTCACAGTCCATTGTCCTCACTGATGGGTCATCAGCCCTGTCTGGCTTTTCCATTGTCGTACCTGAAGTGGTAGCAGTGGGCATCACCCGAAGTAGCATAGTTGAAATACAGATACATAGGCAATATTCCTAACTTCAGATACAGAAATGATACAGGCATACAAATTGGATAATCGTATTCAGTAAATCATAACCTTTCCAATGATATCTCACATGAGCCATCTGGCATTAGGTATATCTCAGTTATGATATATTCATATCATAAGCATATTTTCATAAAGAATATGGAATGACATGTCACAGGCCTAGCCTAGATCTCGAGGCCAGCTGGGCAAAACACTGGAAGCTGAAAGAGCAGGGAGAGGAGCCTTCTGTGAGACATATAATGAGCATTCATTCCATTTGCCACAGAGTTCACTGTACTTTTGTGCATCCGAATCTTCCCCCCGGTGGGTTTTTTATTTACTTATTTATTGAGAGAGCGCTTTCTGTTGCCTAGTGCGGCTCTTGGACAAAGCTGATTTTCCTTAACAAAGTGAAAAGTGTATTACACTGAGCGCACTTGAAAAGTACAACGGATTTAATGAGCTGCATAATGTTCTGTTTTGACACACACAAGAGAAAGGGGTATGGGCCAGATCTTCACCAATGTAAGCTGGCATTGCTCTGTTTGACTTCAATGGAGTGACACCAATTTACGCCAGCTGGAGAATCTCTCCCCTGGTTCGTTTAAATTCACAGATACTCTGCAACCTCAATGCGAGACCATTTGTATTTATACAACATCCGTCACGCGTGGCATCACAAAGAGCGAGAGTGCTGCAAGCTAAAGGGGAGAGGAAGGATTCGAGGGAGAATTTAAGGAATGGAAGTGACTCAGCATCTCCAAATGAGGCTGGAAGGAGAGAGATTTCAAATGCATGGGGCAGGGTGAATGGCCGACCAGGCTGTACCTTCCTGCTGTGAAGGGAGGGGACAAAGAGGAAGGGAACATGTTCTTGGAGAATTATGCAAGCCAAGAGGACAATTTCTACTAGGATTCATGGATGCATAAGAATCCAATGAAGGTGGCAAAATGGGGTCAATGCAATCTTTCATCTTGGGATGAGGGTGAGCATCCTGCTGCATGCTCTTAGCTCTACGTGGAGCTCTTCTGCAAGAAGCGTTTTAACGACTGAGGTGTGGAACTCATCAGTTCTTTGCTCTATCTAGAGGAAAGAAGCCCAGAGCTGGTGGATTCTGATCCTGTCATTATTTATATTACAGTAATTCTCATTGTGTGTGGTGCTGCACGTGCACACAATAAGAACAGTCCCTGTCCCAAAGAGCTAACAGTCTAAATGTTCAAGATGGATAAACTATAGGAGGGGGGAAAGAAATGCATAATCATCCGTTCAAGGTCACTGACAAAGACAGGAATAGAACCCAGGCTCCTGAGTCCTGCACCACAGCCCTGCCTACTCGGACACACTGTCGTGCAATAGGAAGATTAACCTTCAAAAACTGACACTACTGTTTCCTGCTAATGATCAAACCCCTGCCAGAGCTTCAAACTATACACTAAATGTCTGATTCAAAGCTAATGAAGTCAATAGAAAAACTCCCCGTGACTTCAGCGGCCTTTGGTCTAGTCCTTTAGCGCGTTATGAAGAATAACGTTGTACTGCTTTATATCCCATCACAGTCATTATATTTCATCCAACTTTGGTGCCTCGCCTTAAATTCAGACTGTTAGCTCGTTGAGGGAGATTTCTGTCTTTTTCCATGTGCTTGTACAGTGCCTGGCATGATGGGACTCAGATCTGGGTTGGGGCCTCTAGGCACTCCTCCGGCCTGGTCTACACTTAGAATTTAGATCGACCTAGCTTTGTTGCTCAGGGCTGTGAAAAGTACTGCACCCTGAGCTGGACCATAGTTAGGTTGACTTAACCCCCAGTATAGCTGTGGGCTAGGTCACCAGAAGAATTCTTCCGTCGACCTAGCTACCGCTTCTTGGAGGGGGCGGATTAACTACATCGATGGAGAAACCCCTTCTGTAGCTGTGCCACGGTAGCAGCTGTAATGTAGACATGAGCTCTGATAGAAATAATAACCCTCAGTGGTAACGTTACAGTCACAAGGATGCTTTCGGCAGTGTTTCTACAGGCTGCAGCATCCTAGGTAATTTTAATGTGCACTAATTCAGGATAATACAATGTTTCTGTTTGGGTTCCCTCCCTCCCTGTCTGCAAATCTCCACGGGGGCAGCCTGGGGATAAATAAGACTATAGAAACCCTCTGAAAGCTATGGGAATGTGTTGTGTCCATGTGCCACGGTCCCGCTCATTAGTGCATTGTTGAGATTCATTAATGGAGTGTAAAACTGTAATTAAAAATAATCTCCTTTTCTTGAAGCAGCAGAAGAAGAAAAAGAGGAAGACGAATAAGAGGAAATAAAACTAGTGCATGAATGTGCTGATTGCAGCTGTGGGAACATGATGGCAAAACAATTTGCTGTTTTGTTTTCTTTCTATAGTAACGAGTGAGAGGCGCTTTGGCACAGGCAGGCGAGCAGATTAACCAATAACGTGCCAAGGGAGTTGGCTCCATGCAGAGCCATGTGCTGATGCAGGCACTGTTACGGGAGGTAGTGTGGCCCAATGGCTAGGCGTGGACCTAGGACAGAGAAGATCTGTGTCATTTTCCTGGCTCTGCCATTCCCCTGCTGGGTCAGCTTATGTTAGTCGCAACAGAGAGTCCTGTGGCACCTTTAAGACTAACAGATGTATTGGAGCATAAGCTTTTGTGGGTGAATACCCACTTCGTCAGACGCATGTAATGGAAATTTATGTTAGTCGGTGACACTTCCCCTCCCTCTCAGTTCCCCTGCCCCTAAAATGGTGGTGGTAGTTAGGGAACTAGGAGCGCTGGATGCCTGTGTTCAGTCCCCAGCTCAGCCATAGGTTCTCCATGTCACTTTGGGTAAATCAATTAATCTGCCCTGTGCCTCAGTTGCTTATCTATAAAATGGGGGTAATAGAGGCATGGTATGAGAGTAAAATCCACTAATGGCAGCGAAGGGCTCAGATGCAATGGAGAGGAGGGTCATATAAGTGCCTAGTGAGGTGTTCACCTTTACTCTAAGCTGTTTGGAGATGTACAGGTGAAAAGCACTATGTAAGAGCTGGCTATTATTAGTTAGTGGACCCAAATCTTCTCTGTCCTAGGTCTGTGCCTATCCATTGGGCCACACCACCTCCCATAATAGTGTTTGTATCAGCACATGGCTCTGCCTGGAGCCAACTCCCATGGAACGCTGCTGCTTAATCTGCTCTTCTCAACTGCTGAAAGTCAATGTTGCCACAATAAGAGCAGTGGCTCTACTCCAATTTGCATCAGATGAGGGTCTGGCCACCATTTCTCAATCTACCTTTGTGTAGCTACATTTCTCAGAGGCTTCCCTTCTCTCCAGCCCACTCCCATCACTTACTCCAACATCTCCTTCCCCGATTGCCTGGGACTCATATGTGTGGACAGTAGGCAGCACAGGCTGGGGAGTAAGAAAGCCAGAAAGAACCACAGGATCTGTTTGTGCACAGCAGCCTCAGTAAAGAACCCCCTTTGTATTCATTGCAACAAAGATCTGAGATTTCCATCAGGAGCCACATGGCATATCTCTGTGTCTGTCTAGGCATCAGTCTCTAGTACCGTGTCTTGCTCTCTCTCCTCTCCTTTGTCCCCTGTCACTCAGTGTCATCCCATGCATAGCTGCACAGCTGCTAGTTCATCACCCGTTTGCCTGATGTTCCCCATCTTGGATGTGCTGGTGGGCTTCGAGAGCCTAGTACAGGGGTCGGCAACCTTTCAGAAGTGATGTGCCGAGTCTTCATTTATTCACTCTAATTTAAGGTTTCGCGGGCCAGTCATACATTTTAACCTTTTTAGAAGGTCTCTTTCTAGAAGTCTATAATATAGAACTAAACTATTGTTGTATGTAAAGTAAATAAGGTTTTTAAAATGCTTAAGAAGCTTCATTTAAAATTAAATTAAAACGCAGAACCCCCCGGCCCGGTGGCCAGGACCCGGGCAGTGTGAGTGCCACTGAAAATCAGCTCGTGTGCCGCCTTCGGCACACATGCCATAGGTTGCCTACCCCTGGCCTAGTAGAATATAGCATATTGAATCTCGTACCCAATTGCCACTGCGGGAAATCTCTCCTCTTCAGACCCCTCCCGGCTCCAGAAAACTGGCACCTTAACAACCCAAACAAGTAAATAAGACACAAAGGGAAAGCTAGTTAGCACCAAGAGTGCCAGCCACACATCAGCCCCCACCGCTGCTCCAGCACTTAATGGAGCTGCTGAGTTCCCCCTCCTCCTTGATATATGGTTATTGCAGATGGTATTAATTGGAATAGCTAAATAATAAATGTTTGTTTATGGGGATTTGGGGGGAAGTAAACACTTTACGAGAGCAGCACGGACCGCGGCTGTATTTCTTATTGGGATTTTTTTTTTTCTTCCTGCACCAGTAGGGCTAAGCCTTCCCCACTCGTTTGGGAGCCGTGCTGGAGTGGCATTGCATTTTATGCCAGGTGATTTATCTCATTGGTGAAGCTTTCATTTCAACTTGGAGGATGTTCAAAGTAAAGCTAGCCCTGTAACAGACTTAATTGGACCATATTTCAGTCCTAGTGCATCTGTTCAGTGTGGATTCCTTATTCTAGGTCCATAAACTTTTATTAAGTTATATATCAAGGAATATACATATATGGTATATAGATATAGCCCACTAATGTGTTTTTGAAATGAGAGAAGTTGAGGATAGTCTGTCTGTCTATCTATTACCATTCAAGCCTATCTATCTATCTATCTATCTATCTATCTATCTGGGTTTAGTGTGTGGGTGCTGGTAGCCTGTGATATGCAGAAATTCAGACTAGACAATGTGGTTTCAGGCTTTAATCTCTATGACACCATCCATGTTCCTCTAGCTAGCTGGAAATTTCCTGGATGTAGGGACATTCTTATTGTGGAGCCAGTGCAGCCAGCATTACACCAGTCCCTCCCCCGCACTTCCACGTAGGGGACATTCTCTCTAAGCCAGGGTGTGACTGGGGCAGGATTGGAGAGCACTGGGTTCTAGCAATCCTGAGCTAACGGAATAGTCCCTGCCAGCCAGTGTAAATTAAAGCAGCTCTGGGGTTGCTCTAATTTATGCCATGTGCAGATTTGGTGGTTGGTTGGCTCCAGATTAGGGGGAAGTGGAAACGTGTCCAAGTGTCAGCTTTGCCTCTCCTCCAGCTCTCCTGACCCCAAACATGAGCTTGCTGCAATGAAGGATTATGTCCCATCTCTAGCATAGTGGAGATGCTGGGCAATTGAAGCCAGTGGAATTACACCAGTGTGAAGTTAGCGCGGCAGAGTGTTGTATCCATCCCAGCTTTTCTCTTTCTCTCCACAGGCATGTTCTCTCTGTCTTCCGCTCAGTCACCTGATTTCAGCTGGCTTTCACTCTCCTCTCTCCCTCTTGTTGAGCTGAGGTAACTTTCAAAAGACAAGCAATTACTCGCGTGTTATCCACACTCAGCCCCATGTTGTAACAGCACCCGCTGATGTACAGGGGCTTGATAATGGCACATATTTAAGCTGATTGCCCCTGGAGAGATATGATCTCACTGAGTGGATGTACTTTTGTTAAATGTGTGGAGGAAGAAGGAAAACATGGTTTGGAGGGTTTTTTGGAAGGGGGGAGAGTTTTTTCAAGGCATCCTTTGAAATAGAGATGCCTCCCAAGAGATTCTCATTTCCGATTAGGGTATCAGGTGTACGGGGAGAGATCTCTGATTTCATGACTGTCAGAGCCACTGTTTGATATTCAAACCTTTCATCTGATCATTCCTGAATACGTGTCTTGGTGTCCTTGAGGACAGCTCTATTAAATGCCAAACCTGCTTCCTTTCCCTCTATATCCAGGCTGAGCTGGAACGACTCACATGCAGTATATTAGTGCATCTCAATTGTGCCTTTTTTTAAGCACAGCAGAGAGAGAGGGAGAGGGAGGTGGGAAGGGGAGGGGAAAGAGTGAGGGAATAAAGCCCACTTGAGATGGAGTGTCTGGATATACTGAAACACATAATGGAGAGGCCCAGAGTTCAGAAAACAACAATATCAGTGGGAAGGAAAAAATGAAGCCAATGTAAAAGCAGATCGGGGAATTTAATAGCAACCCTTTAGGTCATTCAAATAAACACTTACCCATGGATGTTGGGTTAAAAAAATAATTAGTCAGTTATACAGAGCTTCCCAGAAGTCAATGCAGCTTGAACAGAGAGGTTGCTGAGACAAGGCAAACCACCAGTCACTCATGAAAAGGGGTCATTCGGTGTGGAGTGGTCCATGGCGCTTGGGTACATGGAGGAGTAGCATGTGGATTTACTAGTGATTAAGTAATGAGCAGAGAGCAGCCTCTCTATAAACACATTACGTCATTGTCGATACAATTAAATCTGATACAAGACAGGTAGCTGGAATACCACTTAATTGGAGACCCAATGCTGTTGCCTTCAGAGCCCAACTAGAGACATGTTCCCAAGAATTCAAATGTGCAATTTAATTATGTTTCTATTCAAAGGTGCCCCTATTGCCAAAGTCACTTTGAGTTAATTACATAGTTAATTACGCAGCCAATAACCCTGTTGCTAATAGCCATAACAGATTTTGGTGAGGCTAGATAGGAAGGTCCTGAGGGCAGACCCCTTGTTAGAAATACACAGATACTAAAGGCGAACGATTCCAATCTTTTTTCTTTCCTTGATGAACAGCAAATTATTCTAATATCGTCCACTATCGCAGTCACTCGTTATCTGAGGGTAATTAGAAGTGAATAGCTGCTAGAAGGCGGCCTTGGTTGTAGATATGAGACCGTTACATTTGCGCCGCCTTCATATTTGATGCTAATTGACTGTGTATGCAGCCTCCTCGCCCCGACCCCCTTCAGACACCACATCCCTCCCTTACACTCCCTCTTCCTCTCTAATTTTCTGTCTCACACACACACACACACACACACACACACACACACACACACACACCTTTCCCATATAAACCAGCGGTGGGATTCTACGGGATTGTCCCCTGTACACTGCTTGGTGGCCCTATGATGTAGCACTGGCACAAGCCCCATCACAAGGGGCCATGCTGAGAGTGACGCCCATACAGCTACCGCCATTCTGGACTGCACCGCAAGCCATGGGCAGCTCCGGAGAGGCGGCCCTAACTCAGAGCAGGCTGTCCAGATTAGGGGGGCAGGGGGATTTCAGCTCCCACAGCAACCCAGAAACAGGAAGGTGCAATGGTGCCTTAAAGTCCTTCAGGGCTACACACCTTCTGTGTTGCTCCTCCTGGAGGTGCAGCACAGTTTAACCCTAGAAGCTTTGGTGATAGATTCATCAAAATTAGAGAGAGACAGAGAGTGTGTATGGGGATAGATAGATAAATATCTTTTTAATGTTAAAACTAAAGTGCATATGAAAGCTGTAATTTCCCTGGATGGGCATGGGATTCACAGCAGCAAGCCAAGTATAGAATCATTATAAAGATCCCTTTCCTGCTAGATAGTTAGGGAGTTTTTCTCCCAGCTGGGACACAGCTCCATCACGGTGCCTATCAGCTTTACCAAGCCAGCAGGGTCAAGTTTGTCATTCAAGCTCCCTACAGTGCCGGGTTTACAATGGCGCCAGTGGCGCCATGGAGCGGGGCCCATGCTCAGAAGGGGCTCTGGCCTGCTCCACTTGCACTGCACCCCGAGACCCTGCTGGCTCCCCCCACCACCACTTGCTCCTCTCAGCCTGCCTGCCGAGGCCTCCTCTCCGTCCCCATCCCCCTGCTTCGCTCTGCCCCCTGGCCGAACCCCCGTACACCTCCAGCTCTGGGCAGTCTCTGCTTCTCACCACCTGTGGGGCCCCACCTGTCTCCCCGGAGCTGAGCCGCCTGGGACTGGTGCAGAAGTCTGGCCAGTGTCAGGTCTCAGCTGGTGGGGGCGGAGGGGTGACAGTGGGGGGAAACGGGGCTTGGCTGGGCCCTGGCCTGGCTGATTGTGCCACTCCCAAGGGGCCGGAGCAATTCCCCACCCCGGGACCAGCCCTGGCAGCGCTGCCGGCTCAGTCTGGCAGACAGTCACCTCCCAGCAGGGCCGGTGAGTGGCCGGGAGGCAGGGCGTGGGGGAGTGGATCTCTTAGGAGTCTGGGCAGGTGCTGGGCTGTGAGGGGGTGGGGAAGATGTGTGTGTTGGGGCACTAGGGAGTGGGGGGTTCTGTGGCAGTTGTGGTGGGGCTGTGGGCAGGGGGGCGCTGGGCAGGGGTGGTGTTGTGCAGGGCGCTGTGCATTTGTGGAGGGGTCTAGGGTGGGTGATGGGCATAGTGGGTTCGGGCTCTTGCCATAGGGAGTTGGGGGATGTTGGGCGGGGGGGGGTCTGTGTGGCACAACATGGGCCCGCCCCCCGAGGGGAAGGGGCAATATAGGGAGATATACCTATCTCATAGAGCTGGAAGGGACCTTGAAAGGTTATTGAGTTCAGTCCCCTGCCTTCACTAGCAGGACCAAGTACTGATTTTTGCCCCAGATCCCTAAATGGCCCCCTCAAGGATTGAACTCACAACCCTGGGTTTAGCAGGCCAATGCTCAAACCACTGAGCTATCCCTCCCCCACCCCACCCTGGCAGCACAGGGCCAGGCGGGCCACTGGGCATCTGCCAACTACCGGTTTGTAAATAGTGCCCTCGCACTGGTCTGGGCCGAGTGGGGCTCCCTACACCCATCAGGTGGACGGAAGGCTGGGCTCACTGCTTAAATCCATCCTCAAGCAGCTGGCAGCCAAGAGCTGTTCTTGATCTGGATGGAAATAAGCAGGCAGCAGTTGTAGTTGGGGGAAGGAGAACCTTGGAGACCAGCAGAGATTATTAGAAAACAAATGAACAGAACAGCGTGTTGTCCCTCAGCTAGGCACATGCACCAAAGTGTAAGCAGAGGGTTGCCGATGAATTTTAATGCCACAGGGAGGTGAGGCGCAATCTGCAGTGTCTTCCATTTAGCTACAGTCTTAGCAGGGACAAAACTACCCCCACAACAAAGTGTTGCAGCTACTCTGAACTCTGCAAAGCCCTTTGCCTCGCTCAGGTCTCCTCTGCTGGTGGGGCGAATCATGCCAGGTTAGCAAATACATTAGGAATCCAGGTGCAGCCTCAGGCTTTTCAAAACCGGAGACAGAAGCGAACTTGGCTGGAGTGTGCATGCGGGGAAATGTTGCAGAGATCACTGCACCTCGCAGCACAATGACTTTCAAATCCTTGCGACTTCTGGACCATGAAACAAACACGACGGAAACATCCCCGAGCAAACCTTTATCTCCTCCAGACAGCAGATTGATGACAGATTCCCAGGACCTAAAGACAGGCTCCTGCATTCCAGCAGGCAGTCTTCCTCTAACTAACTCCCCTTCTGTTGAGCTGAAGATAAATCTGACGACAACTCCTTTGGCACGCTGGGGGGAAGAGGACAGGAAATTTAACCATGGAAACATAGGATGATATCAAGGCGAGCCAGCTTTAGAAAACCATTGCAGAGGTATCTGGCAAGGTTGGTCCTGTGGTTAAATCACGGCTGTTTCAATGAATGGCTTTGTCATGGACTTCCTGTGTGGGCCTTGTGCAAGTCACTTTAATCGCTCTGTGCCTCAGTTTCCCATCTGTAAAATTGGAAGAGCAATAATTTCTTTGTTGGTTGTCATGCTATGCTGTGACCATACATCTTAATAGCGCACTGTAACTTTGTGCTTCCCATATCTGTTTGCTGTATTCATTTGTTGCCATGTATTCCCAATGTCAGAGCTCTGAGACGGGGACTGCCTTTTGTGTTATATGCGTAAATACAGTGCCTGCCACAATGGGGTCTCTAGGTGCTACCCCAATACAAATGTGTAATCATGGGTTCCCAATTATGGATGCACAGCACCTAGCACAACAGGGCCCAGATCTCAGTGTGGTCCTCTTGGCACTACTGGAATACAAATACTATTAATAGCTGTTTGCCCAGGGCCAGGTTTGATCTCATTCACACCAGAATCAATCCAGACTATTGGCTATCGGCTGAGTTACTCTGGATTTTCACCAGTGTGGGATTGCAATTCTGCCCATGTGGGCTAAAGTTGATAGGGACGAGGGTAGGTAGCTGGGTTGTGCATGGCTGCAACTGGGTTGTTTTCTCCCAAACCTGCTTTCCTGGGTTACCAGAGGCTTTCTTGGGACCCAACCCTCATCAGTTGGGGTTGGACTGTCCACTGTGTTAATGCAAAAGCATTTTCCCCTGGAAATCTGGGTCAAATTGAGTTTTCTGCACACCACAATCACAGAGTTCAGCAAACTGGAGAGGCCTGGAATACGAAGGAGCTGCAGGTCAGGACTGAGGTGCACTGGCAGAACTGTAGGTGCCTATGGATGATAGCACTGTAATGCCATGGGGGACCTGCACATTAGGAGTCAGGTGGCAGTGACAGCAAGAGACTTGAAGGTTAGGAGTGAGGGGTAGCTGCAGAGCTGTTGGGGGAATATGTACAGCTCCTGCCTTCGCTATCAGTCTGTCACTTTCACCAGCACTAAAAATGCACCATCATCCCCAAAATTGTTTTTTTCCCCTTAGTTGGAACAAAGATATTTTGGGGCATAACTCATGGCTGAACTGCCTCGCTTTCTTACCCACTGAGAGGCATTATAGTTACTTTAAAATGCAGCCCACTCAACACTGGTGCTAACGTTTGAATTCAGCTAAGTTAGGTCATCTTGTGTCATTTAGAAGTAGCCACACCCCTGCACGTCATGTTGATTTAGCTATCAGTGTTTTAGGAGACACATTACACCCCAAAGGATCATATGCCAAGCCACAGCAGACACAGGGTCAAGTGGGGAGACACTGGGTAGGCACGCGAGGAAGCTGGCCATTTGAAGCTTTACACTTGGACTGTGATTTAGAAGGGACATTCACTTCTCTTAGATCATACCCATCCATCATATCACAGTGGGATCAAATTGCCAGGCCCTTTATTTACGACTCCCAGCAGGGGTTGTGTCAGAAGCCATTTGGGAAATTAGGCACTATGGTGATAGCACTAGAGAGAAAATATAGATAGAGAAAGAGAGCGAGACAAATGGGCACATAGATAGATAGATAGATAGATAGATAGATAGATAGATAGATAGATAGATAGATAGATAGATAGATAGATGTCTCTAAGTGAGATTCAAAATTAAATGAAAAAAAAAACAAACCAGAATTGACCCACCAACAGCAACCCAGCAGAGGATTCTGTTGATGGCAGGAGGGGAAAAGTGCAGGAGGCCTGTTCCACGCACCTTATCAGATACACCCCAGCTGCTGGGGTAAATAGTAAGACCCTATACCTGCCTCTCTAGGATGAGGGAAGAGACACCTTCTGGAACTGGGGGAGAGATATGGAAGCCCCATGTTGCTGTCCCTGCCTCTCTGGGAAGGGGGTGGAGCCATGGGGCTATGGGGATGGAGTCACAGGGGCCTCTGGTGGTGCACCAAAGGTCCCTTAGTTAGCTCTGCAGGCAGCAGCAGGACAGGTCTTGCCCACTCTCCCACACTTCTTAATGTTGCGTGGAGGGGCCTCCTCCAGGAGTGAAAGGGCCCATCAGTCTCTACGGCTCACCTGACCTTGGCCTTCCTGCTGAGTGGCAATGATGCTTGTGGCTTTTATCACTAGGAACCAGGCTGAGATCCACCAAATAACCTCATGAACATGGTGAGGCTGGTTCCAGACCTTCACTGCTACAAGAGACACAGAGTGGCGGATTTTTACCTTTTTGGCAGTGGGGACTTGTGGGCTGCTTGAGGTTCCAAGGATTCCCCTTTTCAGCGCCCTTTGTCTGCCATTCTTCTCCGCAGAGACTTATGCCATGGAGGCTTCATTGGGTGAGGAGAACTGGGTGACCCATTCTTCAGAGGCTGTTAATGCTGCTCCTAGACTGGCCACGGGGCAGTTCTGTATAGCAACCTGGAGATGCTTCCCCTGCTCCATGCTGGGTGTGAGTGTCATGCCGGCAGCTGCAGAGAAGTAACGGGATTGGAAATGCTGGGGGGCGGTGCCTATGCAAGGGAAAGAGCCTCCCAGTCTGGCCCCTGTATTCCACTCACGTTGGCATGCAGGGGTGGCAAAGGAGCCTCAAATGGCTAGGGAAGAATCTCTCCATCACAAAGGCTGTGTAGGGCTGATTTAGGTAGCCCTATGATGCCCCCATCACTGACCCTGTTGTAGGTAATGTGCTGGATTAGGGCCTGATGACAGAAGGGGGCAGGATGGGGAGTCTCCCTAGTACTTGATGCCATGAAGAGTCTCTCCCTAGGTTTCGGTGTGCTTTTATTTTCATGCCAGGCTCCTCCTGGTGGCAAAGCAGGGGCTAAACCCAGCACGGATTAGCTTTGGAGAACTGTCAAGGCTTGCTCCGACACTGATTTATCAATGCGGGGCATGTGCCAGCATATCCAAGGCAGGGTGAAGATGCTGGGCCTGGGAGACAAGGACCAAGCATTGGATCTTGCTGCCACTGGAAGCTTTGGAACCTGCCCTGGGGCATGGTGCTGAGGTACCAGGTTCCTTTCCTACTAACCTTCTGTTCTTTCCCTACTGAGTCTATCACTGTCACTGCTCCCTGTGCAGAAAGTTATTTTCTTTTCTTGACAGTAGAAGGCAGACAACATAAGACCTCTTATGAGACCAGCTATACCCAGCATTGCTACAGTTACTTTGGAAAAGGCATCTGTTCCAAGCCGGCTGGGGCATGGAGTCAAATCCGTGCCAGATGGCTTCAGGAATGAAGGCGGACCAGAGATTTTTTTCCACTGAGCGGTTGGCAGTACAAATCCATTACAGGTCATTGATGAGCAAAAGCTGTCCCCATCAGCCAGCCATTCAGTGCCCCATGTGTGAAATGAATTATCGGGTCTCAGTCCAGTTCCCAGGGGGTGATCAATCACAAAACCACCACCAATAGACCCCCCGCATTTGGCAATGTCATGATTGGGATCTGGCATTTACAGATTCATTCATTAATATGATTATTATCGGTATTGCTGGAGCCCCTATCATGGACCAGGACCTCACTGTGTCAGGTGCTGTACCAACACAGTACAAAAGACAGTCTTTGCCCTGTCTTCCAATCTAAGTAGACTGATAGATTCCAGGTCAGAGAGGACCACCGTGACCATCTAGCCTGCCCTTCTACATAACATAGACAGTAAAATTCCATCCAGTATTCCTTCACCAAGCCCAGTAACTTGTGATGGTATTGAATGGGCCATGTTAATTGAACTCTGGAGGCTGGGTGGCTGTGGTCCATTGGCAGCACCATATGGGGCAATCTCTCACTGCTGCTTGGATTAGTGGATAAGCACAGGACTTCAGTCTCCAGAGCAGTCAAATTACACGCTGGGTGCTTGTCACCCATTCCTAACAGCCTCGGGGAAGGTCTGAGACAAGAACCAATCGGTGTCCTTGTAGGGCATCAAATGAGACAGGTGTCTGAGTTTCCAGCCAGGCTGGGCCCTGAGTTGAGGGGCTAGGCAGAAGAGGTAAGCAGAGGATCTCCGCCTTGGGCAGATGGCAATTCCCTGGCCCAGTGATTGGGACTGGCCCATGCCAGAAGCTCTGAGTTCTATGGGCTGAGGTGAGGCCAGTGACCCAAACAGACCTCAGAACCCAATTCGGACGTCTGTCCTGCTAGCGCTTTCACCAGTGTGAAATAAAGAGATGAGATTACTTGATCCAATCAGTGATGTAGGCGTATTGCTCTTCCACTGTGCATTAGTGTTGGTTGGCGCTAACCTTCCAAAGACAGAAAGGTCCCGTCCACCGAGTCTGACTTCCCTTCATGAGAGAGGTACCAGCCCAGGCCTCCTCCTTGTTGAACTGCCAGGCCTGAGGTCTGACATGTAGTGCTTTAGGCCGATTCCCCCGAATCGGCCCCGCTACCCCGGCCGGAGCGCGGCAAGTCCCGCGGTCCCGCTACCCCGTCCGGAGCGCGGCAAGTCCCGCGGCCCCGCTACCCCGTCCGGAGCGCGGCGAGTCCCGCGGCCCCGCTACCCCGGCCCGAGCGCGGCAATCCGAAGTACCGCCGAAGACTCCGAGCGCCGCCCGGTGAGACAAGCCCCAAGAATCGGGCCCCGCACTTGCTAAAACCGGCCCTGCCTGGCATATAGTGAGTCTTTGGTCAAAGATAGTGCCAAGATTCCCCTGGTCGTAACATTATCACTCACAGACTGGGGGGCATAGAGAGTAGGACTGATGAGACTCTTAGCAGGAAGAATGAAAAACTCTATTAAATCACTTTTAGTCTATTGCCCTCCTCCATCAAAGCAGGCTTCATTCCCCACATCTTATTCCTCAGGGCCTCCTTCAAGCCAGTATGGTTTCAGGCAATAGGTCTTCCAATTCCTCCCTTGGGAAACTACTCTGTAGTGTAATAGATCTCATCATTAGGAAGCTTTTTCCTCTTTTTAAGTCTCTATTTTCCCTTGTTCAATTCATCCCATCAGAAGGAGCCATTTCAAATATATCAGGACTGAGGTGCATGGACAAAGGTGTGTGGGGAGCCCATGACTGGAACAGCAGGGAGGGACCTGTGGGTAAGGATTGATGTGCAATAGCAGGACTGCGTGTGGAACTGCCCATCTCAGAAATATCCGGGGAAGGTGTAGGACAGGATTGTGGTGCATCGGCAGAGGACTGGAATAGCAGCGAGACTGTGAGTCAGGATTAAGAACTGAGATTAGAGCTGGTCATAATTTTTCAAATAAAACGTCCCCCCTCCCCCTCAAAATACAACATTTCAACAATACCATGTTTCCAAAAGGGGGGGGGGGCATTTTAATCTAAATGTTTCAATTTGTTGAACAAATTTTCAAAACAAAACTTTTTCAGAAAACATTTTCAAATTTTAAAAAACGTTTCATTTCAAAATTGGGGGGGGGGGTGTCTACTTTCTCCCACTGTTATCTTTTTCCTTCTTTAAAAAGGGAAAACTAAAAAAAAGAGATTTTTTTTTGAATTTTTTCATTTTGTTTTGGTGGGAAAAATCCCACTTTCTCTCTCTCTAACTAATTTTTCCTCCAGCAAAACAAAATAATTTGTGCAAAACAAAATATATATCTTGTCTTCATATTTTGTTTTCTGAAAGATGTTTACCTTGTTTTGATTATCTCTAACTGAGCTGCATTGGCAGGACTCTGTAGGAGCCCAGAGCTGGAGAGCAAAGGATTGACAGTGCTCTGTGTGTTGGAATCCTGCCCTCACCTGCCCACACTCCTGCTTGCTCTGTAGCTCTGTGACTCCCTGACACTGAAGGGAATTGCAATTTACTCCCAAAAGTGGAACAATCAGTAGACATTAATAACTACTAAATTACAAGTAAATTCCTAGAGCATCTCCTATCACAGCTACATGACGGGCTAACAACGTGCTCAGGATTAATATGATTACAATGAATAGCAGGGGAAAGAAGGATGGCTTGTAAATGTCACTTGTAACACAGTGCTGCCATGGCACTGCCTGGTGCATGTCTCGGAAGTACTGAGTTATTCTTGGTCCCAAGTGCAGTTTCCACCAACCCGAGCACAGTTCTTTGCTTCTTCCACTCGTTTTTCTGGTGCATTTTCAACAGCATATAATGTCTTCAGACAAGCCCTGTGCAACACTGCACAAAATGACTGTGGATGGGTGGGAGTGTTGTGTTGCGAGTGGTGCATATGTGGAGTGAATGAGATGCAAGTGAGTCCCTTAAGCCTGTGCATGGGACATGTGTGCGGAGGGTGTAAGGGTACAAGGCTGCAATTGTGTGTGAGTGTGTGTGTGTGTGTGTGAGTGTGTGTGTGTGTGTGTGTGTGTGTGAGTGAGTGAGAGAGAGGAGGTGTTTGTGTTGTATCTGTGGCTGAGTTGTGCGTGTATAACCATGCGAAGTGGGAGTGTATTCTCACATGCATGCATGTGCGTGTGGTATGGGCATGAGTTTTGCATGCGTAAGTATAGGATGGTGGTGTGAGTGTGGCTGTGGCAAGTGGTACCTGTATGAGGCGTGTGTGTGTGTCTATCCATGTACTCCTGATGCATGTTGCATGAGGGGGGTGTCGGGGGGTGTGTGTTTGTATTCTGTACTATCGGATTTTAACACTCGCCTTCTCAGGGATTCAATATGTAATGATTTCAGAGTGCCGCAGTACAAACAATCAGCTCTCCCTATTCCCTGGTGCCCTTTTCATCCATGAGTAGCTGCCAGCTGTAGGAAAGAGACTTTACTTGTTTGATTGCTTCCTCCGTTGGACTGTATAAGGCAGGGGTAGGCAACCTGTGCCACACGAGCTGATTTTCAGTGGCACTCACACTGCCCGGGTTCTGGCCACCGGTCCGGGAGGCTCTGCATTTTAATTTAATTTTAAATGAAGCTTCTTAAACATTTTAAAAACCTTATTGACTTTACATACAACAATAGTTTAGTTTTATATTATAGACTTATAGAAAGAGACCTTCTAAAAATGTATGACTGGCACGTGAAACCTTAAATTAGAGTGAATAAATGAAGACTCGGCACACCACTTCCGAAAGGTTGCCGACCCTTGGTATAAGGGATGCTGGGGATGGGGGGTGGGGCTTAAATTCATGCAGACAATGAGGGGAAGGAACTTCATCACTGGTTCCTGGGCTGGAAGTATTCTAAACCCTCCCCTCCTGTTACATTCAGAATTAGCACCTCCAGGAAGCACAGACCTTGGAGTCCTGCTCAGCTGCGGCCGTGTCTTTGCTGAAGGCATTCTCTTTCCCTTAGTGACACGGATAGCCAGGTTGAAGTGAATGGGAATGTACAGGTAAATCAGGCAAGCCGGATTTGACCCTGAGTCCGTTTCCTTTTACAGTCGTCTCAGAAAAGCCTTGTCCACAGGGAGGCCCTGCACCTATCAGCAAACACTGGGATTAAACACAGCTGTGGCTAGCAGGCTTCCAAGCACAGTTTCTCTGGCTGGTATGGATGGGGACCGAGTCTGAGAATTTAAAGGGAGTGGCGTTTGTGGCATAGTTGGCTGCAGGGTTCTCAGACCCAAACCCCGACAGGCTGACATCTGAAGGGTCAGACAAACCTGACATAGGGCTGAATCCTCACACACTGCACAGGTGAGCAGCAGGGGGTGGAGGCAAAAGCGGTTCTATGTCATCTTATTGGGCTTGATGCAAGTTAGAGCGGTCACAAGGCTGCTCTAATTTATATCTGCTTGTAAAAAAACCCTCCCTCTCACAAAGATAGTCTGGAGCATACTGTATTCTGGCCCTGCCCTATCATGCTCCTTACTGCCCTGTATGCCAAGAGAAGAGAAGGAGCAGGTTACATCGGCTGTAGCTCACCCAGGAATTCCCCCAAGCTATGGAAATCCCAAGCTTCTCTTTTAAGGCAGCTTTCTGGCTGCTGCATGGTGCCTCATCTATGCCACCGGAGCTGGAAGTGGGTCTGAGGATCTGGCCCTTAGTATTGCTCTTTGTCCCTCATGGTGCCCAGACTGAGCCAGGCCAATTATGTTTCTTCCCTTTTGTGCCTCACCCTGAGGCTTGTGCAGACAATTGTGAAACAGGGCAAGACCCTCTCACCCTGCCAGTTCCGGACCCCCCTCTTCAGACAATCCCACCTTGCGCTAAAGCCCTGCTAGCAACAGGGTGGTAGCAAACACGGCTCTGCTGCCTTTCTGAAGAGGGCGTTAGTCCACTAGCCCAGTGATTCTCTAGCTGGGATGCTCAGACCAGCCACTGGTGCTCTGCCTGGCACTTTCTGGGTGGTCTGCTGAGAGGCTTCCATCGGTAATCCTGCCATCCTAGTGGGTGTTAATTATGATCACCTCAGGCTTCAGTCAGAACTCCCCTCCTGCTGCCTGCTCTGCCTTTTTGGGCTGCCTCACAGGCACAGAGGTGGGTTAACAAGACCATTTCTTTGTCCGGTGTTTCTTTCATATGCTTCCAACCGAGATCAGATTTGCTGACGGCTCCAGGCGGGGCAGCCAAACACGCAGCGGGACAGGACTGGCCTCCCAAGTGACGTGAGGAGATGGTCACCAAATGAGCATACCCTGGCTCCCACCGGAATACAACCCAGTGCTTTGGCTGCTGCCGGGAAGGGTTTGGAGCCTGGGGTGGGATTTGCCCCCGGTCCCAGCACCCTGTACGGCAGTGCGACGGAAGTTGCTGCACTCTAGTGCACAGGCACACAAGCTGTCACAATTCTCTGCATGTGAGTGAGGCTCTTCCCTTCTCACTCACGGACCGGGCCTCACTCCAGCTTCTAGCTGCAGGAACTTGGCAGGTCTGCAGCAGCGCTTCCATTAACACAGGCCCCTGGGCTCAGTCATGGAAAGTGCTGACCGCTATCCTCTTCTACTCACTTTTGTGGGAGTGGCGGGTGCTCAGCACCTTGCAGGATTCCCCACTCCCGCTCCTTTCGTGTTATCTTGTGTTTGTACATGAGGCACTTCACAGCTGGGCCGTGGACCATCAAACCCCTGGGCCTGACCTAAAGCCCATTGAAGTTAATGGAAAAATTCCCACTGACTGCAATGAGCCTTGCGTCCGGCCTGCCTATGTCTTTGTACAGCGCCTAGCACAGTAGGACCCTGATCTCCGTGAGGCCTCTAGACGCTATTGCAATATAAATATTAAATAAGAATGATAAATATTAATTGCTCAGTACGAAGCCTATTATTATATCCCAGAAATATGAAGGGAGGGGGTATTCTAAAGGCCACATTTTCAAGGGCTCAGCACCGAAAATACACCCAAAGTGCTGAGCTCTACTGAAAATGTGGCTCTCATTGTGGGTGCTGGTCCCTGGGGAAAATTCTGGCCTCTGGGGTTAACAGCGTGTCCCAGCTCCATGCTGGACAGACTCGGCTGCAATCACCCCATAATGAATGACGCACAGCACCCAGAATGCAATGAGGGAAGATGGAACTCTGGAGCTCCTAGCAGGTAACAGCATTTGAATGTCATTTAAAGTTCGATTTCATTATTTTAATTGTCATTATACAAAATTCCCATTCAGGCCTGATGATGTTCTAAGAGAAATCAGACCTTAAATTCCAATCAATCATAATTGAAAGTGTTGTTTCTGTGACATGTAAAGCTGTGCATGAGATGTGATTAAGAAGAGTATTAGTTACTTCTAAAAGCTACCAGGAGATTTAGGAGGATGCAGGATTAATGCTGAATAATTTACATGGCCAAAGTCGTCATGCTGGCAACTAAAAAGTGTTTTATGGTCCTCTCAGTGGAGGAAAGAAGCTTTCATCATGTGATAATTTTTTCTTGAATTATTGCATGCATGGGCTGCATGCATGACGTGTGTGCGTTGGCTTGTGTCGGACAGATTTTTGTCAAGTGCTCTGAGTGACAGAGCTGATGGCTGGGAGTTGGGACTGTGTGGTCCTATCTCCAACTTGGTCTCTCACTGGGACTGGGACCAGGACCTTGGACAAGTCACTTCCTTCCTCAGTTTCCCCACCTGCAACATGGAGACGAATAGTTCTTGTCACCTTCCTCGCAGGGTGTTAATGGTTGCAAAGTGCTTCGCTCGTAGGCAGATTTTCAGCCTGTGTCAGCATCTGCAAGATGCAGAAAGATTTGGCCATATGGACAATGGCACATATGGAACCTTGTGAAGTGCACAACCTTTATTGGTCCTGCCAAACCGAAGTCTGAACAATGCTGCATGTTCTTGAGTGCCATCTACTGGCACATTTTCTATTAACTAAGTAACTGCATATATACAGGCACCTCTCTTTCACAGAGTACTTTTCTAACAGTGAGTGTGCTCTGCCTTCTGATTATCATACCAAACAAGCTGTGTCAGTGTTACCTTGCCCTCCCGCAGCCTCCCACTGCCAATCTGTTTGTTGTATCCACCCGTTTTTTGTCCTCATCTAGGGCCTTGGGACAGGACTGTGGTTTCATTGCATGCATGTAAAGCAGTGTTCGCAATGAGGTCCCAATCCCTGATCTGGGCTTCTAGGTACTACCAAAATATAACTAGCTAAGAAGAAGAGCAAACTGATGGCTTCATTTTGAGCGGCCTTAGAAAGAGTAACCTTTTTCCAAACAAACCAATTTGCAAAATGACAGAAGCAGGCGGATCAGGCACTAACCTAATAAACCTCTTTCCGAAAACAATGCATTTAAGAACACAGTTTATTTTTTTCTAATAGAGAAACATCAGATCTGTGGGGAAATAAATGTAATAAACCAAGTTCAATTCCCCACAAACATTTGTTTGCTTATCCACGTAAAATCAATATACGTGTTGCAATTATTTCCTTCAATGAATCCCCCAAATTGTGATCCTCTCCTAAGATTTCCTGCTGCATTCAGGTTCAAGACATCTCTCTTTTTCCATCTAGATACATTTGTTTCTTGCATTTTTGAGCTAGTCATTCTTTTTTCTTGAGTGGTTTCATTTCTACTCTGCTTCCTTTGCAAGGAAAACATTGCTTTCCTTGGCTTTAATCTCATCAAAAGTAATGTAATTTAATTGCTGCATAACTTTTATCTGCTGCGGAATCCCAGTGACAAATAAATTAGAATAAAATAAAGGCAAGTGCTTTGCTTACCACGGACCCTTCTTGCTCTTCACCTGAGATAACAAATATCCCGCAGTCTGGATTTCCAGCAGGTTAGCTGAGCTATTAATCTGATTTTTCTTGGTTGTTGTGAGACTCAAGCATTTGTTAGGAGCTTTAATAGCAAATGGATGGCACAGCTGCCATGAGCTTTTAAAATATAAGCCTCTGTTTTTTAAATATATATTTTATTAAGCTGACTCACTTAAAGCAGCTTTGTCAGACTCCAGACTATAATTGTCGTTATTTAATGTGTCTCTCTCCTTTTCGTCTCTCTCTCTCTCTTTTTATTTCTCAGTCGCTTCCTCCTCCCCTTCCATAATATTTCCCCTTGCCTCCAAGAGGAAGGGTATCTTGTCCTGCTTCAGCATTTCTTGCACCTTCTCTGAAGCAACTAGCGGTTGGTCTATCATCACATATTGAGTTCAATGGGAAGACTTCAACTGACTTCAGTGGGTGATTAGACTCGACCTCTGGAGCTGGCCACTCGTGGGACAGGACTGGATGATTCACTGCTCTGATGCTGTATGGCTGTTCCTGTGTTTCCATGGGAAACCATTCTGTTGCAAACCCAATCACTCCAAACCTCAGGCCAAATCCAACACCCCCATATCCTTTGCTTGGCAATTGACTGCTTGTTCCACTGGCTTTGCTGGGGTGTTCATGAAGAATTGGGTCTAAAACATGCTAGTTTTGCTGTGACCTGATGAGGAATGAACTGTCTAGGCTGTATTATCACTGCGCTATTTAAGTGCTCTGACCTTCTAAAACATTGGTATCAGAGAGGGGCTCTGCCACAAGGCTGGGGGTGGGGGGCACTGCCTCTTATTTCCAACTCTGTGCACCCTAATTCTGCAAGGAGCTGGAACAGACAGCTATTTTCTGTTTCATTGTGTAGTGGAAGACTGGCAATTCCCTTACATATTAAAGTATGAAACACAGCTAAATAACTTATAGTTTTGCTGATAATTCGGAGGCACCTATGGAGATAATATCTGCCCCATTCAATATTCATAAAGTGCTGGTTTTCTATAAATATAGAAATTTGGGTAATTAGCACCAGGGATTATTTATTATTTATCTTCCTTCTATTTTTAATGAAGGGGAAAATGTCGTTTGTTCATGAAAATTTCAGAGAAACAGAAAATATCTCCTGCTGATAAATCCTGCCCTGTCCAGACAGATCTAGTCAAACGTGTGCATCTCAAACACTGGCCAGGACGTGGTAAAGGCCTTTGCAGGTGCTTCAGAATCAGGCATAGAGTGTGGCTCTCCAATGGCTTCCTCTAGTCCCAGGCACCCTCAAATAATATCATCCAATCTTACTTATTAAGGGTGGGAAAGTTTGATTAGATATCACCCAGTGCAATCTCTTCTGGCCTGTGAAAGATCATCCCCTACAGCATATTCTCTAGGTCTTTGTCCAGCCTAGTTTTAAATATCCCCAGTGATGGAGTCTCTTCTACGTCCCTTGGGAGAGTATCCCCCAGAGCCCAGTGGCATAGAGCATGCTAAGGGAGGCAGTAGAGTCTGATGGATAGGGTCCTACACCGGGAATGAGAACGCTGGATTCTACCCCTAGTTTCGCTGCTGCATGACTTCAGTCAAGTCACTTCACCTTCACGTCCCCTTCTGGCTTTCATTTCTTTAGACCGTAAGGTCTTTAGGGCAGATATTGTGTCTTGCTGTGTGCTTAGCACAACTGAGCGCTGATCTTGCCTGAGATCTCTAGGTGCTACCATAATATAAATACGAATGATAGAATTCACCACCAAGAGATACTTTTTATTGGTCAACTCATCTTTTGCTCTGTTCAGTTTCATCGTGTTACCTCCAGTTATTCCCTCTTGGAGCATCTTGTACAACTCCTCTTCCTTTCTAGTGCTGTTCTGTAAAAGAACAAAAATCACAGGGCTTGGCTTTGTTACCATTTACACCCGTTTTACGCTCCATTTGGATCTGATTCTCCTTTCACACACAAGTGCAGCTCTTTTGGTCTCAGTGGAATAATTTCTGTTTTACGCCCATGTGAGACCAGCATCAGACTATTAATATCACTTGGATATCATTATATTTGTGATACTCAGTGAGTCCCTGGAACTATACTGTGGAGCTGTTCATCTCTAGGTCACTGGTACAACTGCAGTTAAGGGCTCAGACCTAGCAGAAGTCAGTGGAGCTGCGGAGATTTAGAACAATTGAGGGTCTGGTCCAAGACTTGTAATGGCCCATAGGCACTGCTGTCCGGTGGCTTGTCAGTAGTCTGAGTTCATAGAATCATAGAATCATAGAACTTAAGATCAGACGGGACCATTATGATCATCTAGTCTGACCTCCTGCATGATGCAGGCCACAAGAGTTGACCCACCCACTCCTGAAATAACTCTCACCCTTGACTCAGCTGTTGAAGTCCCCAAATCTTGATTTAACGACTTCAAGCAGCAGATAATCCTCTAGCAAGCGACCCCTGCCCCATGCTGCAGAGGAAGGCAAAAAACCTCCAGGGCCTCTGCCAATCTACCCTGGAGGAAAATTCCTTCCCGACCCCAAATATGGCGATCAGCTGAACCCCGAGCATGCGGGCAAGATTCTCCATCCAGACACTCAGGAAAAAGACTTTCAATATCCCAACATTTACCATCGGTACTAACTACCAGCGGTGGCACATTATTGACCTATTGTGTAAATCAAGTTATCCTATCAAACCATTCCCTCCATAAACTTATCAAGCTTAATCTTAAAGCCGGAGAGGTCTTTCGCCCCCACTATTTCCCTCGGTAGGCTGTTCCAGTATTTCACTCCTCTGACGGTTAGAAACCTTCGCCTAATTTCAAGCCTAAACTTCCCAACTGCCAATTTATATCCATTTGTTCTCGTATCCACATTAGCACTGAGCCGAAATAATTCCTCTCCCTCCCTGATATTTATCCCTCTGATATATTTAAAGAGAGCAATCATATCTCCCCTCAACCTTCTTTTGGTTAAGGAAAACAAACCGAGCTCCTCAAGTCTCCTTTCATACGACAGGCTTTCCATTCCTCGGAGATGGTCACACCCTTTTTTGTTGAAACTGTTATTTGACAATAAAATGACACGATTAAATTAAAATGTCCAAAAGAAAATATTGTCTGTGTTTAATTTGGGGGGGGGGGGGGGGGATTGTCAAACCCCAGACATTTTTCACTTTGTGGGGTTTTGTTTTCCAACAAAAACCTGAAAAATTCTGCAAAGAAAATTTAGAAAAGAAAAACAAAAGCTTTTCATTTCCCCAAAGTAAAACACATTTCTCAACCAGCTCTAGTTTCTGTGTAATAACCTGGTGAGTCTTAGTTCAATTCCAAGTGAGCAGGGATCTGAAACACAAAATAACATCACCACAATTGGTATGAAATACTCATCCCCATCATTGGGAGTATAATCAAAGAGGTCAATAGTGCACTAGATTCCTGGAATCACGTCCTTCCAGGTGAGGATTGAGGGTCAGTTTTGAGCTATCGATAGATTCCATCACTATAATATATAAATGCATGGGTTGTTTTTTTTTAAGGAAAGCTTATATTATTGCTCTCTATGATGTACTGGTCATGATATATGGAATCAGTCTTAGTCTTTCTTAACAGGTACAAATGGCTGACTTGCAAGCAATCTTCTACCCAGTTTCAGTTCCAGCTTTTTCTTATATGGTTTCCAGGCACCAGACCCTGTCCTGAACTCTAAACAACACACATAGACATCTGGTGGCTAAATAATAATCTGTAAATATACATATTTCAGTATTTGATCTGTAGATAAACATACGCTTTTACTCTAAGGTATCTCTCTCATCACTAAAATTATGGGATGGGGGGAATCCCTTAAAGAGTAACCTTGGACCAAATGTTTTTAAATTGTGCTCACAGGCACCTGCATGGAGGAACCTGGCCCCTACCTCCACAGCAGAAGATTGAGTACAATTGTAATTACTTATGCTGCTCTCCTGGGTTTGAGTCCTATTTCCTTTTTGCCATGCAATAAATTACCCATACATTTTCTCTCCCTGCAATAATGACCCCAGTTTCACACTCCTGCACGCAGACGATGTTGCAAGACAGATTCGATCTGTCAAGGGCGCCAAAATGTTAGGAGCACAGCGCACATTTGTGAGACAAGACGCCCCTCTGAAATGTAGTGGGTGTTTAAATATCCTCCGGGATGCTTGCTGGGTGCAGAGCTAGCTGAACAGCAATTTTATTTTTAGACAGTGAAATCTTTCATTTTTATGCTGACTTTTGTTTGGGCATTTTGGGGGGTTAAGTCTCTCAAGTGTTCATTTCACCCACAGAACATCAATGAAATACTTCCCCTAAATCCTTCACTGTGACTTAGCAGTGAGATCCGGGAAATGTGCCTCTCCAGCACTGCCTGATGTACCTCACCCCCCGGGAGCAGGGCATCTCCATCTCTTTGATGCTCATAGAATATCTGGATGCTCAGCTAGGACCCCAAGTCAATGGGAGTCTCTCCATAGACTTTAATGGGAATTTGCTTGGACTCATCAAGGTGGTACATGCTTAGGTGTGCCTGTATTACTATGGCTGGAGCTGTGTGGGAATATGGTGACATGCTTGTCTTCAGAGGTTGACAAAAGGCACAGTTTGACTGACACTGACTTTACAGTTAGCTTTTGCCTATAGACTAGTGAAACATGCCTCTTTGAATCTCAGCAGCTTTCTTTCTTTCTTTCTCTTTCTTTCTTTCTTTCTTTCTTTCTTCTCAGTGGAGGCAGCTGAAATAACCTATGTTTATACAGCAACATAAAATCCCAGAGCCTGACAGAACACAACACTGTGTGGTGGTGTGGTCATTAGTGCATTCAGGGGAAAAAAGGGGATAAGACAAATTGAATTAAAATTAACATGCCTGTGGGGTATGTGGACAACAATGAATATCTTATTTAACGTGAGATCCCGCAGGCTCATGGAACCCAATGTTCCGTACAGCCAACTAATGGTTCATTTGTAAGATTCAATTGGTTCAGAGAGTTCATAATGTCCCAGTGTCATGGCAGCTTAGTTTAAGAATATGGATCTTCTACTTAAGGAGACACAACCATACATCAAAGTGTTTAACAGCCTTAGGTCAGCATCCTTCTGTTTGGGTAGATCTGGGAAGAGTGCCAAAGGAAACCACTCCTTTCATTATAGGACTTCTTGCAGAACTGTTAAGGAAACCTTTCAAATAATACATGAGAAAAGGAGTTTGGCTGAGGACAGCATATTTCTCACCTGCAGGGTGTCAGGCAATGGGTAGTAGAGAGACGTAGAAGAGCTCTAAGCTCTGGGCTTCTCTCATCAGTTCTGCAAGATCCCCAGAGTAAGAGATTCAGTGTTAACACCCACTGGACAAGCCATGACTCTGAACATTTATGAAGAAAGACAAAGCAATCAGGGAAAGTATAAACCAGGATTAATAGCATGAGGCTGAATGAGGGGGAATGTAAGCTAACTCTCAGGGAACATTTTATAGCAGTGAGAGCTGTTAGACTGCATGATAGTCTCTTAAGGGAAGTGGAGGGAGAGAGCCCCATAATTTGGGACATTTAAAGGAGACTCAGGATGGCACTGGGGGGCTCAGTCCTGCTAGACCAGCCAGGAGATGAATTAGGTGAAGGCTGTTAGGTCTCCTTTATATCGCACACCTATGAGTAGTTGAAATTCTTTCCTCAATGAAAATTTGTGTGGGAAATTTTTGTTTCTTTTAAAATTTTCCAGCCAAAAAAAAAAACCACCCCCCAAAACTGAAAACAAGAAGCCCTTTCAGTTTTCAAAATCTGACCAACCATCTTTACTTTCCTGACAACTGAAAACAACCCCCCCCCCCCCCCCCCCCGCCTTCTCTTCATTTTTTCATTGGGAAACCAAAACATTTCTGCAAAAGCCCCTGGAATAAATGAAAAAATGTTGTTCATTTCTAAATTTGGGGGGTAAATTACTTTTTATTTTCTGATCAGCTCTGACATGACTCTCTGTCATGGGCACATGGCACGGCGACAGGCTGAGTGCATGTAAGGGGAAGCTCTTCAGCAGACTGCTTGCAAGGGTGGGTGTACATTTATTGAATGCAGGATGGGATACAACAGCCAGCCCTGAAATGGGGTGACTTCAGACCATCTTTGCTTTAATGTAGGTTCTTGCCTCACTGTTAATTAGTGATTTGTTTGGCCTTTGGATCCATGCTGCGGCAGTAGCCATGGCCTCCCCGGCTTTTCCTGATTCCCTTCCCGGGGGGTGCTATTCAACACCCTCATCAGCAGAGCGAAATATGATTCATTAATGCCACTCGCTTGAGTTTACTCTGGGAGGAGAAGACTCAGCAGCAGGCATCATTAGGGTGTTTCCACCTCCTTCCCTGCATCTCAAGTACAACTTTATTTTGCTGTGAAGGGAACCCATGGAGCTTCCACTGCTGCAAGAGGTAGGAAATGCCCTGACCTCATTGATTAGTTGTGGGAGAGTGAGTAAAGGGAGTGGCGCATTATCAGATTCGTTCCTAAACCAAGAGGCAGCTTTGAGACCCTGTGTCTCCCAGATTCCTCCTAGTAAATCCGCCCCTTCATACTGGCCTTTCATGTAAGGTCCTATAGTCTCACCTGACTGATAAAGAAATAATGAGACACATAGCTGAGGCCAGCAAAGAAGTCAGTCAGATCCTATGGAGATGTGTGCAGAAATTAAAATCATAGCTAGAGGGTTACATATTCTTTATAGGGGATTGGACTTGGCCTCAAATGACCTGGGCTCTGATCCCACCTCTGTCACTGACAAACTGTGTGATATTGGGCAAGTCCCTTCCCCTCTTGCTCTTTGTCTGTTTAGACTACAAACTCTTTTGGGTAGGGAGCATCTCTTACTATGTGTCTATACAGTGCTTAGCGCAACAGGGCTCTGATCTCAGCAGGGGCCTTCAGGTACTACCATAATACAAATATTCTGGTATCATAAGAGTAGATATTTACCTGGTCCCCATTCCCACAATACTTGAGCCTCTCACAAACTTTAGTGGATTTATCCTCGCAGCACCTCTGTGAAACAGGTCAGTATTATTAACCCTGGTCAGCCGACTGAGAACTGAGGCACAGAAAGATTAGGTGATTTGACTGAGGTCACAGAGTAGAACTCGCCCCTGTGCAGACGGCCAGCATGAGGGACCCTCTACTTCCCACATAAACCCGCAAAATGGGACTTATCTGACCCGTAAGTGCTGTCCAGATCTTGGGCTGTCTCCTCTGCACAGGGGAGAATTCCACCCACAGAGAATCTGTGGCAGAGTCAGGAATTGAATCCATATCACCAGTGTGTAGCATGAGACCAAGATAAATGGAAGAGAATAGATCCACAGAAGGGGACTGTTTTGTACCTTGCTGGAGGCCATACCAAACAGATGAGGAACTCCCACAAAGTTGTCGAGTGACAAGGAAAAAAGAAATCAAAGAAAAATTTGAAAAGCAGAAAATGTTCCAGACCATATTGTAGGTTTTATGAGTCTCTCCCTCTCCTCCAGGGACTGCTGTATTTTTTCCTGTAATTAGCAGCAAGCTGCAATTGCCTTGCTTTAACGATCTGGAAGTCCCTTTGGATGCCTCCTTGGGGGTCTTTCCCCCCCCCTTCCATTCTTTAAATTTTATTTCCACTATATAATTAAATCAGAATTGGCAGCCTGCAAAGCTCTTTTAGAGACCGTGCTAGTGGAATCTAAACAGTGGCTCCCGGCGGGGCGATGAGAAGTTATTCATTTGGGGCTTACATTGGGTCATTACTTACCCTGCCCTGGGGTGCTTGAGGAGACAGAACTCAGCTGGAGAAACTCCAAGAGGCCACTGCAGCCCACTCACTCAGACAAAGTAAATCAAGTATATTACAGAGAGGGTGAAACAGCAAATCCTGATGCAACCAGAGGGAGCATTTCAGATGGTCCCAAAGCTCAGCAATCCAGAAATACTGCTGGACTGTGATTACAACTGGAATTTATGGCATGGAGATTAAGTGGGTTCTGTAAATTGCAGGGGCTCAAATCTCCTGCAGATACTTCTCACAAGATCTGGTTGAAATTTTTCATATAGGAAGTTTTTTTACATCCCCAAATGACTTTTCCCCCCAAACTAACTCATTTCATGACAAGTCCTCATGTTTTGTTTCTCATGAAAAAAATCATGACATTTTTAATAGTTTAAAAAAAAATCATAATATATCAACTATGCTATTTAAATGGTCATTGAAATGCCCCAGTAACTAGGTTCTCAATAATTGATTTAAAAAAATATATTTTGGTTAAAAAAAATTCAGTGAACATTTTCAAAAAAGGGGTCCATTTCATACCCTTAGACACAAAAGCAGCATTGATTTTTTTTTTACATTTTGCACAAAACCAGTTTTTCTTTTCTTTTTTTTTCCCAACCAGCTCTGCTTCTCATTTATACACCCTGGGAAGTATTTCTCTCTCCTTCTCCTTCTCTGTTCCATATTATATATATATAAATCCTCAACACTGTGGTCTAAGTGCTGGGGATTTAAAGTGTTTGCGTTCATGTGGCAACTTCAAGTCAGCAGCTCTCAAATGGCTTTGCAAACATTCAGGGGGAAATCCTGTTTGTATTGAAGTCCATGGACATTTTGCCATTGACTTCAATGGGGCCAAGATTTTACCCTAGGACTCCCAACATCTCGGTGAGTGGGTATCTATCATGACCCCCAGTTTTGAACCAGGAAGAATGTAGCACTTGCTCAGGAAAGCACCTTAACTAGCAAAATCTGGGGTGAGGAAAAGGAGAAATGGAATTGAGTGTCATCTGCGTGTGGTAGCCCATTATTCCTCCCAATCTCACCCAAAGCCCATTGAACAGAGTCCTGTGTTAGACTCCTGCCAGGGAGGAAGAGAAATTACTCAGTGTCACCCTCTGAACACTCTGAGTCACTCAAAAAGCTGGGATGGGAACCTACATGACCTGACTCTTAGCCATGTGATCTTAGCCACAGGAATTGATTTCCCTTCATTACACATTTATCTGAACTGTTCAAAGCCTCTTGAACCAAATTCATTCTTGCTCCACCAATATCATTGGAATTTTATCAGGGGTGAATTCTCATGGGAAAATTAAGTTTTGGTTGAAATTTTCCAGTTTTTCTATGAATAAACATAAGCTGGAAACTTTTTTTTCAAAACAGAAAAATATTTTTGGGTATTTTTCCCTGGGGGGATAAAGGAGGAAAGGGGAGAAAACTGAAATCTTGTGGGTTTTTCAAAAATGTGTTGGATTTTCATAAGAAATGTCAGGAATCTTTATAAGTCCTGTGGGGCTTCTTTGCAGGCTGTTGGATGGCACTCCAAAAAGTTGGTGTTTATTCTGCAATCAGATGCACATGGGAAGACTCCTACACCTAAATTTCAGTGGGTAGAGAATTCTGCTCACATGAATCAAGGCCCTGAGAGCTGCTAACCCTATTGTTGTCTATCAAAGCAGCCCTGGTCCTCTGACCCAGACAACCCATTCCCACTTTTTGTAAAGCAACTGTAATTGTGACACAGAGACACAATGCTAAACAGAGAGGCGCTGAATAAAACATGAATCAGAAAGTAAATCCTTTCTGGCACCTGGTTACCTCTCTTCCGAGTGCAATATGCGAGGCTGCTAATTGCTTGATTTACTGTAGCAGTCACTCTGCCAACAGCAATAAATAAAGTTAATTAATATAAGGTAACCCACTGACAGGAAGGCTAGTAATTACCAGGAAACCAGAGAGATGGGCCTTTTGTGGCTCTGTTAGGAAAGAAAAAGCACAATTTCCTCCCCCTATTTTTTGTTATCTATCATCCTTTATTTGTTTGCCTTGAGCACTATGTGAAAAGATCTTAGGTCCAATTTCTGTTTACTTTTCTATTCTTTTCCCCTTCCCCAAAGATGACTGTTTGTTAACTGGAGCAGAGTTTTGAAAAGAAAAGAACTGTTTTTCCTCCCACCTATCATAGAATCATAGAATCATAGAATATTAGGGTTGGAAGAAACCTCAGGAGGTCATCTAGTCCAACCCCTGCTCAAAGCAGGACCAACACCAACTAAATCATCCCAACCAAGGCTTTGTCAAGCCGGGCCTTAAAAACCTTTAAGGAAGGAGATTCCACCACCTCCCTAGGTAACCCATTCCAGTGCTTCGCCACCCTCCTAGTGAAATAGTGTTTCCTAATATCCAACCTAGACCTCCCTCACTGCAACTTGAGACCATTGCTCCTTGATCTGCCACCACTGAGAACAGCCGAGCTCCATCCTCTTTGGAACCCCCCTTCAGGTAGTTGAAGGCTGCTATCAAATCCCCCCTCACTCTTCTCTTCTGCAGACTAAATACGCCCAGTTCCCTCAGCCTCTCCTCGTAAGTCATGTGCCTCCGGCCCCTAATCATTTTTGTTGCCCTCCGCTGGACTCTCTCCAATTTGTCCACATCCCTTCTGTAGTGGGGGGACCAAAACTGGATGCAATACTCCGGGTGTGGCCTCACCAGTGCCAAATAGAGGGGAATAATCACTTCCCTTGATCTGCTGGCAATGCTCCTACTAATACAACCCAATATGCCGTTAGCCTTCTTGGCAACGAGGGCACACTGCTGACTCATATCCAGCTTCTCGTCCACCGTAACCCCTAGGTCCTTTTCTGCAGAACTGCTGCTTAGCCAGTCGGTCCCCAGCCTGTAGTGATGCATGCGATTCTGCCTTCCTAAGTACAAGACTCTGCACTTGTCCTTGTTGAACCTCATCAGATTTCTTTTGGCCCAATCCTCCAATTTGTCTAGGTCACTCTGGACCCTATCCCTATCCTCCAGCATATCTACCTCTCCCCACAGCTTAGTGTCATCTGTGAACATGCTGAGGGTGCAATTAATCCCATCATCCAGATCATTAATGAAGATGTTGAACAAAACCGGCCCCAGGACCATATCAAAAGCTTTGCTAAAGTCAAGATATATCACATCCACTGCTTTCCCCATATCCACAGAGCTAGTTATCTCATCATAGAAGGCAATCAGGTTGGTCAGGCATGACCTGCCCTTGGTGAATCCATGCTGACGGTTCCTGATCACCTAAGGCTATCTCCTAAGAGCGCTCCTGTCGACAAAGTGCTGTGCACACCGGTGCTTGTCATCCACAAAACGATTGTCTTTTGGGTGTGGGTGTGGGTGTTTTTTTTAACAACTCTGAATGACAAAAGTTTTGTCTTTAACTTGCCGGTATAGACAAAGCCTAACTCCAAATGTTGAGCAGTAGGAACCTGGGCTATGATCTTGTCAGGTCTTCCAAGCTAAGGGGCTGATTTAACAAGCCAGTTATGCACACGCTTAAGTCCGGCCCTGTTCAGTGAAGCACTTATGTCTGTGCTTAACTGTTACACTGATGGCTCTTCAGCATATGCTTAAAGTTAAGCACTTGCTTACATACTTTTGCTGAATCAGGGCCTAAGCAAACTTAGGCTGAGACTGTACTTGGATAAGAGACTTCCAAGTAATTTAGGCGACAAAGGAGTTCTGCCCTCTGGGTCAGCACCGAACAAACGCCTTGGCATGGTACTGTGCTGCTAATGTTGCTGTGTGTCAGATGAGACATAAAACAGGTTCTCAGTGTCCAAGTTCAGGGCAACTGCACCTCTATTCCCCCTCCACAGTCCAGCAAGGACACCCAACCTCAGGGTTCTGGCTCTCCAGCCATCACCTCTCTTGAGTGGAGATGCATGTGTCCCTTCCCTCCTGACCAGGGTATTTCCAGGCTGCACAGTTCCCTGCCTGCACTGTGAATTCCCCAGCAAGTCAGACTGCCCTTGCAGATTTGCCAAAGAGCTGCAGTGCTGTATCTCCTGCAACATCTGCTAATTTCTGATCACGCTGCCTCCCTTTGAAAGATGCAAAAGAGAATGGACAGTCCTAACTGTCTTACTCTGTTGCAGGAAGAGAACACTCTGGTCTGTTCAACATGCAGGGTGGCAGACTTCCAAGACCTGTCCCGTGCAGGCTGTCTTCCATCTCTGGACCCTTCTAACCCTGGTGAAGACAAGCCAATTCAGAGGCTGCCTACAAGATAAAAAAATAAGGGTGAAATAGTACAATAAATGAAATAAAATAACAAATTGACTAAACCATCCCTAAACATACCTGGCCATTTCAATAGAAGCTCTAGGGGAATGTGGGGAAGATTATAGAAAGTAGATAAATGAAATCCTTTAAAAATTAACTGCAGCATCCTAAGTTCTGGCGGAATAGATGCATCTCAGTCGGGGAGGGGACACTTGTCATGAGTGGATTCTCTCCAGCTTGATGTAGGAGTTGGTTGTTGGGTTTTTGTGATGCGCAGGTAATTCTGTCAGCGAAAGATTTCCTTGTCCAGCAACAACTGATATAGACAAATTACTCTGGCAAAACTCTATGACAGCTCCTAATGATCCTCATTCTGGGCCACTGTGGAAGTGACACCTAATCACTGCTGCTGATGTGTGCTAGAAAGCTTTGATGAGCGATGCGTGTGATATGGGAGCCACACTGAATGTTCCCAGGCATCAGAGCTCAGGATCTCACAGTAATATGTGCTCTGAATTGCCTAGGGTGTGGAGTGAAGGGTGCTGGTGGAGGGAGGGGGGAGAATGATGCTGGGATAAGTGTAATAATTTCATGTTGTGCGATAGTGGCAATGGGCCAAATTCAGCATTGTGGCCAGCTGGCAAATTAATTGGGAGCTGATCCTCAGGGGCCAGATCCTTAGCTAGTATAAATCAGCATAGTTCCACGTAAGTCAACAAACTTATACTGATTTGCACTAATTGAGGCTCTGGCCCCAGGGTTGAAATTAAGCCTATATGTGTACGTTTCACACCCACCCACTCTTGGAGAGAAAGTCAGACCTGTTCTACATGTGTGATTGTTACAACTGGTCAAAATTTTCAAATTTCAACTTTTTGGGTTGAAAATTTGAATTTTGCCAACAACTAAAGAACCCCAAATGTTTTAACAAAAATTGTCATAAAAAATGTCTAGGTTTTCCAAACTGCTGTATGGCCAGTTGAGATTAGGCTGACCAGACAGCAAATGTGAAAAATCAGGACCGGGGTGGGGGGGTAAGATGAGCCTATATAAGAAAAAGACCCAAAAATCGGGACTGTCCCTATAAAATTGGGACATCTGGTCACGCTGTTGAGATGTTTCACTTTTCAAGAGATGTTGACATTTTCAAAAATTTTGATGTATAAAAAGTGGTCCAAAATGTCAATTTATTTATTTTTTAACCAGATTTAAGATGAAATCCTGGCCCCATTGACATCAATGGGAGCTTTACCATTGATTTATATAGGGCCAGGCTACCCCCAGTGGCCACACCCAGTGATTATGTCGGTCTCTGCAGCTGAAATGGTGGGTGCTTCTGCATTTGGTCCTGAGTCCCAGCTGTATCAATGACCATGTGAAGTTCTTGTGCCATGGAACTGTTACATGCCATTCCATTCTGACACATTTATTTTGGACATGACCTTTCAATCCCATTATTTTGTGTCTGGTTTGGAGTTTAGGGCCCTGATTTTGCTCTGTCTAGCACTTTGCATCATCACTTACACCTGTGAAAATGAGCAGAAGATGTTACCACCAGTATAAGCAAGTGGATAATTGAATTTACAATCACTTTGCATATGTACATGGGAGGTCGTCTTCTGCTTCACACACTGCTACCACAGATAGACCAGTCAGTGAACTGAGGTTCATCCCAAATGAGTGGAGAGAGGTAGTCTGGAAACCTGATTCTTTCCCTACTTACACTAGTGTAAATCAAGAGCAACTCCAGTGGTGTTACACTAGTGTAAATCCGGTGGCAGTGAGAGGAAAATCAGAACATTTAGATGGCCCTGTTTTCTTAGCATATGGGAGGGTGTTCATATTTATAAGACAAAGATCACAATTGAACGGTCAGTTCCATCAGCTAGATACCAGTGCAGATTTCCCCTGCTGATAAAGTCAATGAAGCTTAGCCAGTTTTCACCAGATGAGGATCTGGTCTGTAGGAGCTGTGTTGAATTGGTAGCAGTTTATTCCCACTTTGCACAGATGTAAAGGACAACATAAAGTTAAAGGGCCCACACTCCCCAGTTGATGGTTCTGATTTTTCATGTGTTGTCCCAGTTTCCCAAAATCTTCTTTCAGGGCACCTGAAATGTCCTCTTTTTTTCTTTTTATTCATTTCGTCAATCAAAATATTTGATCTTTTCCCCCCCCCTAACTGTAAATTGTTTGTACGGGACATATGCTGCACCGAGTAGCTTTTGCTCAGTGTTTACCAGGAACAAACAGGCCAGCAGAATGAGAGTTCAGTGTGAGGAGCAGTATCTGGGGAGAAAGGAAAAAAGCAAATGAGTGTAGATTCTATCAAAGCTGTTCTTTTTGTTCCAAGTGAATGTTAATGACATTTGTTCTGTGTTTCATGATGAACTGGTTCGGAACACTGAGTTACCGGAAGAAACACTCCACTGTGAGTAATATGCCCAGGTTGCTCGTGAGTCAGAAGCTGGCAGCACCAAGACTGGCTCACATTTTATTTAAAAGTGCACTTTTGTCTTTGTATGACTATTTCTTAACTTTAATATATGTTGCCACAAAAGTGTCCTGGTTTCTTATCTGAAAATATGGATGTTGGGGGAAAATCAGGAGCATAATAGCCACATTGGATTTGTCCAAGAAAATGGGTTTAACACTCCCATTCTTACAACAACAACAACAAAAACCCCAAACAAACAAAACCCAGCTACCTGTCACGGGATCGATAATGGAGCAGTCAGGATTCAGGTTTCATGTCTTACCTGAAAGACAATGCTTAGACAGATCTTCACAGAATGTGAAATGTCTTACATTGGAAATCCCAGGCCAGGTTCTACTCCATTGACTAAAGGATAATGAAGGGTCTCTGGAGTTAAAAATACTGATTCACAGATTCTAAAGCCAAAGGGGACCATCATATCATCTAGTCTGACCTCCTGTATAACACAGGCCATAGAACTTTCTTCACCCACTTACCCCTATTTTGAAGCCCAAAATGATGCAGGCACTTGAGCAGATTGAGCTGGAGTTTTGAGGTGATGTCACACCTCAATACACCCCCATCTCTATAACTAGAAATGTTACCTTGTAAATCATAGGCCAGAACCACAGTGTGGCTCCATTTCATAACAGGGATAATAAATGGTGGGAGGAGGAGTTATAACTACCAATGGGCAATCCTTTCTTTGCCAGAAGCTGGGAATGGGCGACAGGGGATGGATGACTTGATGATGACCTGTTCTGTTCATTCCCTCTGGGGCACCTGGCATTGGCCACTGTCGGTAGACAGGATACTGGGCTAGATGGACCCTTGGTCTGACCCAGTCTGGCCACTCTTATGTTCTTAACCTCAGCATGTTGAGCTGGAGCTGAGCATCTGACCTGTGCACATTTGCAGTAACTTTTTCATTGTGTATTTTAAGAGCATTTCCTCTGAGGAAGGTGACCTGTCAATTCTCCCCAAGGTCTCGCACCATGCTGGAAATACGTTTCAGTATATGTTATTGCAATTAGAGTCTAGGTTTTAAAACTGGGGTACATGTATCACTAGGGGTACACGAGCACTCATCAGGGGGTATGTGAGAAAAATCCTGTAAAGGCGGACAATGCATTTTATTTAGTAAGACTTGGCAATCTAATCATAGGTATATTATGACGACCCTATCTCAGATGGGGGTACATGGTAGGCTACATTCTTTGGAAAGGGGTTCGCAGCCTGAAAAGTTTGACAACCATTGAACTAGACAACAACAGCTTCGGGCAACTCCTGGGCATTTGTTAGTAAAAGAGGTGCTGCTTCCCGGATTATTGGGACATAAGAAGTGGACTGAGATCTTTAGCTATTACATTGCATGCAGCTTGTGTCAATGAGTTTCTGGAGCTTCCGCATTAACCCCGCTCCGTGGCAATAACTGCCTTGGTTTGCAGCAGATTTGTTTTATAAAACCATTATCAGCTCTTTGAGCTCCCACTTTGAGAGCTGTTTGTCAAGAAGCTGCGGAATTGGAATTGCCAGGAATATTTTAGTTTTCAACGCAGTGGGTAACGTGAATGCCCCTTCTGAGAGCCAGTCTTGTTTGCTCCTGTAAGAGTTGCCACATTGCACCTGCAGCTGGAAGTCAACGCTTCAGCTTGCTTGACTCTGACTGCGTAAGGAATCCATTTGCTGAGCACTAAGCTCAAGTAGCGTGTTGGATTTTGGACACTGTGAATGCTCAGAATGATGTTGCTGGAATTGGAGAGAGTTCTGAGAAGGGCCATAAAATTAAAGAGCCGGATCCTCAGCTGGGGTAAATCAGCACAGTTCCATGCACATCTATTGTGCTAGGCCTCATTACATCTTCTGTGGATCTAGGGCCAGATTTACAAAGCTTTTTAGATGCTTAAAGTACATAGGAGCCTAGTGGGATTTTCAAAAACCCCTAAGCAGGTTAGGTGCCTAACTCTCATTGAAAATCAATGGGAGTTCTGCCCCTACCTCACTTAGGCACATTTGTGAACCTCATTAAGTGCCTTGAATAGAATAGAATTTGCATCTTTAGGTACCTTTATAAATCTGACCCTGAGCCAATAACATGAAGGGACTGGTAAAAACTGATTTATGAGGCAAGAATAAAAGTATTTAGGGCCTGATTTTCTTGCAGCACAAGAGAGCTTAGAATCAGTCATCATTTAGCCAGGTTATAGGTGGCCAGGGCTCAGGGTTACCATCTACAAGTGCATGAAAGGTGGGGACACCAAGGTGGGAGAAGAATTGTTTACTGTGAGAATAGGATGAAAGCTCAGGAAAGGAAGATGTAGGCTGAAAAGGTTCTGTCAGTGGAGCCTCTTAGGGCTTGGCTACCTGGTGGGTAATGCACTCTATGGGAGTATGATTTCTAAAGTGGACTAAAGAGCTGAGCATTAATTGGGTCATGTGGACCCTGCTGGTGTGCTTTAACATAGCGCTGCTTGAAACATACGTTGTTAAAGTGCGCTTGGGAACCTTTAGTCCTGACTTTGGATGGGGAAAAAATTCAAAATCTTAAAAATGTTCAGGGAAAGGGAAATCCATTTCCCAAGCACCTGTAAGTTAAATCACTTTCCGAACCTGTTCCTGACCTTATTGTCAGCAAAGGATAAATTTCCTAGTGTAGCCAAGGCTTAAATCTTTTCAGTCATTGCAGGTCCAGTGCCTGCACGCAGGCTCCTGCCTTTGTAACAGGTTATCAGTGTCTCCTCCACTTTTATAACTCAACTTGTGTCTTTTTCCCCCTTGTGACATGAGGTGATCAAGTGGCTAAAACATTGGAGTGAGACTCACAAGACCTGGGTTTGATTCCTGACCCTGCCAATGACTTGCTGTGTGACCTTGAGCAAGTCACTTGACTGCTTTGCACCTTTCACTATGTAGAGCATAAGCTCTTTAGGACAGGGGCTGTCTCTTGCTATGTGGTTGCACAGTGCTTAACACATTGTGTTACTTTAATGCAAACAATAATAACCTCTCCCCCTCCATGACTCTGGGCTGATACCCATGTTCTCTCCCTGTGCTAGCAGCATGTGCCCATTTGGTGCTCCCAAGTCCTTTGGGGAAAAGCTCAGCTCTTTTAAATGTTAAAGGCTCATCAAAGACATCGTTATTTTTAATGCTGCGAGATTTGTCTCCAGCATTTTCTGCTTTTCATTGTTCATTAATAACAGGCAAGGGCTTGTCGCATGACTCTCATGTCTGCTGTTCTTGCCTCTCATTTTGTGCAATTCAAAGGCTTGTGCCGCTCAGGCTTCCAAGTCATCATTATGCTATATTTATCCTCCTTGTACTGCCTTTGTAACTCTTGAAACGTTAAAAGACTAAGTCCTTTGGTGCCTGGCTACAATTCCTCCTTATATTCACTGCTCTTCTATCCCAGTTTCTGACATGCATTCCTAAAGTTAGTTACCACAGGGGTCTGCTATTCACATGGAATGAAAAAATCACAGCCTGGCTTGTTACTTGTGGCATTTCCTTCCCCTTTATTGATCATATTAAAAGATTCAGACACTTGGCTTTACGATTATGCTATGTTTAATTCTGCATATTAAATGACGGATGCATTCACATCTGCCTGAGAGCCTCCTTTTTAAGTACATTGCATTGTTTAATGTGCCTTCATAGCGAAGCATAAATTTTGAACCATTTTGAGATTTGCTGATGGAAAGCGCTATATTAAGAGGTGGTGTTTTAATTAATTATTCATTATCATTATTAATCATAGTTAGATATGTGAAAGGCCTCTTCGCTTGTTTCACCTATTTCTCCTGCTAGTGAAGCATTGATCCCTCCAGTATATTACTCTTTTTCCTTTATAAAAAACCAATAACACATTATTTCCCCAGGCCTCTAGCCATGGTTCTCAGGTTATCATCATTTATTATTTGCATTCTGGTAGCACTTAGAGGTCCCACTCAAGATCAGGACAAAAAACAATTGATATTTTTCGACGAGCCCTAATGCTTATCATTCAAACCCAGGATTTATGGATTCCTCTCCCTGCCTTTCCTACTTGCATTGACTAGCTTGCTATTCCTTCCCTTTTTCATTATTTTTCTTGTTAAAGATCAATGTTGAAAAGTAAATGCAAGTCAGTACCAGCTATTTTGGTTCCATTATTAATTTTTTCACCTTCCACCCTACTTATGAATGATCCTATTTTCTAATTATTTTCCCACTAAACTATTTTTACATCTCTTAACTTTCTTTCAAAGTTCTCAACTTTTCTCCCTTTCTGATCAGTCTGTCATCATCCTCAGATTCCTCTGATATCTTTTCTAGTTCTTCCAAATGGTGAATTGAGTTAGGGTTTGAACCTAAAGACCTGAATGAAAATTAAAGGGCCAGAATAAAGTTCATTGGAATTACTCTGGGATTCATAAATTTTGAAGGCCAGAAGATACCATTATTATCACCGAATCTGACCTATTATATAACACAAGCCCTAGAATTTCACTCAGAGGTTCCCACCTCCAGCCCAATAGCTTGTGGTTAAACTAGACTATACTTTCTATACTGCTCTTTGGTAATCAGTACTTACGGTTAATTACCCTCATTGTTAAAAATGTGCATCTTGATTCCAGTTACAATTTAGCTAACTTCAACTTCCAGTCACTGGATCTATGTTATGCCTTGTCTGCTCAGTTTAAGAATCCCACAGTAACAGGTATCTTCTCCCTGTGGAAGTAATTATAGAGCACGATCAAGTCACCTCTTAACCTTTGCTTCAGGTTTGCACCAGTGCATCAGCATCTGGCCCTAAGTCAAGAGGTAAAAGGCTGATTCAATAAGGGTCCAAAGCCCAGTAAAGTCAAGGGAAATAATCCCATATTGAGGGGCTTTGAACCAGGACCCAACCAGCTGTATAAATTAGACAGCCTTCCACCAACTCAGTTGACATCTATAGCCGTTGTTCTTTGGTATACGCATCTGGCATATCAATGGGTTTGATTTTTTTTCTGCAAAGGGATGATGTTTTTTCCCCCCATTAATAAAAAATACACTTTAATTTTATGGGACTGGCAGAGCCTTAGTCTCTGACATGCTAGCCACAACCAGCTACAGAAGAATGAACCTCCAAAGGCAGAGCCAAGGGACAACTGAGAACCTAAAAGAGCCTCAGAAAGTGGTTGGAACAACCAATTTCAAGGGAATTAGAGTTCAGTGTAATCCAGAGCTTCAGATCATTCTTTCCAGGCATGTAAGAGGCAGAAGCAAACATGAGCAGCTGCATTGGAAAATCCAATGTCTTGGTTGTTAATGTCAGATTTTCCATCAATCAAGCCCTAAGGATACACTCTTTAAAGTTTCCTAATATGCAGAGTTCCAGTTTGAAGGCTGTCACAGTTTGCCAATCAATGTACATGCTCCCTCTTATTAAGGGATTCCCCATGGCCACTTCCTGGAGGAAAGGAAAGTACTTTTGGGATTAGAACAAAGACTGATTCAACAGAGTTGGCTGGCCCCTAGCCCATTATTCCAAGGCCTTGTATGCACACAGTTTTTATATTAGGATGACAAAGAAAATCAGCAACCTGGAAAGGGTTAAGGGATTTCTGCTTAATGCTTGGCTGGGCAAGATACATAATGAAGGGAAGCTGGATCCAGGGGTCACATCACACTGGAAGAGTGAGTCGCCCTTTCCCCTGGTTGGTGAGCGTGTGATGCCGTGGGAATTTCCCTCTCTTGCTCTTTGTGCCACTCATTCTTTTCAGTTCTGCCTTTGTAATATTTCCCTACAACTACTTTTCTTCTTCATTCAAACATACAAAATATCCAGGCATGGAGCCAGCACTGCAAGAGCCAGAGCTGTGCTCAAGGGAACCAGCTCTCTCCTTTGGGATCTTCCATCGCCACATTTCACTCCTGATTGTTCCCTACAGTCACAGCACCTATTTCCTGAGCACTTGCTTTTCAGAGGTGCCAAACACCCACCGCTCCCATTAGTTTCTGTGACCTGACTCACTGACTGGCCCTGAATCCCTAGCAAATTAGCATGACAACCCTAACTGAAACAGAGAGACGCTCCAAAATCCAGCAGGCACTTGTCAGAATTGCCAGGCAGCTGGCTAAGGCAGGAGCTGCTGCCAACAGGCATGGGCTGGCTAGTGTGGAAACAGACATAGGCTAGAGTAGAAGAAAGAACAGTCTGTTGAAACTACTGGCAGGCATACTATTCCCACTCATATAGCAATATTCAGCAAATTACAGAGGCTGCTCCCCTTGGGAGCCTATATACCTGCCTTGCGATCACCTGGGTGAGTCCTTGCCTACAGATTGGCTGAACCCTGGTGGAGTAGGGCCTATCACAAGCCCTGCAATTCATTGCCTCAGGTGACTCATCACATTTGCTGGCTCAGGGATGACTCATCACATTATTGGGGGGAAGGGATAGCTCAGTGGTTTGAGCATTGGCCTGCTAAACCCAGGGTTGTGAGTTCAATCCTTGAGGGGGCCACTTAGGGATCTGGGGCAAAAAATTGGTCCTGCTAGTGAAGGCAGGGGGGCTGGACTCGATGACCTTTCAAGGTCCCTTCCAGTTCTAGGAGATTGGTATATCTCCAATTATTATTATTTATTATTATTATTCCACCCTCATTCCCATGATTCAAACCTCACAAGAACCTGCTTCAGGTTTGGCCCTTCAAAGTCAAAGTGACACGTCCCCCTCGATATTTGCAAAGCAAATCACAGCCACCTGGGAGCTGGAAGCTACCACTCTGATTTCAATGGCAGTGGAAGCCATATTTAATTATTACCCAACCACACTGGGAGCAAATCTATATGATGAGCAAGGGCAGGGAGTACTTGGGAGATCCCACCACAGCTGCAGCCCTTTGAAGCTCTTTGGAAATGTGCATCTTCTTTCTCAGTGCTGGAAACAGTCTAAGGAGCCTTTCACCTTTTTGATTCCAGAACCTTTTTTGACAGAACTAGGAGGAATGGTCTTAAGTTGCAGTGTGGGAGGTCTAGGTTGGATATTAGGAAAAACTTTTTCACTAGGAGGGTGGTGAAGCACTGGAATGGGTTACCTAGGGAGGTGGTGGAATCTCCTTCCTGAGAGGTTTTTAAGGTCAGGCTTAACAAAGCCCTGGCTGGGATGATTTAGTTGGGGATTAGTCCTGCTTTGAGGAGGGGGTTGGACTAGATGACCTCCTGAGGTCCCTTCCAACCCTGATATTCTCTGATTCTGTGATTCTATTCAAGCTCAGGATCCACCCTGATACAGAGATCCTGGTGAACCATTGATCAGTGGAATGAGCTGGTGGTTCTAAGAGCAGTTAAGACGTTTTGCCTGCTGCCTACATAACACTTGGTACTAACTGTTGGCCTTCTCAGCAGAGAGGCTGTGGACTGAATGAGCAATAAATATCTAAAACACTCATCTGACCCTCATTCCTTTTTAACACCATAGTAAGTTCTCTTATCCCCATTTTACAGATGGGGAACCAAGGCTCAGAAAGAGACTAAGTGTCTTACCCAAGTCAGCAGAACAGGGACTACCTAGGTTTCCTAAGTCTAATGCTAACATCAGAATCTCTCAACCCTCCTAAAGGACACCTGTGGCTGGCCTATGCTAACTAACTCAGGATCACAGGGTTCAAGCTGTGGGGCTATCTCATTGCTGTGCAAACTTCCAGGCTTGGGAAGGGGTTCTAAGACCCTGCAGGGTGTTAGGGTCCCAGAGCCCAAGCCTGGAAGTCTGCCCAGCAGTGAAACAGCCCCGCAAGCCAGAGTCAGCTGGCATAAGCCAGCCATGGGTTTTTCTTTGCTGGGTAGGCGTACCCTTAGAGAAGAAACTCATTACACTCCCCTTGAGGTTATGGCTGCAGCACATTAAGAAGGGCTAGTGCAAGAGACGTTTGCATCACTGCTGTCTGTGCTGTGTCCTCTCCTTCAGTCTTCTGGGGCTGCCAGCCCCCACCAAAAAATCTGCTGTGGTATTAAAAAGGAAAGAGAACATTTAATTTAAAAAAGCCAGACTTTCCAGAGATCTCTGCTTCAGTTTGCTGGCAGTGATAGGTTACATTCCGATTGGATACAAGATTTTGTGTTCTCCATGTAAATGCTTTTTAATGGATGTTTAGCAAAAAGCTGACAGTGATATGACAGATAGGATCCACTTGGGGCTTTTCCAATCACACTATTAGTTTAGTCCTTTGGATGACAGAGATCTTGATCTTTCAAGTGTTTATTTTTTCTTTTTTTCCCCTGAAATAGCTGCATCCTTGGCTGATGCACAAGGAAAACAGCACAGAGAAAGGAGGGGGGGAACATTTGAGAAGGTAGGAAGAAAAAAAAAAGACAGAATACATCAGATCAGCTAAAAATTAAACATCATAGAGGAAAGCCTGGATAAGATATCTAATCACCAGCTCTGCAGGGTATCAGCTACCAAGTGGAGGAGCAGCTTATCAACACATCTGCCCTTCTTAAAATCTCCCTCTTGCAGAGGGCATGAGGGTTTTTTGGAGAACCTGTAGGTCAAGGTGGCCACAAAGTTTCAATGCACCCCATTTTTTAAAGGTGTAGGTTGTCAGATGCTCCTATAAGAGTTAAGAACCCAACTCCCACTGGAATGCTATGGGAGATGGAAACCTCTGGGGACTTTTGAGCCTTAGATAACACATACAATATGAAGGAACCAGACAGGAATACTGGTGCCCAAATAACCACGTTTAGTATATTATAGTAGCGCTGTGACTTTTTTTTGTCCTTTAGTAGTGTTAGATGGAATCCTGTGGGTGAGAGTCAAGTAACAGGGGGTAGCCGTGTTAGTCTGTATCCACAAAAACAACAAGGAGCACCTTAAATCTGAAGAAGTGAGGTTTTTTACCCACAAAAGCATATGCCTAACTAAATCTGTTAGTCTTTAAGGTGCCACCGGACTCCTTGTTGTTTTTGTGAGTGAGTGAATGGGTTGTAAAAGGAGCCGAAGATCTTGCACATTTCAGCAACAATGGGGTTGGCAGAGTAAAGATGTATGTGTTAGGGTCTATTGGTGTTAGTAATACAACTTGATGGGCACAATCAAGGGTCAGACCCCGAGTGAGCACAGTTCGTCAGCTACTAACACGACCTCTCTACAGTGTGGACACGGGCTTGTGCCATTTGGCAACCATCCAGGCCCTCTAGTCCAGCAATATGCAGGAGCCCAGTTCTTCCTTCACAAGATACAAGCATCTCTTATTGGCTTCCGTAGGAGTTACATCTTCTGTGTTCAGCAGGGGGCTGGATAAATTAAAATCCAGGGACAATTCCTCAAGTTCCCTCTACCATTGTTGATCTTAAATATTTCATTAACACAATATAGCGTGGTGCCAAAGCAGAGTGGATTGTTTAAAAAAAGACATCAGACCGTATTGCTCCCCAGATCCACTAAACGCATTAGCTGTGACAATTCAATTTCTTACCAAATTCTAAAGGGAAATAGAAAGAGGTCAGGGGAGTGGGGCTGTTCACCCAAATAGAAATTAATTAATTAAATTCAATCAAAACCAACAAAGCAAAAGGCCAGATATCATCAAGGAATAGAGATATATGAAACTACTGATGAGAGATAATGGGAGGGAAGGACCTCCTCTTCATATATATTTTCCATCAGGCTGAGACTTAGGAGAAGCTATTAAGAATCTGACATTCCAAAGTGTAGTTAAGCCTTGTTTAAATTAAAACATTCTGTTTCTCTCTCCTAGCTCTCTCTTTTGCACACCCTCCACACCCCACACTTTCTCTAATATTCCTCCTACTTTAGTGGATTTATTTCTGCCACACCATTCGGCAGATTATATATATATATATATTTCCCCTTTCTTCCTCCCCCCAACCCCATTTGTATCATGAAGCTGTTGACAAATAAATTAGGAACAAATGAATATATTTCTTCCATAAATAATTGATGGGCATCTTGGCGACATGCAAACCCCGCATAGATTTTGTGAAATACACAGTGCCCAGAGAATGAGATAGGAAGGAATTTGTGCTTTCAATCATGGAAACTGGTTGCTGATCGCAGGAGTGCAGAGAGTAATACTGGACTGCCCCATTCCTCATCCAGTGACAAAATTAATTATTGTTTCCCCAACGCAGAGATGCTGATCTGCTCGAAGGGGAAAATGGAGAGGTGCAGGCGCAAACAAAGCCCCCCCTCCCCACCGCCCCGGGTAGGTTCTGCCAAAGGCTCATTCCCTGATGGCTGTGTTGCGAGCAGTTGGGGAGAGACTGTCACCTCTTAAGAAGGTTCACAGGAATTTAATCCCCATGAGACATTTGCCTACATGAGAAATCAAATCTGCAGTGTAGCACAACTGGCAATCTACCCTGGAAAAGGCTCAGGCCTGGAACAGCAAGTGGGGACGGAGTGAGATTTCAGGTGAGGATTCAGGGGCATTGGGAGTTGTGTGTGTGGGATCCCAGCACTGGAAAAAGAGAGGTGGCCAAGGGTCAGAATTGAGGGGCATTGGCAGAGCTGTGTACAGGAGCCCAGGAACACAATAGCAGGGTGGGCTGCAGCTAAACATGCAATGCTTATATAAATGTAAGATATTCTGAATAATCATTCATTTATTATTCATTAAGTTTCTCTTGCAAGAGAATTGGATTTTTCTTTTCTTTCTTCCTTCATTTCTCCTTTTAAATGATATGTCTTTCTTCTCCAGCTTTTCCCCTCCAGCCTCAAATGGCCTGCAGTCCCTGGTCGCTGGAGCTGAACGAGTCTATCTGAGCTTTCTTCTGGCTGTCATCATAAATCCTCACACCGCAAAAATCACTGAGCTCGCGTGTTGCAAGAAGGCTGCCGGGAACACTCATGTCCAGTTCAGGTGTTGTGGTCCCCAGGTCTGTCTCTCCCCCCCCCCCCCCCCCCCCCCCTCGCATAGCACAGGGTGGGGAAGGCCAGTCATAATTCAGTAGAATATCTGAGGATAATTAAAGTTTGCAGTTAAGAGATAATGTGAGAGATGAAGCTTTTCCTGGGAGCTTTTTGCACTGCAGCTGGAGGCATTAGATAAGGTGGAAACTGGCCTATTTTCCAGCCAAACACTGCTTTGCTGAGAGAACATGAGGAAATCTGCATTTTTCCTGCTTTGAGACAAAATCAGTCACAAATTTTTGCAGGGGGAATTTTTTTTAAAAAGCCCAAAATTTCAGGAATGCAAAATCTCCTGCAACCAAAAGGAAGGGATTTTCTCTTGGCTGGAACAATAAAACATCCCACCCTTGAAGTACAATACAAATGCTGGGCTTGTCCCTGTGTGTAGAAAACCCATTGTAGTCAGTGAGGCCTCTGCATAAAGAGAGCATGTGGGATAAGGCCCCATTAATTAACCTTCAAAACCAACAGCACTGAGAAGGAGCTATTATTGTCTCCATGTTGCAATGAGGAAAATGAGGCACACAGAGACTCACAAGTATAACCATACAATAAATCAGTGGCAGAGCCAAGAGAAGCACCCTGGAGCCCCTGTCTCTCTGTCTAGAACACTAGAACATACACCTAGTCTCCACAGGGTATGTCTCCCCATCAGTAGCAGCGCCAGCTCTTCCGGCGCCCTAGGCAGCGGAAGGTCCCGCCCCCAAATTTCAACGGGCGGCCGGGGCACAGGCGCCCCCAAAATAGCAGCGGCCTAGGCGACTGCCTAGGTCGCCTAATGGGTTGTGCCGGCCCTACTCCCCGTGCTGCGATCACACACCCCGATTGCAGACTAGACATACCCTGAGTGTCTGTACAGTGGCTGGCACAATGGGATCCTATGTGGGCTGGAGGCTCTTTACGCTACCATAATACATATAATAATAATTTGACCCAGTCTGATATTCCCACTGCTGAGGGATGATGCGCCTCTTCTGATAAAATAATCACAGGTGCCTGATTCTCCTCTCATTTACACTAGTGGATCTTCAGGCTTTGCACCAATGTGAGAAGAGAAACAACCCCACGTGGTACATAATATTATAATGAATAAATACCCAGAGCTGTCGCTTGCCCCAGCTTGGCCTTTGCGGCATCACTATGCATGGCCTGACCGGCAGTGCAAAAAACAATGTGACAGTGCAGGATGCCAAGGGCAGTCCGGTCACAGGGGATTAATGTTAGACACTGCGTCTGTTCATTTTGGTGCCAGGGCTTGGCAGAAATGCTTTTCACCAGGCATACGATCCACAGCGAAGACAAGCGAGCAGATGTGATTGTCCCTTGGTTGTCCTTCTGCTCACCTCAGCCCCCAATGAGCTGCTAGAGGATTTCAATTACCATTTCTGACCAACAGAAAAAAAGATGTTTTTGTTAAATGCCTACCTTTTTTTGTTGTTGTCACCTCTGGCTCTTACTGTGCACTGTGCTCTCCTATCTCCAAATGTTTCCTCCTGAAAATGATGGTGTGAAATGTGCAATTAGCTTGTAGAACTCATTGCCACAAGATATCAAGGGCAAGAGATTAGTGGGAGTCAAAAAATGATTGGACATTTATATAGAGAATTAGAGTATCCAGAGGATTTAAAAAATCATCAAGCTTCTCAGGAGAGACAGAAATGCTGCAGCTTCGCAGATAATCCTACCTCTAATGGGAGTTAGGAGGAAACTTCATGTGGCCAAGTTATTCCATAATTATCCACTGCTTTCACATTCCTCTCAAGCAGCTGGTACTGGCCACTCTTAAAGACTAGATACTGGAGTAGATGGGCCACTGGATCCCTGTCATTTGGAGATTGCCTTTGCCCAGAAGAAAAAAGGATGACATCCCTTACAAATTGCTTGGTATTTTTAACCCTTACTCCTCTAACTTTGGATGTTCTTGTTATCCACGTAAATGTCCAATTCATTCTTATAATCTTGCTAAACTCTTTGCCTCAATGCTATCTTGTGGCAATGAGTCCTACACGCTAACAATGCATTGAGTGAAAAACATTTGCTTCCATCAGTTTTAAATTTGCTACAAATCTATCCACCCGCTCCCCCAAGCACAGCAACCGCAATCATCCCCAAAGGGTGCTGCTTCCTCATGTAAATAGCAGCTCTCAGGTCACTGTCTGCTAGGAAAGAGGCATTCCCTGGGAGCGGGCGGGGAATCAATCGACCTCGATCCAGGATATTGCTTCCTTCCTCTTGACATTTATGAACTATGTTTTTCACATCTCTGGTGCCGTGTTCCATAAAATAACATCTGTCATAGCCAGCAGCCCTTGGAAAGTGCTCTCGCTGGAGTTTACTTTGCAGATTTAGTGCTCCTGAAAAGGGGGATCACAGGAGCTGGCTTGGGTTTGGCAGCAGAATCCACTGCAAGGACATTGGGAAGGGGTAGGTGAGGCTCTCTGTAGGCGGTACCTAAGCACAAGTGAGTCTGAAGGGGAGTAGCCATTCAGGCAGTGAACCAGAGCAATGGGTGCTTGTCCAGATGTGACGGAGCAGGACATGAGGAAAAAGAACAGATCTGCCACTATCCTGTGAAGGCAACAACTGTCTCTCTCCTGCTCCCCGACAGGGATAACTCAGTGTCACCTTAGCTGGCACATTCTAAGACCTCCACACACATGCCCAAATCTGTCAGTGCCTGAATGCAACCATTCCCCTCCTGGGCACATGGCCACTGATCTCAGCCCCTCACTAAACTTCTTGAACACCAGCAGTGGGTTCAGATGAAGACAAGATTTAGGAGTCCTGCTTTAACCTCATTGGACCAGCTATAGTCTAGTGAAGGTAGCTAATGGGCTGAGCATGTCCTGTCCTGTCCTTCACCCACATGCAGGGGCTGACAGAGAAAGTTCCCGCTTTCTTATTCATATAGCCAGTGCATGCAACTAGCAATCAGAGCTGAGATAGACACGGGTCATACGCAGCAGTTACAATAAATAAGGCTCAAGCTGAGCACTGACTGCACACCCGCTCTGTCCATCCTGGGCCAAAGTGGAGCTGCTGACCAATCAGAGCACTCAGTTTGATCCTTAATTATTGCAGTCACTGTGTGTTCTTCATCCCTATCTCCACACTGATCTTTAAAGCCACAGGTGTATACACAAAAGGAAATCAGTGGTAAATCTCCTCACTTTCTATTGCAGCTCTCTTGTGCTCTCATTCTCTCTCCCTACTACTTTTTTCTACTTTCTCTCTCCATTTCTTCCTGTCTCAATTCATTCCTCTCACTGTCTCCTCAGCTTTCTCCCCATCTCTCTCTCTGTTCCTGTCCTGCCCTCACTTTCTGTCTTTCCCATCTCTCCATCTCTCTTTTTCTCCATAACTCTTTGTCTCACGCCTTTGCTTTCTCTGCTTCCCAGCGCAGCAGGCTCCATGGAGTAGTCTCTTGATACCTTGAGTCACCATGACAACCACCTCCACAATGATTACAATACAGATAGTAAAATCTCTTTGCCATTGGGAGCTCCCATTCTCATCTGACATAAATCTCCCTGCTCCTTCATCCAGTCACCAGCCATTGTCAAAACCTCAGAGAACCAAGAGTTGGGATCACCTATAAACAAATATGAAACATTCCATGAATGAGAAAGGGCCATAAGAAATGACAAAAATGGATATACATTGGGAGTTTCAATCAGCAGATGTGAATGCCAATCTGCAAGGCAATCTGGTCCAGTAGAATATTTGACTGGGTGTCAGGAGACCTGGCTTCTGTTCGAGGCTTTACCTTCACCCTGCCTCCATCTCTCTAGAGATGCTTTGTTTGTCTTGTCCATTCAGATTCTAGATATTAATGTACTTATGTGGCCCTCTGCCACAGTATCAGAGCACCTCCTTATCATCAATGGATTTTTATCCTTAGAACACCCCTATGAGGAAGGGATGTATTATCCCCATTATTACAGTTGAGGAACTGAGGTGCACCAGGAATTGAGTGATTTGCCAATACCATGCAGCAAGTCTGTGGCTGGAACTGAACTTGAACCCAGGGCTCCTGAATCCCAGTCAAGTGCTTATTCCATTGAACTAGCCTTCCTACCTTACTAGACTGTAAGATCCTTGGGGCAGAGACCATCGCTATGTGTCTGCATAACACCTAGCACAGTGCAGCTCTGATCCTCATTGGAGCCTCTACGTGCTAATTTCATAGGATCACAGAGTTTAAAGCCAGAAGGGACCACCAAATCATCTAGTCTGCATTACTGCACCAATAACAACAATAATGGCCTCAGAAGTAATTACATCCCTAGATAGGGAAAGGATGCTATGAGCAGACAAAGATGTTCTGAGGAGGGTTAGTTTATAAACAGAGAGCAGGTGGGAAATCTGAGACGCTGGACTCTTTGTTCTGATGCTAACAGACTCAGTTTGGGTCCAAAAGAGAGAGAGAGAGAGAGAGAGCATAAACAAAGGACGGAACAAAGGCGAACCACAAAGGAATCAGCTAAATTTTAAAAACACCCGTGGGGCCTGACTCCCCTCTCATTGGTCACTGCAGTTACTTCCTGTGTGAGTGAGAGGAGACTCAAGCCCAGTGACTTGGAAACTCATGGCCAGATTGCTGCCAGCAGCCAGACTTCCTACCCTGGGGATGAGATGTGGCATGCAAAATTTCAGGAAGATAATGGGGGGCCAGAGAAGTGGTGTGGGGTTGGAAGAGGGATTGAAAATCAGACCTACAATAAGGAGCACATTTCAACCTTAACCATGGACATCATAATAATTTCTCTCTCTGTGTGTGTTCTGAATTGGACTCCATATCTTTCTGTGTGTGTGTGTGAGAGAGAAATCACTTTGCACCAAACTTGTGTTTATCTAGACAGTACAAATGAATATCTCCTTCATGGAAATGCATGAGCCTTGTCTCTCTGATTGACACCCATTCAGTAGCTCTTGTAAGATGCAGGGGGGAGGGGAGAAGAGATGTAGGCTTTTAAAAACAACACAGGAAATCTTTTAGCTACAGAAAAGGTTTTGATGATAGTTCTTAAGGGCTACAAGAAAACATGTCATCGTAGCCGAGTGCATTAATAACCCAGGGAGCGACACACTCAGGGAAGTTGAAGGCTCACCTCTCTCTGTTGACTCTTTCTGAAGTGAGCACAAGCAGTTTCAATTATTGGTTGGAAACTAAGGTGTAACAGTTTGGAGAGGATTTCAGCAGTGGTAGGCTGAGTAAAGAGTGACTGTATCCAGTTATGATCAATTCAGAGATCTTAATCACAGCAGGAGGGAAAGAGAAAGAAAGAAAAGATCCTTCTTCCGTTTACATGAAAAAACAACAGAACGATAGAATGAAAATACCTTCCCCTAATTGAAATTCTGAAAGTTCTAAGTGAGCCAGGGCTCTAGAGTCTGTTTTGGGGTTAAAAATCCAGCGAGATTTGGTGTTTTCAACTGATTTTCATGTTGATTTCAGAATTCAAAGTTCAAGGTCCATCTTTCAAATACCCTAGAGTTCAAGGATGATCAGATCTGGGACCTGGACCTAGGAGCAGATTCAGAAATCAGACAATCCCAGCATTCAAGGGTGCTTGGATCCAGAGTTTGGCGCCATGCCCTCTTGTATTTGAAAAGTCACTCTATTTCAGGTCCATTTTTGCATTAATCCCCACAGCAGAATGAGGCACGTTATTGTACCAGTAGGGGTGGGGGGAAGTCAAAGCCAAGCACATTATGATGAATGCTGCACAGATGGCCCTGGGTAGACGTGTGCCAACACACTGGGCATGTATTTGACTCACTCTTCAAATGGTGGCACCCACCATCGCCATTGTTACAACTAGCTTTCCTGTGGCAGTTGTCGTCTCTCTATGTTCTGCATAAAGAGCATGGTGCTCACTACACCTATCGAGGTCGCACTTTATGCTTACGTTCCCTTTATAAATAAAGGATGAATAGATGTTATTAGCATGTGTGACAGGTTGGATCACAGAAACCCCCCTGGTAGCTGCCACCTGATGTACCAAGATTACTTCTATTCCTGTTTTCCCTGCCAGCTCAGTGGCTTCAGCACCCTGTCTTGCTGAAGCCAGACACACCCGTCTGCTCCAACACAGACCCAGGGTCTGAATTACCTGCCCCAAAGCTGCAGGTTTACCCGAAAACAGCTCACAGAAGGTGTGCTTGTCTTTAGCACTCAGATGCCCAACTCCCAATGGGGTCTAAACCCAGATAAATCCGTTTCACCCTGTATAAAGCTTATACAGGGTAAACTCATAAATTGTTCGCCCTCTATAACACTGATAGAGATATGCACAGCTGTTTGCTCCCCCAGGTATTAATACATACTCTGAGTTAATTAATAAGTAGAAAGTGATTTTATTAAATACAGATAGTAGGATTTAAGTGATTCCAAGTAGTAACAGACAGAACAAAGTAAGTCACCAAGCAAAATAAAATAAAATGCGCAAATCTATGTCTAATCAAACTGAATACAGATAATCTCACCCTCAGAGATGCTTCAGTAAGTTTTTTCTCAGACTGGACACCTTCCAGGCCTGGGCACAATTCTTTCCCCTGGTACAGCTCTTGTTCCAGCTCAGGTGATAGCTAGGGGATTCTTCATGATGGCTCCTCTCCCCCTCTGTTCTCTTCCACCCCTTTATATATCTTTTGCATAAGGCGGGAATCCTTTGTCCCTCTGGGTTTCCACCCCCCCTCACTGGAAAAGCACCAGGTTAAAGATGGATTCCAGTTCAGGTGACATGATCACATGTCACTGTAAGACTTCATTACCCACTTGCCAGCACACACATATACAGGAAGACTCACAGGTAAATACAGCCATCTGCAGACAATGGTCCTGGTTAATGGGAGTCATCAAGATTCCAAACCACCATTAATGGCCCACACTTTGCATAATTACAATAGGCCCTCAGAGTTATATTTTATATTTCTAGTTTTAGATACAAGAGTGGTACATTTATACAAATAGGATGATCACACTCAGTAGATTATAAGCTTTGTAATGATACCTTACAAGAGACCTTTTGCATGAAGCATATTCCAGTTACATTATATTCACTTATCATGTTTTTATAAAACCATATAGACTGCACGTCACAGCATGTAACAGACACGAGTAGTATGTGTTTTAGGCCATAGAATCATAGAAATGTCGGGCTGGAAGGGATATTGAGAAGTCTTCTAGCCCAGCCCCCTGTACTGAGGCAGGACCAGGTAAACCTAAACCATCCCTGACAGGTGTTTGTCCTGCCTGTTCTTAAAAACCCACATGACTGAGATTCCACAACCTCCCTTGGTAACCGCCGTAGCTGGTTATTAGCACATCCAAAGGCAATGTTATAAGCAACCTGTTGACCTATTATGATGAACTCCATAGATTTTTAATAAATGCTGATCATTTATTAAACAGGCATAAACTATTTATACCGGGAACCTTAATATAAAGTGTGACCCATATTAAATAATAAATAATAACTCACTACTTAATTATTAAATAATGTCAATTATTATTTGTTATCTGTGACATTCAGTAACTGCCTCATTACCCCTGACAATTCAGTCCTTGCCGGTTCCTCTGAGGCTGTCAACATGGGGCAAGTCGGGGCAAAGGGCAGCGGTGCTTTCTGATCCCTGGTCATGTGAGCCAGTGAATGGAACACTAGACTGAGGCTCAGGAGACCTGTGTGCTATTCCTAGCTCTGCCACTGGTCTGCTGGGTGGCCTTGGGTGAGTCACCTTAACACTCCGTGCCTCAGTTTCCTCATTTGTAAATGGGGATGAAAATCCTTGCCTCCTTTGTTAAGTGCTCTGATATCTAATGATTAAAAGGGTGGTGTAAGCGCTCGGTACTATTTATTGTCCAAGCTCCCTATCCAGTGGGAACCTTGAGATGAGGGGCTCCATATCTCCTTGAGACATTGGAAACAGCATGCTTTAACTCAAGCCACTGCTGTGTATTGTGAAAACCGGAAAGTGCGTCTCGAGGGAAAGGCAGCACATTCCAAACCGATAAACAGAAAAACATATGTAATCCCAGCGCCCCTGGATGGGGTGGTGGCGACAGCAGGATTGGACCTGCGACCTCTCCATTTAAATGTATGAACTTCTACTGCCTGCGCTAAAAGACCGACCTCTGTCAGCCAAGGCTGTAGCCGGCTTATCAACTTCTATGTGTCCCAGCCACTGTGAGAGGGCGACAGAGCGCCACGTCCAGTGGGCGTGGCTTAACCACAAATGCATGAACCTATGGAACTTGCGGTCACAAGATATCATTGAAACCAAGAGCCTAGTAGGATTTTTTTTAAACAGACTAGAGATTTATATGGGTCATGAAAACATCCAGCGGAACATTAGACAGGATAAGAAATCATGAGGGATATAAACCCTTCTGCCTCCTGTAATAAACCAAGCACTAACTGTCTGAGGTTAGGCAGAAACTTCCCCTAAGGGCAGGTTACAGCACTGGGGAGTTTCTGCGACCTTCCTCTGAAGCAGTTGGTGCCACCAGAGACAGGAAACCCACCTAAATACAGAGCCGTTCTGGTTCCATGTGGTGTAGCTCCTGAGTCCCAGCCCTTTACCATAAGAGCATCCTTCCTCCTGAACCAATATCAAGAGGAGAGAGCAAAGTGGGAGCTTGCCAGTAGTGGGGCGAGAACAGGACACGAAAGCAGAGCTGTGGTAGCTGGAACAGGCCAGGTGTCTCACCCATGCTGTGCCAAGAAACAGCTCGTACCTCATTTCTCTGCTGGCCTCTATAGGGTCACATAAGCCAGCTTTTTTTTGTCCTTCCATTTGGGAATTGCCAGCGTTTGGGGTGAGGGAGGTGAACAGATAGACTCACGTGCTGATGGACAGCCAGTCATCTGGAAGCCACAGCAGAGCTCTCTAGACAGTGCTGTTTCTTTTTTCTCCCCCCCCCCCGCCACTCCCCCCCATTTTTGTTTTGAAGCAGGGAGTCCATTTGAAGGGCTCTGCTGCTGTTTTGGAAAGGGGCTTACACAAGGCGAACAACTGAGACGATTGAAACTGGCATCCATCCCAGAGCCAGCATGACTGCATAAAGCTCCAGCTCTGGCCTCAGGGCCACTCTGGCCTTATCTGATGTGCAAGTCTCTTCTTCTCCAGTGCAGCAAGCCTCTGAAATGGCCAGGGGTTAGGAGCATGCGTAGCTACGGCGAGCAGATTCAGAGAGGAGGAGAGACACCTCCAAGACAAGGAATAGGAAGCAGGCAGGAATTAAATTAATACATTAAACCCAGAAGCATAAGGTTTGCTGGGAATATATGGATGTTTGTGATGTCAGCTGGGCTCAGGGGTCTATGGTTCGGAGAAGGTAATGGAAGTTTGGATCAGCCATAGTTTGTATGCAAATCTCTTTGGTAGAGGTTTTCCCAGTGCAATCCTGATTTACCCCTTCCCTCTCCAGGAAGATTTATGGAAGCCCCACGAGGGGCCATGAGTAGGGTTTCGACCTCAAAGCTTCCACAATAACATTGGAGCTAAAGGACTGGCTTTGGTTGGGAAGACCAGCTATCTGCTATGAACCAGCCGCTAAAGGGGAACACCCAGCACACTATGCAAGCATGTTACTCAGACGAATGGAAGGTGCTTGGCTTTTAGAAGGTGAGGTCTAATTTAAATAGCAGGCAAAGTCTGATTTACATAATTTACAGGCTACTTATGTTGTATGTGGCATGAATAGCCTCTGCTGCTTTATGCTTTCCCATAGCAGGAATTCCTTTTCTGATGGCCAGTAGAGATCAGTTTGGTGAGCAGAATAAACAAGGGATATCTCTAAACTGCAATTAAACTCCCATGGCTGGCCCCTGTCAACAGACTTGGGCTCCAGGGCTGTAAAATCGCAATGTAGACATTCGGGCTCAGCTCTGCCTCACTAGCAGGGAGGGTCCCAGAGCTCGGGTTCCAGCCCGAGCCCAAACACCTACACAGCAATTTTCCAGCCCGAGCCCAAACACCTACACAGGCCCCACAGCCCGAGCCCCGCAAGTCTGAGTCAGCTGACAAGGGTCAGCCGCGGGTGTTTCATTGCAGAGTAGACATACCCCAAGTGACCTGTACACTTGGGGAGGTGGGGTGAGCTGTAGATTTACATTCCTGTGCAGATCCCCACTGAAACACACAATGACCAAATACCAGCACTGGCAGAGATCTATTTATCTATGAACAAATCTGCTGCCATTACAGACTGAACAGATGTCACTGTGCTTCATGCCATGGCCGTTCATAGCTTCATGGCAACACCACACACAAACACCAAACACAAAGGTCTCCAACTACTTGAATTGAAGGAGAATCTCTGCTGGCTATTAGCCGTATAGCATCTATGACACACAGTTGATATGCTCCAATTTTGTTCACTAGAGGGCAGTGGTGCACCAATGATAGTTCATGTGAATTTCATATATTAGATGCCCTGTGACGGGGGTACATTTGGCGCCAAAGCCTACATAGAAATTTCATATACCACTCTGGCGAGATAAGATGAGCTGGGTAGCTTAAAAGACAATTATATATTCTTCTTACTTCCTATTGTCCTAGCAGTTAAAGCAGAGAACATAGAGAAGGGGCACCTGAGTTCTATTCCTGACTCTGACATTGACTCACCATGTAGTTTTGGGCACATCTTGTCCCTACCCTGCAGCTGTAAAATGGGGATAACACCTACCTCACAGACTTAATTAACTGATGTTTGCAAAGCACTTTGGAATTGTGGGGTGAAAGATGCTGTATCATCATTGCAAAGCATCTTTATCTCACTCTCATTCACATTAGCTGCTGCATGCGTTAAACTCTCACAGCATTTCCAAGGCAATGAAAGCAGATTCTGTGTGGCAAATCACTCAGTACTGCTCTTGTTTCCAGCCCAAGTCAAGTGGCTTAAAGGGCTGCTGATGCCTCCTGGGAAAAAAAACTTGAGAGAAACATTCCATGCCAAGATAATCCTGCTTATACAACACAGCTTCAGCCTTTCTTTTCCTCTGGATTTTATGACTAAGAGCTATTTGCATGAAAACAGGATTTTTGTTGCTTAGGAAAGTCAGCTGCTCCTTCTCCTCCTTATTAGCCCCATTCTGTAGTGACTGAGCAACAGCTATTGTGCGGTGCTCCAAGCCACAGCTATTTATACACTCTGGGACTGAGTACTCATTTTCTCTGCCCTAGTGTCCTGCCTCTTCAAGAAAAATAGTCCCACCTTTAAAGAAAAAGATTGAAATGAAATAAATGGTGTTTCATTATCTTCCTTATACTCTGGGCATTGCAAGCAGGGAGCAAACTACAACTCTTAGGCCATGTCTACACTACAAAGTTAAGTCAACTTTATGAAAGTCGACATTGAGCCTCTGATGCAAGCAAGACGATCTTGTGTGTCCACACCATGGTCTTGTGTTGGCTGAGCGCGGCCTCACCAGCAGCGCTTGCATCGATGCACAGATGCACAGGGCTAAATAACTGTTTCAGTTCAAAGGAAGGCTCAGCCTGTTTATATGCGGGGTTTGGGGAAGGGGTTCCTACGAGAGAGTGGAGCCAGGATGCTCTCTGAACTGCATGGGCTGCAGAGCATGAGCGAGCTGCTTTCTAGGGTGAGGAGGATCTGATGTTGTTGGGCCTGATTCCAAAGCCTGAATTCAGTGGGAACTTTTCCTGTGGACCTCACTGGGCTTGGGAGAGGCTTTGTGTGAGAGCATCTGGAGCTGAGGAGAGACGCTCTTCCCAGGTTTGACTGTGTCATCTAAAATTGAGCTGAGCTGTTCTTTACGGGGGGAGTTCCCAACACCATTAAGGGAATGGTGGATGCTCTGAGTTGGGGAACCCGCTTCCCCAGTCATCCTGATGTCTGTAAGTGACAGGCAAGAACCAATTATTATCAACCTCTCAACAAAATCTCTACCATAGAAAAGCCTTGAGCCAACCCCAGCTGTTACACAGCTGATTCCTCACTTGGTGCCATCACCTCACAATAATGACCAATAATGCAGGGTAGCACTCATCCCAGGTCACAGGAACTTGACCCAGCAGGCTGGTTGGAAATGTTCTGTCAAAATTGGGCGTTTGACTAAAATGTCTGGTTTTTGGAATTGTGGGGAGCAGGTGTCAAATATCTACCGTCCATGCAACTGTAACCCAGAACTCACCTGAGAGCGGGAGAGAAAATGAATAAGAGAGAATGGATGCAGGAGATAAAGGGGAAAGGGAGGAAAAATGAGAGAGAGGCAAAGTGTGAATGGGACAGTGACTGTGAAAGAGAGAATGAATGGGTGAGGAAGAAGCGAAAAGGGAGGAATGATGAAAGAAGATGAGTGAGAGAAAATGGATCTGGGAAACGTAGGAGAAAGGGAGGAATAACATGTGATCGTGATAGAGAAACAAAAGAAAACCCAGCATCACCACTCAGCACACCAAGGAGTAGTGAAATGTCAAGCCCATTGATGATTCTGCACCTCGGTGGTTACCTTCAAGTGTTCAGCAGCTGGCTATAGATGTAAAATCATTCAGGTCAGTTAAGGGGGTTCTTCCAGCTGGAAGCATTTCAGCGGAGATGAAAGAACACTGCAAACCCAGGGACATCAGCAATGCCACCTTTGATTAAAAATTTACCAGTGTGTGCTCTCCCCTTTGCCTTTCTCAGGCTCTCACATTCCCCCCTCCTATTCTAGCCATGCACTGAACCTTGTTTAGACCAGCCAGTGTGTGTGCTTGGGAGGAGAACTAGGGGTGCAGAGGCATTTTCTGTCAAATGTCTCTAACCTGACACAGACATGGCCAGTAATTAGCCTGTCTCCCAGAATCCGGGCAGTGGGCCTGTGTTGCATTTACTTTGAGTAGCCAGGTAGCAAGCAAACGGGCTACTGTTGCTGCATTCTCTAGGGCATGTTAGTCACTTGACTCTGCAACTGTAAATATAATCTATTAAAAAAATCACTAATAATACTTTGGGGTAAGGAGAAAGGATTTTTTATTTTTTTGGCAATCTTACTTCCCAGTCTCATTTGCATAATGGGATCAGGGATGTAAATGACATGTGCAGGCTTGAATTTTATTATTGTTATTGTTGTTGTGACGGCAGCTCCAGCTGAAATCAGAGCCCCGATGTGGTAGCTGCTTTTCAGACACAGTCCCTGCTCTGAAGAGCTTGCCATATTAATAGACAAGACAAAGAAGAAGCATTGCTACCCTCACTGTAAAAGGGGGAAACTGAGGCACAGAGCGATGTGGTTTGCCCTAGGCTGCACAGGGAGCCCAAGTTAGAGCTAGGGATTTTTGCTACTTAGGGTACTTAGTCAAGATGAAACAAAAACCCAGACATTTTCCAGTTTTTGACGTTCATTTCCCCTATCCCCAACTCTTTTTTCTCATTGGTAAAAGCCTAAAAAACCTGAAATCCAAAAATGTTTCTTTTTTGGTCCAAAAACTGAAGAAAAGAAATCATTTAAGCTGAAAAGATATTTTGCATTAAAAAGGGGGGTGGGGATTTCGTCCAGCTCAAGCGGTCACTTCCACTGTGCCAAATCCCTCCACCCTTCTGCCATCCCACTAGGCATTGCAGCCACAGCACTAACAATTATTATTAGTATTTGTATTACTGTAGCATGGATCAGGGCCCCATTGTGCTAGGTGCTGTACAAACAGAACAAATAGACAGTCCCTTTCCCAAAGAGCTTACAATCTAAGTAAAAGCTTTTTGCTGTGGTACCATGGTTTCTTTCCTTGGATTTAATGGCATGATGAAGGCCAGCTTTTTTTTCTCTTTGCAGATTGAGCAAGGAGGAGAACCCTTATCAAGCAAAGCAGCTTCTGTGTGTGCTGATATAAAGTCATAGCGGTTAGCAAATCGGTGCTTACCTACTGAGGTCCGACTTCGACTATTCTGCAAATGTAAAAAGAAAGTAATTAGTTTATTTAATGGCTTAGAACTATTAATAAAAAAGAGGGGGATTTGTACAGACATTTGTGCAGGTTTTGGAAGTTTAATTGCTTTTTATTCATTAAGCTCTGAGGCTGCTCTGACATGCTCCATTGTAATACAATGGCCGTGCTTGTACAAAACTGATTACCGGGTTACAAAAATGATAAATTAACAGGACAAAGGTTATTTATTTCTTGAACTGCTGTTTGAAAAGTCCAGGTATAGATGTATCTATCGGAGGGACTGATGGGGGGAAGATATCAAGTCTCCTGTTGAACAGTAGCTTAAGTGGGGAAAGCAACATACTCTGAGCTGAAGAAACGCCCACCACACCCGACCCAGCTACTCTCCCTTAACTACTTCCTCATTAGATGTCTATATGAGTTTTTATTTGATTCTAACAGGAATAGGTACCTTGATTCAATGGCTCTTTCTTTTTATAGCATAGTAACAAAGCAGCTGCCATGGTAGAACAAACAGACCATTTAGTCTGCTCTGCTACCTTCTGCTATATCTGCTCAGACTAATAATGATGATACTTTGTTCTCTTTATCCATAGCTCTTCAAGCACTTGACCAAGGAAGGTGAGGAGCATCATCTAAATTTGGGGGAAACTGAGGCCTGGGAAGGTTAGGTGACTTTCCCAAGGTCACACTGCAGGTTGGGACTACGACCCAAGTCTTCTGGTTATAAGCCCTATTGACTGGATCACATTGGCTCCCCCCAGTCCCTCTTGTTTGGAATCCTGACACCCCACAAGATGATCCCTCCAATCTAATATCTTTTCTCCAGCAGAGGCCAGCTCCAGATGATTTAGGCTACCTCTGCACTAGAGATGGAGTTGTACTTTCTGTTGGCAGGGGTCCAGCTCCCTCCTCCCTCTCAGGTCCCAGACACAGTTCGCCGGAAAATAACAGTCCAGAGTCCAGTCTGCAGGCAACTTGGTGGGTTTATTGGGGCTAAACAAGCAAGCATATTCTGAAGCCCTTCACACCAGTTGGGCTATCTCTATATGCCAATAGAGTTTTCCTCTTCCCCTCCCCCAACTACTGTTCTATACGCCGATAGAACCCCCTAGCTTTGCACGCCACCGAAGCGCCCTCTCCCCTCCCTTCTTGGCAAACTTAATTATACTCGTAGTGCCCCTCCCCGGGTACCACCCCTTCCAAAAGATGGTCCTGTTCCGTTCTGGGGGGTCCTGACTCTGGGGTTGATAAGGCTGCCTCTTTTGTACCTGATGGGAAGGGTAAGGAGCGGGGTTTCTTTTGGTCATGGTCACTCTCTTACAGACTCTGCATCTCCCCCTTACACCTTCCCCTCCCTTCCAGCTACTCGGTAACCACTGCAACCCCTTGCTCCATTAGCCCCTTATCTTCAAGGCTACCAGCTGGGGGGTGGGGAGGAGAAGGGGTGCAGCCTTGTGCTTTCACTTATATGCTCTTATTTGCTTATTCAGCCTATTTAAACTAAAAGCAAGGCCAGAAGCAAGATTATGATAGTTTAGTCTTTACCCTATTTATTTCACATTCTCCTCACACTTTCCAGCTCAGGAAGACTTCTGCATGTTAACTTTGTACAAGCTAGAGCACTAAAAATAGAGGCGTGGCCTTGTTGGCATGAGCTGTGGGACAGGCTAGTCATCCTAAATACAATCTCACCCAGGACCCTAGGTACTTATTCAGGTAGCTAGTCTGTCCCCCACTGTTGTGGCTACACTGCTATTTTTAACATGTTAGCTTGATCAAAGCTATCACATATATGTCTACCCAAGCTGGAAATGACATTTTCCAAACTCAAGTGTAGACATACCCTTAGAGGAAGTTGTAAAACCCTGGTGTGACACCATGTGGGTAGATATTCCTCCCCCCCTCCAGATAAGGATAATTTATTTTTTGCCCTGAAGTGCAAGGATCTGTACTATCTATTGTCACTGCACATGCTGCTCCAGCTCATAAATGTTGTTGCTGGGGTTTTTTATAACCTTATTAGGGTTGTTTCACAAGTTTGCCCCTCTGGGCTGGGAAAAGTCTCCCTCACATTTTCCATTTGTTAACTGTTCTCTAATGTTTCATATGCCCGAGACATAGGGTTTATCATTAGTTCTGAAAAGTTTCTCTTTCTACCACTCCTCAGACCCTGGGATCAGAAGAGAAGCATCATTAGAGCAACCCTGGGATAAAAATACGGAGAGTGGAAATCCATGGGAGATTCATAGGATCATAGAAATGTAGGGCTGGAAAGGACCTTGAGAGGTCATTAAGTCCAACCCCCTGCACTGGTTAGCTTCTCGCACGTAATAGCCATCTGAAAACATAGCCTTCCATACAGAAATGACCCACATCATACAGGTCTCCTAAAAAAAACCATAGACCTGTCCGTAGCGCTCACCCACTTATATCCCAGCTTTAGACTCCACCTTGCGTTCACTGAAACTTACATATATTATTTATTTATTTAAATCTAGTCGAAGAAATCCACTTTCCCCAACACACCAAAGCCACCATCACAAGAGGTGGCGATAAACCTCCTGGAAGGCAATTTCAGCAGAGGAAGGATGGCCTAGTGTTCAAGGGATGGATTTTTGGAGATCAGAGTTCTATTCCTGGCTCTACTATAAGCTTTTTGTGGGGTGCATTCTTTATAATTATTTGTATTACGGTAGCACCTAGGAACGCCAGTCAAAGATCAGAGCCCTATTGTGTTAGGTGCTGTACAAGCAAGAGACAGGTAAGACCGTTCTTGTCCCCAAGAGCTTACAGACATGTCAGACAGGATACAGCTGGCAATTCAGGGAGGGGTGGTCTGAATGGATGAAGAAACACTCAAGCGAATCGGGTTTAGCAGAAAAGCAGATGTCACAGCTCACCACTTGCTTGAGCTTGGGAAAGTCACTTATCCCTCTGAGCTGTAGTTCCACCATCTGGAACTGAGCTCTGTCATGGAGGGGCTGGGAGGATACATTCATTGCCGTTTGTGAGGTGCTCAGATATTGCGATGAGAGGCCCATGTTACATCCAAGATGGATGGACCCACCAGTCCTTATGCAGGCATGATGGTGCGTGACAGCACGTGTGTGTTGAAACTTCCCATTGGTTTCATTTATTCACTCTGTTAACCTCATTTCTCTGAACTTCACCATAATGCTAATTACTGGGAGTTTTGTCTGACAGTTAGAGTCACTTCATCTTGGTTCCACTTGGTGCGTCCCAAACCAGAGTACCAATGGAGCAGGGCTGAGGAATGGGGATCTGAGGGAAAGCTTTCCCTGGGAGAGCTCCCTTAGGAGAAGCTCTTCATATCCCCTTCTCAATCATCATGGTAAATGAAGTCTTCAGGCTGACAAGCCCATTCCTGCTCAGCTGCCAAGGATTCTCTGGATTGATTTAATCAGACTGGCCTTTAATAGCTTGTACCGCAATTAATCTATTGCCACCCTGACACACTCTATCTGTCTCTTTTATAGCCTTTCTTATACTCCCTAGTCAGCCATCCGTTACCTTTACAGTGAGCAAAGCCTCCATCTATCTAGTAGTAAGTCCACATACAGAAGACATCCTTCAAGGGAATCCCTTCCCTCCTATGCAGGAGCAGCAGCCACTTCTTAGACTCTGGAGAGCCAGTTATTTTCCCATAGCCAGCTGGCTGTTATCTCTGCCCCTGCTCCCCCCACCCCGGTGCTCACAGCTGTCTTTCTAATGGGATTGCATTTGGCCTTTAGTTGGTGTCACTTCAAATATCTCACATAATGCCTTTCACCTTAAATACAGCCCCAGTCTAAACAGAACCCCACTCACAACCTAGAAGTAACTCCATCCCCCACATTGAGCGCGTGGCTGTTTAAAAAAGATCTGCTTCCTGCAATGCTGTCTGCCTGCCACATCACTTCCTGCTAATCAAACAGTGGCCATGCTGCCCTTCCCATATTGCTAAGGGGGCAGGTGGTCCTGGATAGTTCCTCGTTAGATGAGAGGGTGCTCCCAGGATGGAAAAGGCTGAAAAGCATTGCTCTAAAAAAAAGAGACCCTCTCAGTGTTGCCAAAGTGAAATGTTCAAAACTCATGAATCAAAGCTCCCAAAATCATGAGTTTGGCTTAAAAATCATCAGATATTTAACAATAAATTGTGTCTGCTTTTAATTTGCCTTCTGGCTTCTGAGACTTGGGTCACATTTCACAGCTTTTAATGGGAACCGTGTAGGCTAGAAACGTACTTCTTTTTTTAATGAAAGCTCAGATTCTCATGTAACATCATGACTTCAGGCCCCTGGGATTTAAGGAAAACACCAAATGTTGCGAGAGTCGCAATAAGATTGTCCCACAATGGATGTTCCAGTTAGAATTCCAGTGCTGGTATCTCTAAAGCTGCCCATGTGCCTCTGCTTTCTTTAAAGCTCTTTGTTACTTCAGGAAGGAGCAACTTCTTGCCCTGGATCTGTGCCTGAAACCTGAGCAAATGTACCCCAGAGGTGTATAGTTCGTAACGCTTCACTCTGGCACACGCTTCCATCTTTTTTATGGCTTCCGGGATGTTACACTAATTGTGATGGATACTCTCTTTGTGCTTACACAGAGAAGCAGATGATGAAGTCCTAATGTGAGGTAATATGTCTATTAAAGATTTAAAATAACCCAGACTGCTGGTGATTCCTCACTTTAATGGCAGCTTAGCTTATCGTGAGTCCACAGTGCAGGAAAAGAATGAGGTCTCTGGGAAAAGTTTTCTGCTTCAAGGTGTTTGCGAGAAGTGGGTTTGCACATCGTTAGCCAGCTGTACAGTTTGTCCGTGTCTGTCTGCATTAGACAGCGCATCCAATTGCAGATAAACCAAAGGGGAGAGTTTCAAAGTGTCTAGATGATTTATGAGTACAAGCCCCATTGACTGTCACTTGGACTTGTGCTCCTAAATCCCCTGCATGCTTTTGAAAGTTTCTAACTGGATCCAGAGAATGAGACAGGGATAGTTGAAGATCTATATCAGTCTGTTGATCAATAGCCAAGTACACACATGGACCGGAAGGAGGGAATGCTCCCAACACACTCCCTTCCCTTTCATGGAAGAGTGAAGTAGTTATATCAGCAGAGAATTTCCCTAACAGAGGGGGAATTCTCTGGCATCTTCCAACTGTAGCCTTAGCAGACCAGAGGATCCTGCCCTGGGATTCTAAACTCTTGGGTTCTAGTCCCAGCTCTGCCATTGATCTAGACCCTTCCTGTGCCTCAGTTTCCCCTTCTGTACTATGAGTGTATGATGCTTCCTTTGTAAAATGATTTCAGGTCCATTGATGTGAAGTACTACATAAGAATTAAGCATTCTAGGGAGTGAGATCCCCTGTTCTCTAACTCACAGGCTACAGGCAGCCAGCTTCCAATTCCAGAACCTTTACAGTACAGAAGAGAAATGCAGTTTGATTTTCAGGGACTAGGTGACGCTGTACAGCACCAGGCAAGTTGGGAGTGGATAGAAGGCAGGGGGTGGAATTAATCCTGTTTGACTTGTAAAGTGAGTGAATCTGATCTGGAAATTATTGAGGGCATTTAATATGGCAGCATGAAATATTATTTATACAGTCACTTCTCCAGCTGCAGCTTTGAGGCTTTAATGCATATTAGGAAGGTTATTCAGGAAATGATGCCTTTTAAAGACTTTTATTTAGAAACTAAAAAGGAGAGTTAAAATGTTGCTTATTTTTTTTCCTCCAAGAGCTTTTATGGCAATAATTTTGAATTTTTAAAAAATCCCTCTAGGCTTCTAATTGTGAGAGGGAATCTCATAGAAATATACGTCATTTCTAAACGCTATTACACTGAAAAGCTAATATTCCAGCCAGCAGACTAGACAACTTATCCCGTAGTTTGGGAACACTGAGCTGTCCATTTGTGTTAGCATGGTCAATAACCATGAACATTTTCATTTAAGGGCTTTACCTTTAACAAAGGAGACAATTAAGGTGCTGTGCTTGCTCTGGGATGCCCAGATAAGGCTGCACAGCAGTGGGGACATTTGGAAGCTATTTTAATTTGTTTTCCCTTCCCCGCAAACTGGATTCAGGATATTTTAGTCTCCTCCAAGCTGACCTACCAACAAAAGAATTGCCAGACTGCATCAGTCCAGTGGCCTGCTATATCCAGGGCCGGCTCCAGGCACCAGCTGAACAATCAGGTGCTTGGGGCGGCCACTCGGGAGAGGGGCGGCACGTCCAGCTATTCGGCGGAGGGTCCCTCACTCCCGCTCGGAGCGAAGGACCTCCCGCTGAATTGCTGCCGCAGATCGCAATCGCGGCTTTTTTTTTTTTTTTTTTTTGCTGCCTGGGGCAGCAAAAACCCTGGAGCCGGCGCTGGCTATATCAGGTACTTACATGGCTCTAGTATATGAGTGCCTACTTCTCATTAACGTATCTACATCCTCACAGCACCCGGCGTGGGAAATATTATCATCCCCATTTTAGAGATGGGGAGCTGAGGCACTGAGGGCCAGTGTAGGTGCTTTTGAAAATCTCACTTCAGGCCTATCTGCATGCTCAAGGCCCTAATACCTTTTAAAATCTGAGATTCAGCGACTCACCCAAAGTCGAACAACAAGTCTGTGGCAGAGACAGGAATGGAACTAAGATCATCTGAGTCTGAGTCCAGTGCCTTGGCCATAAAACCAGTCTTTTCCCCTCTTTCAGTAATCTGTCTCTAACGATGGCCAGTAACAGGTGCTTTAGAGGAAAGTGCAAGAAAGCACTTAGTGGACAATTATGGAATAACCTGCTCATACAAGAACTTTCTCCCTGACCTCTGTCAGTCCCTGGTTAGCTTATGCCCTAAAGCAGAATGGTTCATAGCCTTTCTCTATGTGTATCTTAGCTAATAGACTGTAGATGTTCTCATTATCTGTATGTGTCTCATCTTTTTAGAATCCAGCTAGCTCTTGACCTCAGGGATACCCTCTGGTAATTAATTCCACAACAAAATGGTGCAAATAAACAAGTATTTCTTTGTAGCAGTTTTACATTTGCTAGCTTTCCATTTCACTGAATCTTCTGTTGGTCTTTTACTAGGAGAGGTGGCCTGGGATAGCAGGGGACTGGTCCCTTCCAGTCCGATGCTCTGTGTTCCTACGAGAGAGGGTAAAGACAAGTGCCCCATCTACCATCTCTATTGCAGCTATTATTTTATCTTGTCCATCTCGCTACACTAAACCATCCTGGACTATCCCTCTGCACAAGGATGGCCTTCAATGGCTGTAATCATTTTCATCACCCATCTTCTCTTTCTGCTTTATTTTGAGGATGAGATTGCCAGAACTAAACACGGTGTGCCTGCCGAGGGAGTCCATAGCAGCATAATATTTTCCGTTATCTTCTCCATTCCATTCCTTATGCTTCCAAACAATTGTCTGTCCAGGTCTTTGTCCTGAGCCATTACAGTTAATTTAGAGCCAAGCAATATGTGCAACTTGTTCAAATTATTCCTTCTAGTGCACACACCCTCTTGAGTTTCCCCACACTGAATTGATCAGGACCATCTTTCACAACATTTGTGATGGATGGACACTCCTATCTAAGGCTCTTTACCTCTAGTGCCTACCTCTCCCAAAAGCAGCTAGGAGAATGTGTGCAGAAAGTATACTGATTAATGCATTATAAATACCTAAGGCAGGTAGGTACATAAATAGATTGTGCTGTGCTGGAATATATTCTTAATATGGAGTCAAGGAAGTGTCATGATTGCATGCCATTGACCTGGGTTTCCACAAGCAGCCCCCTCCAGCATCTATTAGTTGAAATAGTCCCATAAAAAGAAAAGCCAGACCTAGTCACCCACCAACTTTGGATGCTGTCCAAAATCCAAATCCAGACCCAGATTCTGATCCACATTTTACCTCTTGAGCCCATCTGTAGTTAGTATGGGACAGATTTTCAAAAGAGCTCAACATGTTGGATGTCAATCTCAGGCTGTATATGTCACAATGGGATCTGCTGGGAGCTGAGTTCCTTTGAAAATCTGACTCTGTAAAAATAACTATATCCCTCCGTGGAAACAGAGCTCTTCCCATGCTCTCAGGCAGTAATCCCTCTCCCTGCTGTGCCGTAGTTACACTAATCTCCTCCTCTCTGGATGGAACATGGAGAAAAATCCCTCCACCCTGCACCAGGCAGAGTTCAAGGTACTCCCTGCTTCTCTGGAAGATGAAGGCTGAACGGAAGACACACAGGGTATGTCTATACTTGGAGCTGGAGGTATAAATTCCAGGAGGAGGGGAGACACTCGTGCTAGCTCTCATCAACATGCTAAAAATAACATAACCAAAGTGGCATGAGTGGTGGGAGGGGCTCGCCATACTAGGCATGTACTTGGGGCGGCTAGCCCCTCCTACCGTTCACGTCACCATGGCCACATTGCTATTTTTAGCACATTCACTCAGAGCTAGTGTGGATTTGTCTCCTCAAGCTGGCATGTGCATCTCCATCTCCAAGTGGAGACACACCCATTGAGTGCTCCTCTCCATTCTCTTCAACACACTCTCATCTGCAGCCCGTCCTACACCCCCAGAGCACCTCGCTACCCTAGAAAAGCAAATTAATGCTCCATTATCTGATGCTCACATCGCATACAAAAGCAACTTCCCCTGCCTCTGACTGCATGCATGCAATCATCTGCATATGTATTTGTGCACTCAGGTAAACATGCAACATGCACACACAGCTTCCTTTGACTCGACACTAAAACCAAGCTATGAGCCAGATTCCAATACCCCTGCCTGACATACAGTACCCAGGAAACATAGGCCTGGAAGGGACTCCTGCGTCATCAAGTCCAGTCCTCTGCTATCACACCCAACGCCATCATATAATCCTGTTCATAAACTTATCAAGCTCCACCTGAAAACGAGTTAGGTAGTTGTCCCCCGCACTCCTCCTATTCAATGGCTGGTCCAGAACCTCACACCTCTGATGGTTAGAAACCTTCCTCTCACTTCCAGCCTAAACGTATTCCTGACCAGTGCCTTCAAAGAGTCCCACTGAGCTGAGTCACTGGTGCTACTCTTGGAGTAAGTTACTACCCAACAAAGAACGTCGGTCGTTTGGCTTTGCGTGTCTATTATCCTACCAGTTCACCACACTCCATGCCTCCTTCTCTGTCCTCCTGTAGTGAGTCTCACACTCACTCAAGCTCACACACACATAGAAGTGGCTCGAATAATCAGAGGATCTCTCAGGCTTGGTGGACGCAGGGAATCACATTTAACTGTACGAGTGGGTGCAAGAGGGGAATGGTTGAGTCTCCAAGCCTCATTCAATCTTTGGCCTCTGTGCTGACATTACCAACCAGCAGGGCTGGCTCTAGGCACCAGCAAACCAAGCACATGTTTGGGGCGGCACAATTTCAGGGGCGGCATTCCGGCCCCCCCCCTTTTTTTTTTTTTTTTGCTTCTGCAGTTGCGCTCTTAGAGGATTTTTGTTTTGTTTTTTGCTTGAGCCAGCCCTGCCAACCAGGGGGTCCCATCAGTGCTATTTGTGATGGTGGGCTTTTTGAGGAGGGCATCCAGTGGCAACGGCAAAGTTACAAATGTAAAATGCCTCTTTCCATCTTGCCTGAAGCGAGTTGCAAGAAAACCCACTAAGCAGTGCTCTTGTGCAAACACGTTACACTGGTAGGGAATCCAGACACCCAGCAGTTAATTTAAGCATGTAAAATAAGATAACAGAAGCAAAAAAAAGAAAAAAGAAAAAACCTTCAGCTTTTACTTTCCATTAGCATGTGCCAGGTGGGGGGGGGGGGGGGGGGGGGGGAGTGGGGAATGTTGGTATGTGTGTGTGTTTCTCAAGCATAAAATTCCAAAATTAAAACAGCTTCACATTGCAGATGTAATTTGAGGAGACAGTTTGGTTTGCAAAGAACCCCAGGTTCCAGGGGAAGCAGCTCTGAAGCCCTGGCTTGGGTTCCAACTTTCAGTCCTAATGTTAAAAAGCACCATCTTTCCCAGTACTTAAACGTTTTGACATGGAAACAGATGGTCAGGAAGGAGAACCAGGTGGATTTAACTTCACTGTCAGCTCCCCTTAGAGCAACCCAGAGGGGAAACAAAAAACCAGAGTGAAATTATAAAACAAAAAAAGGAACAGATTCATATTAAAGGTACAGAGGAGAAATTCCAATGGGTGGGGAAGAACTTGTCACCAGAATGTTGTCTCAGATCTTCAGCGAGTGTAAAACAGTTTAGCACCACTAAAGTCAATGGAGCTATGCCACTTTACACCAGCTGAGGATCTGGCCCTCGGACTATAGTAAAACCTCTTGCTGGTATGTTGGATTTTTTACAGCTGAGCTCTGCCCTTAGGATTTCAGAACAATGATCCAGAGCAACCCTGCAATAACAATGACTGGCTGTGGCCAATTCTACAATAACAAAGCAGCACACGCACAAAAAGCCACATTTGCATATAAATCTCAATAAATAAATTAGCTCTATGATAGGAAAGCGGTACCAAGAGACCCTACAGTAACAAACCAGTGTCTACAAGAAACCGCACAATAAGAGACCAGTGCTTGCTTCCAAAAAAGAATCAGAAGCAGTAGTGGGGGGAAAGATTTGTGAAAATTATAAGAATGTCCCACTTACCTATTAGTAGGTTGCTAGAAAATCAGTAGCTCATGGTGCCTTTCTGAACGTCTTTGGCTTAGTTTCAGAAGTGCTGAGCATCCTCAAACTCCAGTGAAGCCCTTGGCAGCTGCAGGTGGCCAGCGTCTTTGAGAGTCAGGCCCACTGGTCTCTAGATGCACATGAGTTCTGTCCTCAGCTTTGCCACTGGCCTGCTGTGTGACCTTGGGCAAATCACTTCCCTTCTCTGTGCCTCAGAGCCATGGGGATAATGGCTTCCCTGTTTACCCACTAGGGGTGTTGTGTACATAAATTAGTTTGTTAGGGTTGGTACAGTGTTGTCAGAATGCTGAGTGCTACCGCAGCACTGACCTGCCGTTGGTTATGAACAGCTCGTAAAAATGAAAAACAAGTATTATTTTTCTCTTGGGTTTTCCAAAAAGCCAAAAGCAGCTGGGTGCCCTGTTCCAAAAGCATTTCAATGGGATTTTGGCTGCATAGATCCCTTAGGCAGTGCTGGAAATCTCAGCCTAATATTTATTATTATTGCTTTAGGCAACTCTAAGTGATTTAGGTATTTGGTATTCTAAGGGACTTGGTCATCTAGGTGGCTTTTGAAAACGTGTGTGGACGTACTGTCAGTGAGTGTGTATCAGGAAGCCATGTGAGTCAAGGGGCTGTGGGAGCAGAGGTGTGTGTGTGTGTGTGTGTGTGTGTCAGGGGACCATATGTCTGGGGAGTGTGTGTGTGTGTGTGTGTGTGTGTGAGAGAGAGAGAGAGAGAGAGAGAGTAGGGGGAACTGTGTTATGTGAGACTGTGTCTGGGGGCTATTTATTCTATTTCAGCTTCCTGAGCTGTCAGCCAGTGCTACCTTTAAGAGCTCTCTTTTTTTCTCCAGCTTGCCTAGCACTCCAGGCACTGTCTCCTGAGTGCTGGCCATGGTTTGTCAGCCAAAGGTGTGAACCCCACCAGAGTGTGATCTGCCTACTCCTCAGTGGAGCTGGGAGAGTTCAGCTGTCAGGCTGCACTGCTCAGAGCAGTAGTCTGCTCCCAAACCACCAGGGAGAATTTCTAGGAGTGGGCGATATGTGGATTTCATATTTTTTCCCCTTTACAAAGAGTTATTCAGGCAGAAGTGCTGCAGTGAGGTTGAGCCTCCAGTCCAATCAAGGTCCCTCCTCCAGCTTCACATGCAAACTGTAATCTTCCTAACCCCAAACTCCCCTGCTCAGACACAGCTTGGAGTCCCCCCCTACACATAAGCTCCCCTGCACCCACAAATTTCTGTCTATCTATCCAAGCACTGCCACCATCTGGTAATTGCTCGCTGTGTCCTGATGCTTTAAAGACTTGGTTTTCCCCATGCTACTCACAAGGGACAAAACCCTGAGGGGCAAAACTAATGTAATCTCAAGGCTACCCGCCAACCAGGGTGTCTCATGGACCCTGAAGCTCTTTGTCAAGGGAGGCGGAAGAGTGGGGGAAGAAGGGGTTGCACTGTGCATCCAGCAGCACTGAGCCTCGCGTGGATCTGACTACATCTGCACACACAGAGAGACAACTCAACAGATAATATCAAAGCAGTAAAGAAGAAATATGCAACAGATTAGTTCTGTATATTCGGGAAAGAGCAAAGGACACAACACTGTCTGCACTGGATGACTGTAAAATAACACACTGCTGATAACAAACGGTGTCCATATCACAGAAGCACTGTCATACAACGTCAATATCAGTGAATGGCATTTCTAGCACAGGCCAAGGACTGAATGGGACAAGAAACATGAGCTCCTCTTTCCACTTTTGAAGCAGTCTCTTGCGGAGTTGAGCTGAGGGACATTGGCTGGAGGCAGCGTGTGTGTGTGAGCGTGCGCACCCATGTACAAAGTCTGCACTGAGGCTGATGCTGCCCTGGGTTACAAAAGAGGCCTCCAGGATTGTCAGTCTGGCACCTTTCAGTCAGGCTCTCTGGTCAGACTATATGTACTATGATGCATCCGTCTCCCCTCTTGGTGAGGTGGTGCATCATGGGAGATAAAGTCCAGCTGGGGAGCCCAGCCTGCAGAAGAAAATGGGAGCACAAGGCACCTAAACTACAGCTCCCTTGAGACACTGCAGTGGCAGTTCAGAATTGAAATATTTTGGTTTTCAGGCTTTGTTTTTCAATGAAAAAATCTGTGAATAACAGATACTTTTCACCAAAAAAAAAAAAAAATTAGTAGAAAAACCAATTTTTAATTGAAAACCTGTTTTGATGGAAAATTTTCAACCAGACATCATCATAATCTGTTCTAACCAAAACCTCCTCCTAGTTATTCCAGGGAGAGCTGGTCCCACAGAGGAAATTTAGCATAGAATAATAACACCACAGCATACAATAATAACACTTAGCACATCTAACTATGCCATTCACCCAAGTATCTCAAACCACTCCAGAAACACTCCTTGATTGTCGTGACTTTCCTGAGGGGGAGGTCAGTATTATTAATGCCTATATTGCAGATGGAAAAAAATGCAACACAAACAGGTGAAGTGACTCACTCAAGGCAAGACAGTCCACGTACTTATACATTGCTGATGGTAGGTTAAAGCCATGAACCATTATGAGGAGCTCAGATACTACAAACACCCCAGTGAGGTAGGAAAGTATTATCTCCATTTTCATGGAATCATAGAAATGTAGGTTTGGAAGGGACCTTGAGAACTCAACAAGTCCAGCCCCCTGAGCTGATGCAGGACCAAGGTAACTTAGACTATCCCTGACAGGTGTTTGTCCAACCTTCTTAAAAACTTCCAGTAACAGGGATTCCACCACCTCCTGTGGAATCCTGTTCCAATGCTTAACTCCCCTTATGGTTAGAAAGCTTTTCCTAATATCTAACCTCTCTCCCTTGCTGCAGATTAAGCCCATTACTTCTCGTCCTATCTTCAGTGACATGGAGAACAATTGATTACAGTCCCCTTCATAGCAGCCCTTAACATATTGAAGACTGCTATCAGGTGACTTCCTCAGTCTTCTTTTCTCAGGACTAAACATGCCCGTTTTTTAAACCTTTCCTCGTCGATCAGGTTTTCTAAACCTTTGATCATTTTAGTTGCCCTCCTCTGGACTCTCTCCAATTTGTTCACACCTTTCCTAACGTGTGGCACCTAGAATTGGATACAAGAACTTCAGGTGAGGCCTCACCAGTGCTGAGTAGAGCAGAACAGTTACCACCTTTATCTTACATACAACACTCCTGTTAATACACCCCAGAAGATATAAGCCTTTTTTGCAACTCCATTGCATTGCTGACTCATATTCAATTTGTGATCTACTATAACCCCCAGATCCTTTCCAGCAGTACTCCCACCAAGGTTGTTTTGAATTCTAATCCTGTCCTTCAAAGTGCTTGCAATCCCTCCCAGTTTGGTGTCATCTGCACATTTTATAAGCACACTCTCCAATCCATTATCCAAGTCATTGATGAAAATAATTAATATTACTGGACCCAGAACCGACCCCTATGGGACCCCACTAGATAAACCCTCCCAGTTTGACAGCAAACCATTGATAACTACTCTTTGGGCACCCTAGTGTGTCTAATTTCATTTAAACCTTATTTCCCTAGTTTGCTTATGAGAATGTCAAGTGGGATGTGTCAAAATCCTTACTAAAATCAACATAACATGTGCACTGCTTCCCCCTTATCCACTAGGCCAATCACCCTGTCAAAGGAGGAAATTAGGTTGGTTTGGCATGATTTGTTCTTGACAAATCCATGCTGGCTACTGCTTATAACCCTATTAGCCTCTAGGTGCTTAAAAATTGATTGTTTAATAAACATTATTGCTTTGTAGATGGGGAGCTGAGGGACAGAGTACATCAGGTGAGTCAGTAACTGGATCAGGAATTGAACACAGATTTATTAAGTCCCAGCCTAGGGTGCTACCCACTAGATTATCTTTCCTACGGCTTCCTTTAATGGCAGAGCTGGGAATAGAAACCCAGAGTCCCAGCTCCCATTCCTGGGCTCTGACTACTAAATACCATTCCTTCTGTTCTCAAGCAGCAGCAAGACCTTGCTTTCATTCAAACCCAGCCTCCCCCCTCCTCCCCCAATACCTTCTCCATCACCAGAAGCAGAGCTAAGATATTCCCCAAGCCAACTGAAATATGTTTCTTCTGGATCCAGACACCACCACTCACCCCCAGCACCCTGATGCTATTTTTAACTCTTGAAAAGCACTCAAGGTCATGAGCAACAGCAGGAGTTTCATTCTCAAGCTGCTCTCGCTGGCTGCTCCTATGGTCTGGGAGATTATTTTTAGCTCCCTTGAATCTTGTTTTTAATAAAGCCATTAGCTTAGCAGAGGCAATGCAAGTGCAGTGCCCTGGGGTGTGGAGAACAGAGGTTGGTGCATGTGTCAAGGCCTCTCTAGTGGGATGCACTTTGCAATGAAAGGGGACTTTGAGAAGGGAAAGGCAAACACCATTTTGCTGTCCTGGGAAAGTAGACAGCTGGTGTTTAGGCACGAAGGAGCAGAAATTGTCAGAAACCGGCAAGGGGAGACTATTGCCAAATTTAAAATTAGGCTGGACAAAGCACTGCAGGAAGCTGACCTCTGTCCTGGCTGGATAGGCATGGCCAGAAACGGCCTAAACTTGGATGTACTAAATAAAGTACGTTTAGGTTCCAAAATTTATTCTGCTCTGCCTTCCAATGAAAATAATCAGAGAGGTGCAAACCAGATAACTGCCTGATTAAACCACCATTACCATTGTTTCTAAAGCCCCTCTTGGCAGTAGAGAGGCCGAGAACTGAGTATTCTATCAATCTTATTATTATTTGTAATCCAGTTGCATCTCAAGGCACCAGTCGGTGAACCTGACACTCCCCAGACATATGGCAATAGACAATCCCTGCCCAAAGAGCTTATATAGACAAAGGGTGGGAGGTGAAATGACTTGCCAACGGTCACACAAGCCAGTCTCAGAGCAAGGAAGAGGAGCCAGGTTTCCAGACTTCCCAGCCAGTGCCATATCCACTGCATCAAATTGCCTCCTATTTGGCTGTCTATGTCCCCTCTCCTTCTCTTTGATCGTGTCTGTTTATCTACCCACATTGCAATATACTCTCCACCAATGGGGACAGAATTCCCCGCACAGCCTAGAGATGGTCCAATAAGGGCAGGTTCCAGGCTCTGGGAAAGACATTGATGTGGTCATTGCTGATGCTCTTCTGCTCTTAGAATGAAACAGAGAGCTCCAGGCTCTAGGCTCCTTCCAGACACAAACATTTAGTATTTCATATACACATATAAATAGGAAGGTATCATGACTTACTGGAATGCTAATATTTTTATAAAAATTATAGAGGGGAAGAGATATGATGTGGCACATAAAACTGAAACCCTGTTATTCTTCGCATCTTTATCATCTGAATAATGAGATATTTTGACATTTCAAGGAATCTGCAGTATTGTGTGGGGGGTTTTTAACCTATCTATTTTATTTTTTATCTGTGTGATATTAGATGAGTTCCACTCCACTTTCTGATTTCATTAACTGGCACAGAGCATAATAACCCCTTTATTTCCCCCTGAAACCACCCACTCAACTTATATTTTTCACTCTGCTGAAATTTGCCAGCAATTCATTTTTTGAGCATGATTGCTCAATGAAAAGCCATGGGGAAGACAAATGTGCATGGAGTCTGAACAGCATGAATGGAGCTGCAGGAGAGAGAAACTGAGGTGAAACCCGAATTCATGAAAGAGGGCATTGGACCAGACCCTGCACTTGAGTGGCAGCCGAACTGCTTTTTGGATAGCTTGCAGATCTGTTTGTGAAATGCTCCGGAGTCCTTACAAATGAACTGTATTACATACACTAAGATCATTATCATGGTGAGTCAGTTTCACTTCTCCTTTGGTCTCAGTTCAGCAGCCCTCCCTGTTCGGTAAAGCACTTAAGCACCTGCTTAACTTCATGCATGTGCCTCAGTCTTACTGAAGGATGAGCTATGCAGGAGGTGAGATGAGGTGATCACAACGCTCCTTCCCAGCCTTACAATCTATGGGTGAAAGTCTGACCCTATTAAAGTCAATGGCAAAAACTCCTAGCAACTTCCGAGAGGCTGGGGTTTTACCCTATGAAGCACATGCTCTACTGAAATGGGGTTTGTGGGTTAGATGACTTGCCCAAGGGCACACAGGATGCTTGTGGCAGAGGCAAGACTGTCCTGAGTGGACGCTCTCTGAATTAATTACAAAACCACTCTCCCTTGCTGTTCTTTGACATTAATGGAGTTTTAATGTATCCACCACAGTCTGAGAGCAGAATGTGGTTCTAAGGGAATAGGGTTAGGAAGCAAAATTGAGAGGGTAAATGTTCCATCTGACTGGTCAGTCCAAGGTGTACCTGTGTCGTGAAAACTCCTCTGCAGCCGTCCCAGTAATCAGTCTGCTGACGCATTTTTAGTTCTGACTTCTAATGACTCTTCTTCCTCTGGATATCTTATCTCACTCTTCAGGGGCTCAGGCTCACCTTTTTCAAATGGTTTTTTGAAAAGTGTCTGCTATTTACTGAAATAATACACTCAGGTTTATAGGTACAAAGCAGTACATCTGGCTTATAAAGTGGAGTTTCAAGGGATTATTGACCTTCCTCCTGCAGCATTTCTCCAATAATAGTAAGGGAGGGGGGGAATCTGTTCCTTAAAACAATTCCAAGTTGGAAAAGCCTCGTACTGGCCCCAGTTTGATCTAAGCCACATGGGACCCAAACATCAGCAATTTCCTTCTGTGACACTCTCAAAATAGCACCCCGGAACCCCCACTGTGATATGATTGTGATTTGTTTTGTACAAAGTATTGTTTTGTGAAGTATCATTTGAGAAGTCATGATCTGTTGAACATTACTACCCTGTTGTGTTCCCATTGCATCTGAAGCTGTGAAGTACTGCTATGTGCCTGTTACTGAAATAGGTTGTGAGGGTGGGAGACACCTACAGCCAGCCTTTGAGTGGCAACAAAGGAGCACCTTGTGAGACAGATTTACCTCAGGACTGGCCAGACATGTATTGATGGCCCATTAAGGGGAATCCACTCTCCCAATGGCCACCCAGAGACTCCTCAGAGGGCACATGCAGGATGGAGGAGACCTAACTCATGTGATATTTTTGGCAGCTGGAGGAAAGCATAAAAGAGGGACAGTGACATCACCACAGGGCCTCTCTCTTCCCCCATCTCAACACCTGGAAGATCATGTGGCAGACAAAGACTTTGAACTGGGGAGATTGGTCTCAGGCTGAAAGGGAATACAGCCTGTGTATTAAGAACTGTGAGCTGCCTGTAACATCTATTAGGGTAAGAAAAGCTGTTTGATTCAAATCTTGCTTAGCTTGTTAAAGTTAAAATTTAGACTGGGTTTCTATTTTTATTTCTTATGTAACCGACTTTGATCTCGCTGCCTGCTACTTATCATCACTTAGGTTTATTAACTACAGAAGGATTGATTTTGTTTTATATTTTACCTAAAACAGTGTATCTTTGGTTGAAGTGCTTGGGGAAACTCAGCTCAGGTTAACAAGGGCTGTTGCACACCCACTACCCTTTGTCAGAGTGGTGAACTAATTCATGAGTTTGCACTGTCCAAGTTGTCTTGAGCAGTGTAAGATGGCATATTTCTGGGGTGCAAGGCTGAGGGTTGGGGTGACTGGCTGGTGCCTCTCTCTGTATAATTCATGACTGGCTTAGAGAGCATTAATGCAATTTAGCTGGGAGTGGGGCTCACATACTGATGGCTGAGTGATCACAGCACCTGGAGGGGTTTGCCATTTGTCACTGGTACAGCTTTGTGAGAGGCAGTCCAGGCTGGAATGTTGAGTGGCCACAGCAGTCCCACAGTTCCAGGTTGTACCCCAGGGATCCCTTCCCACCCATTCTACTTGGAGCAGACACCGGAAGTTAAAGCTTGACAGAATACAGGGGATTAGGAGCTTTCAACATTTGCCTGTTTTTAGAAGGTTCTTGGGGGGTCAGTTGAGATAGCTAGCAGGAGATCCAGTCAATCACATAAAGTGGCAAAGGAGCAAACTCCTCCCAAGTCTTTAGAGCTGAACTGGACAGTCAGCTATTCAGCACCATGGACAGAGCACAAGGGAAGAAAGCAAAAATCCCACAAAAACCTACAGGACTCGATATGATATGGTGAAGTAATAAAAGAAATAGAGACTAAAAATAAATAGCAAGTATATTGTTCTATTTTGGGAGCTCAGAATGTAACAAGCTGGTGCCTTGCCATCTAAATCAAGGCTCCCAGTCAGCCATCAAAAGCAGGTATCTCTCTATCTAACTACCTACCTACCTGTCTTTCTTTCTTTCTTTCCCTTCACTGGATCATATGAAAGGCTTGTCACCTGCAGAAAATTATGAACTATATGAAAACTGACCAGGCAGTCCTTCAGATTCACCCTCTGACATGAAAGGGCAGTACATCAAAAACCAACCAAAGGAAATATTTCTGCATGCACAGCCTAGAGTTCACCTGCGGAACTCACTGCTGCAGTGCATTGATACATCTGTGGATGGATTTGGAAAAAGAAAAGGGAAGCAATGAGGTCATCGGTTACAACATGCAGACTTTAAGAAACATTATAAGGGCAATCAGACATCACACTTTAAAAGGTTGACAGTTGATTACCTGTGAAGGTTGGGTGTGAACTCCCCCTCTCCCTATACACACATGGAGTATGACACAAATTGGCCTGTTACATTATGGGGATTTCCCCTTCTTCCAAAACATAAGGTATGGGCCCCTAGCAAGGGCAGTATACTGGGCTGCATGGACTGATGGTGACAAGGAAGCAGGAGACTACTGGAAACTCCTCTGATTTCCCATGCAGCTTTCTCCTGAACCATACCTTGTTAGATTAGGCCTGAAGCATTGAGGAGCTGGAGTGGACATTGTGTTCCACGCTGCAGCAGTCAGAGGAGAAAGGAATTCAGTGATTTTCCTGAAGCATTCTCGCAGGGGTTTTGAGCAAACCTCAGTAACTTGGGGCTATCCATAAAGGCAGTACTGAGGTACATTGGCAGAGCAGTGTAGAAGCCCCAGGACAAGAATAATGGGTGGCGGAGGGTGGAGGTTGGAATTCAGCACTAAGCTGCATCAGCAGAGTTATGTGTGGGGAGCTCAGGACTGGTCTGGAACGAATAGCGGGGGTGTTGAAATTCAGGACCGGGAGAGTTGTGAACACACAGTCATCGACAAGATCAAAGTAGCAGTTGGCAGACACCTCTTTAGTGGGGAATCCCCATTGTAACCCCCCTCCCGGGAAAGGACCAGTGACCAGAGTGAATCCCATTTTCTGGGAAATTCCAACATTTTGAAAGTTTTCATTTCAAATCAGCATGAAAAGTCGAAATTCCAGTTTTCCATGCAATGGAAATTCTGAAACATTTCAATTAGGGAACATCAAAATGTTTCCTTTCAATAAGATCAAAACAATATAATATAATATATAATTAGGGCTGCAATTAATTGCAGTTAACTCGCGCGATTAACTAAAAAAATTAATCGTGATTAATCGCAGCTTTAATCGCACTGTTAAACAATAGAATGCCAATTTCAATTTATTAAATATTTTGGATGTTTTTCTACATTTTCAAATATATTGATTTCAATTACAACACAGAATACAAAGTGTACAGTATTCACTTTATATTAATTTTATTATAAATATTTGCACTGTACAAATGATTAAAGCTACGTTTTAGTCACAAGTATTTTTAGTAAAAGTCATGGACAGGTCACGGGCAGTAAACAAAAATTAATGGCCCATGACCTGTCCATGACTTGTACTATATACCCCTAACTAAAACTTGGGCTGGGAGGCTGGGGGTGCTCTGGAGGGGCAGTCGGGGGGGTGCCACGGGTGCTGTGGGAGGGTGGCCCAGGACCCCCACTGGTGCTGGGGGGGAGGCAGGCGGCAGTGCATGGCCGGGGACCCCCGCTGGTGCTGGGGAGGAGGCGGGCATCAGCGCGCAGCCCGGGACCCCTGCTTGTGCTAGAGTGTGGAGGGTTGGCGGGGCTGGCAGGCTCCCTACCAGGCTCTGCACAGCTCCCTGGAAGCAGCCGGCATATCCCTGCAGCTCCTAGCAGGATGGAAGGCTGGGGGGAGCGCCACATGCTGCCCCCACCATGAGCTCTGGCTCCGCAACTCCCATTGGCTGGGAACCACAGCCAATGGGAGCTGTGGGGGCGGTGCCTCCAGGCAAGAGCAGTGCACAGATTCCCCTGGCCCCTCCACCTAGGAGCTGCAAGGACATGCCAGCCACTTCTGGGGAGCTCCCCCACCCCCACCCGGTAAGCACCGCCTCGCACCCCGACCCGCACAGCCAGCAGTGGCTGGCGCGACTGGCCCAGGGACTGCCTGATCTACTCGGGCAGCCCCAGAGCCAACCGCACCGACCATTGCAGAAGTCACAGTGGTCACGGAAAGTCACTGAATCTGTGAGTTTATCTCCTGCATTATCTCCTGCAAATTGTAACCAAACTTGTTTGTCTGAACAAGAAGTAGGACTGAGTGGTCTTGTAGGCGCTAAAGTTTGACATTGTTTTATTTTTTAATGCAGTTATTTTTGTACATAAGCCTACATTTGTAAGTTCAACTTTCATGATAAAGAGATTGCACTACAGTACTTGTATTAAGTGAATTGAAAAATACTATTTATTTTTACAGTGCAAATATTTATAATAAAAATAAATATGAAGTAAGCACTGTACACTTTATATTCTGTGTTGTAATTGAAATCAATATATTTGAAAATGTGGAAAACATCCAAAACTATTTATATAAATAGTTTTCTATGATTGTTTAACAGCGCGATTAATCGCGATTAATTTTTTTAAATCACTTGACAGCCCTAAATATAATATAAACAGCAGGAATCAAAGTGATAAAGTTGAAACATGGCGTTTTTACCTTACCTTTGCAACTAGCCCCAGGCTCAATGCATATGAATGTTGCTGGCTGGCTGATCACCTCTCTTTTCCTTTGACTTGAGCTGGGCAGTCAGCTCACTCAGTGTCCGGAAGGCTGATTTACTTGTTGAATATCACAAGCAGGCACCTCTGGGAGCTTATGAGGCTGAGTGTTTCATGTTCCAAGCCCTGGCGATGGGCATTCCTTCCACAATGAGAAATGAGATAATCCACTAAACTGGGAAACAGCACTGCACCCTGGGATTCTGATTGATTTCTTCTCTCTGTCTTCTGAAGCTATACACAGCCATGCCAGCATGTGGATGGCAATCAATAAGACAAGACTCTTCTATTAAAGCAAACATAAAAGAACATGCATTTTTGAGGTGTGAGGGCTGGCTTTTGATGTTCGGGAAAGTAAGGGAATGATAGCATTGGTAACAACCAGGCACAGAGCAGGCAGGGCCTCTCTAGAAGTCTCCTCACACAGCTCTGGCAATGCACCTGAATCCTGGTCCACAGCTCTCCCTTCTATTGGAGCCCTGGGACCCCTTGGCAGCTTTGCCAATGCCCCACAGCTCTGTTTTGCAGCAGTCTCTCGTATTCCAGTCCTGGAAACCACAGCTCTGCCAATGCACCTTGGACTGGACCCTCAGCCCCTCCTCTGCCCCCTCAACAGCCTGTTCTGGTTTAGTCCTCCTACGCCTGTACATGGATCTATCAATGCACATCAGTCTGGGCTTGCAACGCCTCTCCTGTCGCAATCAGGGGAAGCCACAGCTCTGCCAATGCACCTTAATAGCAACCTCCCTCTGCACCTTAGTCTAGCCCTGAGCCCCAAACACAGGTCTGGCAATGTGCCTCAAGTACGGCCTTTAGTAACCTTTGCTATGCTCAGCCTGCTATGCACAGCTCTGTCAGTGCACCTCAGCCCTCACCTGCAATATTAACTCCCACTTTGGTCTTGATCTCTCACACAGCTGTGCCAATGCTCTTCTATCCTGACCTTGGGGCCCTCCTTCCCCCCGACCCCGGAGCTGTTCTAGTCCTGGGCCCCTGAAAAATAACTGTTGAGTTGGCTGAGTAGAATGGTGCTTTTAAGATATGAACACACTTCTGCCGCAGTCTCATCTGACACTCTGGGAGCATAGGGTTTGCTACGTCAGATCAGATCACTGGTCTATTCAGACCAGTACTCTGTCTACGGTTATAGCTAATACACACTACTTTATAGGAAGGGACTATATGACAGGGCCACTACAACTTCATTTCCCTTAATTACCTGAACCAGATTTTAACTGAGGTATTCAGATTCGAAAGTCTGGTGGAGTAGCCCAATGTTTGTCTTGACTAATCAAAAATAGAGATTCATAGATTAACAGATTACAAAACCAGAAGGAACCATTATGACCATCTAGTCAGACCTCCTGTATAATGCAAACCCTGGAATTTCCTCCTGTGATTCCTACATTATGGTCATACCTTCTGGTTGAGCGAGCACATATCTTTAGAGAAGAAAGAAAGGTTTAAAAAAGTCAAATAATAGATAGAGAAAAAATAAAGGCACATCCAGAGCAGACAAACCAATGGTTAAGTGGTGTGTTTCTGAAGCCATTAAAAAGAAAAAGGTGAATGACAAAAAGCTGGGCTGTTTAACAAGCACAATTTGAAAGATTATTTTTTCCATATAAAAGATTCATCTTCCTGAAAGAGTTTTGCCTTCCAGTTACCAAACAAATTGCTGGAGGAGGCATTTTGAAAAGTGACAGCTGAGGGAGAACAATTTGTCAGGATGAAACTGACATAAAATAATTATTTTAAAAACCAAAATTTTAGAGGAGAGGAAATGTTGTGGGAAAGGAAAAAAAAAACATATCAGGACTCCTGAGGTCTAGTCTTGTCTCTGACCTGCTTTGTACAAGTCATTTTATTTCCCTCTGACTCAGTTTCCTCATGAGAGTATGTGACTCGGGCAAAGGAGACTATAGGAAAGTCAGGATTTGAACACAGATGATCAGCACTCCACCCCAATGCATCAGCCACAAGGCTACCTTAACTGCACTCTCGTGGTTACCTTACTTGTAGCAACAAGCTGTTTTTCAAACCCTGCTGGAAGCCTATTTTCTCCATGCAGAGGGATTGAGAAAGTGGCCTCTCCTAAGTCCCTGCACACCCTACACAACTAAATAACTTTCTTCCCATTTGCAAAGCTTAAACTGGTTCTTCCTGCTGGTGCTGGTCAGAAGGCACCATAGTCTAAGAGGGACAAGGGCTGGACTGACCGAAGTGAGTTGTGTCTATTAAAGTCTGTAACTGGTTGATTTATTGCCAGTATTTATGTTACTATGGAAGACAGAGTTAATAAAGCCACCCAGAGACATTAATTACAGAGCTGATGTGATTCTTTCCTTCTAACCCTTAACTTCTATTGGTCTGATAGAAAATACACAAGAGGTTTTATGTAAATCTGAGTGAAGACCCTTTTCTGTCAATTACCATCCCTTCCAATGGAACATGGGGACTCATTCAAAGATTCCACTTCTGGGGTTCTGTCTGCTGGATACAGAGCACTATGTATGCTCAGAGATATGACAGATACCTGAGCATTTATACAGAGAGAACCAAGGAGGCTGCTGAGGCAAAGTCCACTAGTTCATCAACTCTTTTTTGCCACTTGAGACCTGGACTAAATTTTGATCTTTAGGTCACTGTGAAAATTAGGTTTAGTGTTTCTCTTTTTATATTGCAGCTCACCATTTCACACCATTGGCAGACTCCATTCAGGATATAGTAGGGGTGCTGAAGGGCAGGAGAGCTGGGTGAGAGAAAGACTGGAATATAAGAGTGTGCTGGGGGTGCATCAGTGGAACTAGGAGGGAAAAGGCTAGAATAGCAGGGGTACTTCAGGCCAGGACTGGGGTACAGCAGAAGAGCTGAGGTGAAGTGACTTGCTCAAGGTGACACATCAAATCAGTAGCAGCGTTGGGAATGGAATTCAGGAGTCCAGGTTCCCAGTCCTGTGCTCAGTCCCAGAACAGCCTTTAGGGTTAGCTTATTCTCAGCAGTCATTCTCTATTAAGATTCAAGGAGCTCTGAGCGCGAGGGTGCCAGCCCCTTCCCCTATCAGGCTGTTACTCCCACACCTGTGGTCTCTATTTTGCAAAAAGTTACATGGCTATTGGAAACACCATCTCTGAGTATGAGTATTTCTGAGCACCTGAAAAAGATCAGATGATTTTCTGCTACAATGTCTTTCCCAAGCCTCTATGGGTTTCAGGGCACAGCAGGCAGGGGCAGGTCAGAGTAACTGGACTCACTTTATTGGTACGTCAAACTTCCGCCTTCCCGCTCCTTGTAATTTCACCAACATGGAGATACAACAGAGCAGCCTCATACCTTGCAACAGCCTCTGATAGGGATCTTAATAATGCTATTTCTGCTAATCCTCACGAATTAGTAAATACAGCTTCATCCTATTTGGAGATATTCCACTACCCAGGGGCTTCTAATAAGCTGTTAGAAAGGCGAGGCAAAGGAGCTTGACTAACCATAGCTTTTGAATAGCAGCATCAGGTACTGTGTCTAATAAGCCCTCTCTGGTCTAAAGGGAGCCCCTGATCAATCCATATTAGGCGATTCCCCATGTAACTTCACATTTACCTCCCCGGTAATCCCCTCCAGCAGTTAATCAGTGTTTCGCATTCAAAGTCACTTAAGTTCCGATGGATTTTCCTAATGTTCTCAGCACATTAATATTTAATATCAGTTGCACTGCACCTTCCTGGAGTTTATGGAGCTGCGATTTTGCTCAGCAGATCTTTGGGTTCAAAGGAAGCTCATGAGTCCCTGGGGGTATCCTGGGGAAACTGAAATGTAAACTCAAGTGGCAGCCATCAGCATTCTGGGGCCTCGTAAGAATTTTTTCTTGGCCTCCTGGCGGGGAAAAGGGAGTTGCTTTACATGGGCAGCTCTTGGACCCCAGCAGAAGCCTAAGCAATTGTTCAACATGGATATTTGCAGCAACTTCACTGCACCCTCTCCTCTTCCACATCACGTAGCCTCCCTCTGTTCTACGTTAGGGATGGGGAAAACCACTACCAGAAAAAGCTAGAACTCCAATGGACCTAGAGAGCATAGAAGGCGCAAGACTTCCTCTGGAGCTTGTGAATGGTTGTCTGTCTGTCCAACAACTATTTAAGATTTCTCCGCACTGCCCACCAACACAGTCTCTAAGCACTGGAGGTGTCATCTAAACTAAGACCCTGATCTCCTCCCAGACTTTCACACCCAAGGACGGGCCCACAAAGAGCTGAAGGACAGCGCTTATTACAGTAAATCCATTATCCGGAAGTAATGATGACTGGCATTAAATATGAATTGTGAGATAATTAAAGTTTTAATTTTTATGTCTCCCTCTCTTCTTCTCCTCCCCCCACTTTCGTTTTTAAATAAATATTTAAGCATTACCTTGTAAAGTGTGTTAGAACTGCTAAAATCTGGAGGTTCGTTCACTCTCTGATCCCACCCACTGCGATACAGGAAAACTCTCATTTGCATCTTTTGCAAACCTTTGCCAGTGGAACGAAAAGAGGATTAGGCAAGATGAAGAGCTAGCGCATCAGTTACCTCCTTTTCCACATTGCTTCTGAAATCCTTAAAGGAACACGGCAAAGGCGTGAGTCATCAGTTTTAATATTATGGATATTTCATATCCTTTCCCCCCTCACAGTCTTGTTTATATTAACCCTTTGGGATCCCGACTGAAAATCTATTGCTTTACCAAAATCTATCCATCTTTCTTTCTCCATATATACACACACATATCTACCTATCTGTGTTTTAACCAAATTGCCGAAATTCCATGGTCGCTGAGCATCAGGGCGTGCATACAGTAATCTATAATTGCAAGTATCTTCTAGTGCCCTGTGCTCTTCACATTAGTTTGTTCCTGCAGGGTTTCTCACAAGTGTGAGGGCTTCTGACACTGATTTCTATGCATGTAAAAAAAGAGCATCAAAACTTTCTCTTTGGAATAAAGAAATGCACACAATCACACGGACATTGGTAGCAAGATGCTAGAATAGATGGAAAAGTTACAGCGTGCAGGTCACATTATCTCATCCTCAGGGCTGCCTCTTTCAATTCCTGATGGAGCTCTTTGAAAGAACTGCCTAGCCTCATTTGGTCTTCCTTGGAAAACAAAACATTGGTATTTCCCAGATGATTCTTTGGGCTTCTATAAAACAGATTCAATAACTCATAAAAAATAGGGTTAGACCCCCATAAAAATCTACCAGTTATTAACAAGCAGAACTCTAATCCCAGTTCAGTCATGTCAGGATATCAGACCAGGATTGGAAATCTGTTTCCTGCCCCCAGATATCAAATGTTAGGAGATCCAAGGTATTTTGTGTTGCGCCTGGTAGTTCTGAGTGTGCTGCCCTCAGCCAGCTCTTAAAGCTCTCTCAGAGGGAAAATCACACACACAGGGACCATACAGTACAGTACTCACACATGCATCCTCAATCTTCACTGACACACCACACATCATTCACTCACACCAAACAGCATTCACAACTGTGCATCCACCCTTGATACAGATAGACTGGGGTTTTATACAACAGCCCCTCACTGCTCATGTCCATACGACTATATACACCCACACGTATACACCTATGCCAGGGGTCAGCAACCTTTCAGAAGTGGTGTGCCGAAGCAAAAAAAAAAAAAAAAAAAAACGCCCGGAATGCCACCCCTGGAATTGTGCCACCCCAAGCACGTGCTTGGTTTGCTGGTGCCTAGAGCCGGTCCTGGTGCCGAGTCTTCATTTATTCACTCTAATTTAAAGCTTTTCTATAAGTCTATAATATACAACTAAACTATTGTTGTATGTAAAGTAAATAAGGTTTTTTAAATGTTTAAGAAGCTTCATTTAAAATTAAATTAAAATGCAGAGCCCCCCGGACCAGTGGCCAGGACCTGGGCACTGTGAGTGCCCCTGAAAATCAGCCATAGGTTGCCTACCCCTGACCTATGCATATACCCTCTATGCATACTTACACTCCCACTCACTGGTATTATAATACCAGGAGACACGGTACCAAATGACCCTCTGATTACTCCCATTCCCTTTGACCCACACCTCTTCCAACAGTTCCCTGCAGTTCACTTAACTCAATCTGCCTGTTTTGTATTTCACTACCTCCTACAGTCTCTATTGAGCGGTGAATAGCTCTGTATACTCCCCTCCTCCTGTCCCTGAGCTCCTGCTTTAACAATGCAGATACCCACTGTCCCTTTCATGAGTGCTTGATGTTACACCAATCAGAGGGACAGGGTCAACATGAGCAGGAGTTTTTATCCTTTCAAATAGCTCATGAGAGGATTTTCTCACAGAGGAGACTGCAAGCAGCAAACTCTCCCTTCCTCCCCCTCCCAGGCCAATTCCCCTTGATTACTGATCCCTTGTCTTCTGCTAATCCTCTTTCTATCCTTCCAACTGCTAACTGCCGTGTCTTCAGAGAAAACTGCTCCCAGGGGACAACGAGGAGGATGGCAAATGGCGGAAGGGAGAATACTGCTCCTCCACGGCTAACACGGGTCAGGTTCACTCCAGACCTGGCTGAAGCCCATTGAAATGTGAGGAAATTGAATACTAAACATAATTTTGGTGACAAGAGATCTTAAAGCACTTTGCAGTGAGCCTCCAGAGTCTGCTCTCAGCTACACCAGTTAGGGTGACCAGACAGCAAGTGTGAAAAATTGGGACAAGGGGTGGGGGGTAATAGGTGCCTATATAAGTAAAAGCCCCAAATATCAGGACTGTCCCTATGAAATCAGGACATCTGGTCACCCTAACACCAGTGCAAAACTGAAGTAACTCCTCTGGATGGATGGATGTTATCCTGGATTCTGGGAGGTTGAAGGAAAGCAGGCTATGTGATAGTCTGAGCTGCCGTCTCCTAAGACTCTCATTTGACAGATATAAATGAGAAACCATTTTGTGGCATGAGACATCTGCATTTTGGTGCCCTGCTCTCTAGCTATGCTGTATTGTTGGGAAAGGGTGGAGTAGTGAGTAGGAAGAGACTGGGGCCATTAGCATTGCCTGTTGAGGTTGTTTGAGTGATCTGGCCCCAGGGAGCTAATGCTCAGTGCTCAGTATAATGGCTGAGGAGCACAGTTTCAAGGAAGGGATATGTCACAGGGACATGCCTCATGGTCCTCACATATTTGGGGGCGGGGGGAGGGGGAGGCTAGGCAGCAATACTGACCTTCAAACACAAAGTGTTTTGAGATCTGCCGGCAGGATGGGGAGGGGAAGAGCATTAGAAGAGCTAAATCATAACTACCTCACCTCAAATAACTTCAGTAAGGCTTCGATTCAGCAAAGCATGTAAGCACTTGAGAGGTCCATTGAAGTCAATCTGGCTTTGCATTCATGGGGTGAAAGTTAAACATACTCTTTAGTGTTTTACTGGGCCTAAACGCTGCCTATACCTAGGTGTAACAGTGTGGGTTAAGGATGGAAGTGCAACTTTCTTTGTTAATGGTTCCCTAGAAAGTCTCCTGGACTAAAGGAGATAGCAATTATTTTCTTTTTTTTTTTAATTTATTTTACATCCTGTCCAGAAGCTTATTACACAAGCCAAGAAGGTGAGCAGAGCACAGGAGGAGTAGAATAATATATCCTGGTGGGATTTAGAGATTTCCATGCCCCTTCCCCCCCTCCAATGCAAACACGTATTATTTTGACCTACCAAATTCTGCCCATAACGGGTATTGCAGCTACTCAGAGCCCAACCTTGGTAATTGATATCATAAACTATCCATGGCAGCGCATACTGTAATATATTGTTCTCCAGCTGCCAGTGCAACTCACACTAATTCTCAAATGGAAAATGGCCATTCTTTCCCTAAATGGAAAGCTCCACATATGAGTCTCTCTCTGCGGGGCACATCCTAGATACATTGAAATCAGGATTTGGTTCAATGTTTAATCCGGAAAGTACAGTCACCGCTTCATTGAACAAACTGCACAGGGGGGAAATCTGCTCCTGTGCACAGGGACAGCCCAAAGTTTTAGGCATGTACCACGTAAATCGTCAACACAGGGATTAAGCGGGATTGAAATGGTACATAGGCCCTTCTGCAATCAGGTGACTGAGAGGGGGAAGAAATGTTTTCATTGCTGCTGTGGCTTGTCTGGAGACATTTACATTCTGCGGGGGGGTCATGTTTTATTTTTGCTTATTTAAAAAAAAATATCGCTATTATTTTTAATGTATGTTATTTCTTCCTTATGCTGATGAGTTTCCATTCATTTCCTCTGGGTTTTTTTTACCAACATGAAAATGATGATATCAAACTAAAAATCAGCGGATGTGGTGTAATCGACTGTCCTGGAGCAGCAAAGAAAACTTACTAAGAGTGAATAATCAGCCAGCCAAAACCTTTCAGTTCTATCTGCCCATCCATCAGATGGGAGAATCTCCATTAGCTGTTTCAAGTGTAGATACTATTTTATTTGCATCACAGTAGCTCTTACAATTCCCAATTAAGATCAGGGCCCCCTTGTGCTAGACACATGGTGAGAGACAGATCCTGCCCCAAAGAGCTTACAGACTAAATAGACAAAGGGTGGGAGGAAAAGCAGATGCGCAGAGAGAAGAATTGATCTGCCCAAGGTTACATAGCATGTTGGAGGCAAAGCTGGCATTAGAACCTTCAGCTCCTGATTATCAAGCCACTGTCCTGACCACTAGACCACATTGCCGCTCCTATAACAGAGTGCCTATGCTATACAGTTGGGCAGTTCTGATTCCATGCAGGACAGGACAATGGTAAACACACCGTGTGCATGCTGCAGGGGCTTAGTACTCTGGAAATCGGTGGCAATGGACAGTTTGTACCATGTTAACAATGTAGAGTGGGCTTGTGTTGTCTCAGGAAAGCCAAGCTTTGCTGCACTGACACTGAGCACCAGGACTCTACTTCCTTTCCTTGTGAAAGGCAGCTGGGTTTTCACATTTCTCGTTTCTGGGAGAAGGCTCCATAAAGTCTAGGAAATCAGGCAATGCTGTTGGAAAAATCAGCTCCTGCCCCTTTGGTTCTAGTCAGAAAATGGCGAAGCTGTATGCTGGGAGGAAAGAAGTAAAAAAGTGCTACAGCTAGTGGCAATGGGCCATTTCTGCTGACATCTCCCTTCTCAGCAGGTTTTCCTCTCAAGGAAATGTCATTTCAGATCATTCCACCACACACTAAAAAATTACTCCACCGAGAATTTTAGGGGGTTGGCATTAATGCAAATGATACACCAGTGTGATTACATAGTTTACAAGTAAACATAAAACATGTTGGCTTCGCCTTCTCTGCTTCAGTCTGTATTTTTAGATTTCCAAGAATACCTCCGGCAGCCTTCCCCATATAAGCATTGCATCAAATCAAAAGAGAAGCGTCCTCACATTAGACTGTAGTTTTTCTGGTATAGACATAGACTCCAGTAAAGGGTTGGGGAAGTGCTGTAGGAATGTAAACCCCTTTGACCTCTAGTCACTTTGGTTGGCATTGGGTATTCTATAGGCATTGAACATTCTAGGGGAAATCTCATGGTTCCTGGATGGTAAGATGTTCATGGAACACAAAGGTGTCCGAAACACAACTACAAAAATATGTGTTTGCACATTCAGACCCATATTAATGGAATAAATTTGCTGTATTTGACCAGCTCTACTGCAAACATGTTAAGGAAAAGTGTTCAGATGCTGTGGTGATAGAATCATAGAAGATTAGGGTTGGAAGAGACCTCAGGAGGTCATCTAGTCCAACCCCCTGCTCAAAGCAGAAGATAGCAGTATAAACCCTAAGATAGATACAATTGATCTACCAGGCTGAATCTACCAGCTGAAACCCAAATTAGTGATCTAAAGCCACTAGAAACTCAATGCCAAATTGCCAAGTCAACACCAGCAGCCAAAATGCAAAGAACCAACCCAACTAAACTTAACCATCTGGAGCACATTGACATACCATCTACAGAAAAGGTGAGGACATCTTGGAATTTCAGTTGATACTATACTGCGCACCCTTGGAACATCACAGCAAGAGCAAGGAAAGAACTCAGATACTCTGGCTCCAAACACATAGGCTCCTACCACTTGAGCTGAAGCAGAAGTTCCATTTTGCTGTTAACTGCATAGATCTACCCATCAGAAGTTCTGGTTCCAGCCAGTAGAAGGCAAGAGTGCCCACATGCGCGTACATACACACTGCAATTCATTACACACCTTTCCTCCCAGAGGATCAGAAAACACATCTCATCCAACCCACCAAATTAAAACTACAGCTGCCAAACAAAACACACGTCAAGCCTACAGCAATGGAGCAATGCAGCGGCTGGCTCTGCTAATTCCTGATGAAGAATGAATCCCAGGCGACAAACACCCCAATGATTCAGAGGAGGAACGATCAAGCTGAAATGTGTCTGTGTTCTTATTTTGAGCATTTCCATTTATCAAAGGGGAATGAAAAAGGAAGCTCCCAAGTTGCCCATTAACTCCAGTGTATCTAATTATCCTCTGTGCATTGGCATGGGCTGACCTCCTTGTGCCAGCTCTCAGCGTTCAGCACGATCAAGGGCCCCCAATTAGCTGTAATTAGAAAGGATTATAAAGCATCCGTCATATGCATTTTTACATGTACATATTAAAATCCCATTTCTTTATGTGCAGACCAAATATATATATTAACAATAATATTTCTATACAAAGAAAGAAAAAAAAGGGAAAGGTTCCATTTATTATTATTCGTGTCTAGGTTTTACATCAGGGGGTTCTGTCTGCAGCTGATTATAGATGTCAAATTGAATTCTAACCGGAGAGAGAGAAATTAAAAAGGAAAATAAATAAATAAATAAATAAAATTGCAGAGGCTGTAATCCCCTCTGAACAGCCTTGCTGGGATCTCTTGTGTAATGAATCCGTCTTGTGCTGCCTGCCATTACTGGGCTTTGTTTACCTAACAGTTTGACAATGCATATTTATGCAAATTGGAGCCTGGCTGCTTTTGCTGTTCATTAATTAGCATCTCATTCTGTACGTGTAAGCCAGGCTTCGAGAATTCGTCTAATTTGATCAACAGTTTGATTTTCTCTTTCCCTCCCCTCCAGGTCTTTAACAAGGTTCCTAGATTGAATGTAAACTGCCTTGTGCTACAAGGGATCTCCGGAGAGTTCCAGTTTTGGAAATAAAAAGAAAGGGAGTGGAAAACAGAAAGAAAGGAAAACAAGTTTAGGAATGAGTTAGCAGAACCATGGTGCTTGCATGAGAGCGTGGACAGATGGGAACAAGCAATGCATCACCGTTGAGAGCAATAACTAGCAGTGGTATATACTCAGCACCGGAGCTGGGGGTGAATACTGGATTTTTCAGTTTGATGGCAATTCCTAAAAAATAAAAAAATAAAAATTTGCTTTGAGAAGAGAAAATTATTTTTAAAAAAATTTCGGTAAATCAAAATTAAAAAAAATATTTTCATTCAACCGAAAAGAAAATATTTCATTTTGATTTTGAGCTTTTAAAAACATTTTTTTTAAAAGAAAGAAAATTAAAGGAAATACGAAAGAAAAAATAGTTTCAAATCGAAAAACTGAAATGTTTCATTTTGAAAATGTCAGAATGAAACATTTTGGTTTTTTGGAGGGTATTTTTTGTTTTTTGTTTTTTGTTTTGTTTTCCCAAACAAATGATGAAATTGACATGAATTCACAACATGCTTCGGTGTCATTGCATCTGCACTTTTTGCTGACAAAATTTTCACTTACAATATTTCACCCAGCTCTACTCAACACACCAGTCAGAATGGCTCATGTCTACAGCCAAGCACTGAGGTACAACCGCATCTGCTCTAACCCCTCAGACAGAGACCAACACCTACAAAATCTCCACCAAGCATTCTCAAAACTACAGTACCCGCACGAGGAAATAAGGAAACAGATCAACAGAGCCAGACGTGTACCCAGAAGCCTCCTACTGCAAGACAAACCCAAGAAAGAAACCAACAGGACTCCACTGGCCATCACATACAGTCCCCAGCTAAAACCCCTCCAACGCATCATCAGAGATCTACAACCCATCCTGGACAATGATCCCACACTTTCACAAACCTTGGGTGGCAGGCCAGTCCTCGCCCACAGACAACCTGCTAACCTGAAGCACATTCTCACCAGTAACTGCACACCGCACCAAAGTAACTCTAACTCAGGAACCAATCCATGCAACAAACCTCGATGCCAACTCTGCCCACATATCTACACCAGCGACACCATCACAGGACCTAACCAGATCAGCCACACCATCACTGGTTCATTCACCTGCACATCCACCAATGTAATATACGCCATCATATGCCAGCAATGCCCCTCTGCTATGTACATAGGCCAAACTGGACAGTCTCTAAGGAAAAGGATAAATGGACACAAATCAGATATTAGGAATGGCAATATACAAAAACCTGTAGGAGAACACTTCAACCTCCCTGGACACACAATAGCAGATGTTAAGGTCACCATCCTGCAGCAAAAAAACTTCAGGACCAGACTTCAAAGAGAAACTGCTGAGCTTCAGTTCATCTGCAAATTTGACACCATCAGCTCAGGATTAAACAAAGACTATGAATGGCTTGCCAACTACAGAACCAGTTTCTCCTCCCTTGGTTTTCACACCTCTACTGCTAGAACAGGGCCTCACCCTCCCTGATTGAACTAAACTCGTTATCTCTAGCTTGCTTCTTGCTTGCATATATATACCTGCCCCTGGAGATTTCCACTACTTGCATCCGAAGAAGTGGGTATTCACCCACGAAAGCTCATGCTGCAAAACCTCTGTTAGTCTATAAGGTGCCACAGGATTCTTTGCTGCTTTCATGGATGAGTGACTCTAAACCCCCATAAACATCAACCAGAAGTGACCCATGCCTGCCAATAGTTGGGGGGGAGCAGAGTGAGGGCAGCTCGCTTCAGCAGTGTCACTGAGCATGCTCAGCCCATGTGAGCATGCTCAGTACAAAACAAGCAGCAAATCGGGGGGAGGGGGAGGGGAGGGCGCACGTGACCCAGCCGTTGTCCAGGTGAGAAAGCTAAAGCTAAGGCTGATTCTCCGCTCCAGTTTTAGATTGGTGTAACTTCACTAAAATTAATTCCGACTTCTGCCACCCATCTCCTGTGGGACCTTGTGCAAGTCACCTGGGTCCAGATTTTCAAAAGAGCTCAGCAGGTTGGGTGCTGAGCTGTTATGAAACGCTGGCCAGTAACATTGCAATAGGAGCTGCTGGGTGCTGAGCTTTTTGGAAAATCTGGTTCCACGTTCCGCTGTGCCTTTGTCTCTTTAGACTGCACACTCTCCGGGGCTGGGATTATCCCTCGCTACGTGGGTGTGCAGGGCCTACCACAATGGGGCCCCAATCTCAGTAGGTGTTACTGTAATAATAGCAACACATTAACAGGAGAGATGATTCTCTGATACAGAGGCTGCTGGACAAGGAAATTAAGTCTGTTTGACGCGTGTTTGTTTTTAGAAGAGAGAGGTGCAATGCAATGCGGCTCTGGCTCTGCCATCCAGTCGTGTCCCTCTTTGCCTAGGCCAGTAGAACTGAGGTCCTTCGTTTAATCTCCTTTGCATGGGGAGTGGGTAAAGAGAAGCAACAGTGATCCCTAGGCAGCAGTTTACCTCATTAAAAAGCAAGCTTTTGTCTCCATCTATTCCCAGCAGCCTTTTCATCTTCCCGCAGCCGGGTCATTATAACCTTACACAGGACAATTAGCACAGCCGTTATGCTCACGAACGAGACACAGCAAATCGGCTTGCGGGCAGGATGGAGAGCCCATGAGCTGCTGCCAGTTGCCAGACTGTCATTAATGCCTAAGCCCAATGGACGTTTGTTACTGCTGTCACTGCAAAGAGAATGCAATGGAAGAGTCAGTCGGATTCATAGAGTCAAGTGTTTCAAGGCCAGAAGGGACCACTTAGATCTAGTCTGATCTCCTGTCTCACACAGGCCATCGAAATTCCCCCAAATAATTCCAAAAGCCTCATTTTTAGAAAAACATCCAATCTTGTTTTTAAAATGATCAGTAATACAGAATCCACCACAGCCCTTGGTAAATTGTTCCAATGGTTAATTACTCTCTCCGTTAAAAATGTATGCCTTATTTCCAGTCTGAATTTGTCTAGCTTCAACTTCCAGCCACTGGATCATGTTAGACCGGTCTCTGCTAGATCGAAGAGCCTGTTATTAAATATTTGTTCCTCGTGTGGAAACTTACAGACTGTGGTCATGTCACCCTTTAACCTTCTCTTTGTTAAGTTAAATAGATTGAGCTCCTTGAGTCTCCCACAATAAGACAAGTTTCTAATCCTTTAATCATTCTCATGGCTCTTCTCTGAACCCTCTCAAATTTATCCTTCTTGAATGATGGGCACCAGAACAGGACACAGTATTCCAACAATGGTCACACCAGTGCCAAATACAAAGGTAAAATAACCTCTCTGCTCCTACTCAAGATTACCCTATTTATGCATCCCAGGATTGCATTAGCTCTTTTGGCCACAGTATCACACTGTGAGCCCATGTTCAATTGACTGCAGAAGTTAGGGTGGTCGTGCCCCCCCCCCCCCCCAAACCTGTTCCATCATGGTTTGGTCCACTCCCCACGGGGTTAAACCCACAGAAGCAAGAACGCTCAGGCATCGAGCACTTGGCATTACTCAAGTTATTTTTCCTTACAAGTGTAATTTTATTGCTATCTGTTTTTTGCTGGTGTCAGCTCTCCTTAAAGCTCAGGACCCAAAGCACAGAGCCAGAGCACCTCAGTCCAGCCTCCTCTCTATTTCAGTCCTGAGCCTCCACATATGCGTAACTCTGCCAATGTCCCTTGAGCGTGACCTGCAGCCCTTCCTCCAATTCTACTCCCGAGTTCCCTGCACGCTACTTTGCTGATGCCCCTCAGTCATGCTCTAAAGTCTTCACCCTGTTACTCCAGTTCTACCCAACACACAGCTCTGTCAGTGTTCCTCCATCCTGACCTGCAGCAACCTCTGATATTCCATTTGTGGGATCCCCACTCTCAGCTCTGCCAATTCATCTCAGTCTTGACTGAAATAATCCTAAATGTATTTCAGATGCATTGAAGTACTCCAGATGGAAGTACTTTAGAGTGAAGCACTCCTGAAGGGACTTCAGCAACTGAAGTGCTCCACAAGGGACTTTAGATGCATGGAAGTACTTTAGAAGGGATTCCCGGCAGCACAACACATTCCAGGCGGTGCACTGAAGTATTCCAGCATGAAGTACTCTGAAATGGACTGCTCCAACCAAACCCCAGTGGGCAATGTTCCATTTCAAACAGTCCCTCTTCCAAAGCTGCCAATCCACCTTCACAAGGTGAATGGCCCATTCCCTTCTGTACCTCACCATCTCCATACCCCCCGACCCCTTTGGTAAGGTTTAAGAAGACAGCAGTGTCACAGGTGCCGAGCGACCACTGCATGCCCTGAGTGCAAGGCCTGCCACTGTGTCTGGTTCCTGGGCCCCAGTTAATTAAGCTTCAAACAGCCTTGTGGAGAAGGTAGGTATTAGAATCATAGAATCAGAACCATGGGGTTAGAAGGGACCGCAAGGGTCATCTAGTCTAACCCCCTACCAAGAGGCAGGATTACTTTATCTGTGGTTCACTGAGGCACGGAGAACTTAATTGAGTTGCCCAAGGTCATGCAGTGAGTGTGTAGTAGATCTGGGAATGGCACCTAGAAGTCCTGACAGCTATGTCCTGCCATAACCATTAGACCACACTCCTTCTGCATGAAAGCAGCTCTCGTTTTATCTCTCTCACTTTTTCAGTGATATAAGATTTTCCCTATCAAGGTTTGTTGCTGTCATGCAAAATATACCCACTCAGCTGAAATCGAGGGGTTACCTTGTTCTGATAGGGTGTCAAGGGTGAGTAGCTGCAGTTCCCTCTTGGGTTACCCTTGTGCTGCTTCATCTCTGAACCTTCAAGAAGTTCAGAAAAGCTACATCACATAACTCAGCCATTTGTCTGCACTTGTCCTCCAGCTCCTTGTATCGACTGCCATCCAGAGCAAATGGGTTTTACAGCCTAGACATTGATGAATCAGGTCTGACGTGGTCACATTCCTGGGAATACATTGCTTCTCTCAGTGGATCTGACAAGTGCCAAACACAGTTCTGTTTGAAATCCAAGCAGAGAGTCTGCTAGTTGGGATGGGGATGGAGGGGTCGCAAAAGCCACTAACAGCCACTTTCCTCCCTCCCCAATGAAAGTTTGTCTATGTTGTCACAGCAGGAAGAAATAAATCTGTCAAGGCCAGAAAGAAAAGTCACTCTGTTTCAAGAGGCTTTTACAGATCAATAGACATTGCTGGTAGCTGGTTTATTGCGCCATTGTGCTCTTTGCTCCTGTGTCCATGAAGAGTGATCAATGGGCCCAGGGTAACACAAGCCCATTATTTATAAGGAAACATCCTATTGTTCATAAAGGCCCCTGATGGGTGTCTCACTTAAACTTACAAAATAACGACTTCCCCATTCACCTGTAACTGCCCTTGCACATAAATAACTGCACAGTTAGTAGGAAAGTTTATGGAGCAAATGAAGAGAAGAAGGTATAAGTTATTATGGTGGCCTACATTTTAAATAGTGACTAGTGATTTAGGGTGTGTCCATTTTTCGGGAGGGTCATCCTGAGACACCTTGAAAGGGCCCGATTTTCAGACAGTAAGTGCTCAGCGCTTTCTGAAAACCAGGTCCCCGTAAAGTGTCTCCTACTGAAAATGACTAGCAGGGCTCATCAAGAACCAGAATTTCCATTCCATAGGAAATTCCCCCATTTCAGAGGGGGAAACCCATTCAAAGTGAGAAAAAAAGCTGATACTTCTAAATTTCCCATGAAATAAAAATTCCAAAATGTTTTGATTTGGGACCATTGAAATGTTTCATTTTGACTTTATTGTTTGGATTCACTTTGTTTCCACTTTTGTATTATATTAAAATATTAAATATATGCAAATATAAATATAAAAACCTAAACTAAAGGAATTGATAAAGTCAAAATGTCATGTTTCATCTCTTTCCCATGGAAAATTTTTGACACATTCCTATGAGCTGTTCTGATTTTGACAAAACTGCATTTTATGTAGGAAAATTGTTCCATCAACATTTTTTCGACAATCTCTAATCACTAGTCACTCTTGAAAATTTTGTCCCTCCTCTTAAATTCCCCTAGGCTCCATCACCACTCAAATTCCAACTGAGCTGGGACCCAGCGACAACACAGCTGCCACCTGACTTGGTTACAACATACATATGAGATACGGTTTAGATGCAACACTTAAAGTGGAACCCTGGACAGTCCAAGGCCCCATTCTCCAATGCCCTACACCTACTGCAGTCATTTACACCAGTGCAAAGTGTGTGTGAAACACCACTGTTCTGATCTGATAGAGGTTCGGAACAATGGAAAAATCAGACCCCAAGACTTTAGCCCAGTAGCTGAGACATGGGTAGAGTTCATCTACATGCGCCTTTTTTAATTTTGGTGTAGCCAGAAGAAGGAGATGCACCTAGCATAGTAATGCAGCCAGAGACTCCCCTCTCAATGTGGCTTCATGGGATATACATGCCAGGAACATGCTGATGCAGCTTTTTGTTAAGTTCCTTGGTATCAATCCACTCACAGTCTGAGTGCCATCCAGCCCCAGGAACTGAACCCAGGAACCTTCAGAACCAAACAAGCATGGGCTTCTACTGCTTGAGCTAAAAGGCCACACTAGCTTAACTCAGGACCTCTATGGCTCAGACACAGAAGGAGACACTTAACGTGCACTAACTAATGGGTTACACATGCTTTAACTGAGCCTTGATCTTTCCCTAGGGTGAAATTCACCCCGTGTAGAGAGCCTGCCCAAAGTCTATGCACTACTTAAATCCTATCTTAAGCCCCTCTGCACGAGGACGAATTTTACCCTCAGAGACGGGAAGAGCAGAGACAGTCCTGCCCTTGCGCTCTCAGTTTCATTTCCCTTCGCTCTGATATTTTTACCCTTTCCCTGATTCCTTAAAGGGCCATTTCTTTTGCTTGATTTACACATTTGTTTACAAATACATAAGGACTGCAAGGGAAAAAATAACAACAGCTTTCCACCACTGGCCTCTTCCTGTGCTTCCTCTGCAATTTCTGCACACACACACACTCACACACAAAATGGGCCTAAAACACTGCAATTTTCCAAGCATTTTCATCCAAATTGTCAGCAATTTCCCAGTGGCCCTGGCACCAAATTGCAAGTGAATGCTCCATAATACTCTGCTACAGCACAGGCATTGTGGTCACAATAAAGGAAGGTGGGGGGGGGGAAGAGAGCCGAGATGTTAAAACAAGGCTTGGGCAAAGCTTATATGCACTCCCTTTGGAAGCTGGCAGTTTGGTAATTCTTGTCCCCATCTCCAAGTCCCTGGACATGCATAGTGAGAAGGTGGGTGAGATTTTGTGATACGCTTCTAAGAGCAGAGGCGGATTAGGGGTTTGTGGGGCCCTGGGCCAGAGCCCACCCTTTCAACCTGCAGCCCCCCCCCCCCCCACCCCCCTTCCGGCCTCTCCGGTGCTCCTGCCGAGGAGCGGGGTCAGGGCACGGGGGTTCCCAAGGGGAGTAGAGGGGGCAAAAAAAAAAATCTAACTTGTTTCAATACTGAGCTTGGTAAGTTTCTGGAGGGGATGGTATGATGAGGTTGCCTGCAATGGCATCAAGTATCACAGGGGTAGCGTGTTAGTCTGTACCCACAAAAACAACAAGGAGTCCGGTGGCACCTTAAAGACTAACAGATTTATTTGGGCAGAAGCTTTCATGGGTAAAAAACCCACTTCTTCAGATGCAGTTTTGTACCCACGAAAGCTTATGCCCAAATAAATCTGTTAGTCTTTAAGATGCCACCGGACTCCTTGTTGTTTTTTTGCAATGGCACATGGCCCATCCATGAAGGCTATTAGCAAATATCTCCAACAGCTGGAGATGAGACACTACATGGGGTGGGCTCTGAATTATTACAGAGAATTCTTTCCCAGGTGTCTGGCTGGTGGGTCTTGCTGATCGCCAGATTTGGTGACAGGAAGGAATTTTCCCCAGGTCTGATTGGCAGAGATCCTGGGTTTTGTTTTGCCTTCTTCTGAAGTAAACGGTGGATTCTCTGTAACTTGAAGTCTTTAAATCAAGATTTGAGGACTTCAGTAACTCGGCCACAGCTTATAAGCTTATTACAGGAGTGGGTGGGTGAGGTTCTGTGCCCTGCAAAGTGCAGGAGGTCAGACTAGATGATCATGATGGTCCCTTCTGGCTGTAAGTCTATGAGTCTATGATACTGATATAGCTACTTCTAGCTTTCAACATGAAGAATTTTTCCCAACAGTAATATTGTCCAGAGTGCCAAAGTGGTTTAGAGTCAATGGAACTTATGCTTCTAACTCACTTGCGCCCTTTGAAAATTCATAGTGTCTGAGTGAGATTATTGTGAAGCACTGAATATGTGCAGTTTACATTCACTGAGCGAAAGAACAGCTGGGATGGAGGGGTCAGCACTCATTTGACTTTTCCCTGTAATCACACTCAACTCGGGCTCTCTGCACAGACGTTCGGTATTAGAGATTGCAAAGGTTTGGGGTTGAGGAGCATCTTTGATTTTATTCTTTGCTGGCTCATGCCTCAGTAATATTGAGATGTTATAACTCCTGGACCGGGACTGAGCAGATCTGGGCTCAATTCCTGGCTCTGCCACAGAATCACTGTGTGACTAAGTAAGTCACTTGATTTCTCTGTAAAATGTGATGATACTACTTCCTTTTTGCCCATCCTTTATCTGTCTTGTCTATTGAGATGGTAAACTCTTTGGGCCAGGCAGTGTCTCTCAGGATATACAATGCCTAGCATGATGGGGTCCCACGCGTAACTTGAATATACTATTTCCTCTGTTCTCCTTATCGTGTATCCACCCATTGTCTCTCATCTTTAACTTACATGATAAGCAATTTGGGACAGGATCCATCTGTTCAGTATCTGTACAGTGCCTAACAGAATGGGGCCATGGCTTCTAGGTGCTACTATAATGCAAATGCAATAAAAATAAATGAATAAAATTATTAATAACCATCATCATCAGTATGGAGAAATGGTTCTGATTGGCCAATTAATTCACCCGCAAATAGAAAAGTCAATGAGTGCCAAATATGGTGGCTAGTTCTTGAGCCAATAAAGTTCATTACAATTCATAATGAATCTGATAATTAAACACATAAATATAAGTTACCACAGGTGTTAAATCTAATTATCAGGCCTATGAAAATCAATTTTTGTGCATATGCATAACAATTTATGGGTGCCGTTAATTAGAAATGTCCAGATCAATATTTGAATAACTCTCAGCTAGTGGCATCCTCAGCTGAGGAACAGGTCTAGCCACTGTGAATCAGCTGCATTTTAGAAATTAATGCCTCCTAACAGAGTTTATCCTGGTAAATTAAGGATGCTCCAATAAATCTGCCCAATCAATGGCAGACCTGTGTGCCTGTATATTCCCTTTAAAGAGATCAATAATACCATGTGACAACTGGGTCATAGGTCAAACCCCAAGCCTTATTTCAATTCTGAAGAAAACTACCTATTGGATCCCAAATACTCAGGGGGAATTCAAAGCTGACACCCCAATGCTTGAATTATAGATAAAAAGGAGACAGATGGGGAACTATCCAAAAGTATTAGTATTACTAGGGGGTAGCTAGGACTGGATGACAGGGGGTGGCCCACTCAAGAAAGTACCCTGTTCTGTTCATTCCCTCTGGGGCACCTGGCATTGGCCACTGTCGGCAGACAGGATACTGNCAAGGGTCCCTCTTTCTCTCCCCCACATGCCCTCGATTCCCCTCCATGGCAGGCACTCTGTGTGCCCCCACTTTCCCAATACCTGCCCCCCCCCAATCTCCTACTGGGGCTCCGTGTATATATTAAATTCTTAATATTACAGCAGCACTTAGATGCCTCAGCTAGGTCAGAGCCCCATTGTACTTGGTGTTCTAAAGGTTCGCGGGGCCAGATTTTCACAAGCGCTCACCACTTTTGGGTGCACTCTGAGCACTGGGGCCTTTTTAAATTCTAGCCCCCTAGTGTCACAAGGGGACCAGCTGGGCGCTGAGCCGTTTGGAAAACTGGGTCCATATTTAGGTGCCTGAATGGGAGCTAAACACTCTTGAAAAATCTGATCTCAATTGAGGGTCATATTCTCTTGCTGCAGTAGAGCTATGCTAATTTACTCCAGCTGAGCATCAGGCCTAACGCTAATAAAGAAGTCAATGGCATTGACTTCAACAGCGCTACTTTGCTGCCAGCGAGGACCTGAGGATTTAAAAGACAGTCCCTGCTCCATAAAAAACCCTGTACACTCAGTTTCAGACAAGATATAATGGGTGATTGAAGCAAACAAATGGAGTCTGGGTGAGGAGGTTAGGGAGGGAGGACAGGGTAAGAACCGCTAACGTTGCGCACTCACTGTGTCCATGCACCATGTGCAGCTAGGTCCTTTTGTCGGTATGAAATTCTTTTTAAGAGGCAGTTAAAGGAGAGAATAAAGGGGAAAAAATGAAGGTTTCTTTTTGCGTGGCAACCACACAGCATGTCTCATTTTAAAGTGATATTAACAAAGTCGCCACCTTTTCACTCACCGTCACCCTGGCAAACTCTCTTCTTTATTATTTGCCTGGGTTGAAGGGAGATAAAACAGACGTAATATTGCATGGAACTAAAACATACATCCTAAATCATCTCCTCTCAATAGGGCTTCTTGGCAGGCAGCGTCTGAGAGAGAGAGAGATGCTTGCACAGGAAACCTGGTTGAAATCTTTCAGTGCACATGAGTGACTTGATTGCTGGATTTCTCCAGTGTATCTCTGGCATAGAGAGACACTGCAAAGAGGAAATTATTCAATCTTGGGTGAAATCGTTATGGGTAAACTTCCACCATCAGTTGCACCCGAGTAAATCCAAAGTGACTCCATTGCAGTCAATGGTCCAGATTTTCCTTTCACTTACTCCAGATTAAAGCAGTTTTAATTTTATTGAAGTCAAAGGAGCTACTCTGGATTTACACCACTGAGAACAGAATTTGGCCCACGGTATTTCCCTGTGTTTTCAGTTTACTGCAAGGGGAGATATAATTCGTATCATCCGTCTGATTCAAATCAGCAAGAATTCAGGACTAGTTCCTAGGATGCTGATGGTGGATGGGTCAGAGACCCAGTCTCGTTGTGAGTCAGGTCCAAGCCCTATCGTTCTGCAGTGTGGACATAGCTCAAGCAGCAGACCCGAGTCAGAAGGTCTGTGTAGTGCTATATGAACGCAGTAGCATAGCTGTGAGACCTGGGTCAAGCAATGTAATGTGGATGCTCGAGCACCGGTTTGGAAATGCAAGGTATGTCTACACTGCAAGAAAACACTGGCGACTTGCCTGGTCAGCTGACTCGGGCTCATGGGTCTCCGGTTACAAGGCTATAAAATTGCAGTCTGGGACCTTCCCCCATCACAGGGTCTCAGACCCTCAGCTCCAGCTTAGTCTGAATGTCTACACTGCAGTTGTATAGCCCTGCAGCCTGAGTCAACTGACATGGGCCAGCCATGGGTGTTTCATTGCAGTGTAGGCATGTCCACAAGCCTGGGTCTTACAGCCCTGGGTTTACAATGCAGTGTAGACATATCCTGTTAGGCACACTAATAAACCAACGACCTTTGGTTACTTTGAGAAGTACCTTACACCAAGCAGAAGTCTGCAGAATCACGACCTGAACAAATCGACAGAAACAAATCTTTCCTGAACTCCCACCTCTGGCTTTCAAACAGCCCCCTAACCTCTCCAAGCTCATCATCAGAAGCCAGCTCCCCACAGACCAGGACCCACCAACTCAGAGCGGTGCCAGACCCGGCCCGAACAGATGTAAAACCTGCAGCCATGTCTCCACTGCTACAATGATCAACACCCCCCACAATACACCTTTCCAGATCCACGGATCTACACATGCCTATCACATGTGGTGTACCTCATCCAGTGCAGTAATTGCCCCCAAAATAACTATGTGGGTGAAACCAGACAATCGCTACACTCTCAAATTAACTCATACAGGAAAACGATCAAAGACCAAAAAAAAAAATCCTATCACCTGTAGGTGAACACTTTTCACAAAGCAATCACTCTATAGCTGACCTATCAGTCTCCGTCCTCCAAGGAAACCTGCATAACAATTTCAAAAGACAAGCCTGGGAGCTTAAATTCATTACTCTGCTAGACACTAAAAATCATGGACTGAACAGAGACACTGGATTTATGGCTTATTACAACAATCTGAAACCTGATAACCCTCTCTTTTTGTCCTCTGACCGCAGAGGTGTTAACGGGCCACTCTCCCTTGAACGGTCTCCTACAATATGTGCTAACTACTTATGATAAATAATCTGTTCCACCTTGCATTTTGCGGTTTTGTTAGGAGTACCTTTCCCAGACCTGAAGAAGAGCTCTGTGTGACTTGAAAGCTTGTGTCTCTCACCAGCAGAAGCTGGTCCAATAAAAGATATCACCTCAACCACCTTGTCAATCTATTTAGGGATCATTCCATACACAGCTGAAGTGCAGCCACGTCTGGGTTGGAACACACACTCTTTAACAGCACACAATAATACTTCACAACATATTGGGACAGGGATTGAAGGATACCATATTCAATGAAATTACAGGGGGGGGATTTAGAGATGCCAAATAACTCCTGGCCAAACATAAGACCAGTATATTTTGGATAACATTCTCATCAATGCAGGAAGTGTCATGGTATCTGGAAAGATCACATACGGTTAGAATTCTCACTTTTCTTTTCACCTGAAAGACAGCATGATGGAACCCCTGAACTACATGTCCAAACATTCTTTCCTTGTTTCTATTGTTGAGGCCCTGGTGGAAATCAGGGCCCTCAGCGCTAGGAGCTGGACATTCACTTAGCAAGAGACAGTCTCAAAGAGCTTATAGTCTAAACAGAGAAGACAGACAAAGAGTGGGAGGGGAAACTAAGACACAGAGAAGTGAAGTGACTTACCCAAGATCACACAGTGAGCCAGAGGCTGAGCCAAGGGTAGAAACCCAGGTCTGCTGAGTCCCAGTCCAGTGGCCAGTCTACTTGATCACACTGCTTTTTAGTACAGTGCCCTCTTCTGGTTCACCAGCACAACTTCAGTGAACTTTAGAGGTTCCTTATTTGAGTATTGACCCAGCCCAACCTGGTCCAGTTTATGAAATCTGTAAAGATCACAGCACAAGACGAACTGGCTACATGTGCAAAAAAAAATTTAGTTCCTATTACAGAGTTGTTATTGTTCATCCCTTAGAACACTTATTTTCCCTGTTAATTGATACATATAGGCTGGAGGGCTCCTTTAAAACGATTCAGTTCTGGTGATGCTCATTAAATGAGAGAGAAGGGATGGTGGAGCTGAAATGTGGGTTATTAAATGAGCCCCATGTAAAGGGGTGGCTTTTTCATTGGAGGCCTTCATGAGCTGCTAAATTAAAAGACCAGTTTAGAGTGATAAACAGGTTGGAGTGAGTCAATCGAGTAAAGGAATTGGGAGACTGGTGTAAGCCAGGACTGCTCAAAGTCTGAAAGAGAGAGCTGCTGTGTCTTGGTACAATTACAGACATGAGCAGCAGGTAATTCATAAGAAAACCGGGCAGGAATCAGATGGCCTGAATCAACACCCACTGAGGTCTTTCCATAGTCCTTGGTGTGGGATCAGAAGCCCGAAGCAAATGGACAGGGCCCCTCTTGAGACTGCTCACGTAGGGCCCAGAAAAACTTTCTAGAAGCCAAGGGACGAAGCTTAGTGAAGATGGGAAATTATGACTTGGGGGTGGGTGAGGGGGAGTGACAAAAAACAGTTCTAGGATTGTGATGAAAGAATGTGCATTTTTATGTATGGACCAAATTCAACCTTGGTACAATTCCACTGACTTCAGTGAATGCAGACGAATTTGACACAATGCATCTGTGTCTTAGGTCACCCTTTATCTTAAAGGTACATTTATAAATTGTTTATTAAGGGCTAATCCATGTTTAATAGATGTTCTAAGCATGTTGAATTGGCGAGTAGTTATGAGCACATCCGTAAGTGTTATAGAAGTTATAAGCAATCAATTGACCTACTGGATTCTCTAATAATCAATTCACTATTTATTAAAATTTCTATTAGTCAATTAACCCCTTATAAGCTATTTATCATTATACCCTTAATAAAGTGTGACTGTATCTTAATAGAAGAATCACTTATTTATGGAGCAGACCCAAAGCCGACTGAAGCCAATGAGACTTACTTCAGTGGTGATGGGATCATGTCCTACACATCTTTTCAGTTTTTCTATATGGCAGCTTTTCCCCATCTCTATCTATTGCTGTCTGTCCCTCCCCTTCCCAATATAACACCACCTCTCAATCTAGTCTGACACATCTGTTTTCTAGGGACAATTTAAACTGTGAATGATTCCCTGACGACTTACTTTCTTCCTCCCCCTCTTATTCTGCAGGGGTTGTTTGATGGATCATAAATAGCATGTTTAGAAATAATTGCATGTTAGGGGATGTTTTCTTGCCAAGTGAGCATTGCTCATTTCCTCCCTGGCAAACTTGCTCTCTGCACATCATCTACAAAGGTTCCCAGGATGGGAATAAAGGGCCATCCAGGACACATGCATGGAGTGGATAATGAGGCTCACTGGGCAATGTAGTTCAATTTATATGTAGCCATCAAGTGGCCATCAAGGAGCAAAGTGGCTGCCGCTCAATACCAGGCAGGAAAGATCAAACAGTCTCATTTGAACACAAGGGACCCACCTCTGGTCTCAGTCACATCCGTATAAACCAGGTGTCAATGACGTTACTCTGGATGTGCAGTGCAGGAGCTGAGATCAGAATTTGATACAAGAGTAGTTACAGTGCAATTGGGCTCCCTCTTCTGGGTGGAAACCTGCTGCCAGTCTGGGAAATGATGATTCAATCTGGTTCTTCTTTCATCTAATCTGATTTGCTAGTTTGTGTGGGATGTTTAATTAGGCAACTGCTGAAGCCTAGAAGAAGTCAAGTGACTCATTCAAGGTTACATATGAGTCAGGAGCAGAGCCAGGAATAGACTTCCAGATGCCTGACTCCCAGTCCCCACTGCGCTAAGCATTAGACCATACTCTTCTCCCACAGCTGGGAGTAGAACCACGGAGTCATAACTCCCAGTTCCTTGCTCTAATCACTGGACTAGACTCTCTCCTAAAGATGGGATAGGAACTCAGGAGTCCAAATGGCCAGGCCTTTGCTCTATGCACTAATCTATACCTCCTTCTTTTATAGTTCAGACAAGCCAATTGCATTCACCAATTAAACATAGCACGTGATTCCAGATGTGACTGGGAAATCTGCCTCTGCCACGCTAGTGAACATATCTAACACTCCCTGCTGATTTCAATAGAACATCAATTCCACTCAACAGCCTAGGAGTGTTTCTATTTAGCTGTAATTTTATACCTATTAGATTATATATTGCAAGTGCAAATAAATTCTATGTATTACCCAATATCCACGTGATTTAGTTCTTTAACAATGAACAGGTATGTTTTAAAGTGATACCTGCTGTGCAAGGCAAGAAATTATGAACAGGTCTGTGGCTTTTCTCTCCCTCTTTTTCTTTTTTTCTTTTTTTAAAAAAACAGGCCATCCAGCTAATATTAGAAATAAATAATAAATAGCCCCTTTGACACAGCCATCATGTAACTCATTACAGCCTCTGCAGTGCATGAATGATGTGGCTAAGGTTCATATAACTATGAGGATATTTATGGCAGTCCATACTGTTTCATAGGAAAATATAGATTTGTTAACAACAGAGTGACTATACAGCCATTAAATCAGAGCGATCTATCGTAAATTCCTGTCATTAAGGAAAGAATAGGTTTGCTTTTTTAAAAAATTGTAAATTTATTTATTTGTGCATGTGGGGAGGAGAGAGAATGGGAGTGTACACTCTGGAAAACAGTGATTCTGTGCCTGATTTTTAATCTATGAAATCTGAAGAGAGATCTCCGTGGTAGCTAAGCAGCCATGTGGGTCCTGATTTTTTTATTTTTTTTTTATTTACAGTGGGGCAAATCAGGAGTGACTCCACTAGGGTCAGTGGAGTTACAGTGGGGCAAATCAGGAGTGACTCCACTGGGGTCAGTGGAGTTATGTGAGAGTAAGTGAAACCAGAATTTCAATCATTAGCTTATTACCTCCAGAGTTGATCTTTGGATCGTTTGAAAAGACACTGGGCCATATTCTCCTCTCAGTTACATGGGTGTAAATGCAGCCCAAAATCATTGAAGCCAGTGGCGTTACTCTGGATTTATGCTGTCCTAACAGAGAGAAGAACCTGCCCCTCTGCTTTTGCGGTGGAAGAGGGAATTGGGGGGTTGTCTAACAGCATATCTGAACTGCTAAAATAAGGTTTTCAGCTCATTATTCTGGTGTTAAGGCCTCAGAAAAAAAGTGTAGGCAGCAAGGTATTTTCTGAAGATATATGCCTTTCTTCTTTTATTGATTACTTTCTTTTCATTTCTCCTTTACTTGAAATGAGAAAAATGAGTCCTCACCACAGGCGCTAAACTTTACACTCCAACACTATCATCCCCCTTATCTAATGCCAAGCAAGCACACGCAGCGGAGAGCACCCTGGGTAATGCTACGACAGATTATGTCATAAAACTTGGGAGATAAGCCAAGGGACCAATCGGGAGGGAGCTGTTAAATTTACCTGCCTCCTCTCACCCCTTTTAAGAGTGAGACCTTCAATCAGTTTGTGCTGTAAAAAAATTTCTTTAAAATTTGATAACAAGTGCAATATTTTCCTTTGGAGATTGGGTTCTAATAAGACTGGGGGGGGGGGGGGGGGGGGAAGGATAGTGGGGGGACTCTAACCAGGCTTTAGAAGAGTAATAAAATGTCATGATTGATCCCAGTCCACAGGACTGCTTTGTATTACGATATTTCTTGTCTGGCCCGCATAATCCAGCCAAGAGATCATAAATTTTCTCCAGCAGACAGCACAGTCTCCTTATTGATCTCTATTTGTTGTTCTTCTCAAATATAATTGTTCTCCTTGATTAAGGCTTTTTGTTCCTAAGTATGCCAGGAGAGGAGAGTAATTGGAATGCAAACCACTGCACAGTCTCCTGCGTGACATGCTGGTTTTTTGTCCATCGTCCAAAGTCACTAACACTATCAGGTTTTCTGGTCCCTGAGGAAACATATATTTTGGGGGGACAGTGTGGGGAGGGGGAGGAGAGAGAAAGTTCTTAGTGGAAGGACAGCTAAAGGACATGGATTTGGACGCAGAACTCTGGTATTTACATCTCACAAATTCTGTATCAGAAATAACCACGCTGCAGTGAAAGGGGGAAGTCACAGAGCTCTTGTCTTCAACGAGAGTGGAAGATTTTGATGCCCTCTGAGGCAAACATGGGTTCAAGCGTGCAAAACCTCTCTGATGCAGGTACTTCCATTCATTTCAATGGGAACGTAAGATGCCCTCATGTGATGAAGGCTTGCAGAATTGGGCTCTATCTGTATGTATAATTCACATGATTATCATCATTCATTGTTTGCATTGCAGTAACACCTATAGCCCTCCGTCAGGATCAGGACCATCCCGTGCTAGGTGCTATACAAACACGTAATAACATGGATTTGTACAAGGGGAGGCATGGATTCTGTTCCTGGCTCTGCACTCCTCAGCTGGGTGACCTTGGACAAGTCACTTCCTCAGTTTCCCCCATCTGTAAAATGGGAATAATGATACTGACATCCTCTGTAAAGCACATATGGGAGCTAGATATTATTAAAGACACAGTCCCTGCTACCATCATGTGTGTTAATAATAGTTAAAGGCGTGAACAACTCTGCTATGTATAAAAACTACTAGAACGCTGGTCTAATATCCTTCCAGAACACTACATGGCGCCAGCTAGTACCTAGGGGTAGCAGCATGGTCTAATAGAGCAAGCACTGTCCTAGCAGTCAGGAGACCTAGGATTTAATCCTGGCTCTGTTTCAGAGCCTTGGGTAAGTCATTATTAACCCCCCACATCCGTTTTTCTCTGTCTTTATTTAGATTGTAAGCTCAGCAGGGCAGCATCTCTCACTACATGTACGTACAGCACCTGGCACACCCCCAGGCATTACCGTCGTACCAATAAAAATACTTATCCTGTACACGTGTAAGGTGGCTGTGGATAATTACTGCAAAATGCAATAGTATTATTTTATGAGGGAAATACTGTTGTGAGTGGAATATCTAGCACTACATTTTGGGTTAGAAGGCCATTGGAAACAAGCAATAACAACCGCAGTGCAGGATATTTTAGGGCATTGACCAGATGAGAAGAGAGCAGGAGTTGCCCTGTGCCAGGGCTGTTTTCTGCTGCAAATAGGTGTGGGGGAAAGGGGAGGGGTGCATGGGTTTGATTTCACATGGTGAAGAAGTTTCAGCTGGGCTCTCCTGGGCCTTTGTAAGAAACGCATGCTGTGCACACTAGCCAATCCCACTGCTCAGTTCAGCTCTTCACGTCCTGGTGAACTGATCGCGTGGTTTCTATTTTACAAATGAGGAGACTGAGATGCTAAGAGGAAAGTCACTTGTCCGACATCACACAGGGAACTCGGAGAGCCAGGAATGGAACTCAAAGCCCAGATTTCTTGTCCCTTGCTCAAGCCACTAGACTAGAGACCTTCCCAGAGCTAGAAATACATCCCCAGAGGCCCAACTCCAAGACCCCTGTTCTAGCCACTAGACCACACTACTTCTCATTGCTTGAATGCAAGAATTTCTGGGCTCTGTTCAAGTGCCCTGCTCTAACAACCTACAGGCACATACCAGAGCTATACTAGAATCCAGGAGTCCTGACTTCCATTCTACCCTGCTTTAACCCATTAGACCCCATTCCCCTCCCAGCACAGAAATGAGAATCCAGGAGACCTGCCCCCTAGCACCCTATTCTAACCCACTGATCCAAATGGAAACAGGGAGGGAGTAGGGAAATTACGGTTTTTTTTAGCTCTCTCCTTCTATGAACATTATTAATTTGACTACTCTTTTCTGGTGCAATGATATGCGGGTCCTAGAGATAGTGGTCATTGATGAGAAGCCTATTCCCAATAGCCATACTTGTCCAGATGTGTGCCTGTCTCTATTCCTGATCAAGCCACCTCGGGCAGAGATCTTGGTGTGAGACACTGACACTATTATATTAGGACAGCTGCCCACAGCTACACTCTAACCATCTGAACCAATCAAGCACTTACGGTTCTCTGTTCTTCAGAAACATTGCACCTCCACGCTGCCCATGGACCTTTCGAGTTTTATCACCTTACATCTCATAAATCATCTGTTAAATACCTTCCAACTCATGTAAATGTCTGTTGTTCTCTACTGGGCTGCTCAGGGCACAAATCAGTTTTGCAGTGCACGAGTCTAGCCCTGTCTGTGTAGCCGGTGTCAAGCCCACACACTTATCATATGTACCTATTAGCAATTAATTAATGATAATTGAGATTTATACAGCACCTTCCTTCCTTTTGCAAACAGCTACGCAACCTGTTTCCAGGCAATCATTGCACCTACCACTGCAAAGCAGCCGTCTCTGGGGCAGCATGCAGCAACCGCATAGCTGAGTGCAGGGACTCTGCAGCATCTTGCACTTTCCTCTGAAGCAGCTGGCACTGGCCACTGCCAGGAGATTGGATTACATGGACCACTGGTCTGATCCAGGGGGGCATTTCCTAAGGGCTTTTTAACAAGTACAGGGAGCAAAGAGGACTGTTGTATCCATTTGAACCAGCAGGAGGAATTTGGAATGGGAGTTAGAAATGAGTCGTGACACTAAGATTATTGACACCCCTGTTCTGGCAGAAAGTGCCACAGAATCTTTAATGACTGACTACAAGGCTCAGGACCTCAGCTTTTGCCTATGAAATGAAAGACGGGCTTCACAGTGATTCACCGGGGAAGGATGGCCCTGTGCTTAAGGCACAGGACAGGGCCTCAGGAGATCTGGGTTTCATTCCTGGCTCTGCCACTGACTGCCTTAGGTAGGTCACTTATTCACTCCGCACCTTGGATCTCTGTCTGCAAAATGGGATAATACTTCTTTCTTCCCACGCTTGGTCTATTTAGACTAAGATCTTTGGAAAGGGACTGCCTCTTACCAGGTGTAGCCAACGCCAGGCACAAAGATGTCCTGATATCGGTTGGGTCCTCTCGGTGTTAGGGTAATACAAATAAATAATAAGGTGAGAGTGTCAACTGCTGGATCACCAACACAATTTCCTCCAGCAGCTGGAGTCCATTCTGTTCTATTTCAGGTCTGACCACTTGCCCAACACTGAGGTATCTGAGCAGGTCTCCCATCTAAGTAATGGCTAGGGCCGTACCAAATTTTGGTTAATTTCACGGTCATAGGATTTTAAAAATCATAAATTTCATGATTTCAGCTATTTAAATGTGAAATTTCACAGTGTTGTAATTGTAGGGGTCCTGACCCAAAAAGGAGTTGGGGGGGGGGGTCACAAGCTCTGAAGACAGAGCCACCGCCAGCAGCAGCGCGGCAGTAAGGATGGCAGGTATGGTATTGCCACCCTTACTTCTGTGCTGCTGCCTGCAGAGCTGGGCCCTTGGTCAGCAGCTGCCACTCTCCGGCCGCCGAGCTCTGAAGGCAGCAGCGCAGAAATAAGGGCGTCATGGCACGGTATTGCCAGTCTTACTTCTGTGCTGCTGTTGGCGGGGCGCTGCCTTCAGAGCTGGGCACCCTGCCAACAGCAGCCGCTCTCCAGACTCCCAGCTCTGAAGGCAGTGCAGAAGTAAGGGTGAAAATACCATGCCACCCCCCTAAAATAACCTTGTGACTCCTCTGCAACTCCCTTTTGGCTCAGAACCCCCAATTTGAGAAACACTGGTCTCCCCCATGAAATCTGTATAGTATAGAGTATGAGCATAGAAAAGACCAGATTTCACGGTTAGGGGAGACCAGATTTCACGGTCCGTGACGTGTTTTTCATGGCCGTGAATTTGGTAGGGCCCTAGCAATGACCCAGTCAAACCCTGCTAAGACTGTGGACCTTGCCAACACCGCAGCACAAGGTGGTCTGGCTGCAGGCCCAGGGAAATACACCCACATCCTTGCTGACTTTTAGGATATCAAGCTTCGCAATGTAATTATAATCCTTCATCTCAGCATGGAGGCTACTTAAGCAGTCACCGAAGGCAGATGCGCCCCCATAGACAGGAAGAAGGCTGGAGGGGAAAATGCAGTCTGGCTAAATAGCAAGGTACAAATAGCAAAGGTACATGCAGGAATCATAGTCATAGAAACATAGGGCTGGAAGTGACCTGCAGAGGTCATCTAGTCCAACCCTCCATCCCCAGTGAAGCCAATAGCAAGGAGCATAAACTAGGGCAGGTAAAAATAGGAGGACTAAGGGAATTCTTAACAAATAGCCAAAGACATAAAAATAACAAGAAACAAGACTGGAAGAGGATCAGTGGGTCTGCTGTGCTGCCAGAGAGTAAAGGGAGAGATTAAGAGACTTCCCTATGAAGAAAGAGAGGAAAATATTGGGACTGTTTAATTTTGAAAGAAGATGAATAAGAGGGACATGACAGATGCCCATGGAAGAGTGAATTATATGGAGAATGCAGATTGGGTGCTGCCGCTTGCCCTGCTTCATAGAGCAGGAACAAAGCCGCATGAAATGAAACGGAAATTTAAAGCTGCTAAAAGAAAATGCTTTTTTATCAAAAGACACAGCCTGTAATTAGCCTGCGGATAAGGATTTATCGAGGTCTGACATTTATATAACCACATATAATTGTATTAGATAGGATCCATTTCTTTTATAAAGGATATAAACCCTATGCTATGGGGTATAAAACAACTAACTATGTGTGGTGAAGAAGAAACTGACCCTATGGACAGTACATGCATATCTGCCCATTACGGGGGTCTTGCACCTTCCTCTGAAGCAGCTGGTACTGGCCAACATCAGACTACTGATTTACCTGGACCACCGGTCTGATCCACAATGGCATTTCCTATGCTCATATGTTGTGTCTTTCTCACCTAGCACAGAAAGCCTTTCTTAACAAGTTAAACCATATCGCAAAAGCCCAAAGAACAGAGGAACATGCCTATTCCAAAAAGAACATGCTCAGATGTTTAAGGATGATCACAGAGATAACGTCCTTGATAGGTCGGCGTGTTTCTCCTTAGTTGTTTAGCAATGCCACCTAGTGGCTGTTCTTCTAATCGACGACCTAACCGTGGAGCGGGCATGCACCAATACCTCATGTTTGGCAGCTCCCTGAATCACTTATTGATCAATACAAGTGCCACTGGTTGTTATTATTTACAGTATCATCCCTAGAATCCCACGCATGATATTGAAGTGTCCTCCTGGAGCAGTTGAGGTTTGAAATGAGATGCATTGGGCCCCGAGTCTAATCCTCCTGGCTGCCTTAGGTCGATCCAGACTCGGATAAACTTTGAGAACTAAAACCACGCCATTAGCCCATTCTGACAAGCTTTCTGTAGCTGGGGGATACTGGACCAGGGGCCTCTGGGATTTCATCATTCCTCACTGGGGAACATCACCTAGTCCAACCCTTGCTGTTTTACCTGCCTTCATTAAAGAGCTGCAAGTCGACATGATCAGTGCTAGATGTCCTTCTGGAAAGATACCGCCCGTGTAATTCAGCGTGACTCCATTGGAAGTAGGATTTGCTCTAGCTGAGGCAGCCTGGCTGAATGGAGAGGGCATAGGACTGGGAATGAGGAGAAAGACTCAGCGAGTGGCCCTTGGAAAATTACTTAAGGTGACATTTTCATGCCTGGGAGCCTAAAATTAATCTACAGTTAGGCACCTACATCAATGGCCTCATTTTCAGAGTTGCTGAGCTCCTGCAGGTGTTGATGAGCCTGATCCAAACCTCGTTGGAACCAAAGAGTATTTTTCCATTGGCTTCAGTGGCCTTTGGATCATGGCCGATGGTCCCATGAGAGCTTGAGCAACACTTCTGAAAAATCAGGCCACTTGCTTATTGTTCCAGATGCCAGTGACATCATGGCAAGGAACTAGCTATGCTGCCAGCATTAGAAAGGAGACAGGCATTTGTGCATGGGCCAGTGGAAGTCCCAGTGTTTGGTCTTAAATCCGCAGGGTCCATCCGGTCTTTCCCCTTGGACTTCATGTGATTTGGGTGCCCTGGTCCCTGCCACTTCCACAGCATTGCTGCTCCCAGCCCAGTCTAGAATAGGATGGATTTACAAGAGAAGCAAATTCTGCCCTCTCAGTTACAACTTCAAACCCAAATGAAGTCAACGGGGTGTAATGGAATGATTGGCCCCAGGAATTTTGCAGCTAAGTTTGCCCCTCTTGTGTGTGGATGAGGAATGTGATCTTTCATTATACACATGGACTGGAAGCTCTTTGGGGATAAGAACTAGATTTCCCATACGTGAGTGTACAGGGCCTAGTACAATGGGGACCTGAACCTTGACCACAGCCTCTCGGTTATACTACTCATAACAACAGAACCCTTTATAAAAAATAAAGTGAAAAGCAATCTCTGCATCACTCCAACCTGTGTGAGTTTTCTTCTCTCCACTCCTTTCAACAGACTTCCCCTCAATTACGCCTCTATATCTCTCTCTCTCTCACACTCACACACACACACACACACAATGTAATTTTCATTAGTTGTTGGCTATATAAGTATCTCCTTGGTGTATTAATAGGCAGATTTAAAACAAATAAAATAAAAGGACGTATTTCTTCACACAACACACAGTCAACCTGTGGAACTCCTTGCTAGAGGATGTGAAGGCCAAGACCATAACAGGGTTCAAAAAAGAACTAGATAAATTCATGGAGGATAGGTCCATCAATGGCTATTAGCCAGGATGGGCAGGGATGGTGTCCCTAGCCTCTGTTTGCCAGAAGCTGGGAATGAGCGACAGGGGATGGATCACTTGGTGATTGCCTGTTCTGTTCATTCCCTCGGGGGTACCTGGCACTGGCCACTGTCGGAAGACAGGATACTGCCTTTGGTCTGACCCAAAAGGGCCATTCTTATGTTCTTATGTGTTGCCTTCCAGTTAAGGAACTGACTTTAAATGCAACCCTTTGGCCTTACGTTCTTGGATGGTTGGCCTAGGAAGATCTGGTTACAGACTTCTCCAAAGGGGAGAAATTAAAGACATTAATAAACATTTAAAAATCTGCATGCCAGAATTAGCACCCAGGAAACCCCCCGCCATAATATGCAAACACCTTCCTGATGCAGAGTTAGTGAGAAGAGTCAGAGAGCCTTTCGATTAATCCATTCAGCTCATTAAGAAGCTGGCTACGTACCGGAGAGCATGAAAAAAAGAAGTTTCAGGGAAGATAATCAGTAGATCACTTTACAGATGGGGAACTGAGGCACAGAGAAATTAAGTTATTTGCCCCAGGTCACACAGGGCATCTACCAGATCTAGGAAGTGAAGCCAGGTCTCCTGAGTCCATCCTTCCATCCCACTTATGAGGTATACTGTTTCATTACTGACCCAGGGCTGCTTTCGCTTATAGCAGCCACCCAACAACTATGAAGAGGCTGCTCTGCAGCTCAAGATACCCATAGTGCAAAATGCTCTGGCCACTCCCCATCTTGCCCCAGCACACCCCCTCGGATCCGCAGTGGACCCCTATGGCTGAGGCCGTGAGGGCAGGGGCGGGGACAAGTTGCATAAGCCAGCATTGCTCATGTGCTGGAGGAATTTTCTCTGAGGCTGTTGTGGTTCCATTACAGCCCAATACACTGCCAGAGTGGGGACCAGAATCTGGCCCAAAGTCTGTACATTTCTCTAAAAGATCCATTCTAATTCACCCACAGGATACGGAGCTTGGTGCAGGAACCCCTGGGTGAAATGCAATGGTCTGTGTCACGCAGGAAGCTAATCAAAATGATCTCTTCTGAACATAAAATCTTTGGGCCATATCCTCAGCTGATAATCAGCAAAGATGCATTGACTTTAGTGGAACAAGGGATGATTTACACCAGCTGATGATCTGACTCCGTTGATTCCAATGGAGCTACATGGATTTCAAATACACCTGCTGGTATCCTGGCCCAGAAGCTCTGACTGTCCAACCTTTTCCTTTTCCCTCCACCTTTCTGGGGTGTTTTTTACACTTTGCATTTCCCAGCCTCCACCCACTAGAAACCTTTTCATTGCACACAGCTGTGATCCTCGGGGTTAAAAGAAATTACTCACGAAAGGGCAGCCTCAGGTAGAAACCAGCACCATCAGAACAAAGCCAGGCTTCTGTGGGAGACAGAACCTCAAGGATTTATTGATGAGCAGCAGATCACAGCTCTGGCTCCGGGCGCATGCTTGCCGACATTAGTGAGAGATTTATTTATGGCAGCTTGGCTCAGAACAGGAATGGGGATTTTTTTTGTTTCCAAGAGCGGAGATGTTCGGGCAGAAAGATCTGATCTCCTCATAGCTCCCCGTGCAGATTAAAGAGCTTGCATAGACTTGAAAATTAACTCAGATTAAGATGAGTTGTGCATTTCAAGTGCAACAGCTATTCCGGAATAACTCCAGATATGGATGCTCTTATTCTGGGATAAAAGTAACTTGTTTCAGTTTAGCTGCTTCTTCTAATATGGCTTCTGTTGGCACGAACAATGAATTAGATGTTAGGTAAGTGATGCAGCCACTCTTTCATGCCAGCAGCATCCAGAGATGTCAAGCACATCCATCCACCATCAAGATGACAAGGAGGGCAGGCTGTACCCAGACGGGGCCCGCTGTTTGTTCTTGAGCTCCTCGGGGGCAGGCTGGGAGCTCAAAAAGCCCCAATGATAAAGATGTAAATTTACCCACCCGTGACCACAGTGTATCCTGTTGTAGCAAAGAAGGATCTTTAGGTTCAGATGATTGTCGAGAGGGATATGCAAGAGCTGATTTGGAGAGACTAGGGGACGCAGATCTGAGTTGTCGATCTGCCAGTAAATGTGCCATTGACCCAAAATATAGTCCTGCACCACCTGTTGCCGCTGTTCCTGAGAAAGATCATGTCTGAAGTACTGTCTCAGAGTGCTACTATTTCAGAAAAGGGGCATCTTGACTATAGCCAGCATTCAATATAATCCACTTAATCCAGAATAAGGGTGTCCACACATGGATGCAGTGACACCAATGGCTACAATTCCCACTAGGTCTCTGAGAAAGCCATTGGCAATCATCCATAATGCGTTGCTGCTTGGATCAGTGCTGGGAATTCTGGGATACAAACCCAAATGACATTGCTGCCAACTCATCTGAGTGCAGTGCTAATGTAGAGGCAAGGCAAAGCCACAAATCCTCCAACTTGAGTGCTGAGTAGACCTGGTCAGAACATTCTTTTTTTAAGTCCCTGAAAAAAATCTGATGAAACTAAACTTTGACTTTTTCTTTTTTTTTTGACTAAAATGGAAATTTTGTCTATGAAAATTTGCATTTATTTCAAGAGCCATTTCCTGTTGAAAAAAAACTTACACTGGAAAATTTTCCATTCATTCTAGTGCTGAGGGCAGATGTGCTGGCTCAGGTTAACTACATCAAATTAACTACAGCTGATGCAACTCTCTTGTAAAGCTCAGACCAGCCTGAAGGATTGGACCTGGTCTGTCTGGATCAAGATTTCTTCATGCAATTGTTCAAGGCAGCCAAAAAGGGATGGAGAGAAATTTAAGGATTCAGGATAAGTACCTGTGAAAGTGAGGGGCAAAGACAAGAAACTTAGAACCCAGGATAGATTGGGTAGGCAATGTGCAAATCTCCCCATGCAGCTCAACCAATGCACTTTAATCATGATCTTCACCACTGATACTCCAGTCCCCACCCCACCCCACCACACCTACCCACCCACACCTCTCTGTCTCTCTCTCCCACACACACACACACCATCTTGGTCAATACACCACCATTAACTTTGACATTCCAATCCTTGGTGCCCCCTACCAATGTGCCTCAGTTCTGACCTGGAATGCCCCTGCTGTTCTCGTCTCTCCTTAGAGCTCTCCTCAAGGTTGGCCTCATGAGGCAAATGTCCTGATTAACGTGCACACCCCTCACTCTTCTGCAAGGAAGGAGCAGGATGACAACTCAATGAAGGGTTACCAGCCACGGAACAATGATGCTCCAGATAATCGGGTGAGAGACAGACTTTCCCTTTAAGGATTTCCAGAATGGAACTGGCAGAGGAGACTGCGGAGCTAGCTGGCCTTGGGAGGCACTGGGTAGAGCAGCTAGCAAAGAGCCTGTCTGATGGTACTGACCTGCCTGTTCTTGGCAGGGTGATTACTGGAAAGAATTGTACAACTATCCCAGCACCCCCTACTCTTTCTACACATCTGAAAAGAGAATCTTCATGCCGTGCACCCTCCTCCCCGACACCTTGTTGGCACTCGTGCATTTGCAAAACTCGTGCATCACCTAACACAAGGCAAAGATAACCTGGGACATTAGACCAGAACAAGCTGCTGCCTGCATGACTCACTGTGCACCTAAGCTCTTTCAGATGAACAAACAAAACCTCATCTCCTTTGGAGTGTGCCTGAAGAAACCACTTGTGGTGGAGAATAAATGTTTTAACAGACCAGGAGATCAAGAGGAAAGAAAACACACAATGCAAGAGGGTTTTTTTCTATCTGTTCCCCCATTCAGCTTTCTCTAAATGATTCACGTCTTCCTTTGTTTATTCCAGGAAGATCCAATTACTAACATTTAGTTCCAACCATTGGAATATTTGAAACCTATTGTTCTGGGATCATTCACAGGGAAGTAGGCAGAGCAGCTGAAAGGACCTTCTCCTGTTCCATCTAGGGAGGACAGACTACCAACCCTATTACCAAGGGTTGCTTAGCATCAGAAGGTTGCATTTCTCCCTTGCTCTGTGGCTGCAAGACACGTGAGTGAGAGCAGTTGCACCAAAACATTAGAATCTGGCACATGTTCCGACCACGTGGCAAGGTGAAAGAGGAAAGGAATCGCTGCTTTCCACGCAGCATTCGGTGCCTGGTACAGTGGTCCTTTCTGAAGTTTTGGATGGTAATTAACCCTCAGAGCATTCACTACCAACACAAATATTTCCAAGGTACATGCTGAGCATGTAATAGTGAGACATGGCGCGAAGCCAAATGCAGTGAGGCTGAGAGGATAGAAGAAGAGAGTGTGATTGCCAGAGAGGCAGGGTTACCCTGACTTGCCCTGGCAATAAGGCTCAAAATAACGCAGAGCAGCCACCAAGCCTCTGCATTCAAACCGCTAGGGATTGGAGTTCTGGTGCAAAGCATCATGGCTTTTAGAAAGGTCAAGGAAGACGTTGGGTAGGGGCAGGTTGGTTGGTACTGGGGGACTCACAATGGAGCTACAACCAGCTTTTCACGTCTCAGTCCAGCCCAGTTTGGTAATGATTAAGAGCTGATTCTCATCTGGAGTGAAACTCACCCCTGTGCAGAGAAGCTAGCACAAGAGCTAAGTCCCATTTAAACCTTATCTGGAGAATTTAAGTGGTCATAGGCCTTGGGCCAGATCCTTAGCTAGCATAAATTAGCTTAACTCCATTGACTTCCAGTTGAAGATCTAGCCCACCCTGGTGGCCCTCTGCACTAGAAGGAATTGTACCCCTCATGCCTAGTCAGTAGTCTTTGCTGGTAGGTCCCAGTCCAGTTCCTACTAGACAGAAGTCCATATCTCAGAAATGCTGATTGCTTCCTTCAGCATAGAAGTAATGGACAGAGTTCCCACTCTAATCCTACAACACAATTCATAAGAACATAAGAACGGCAATACTGGTCAGACCAATGGTCCATCTAGCCCGTATCCTGTCTTCCGACTGTGGCCAGTGCCAGAAGCTTCAGAGGGAATGAACAAAACAGGGCAATTATCAAGTGGTCCATCCCCCTGTCATCCACTCCCAGCTTCTGCCTGTCAGAGGCTAGGGACACCCAGAGCATGGGGTTGCGTCCCTGACCATCTTGACTAATAGCCATTGATGGACCTATCCTCCAGGAACATATCTAATTATTTTTAACCCAATTACAACATCCTTCACAACATCCCCTGGCAATGAGTTCCACAGGTAGACTGTACCTTGTGTGAAGAAGCACTTCCTTTTGTTTGTTTCAAAATTCAAATCCCAGAGAAGTCCATGGGAATGTTTCCATTGGTTCCAATTTGGATCGGGCACCTGCCAGGGTCAGGGTGGAGGGACACGGGGGCTGTTCTGGTGAGAGGATATCAGCCATCTGTCTCCAGCACTTTCTTTTAGCCTGGTCTCTTTCAACAGCACAAAAGCCAGTGAAGAGATAATTCGATAGAGACGTCACTGATGTTCTGAATTAAAGTTTTCCAAACATGCATTTAATTTGGAATTAATGGGACAATTTTTCCTATGTTAATTGAAAGAAAAAATGATTATTAAACACAGATTCACTGGGCTCTGACAACTAGGTAGTAAATATCCATCTAGCACATGGCTGCTAATTCCCAATAAATATGTTTCTTTCAATAACCAGCTGGTTTTAATTTAACAAACAAATAGCTGTCTGGTGAAATCTGAATTAACTGGGTGTTTGGAAACCTTAATGGAACGTAGCAGTCTCACTCCAGCCCCCACACCCACACACCCTCCCGACAGCCTGAGGATCCTTCCAATGCAGCATGGGGATGGGAAAGGCCAACGTGGCTCTGCAATCTTCCCTTCTGGCCAATATATAAGCAGAGCTGAATGGCTCTGCAGGACCCATTCCAAGCCAAAAAAAAAAACCCCACCCCCCTTCATTACTTAGTACTGTGGTCTGCACAGCGCTTGCTGGTGGTGTGCAGAAAGCTGGCTGGCCACATAGTGCTGGTTCCCTCTCCTTTCCAGTGGTTAAATTACATTAAAGGAAGCTAATACATCCCTAATATGATTTTTGCACATGCAATTGCAGTAGTTGTCACAGAGACATTATTTGATTGCTCTGGGCAAAGGAATAGGGGCAGAGCAATGGTGAATGGGAGGGGCCAGGCGATGGGTGAATGTCTCCTGGATGCCTTCCCAGTGTATCAAGATGCGATGCCCAGTATGAAAAGTCTGACCAATCACGCCCCTGGCCATGGAAGCGCAGAGCAGGAAGCACTGCTGCTGGGGATGCAAACTGTGCTTTGCTCCTTAGTCTTTGTTTTCCAATAATAATCATAAGGATCGTTACACATTTCCCTTCTCTAACCCCTCCCTTGTGAGCCTCTCAAAGTGCTTTACAAACAATTAATTCCACCTCACGGCCATCCCCTTCCCCCATAAAGTCAGTCAGTATCGTTATCCTCCTTATACAAATGGGGGAAACCGAGGCACAATAAGGAGGCCATGCCTGTGGCCGATCTAGGGATTAAACTGAGGATTCTTGACTCCCTGGGCCCTTCCTCTCCTCTCCTTTTGTTTTTGGGGAGGAGAAAAAAAAAACCAGACTAGTCCCTTTCACGGAAGCAGCAGTAACTCCATAGACCGCCTCGGCTCTGTAGTCCCATTGTTTGCGGCTGTTCATTTATTTTTCTTTTCATTTAGCTCCCGGCTTTGCAGCACAGGCCTTATCACAGCGCGAGAGGCCGAAGAAATTTACTTCCAGTCATGAGGAGAGTGCAGCAATAAAGGCAATAAAGTGTCTCCATCAGCTGAACAGCTCTCTGCAGGGAAGGGGGAAAGTGGTCCAAATTATGCCTGATAGGAAACTTAGCACTCCACAGTCTCCATCTAGAGTGCAATCACATTGCTACTGAATCAAGGCCTTTGTTTCCCATTAATGACCCTGTTGCATGCAGTAGGTATTCTTGGCTGGTGCCGTTATGCCTCCAGGTTATTGTTTTAAATTTGAGTCATTACAACAAATTACTGTACTTAGCACCTTTCACGACGTTCTATGGACGTATGTTGTCACTCAGGCGTCTCCATTAGAGTTTATATTTGGAGCTGGTGAAAAAACACAGGCTTAGCCCCCATACACATGTATACTCCACCACACAGACACATGCAATGCAGTCATGGTACGTTCGTCATGGTTTGCAAGAGTATCCTGGGGACATGATATTCCGCCCACCCAAAACACAAGCAAACAACAGCTCCTGCCCTTGCGCCGTGTCTGTCTGACCTCATTTGTCAGGTTGTGGCAAGTGCCGGAGCCAGCGGAAAGGGATGGGTAAGTCGGTGGTAATTTGCATTTCATTCAAGGATCTCAAAGCACTTTCCAAATTATACTTTATCCCTTCTTAGGATCTACCTGCCCACTTCTGTAGCAGGAATATCAGGCTTTCATATTACACTTTTCATCCTTGTTATTTGTACGGCAGCAGCACGTAGGAGCCGCAAGAGCCTATTATGCTAGGTGCCGTACAAACACAGAACATTAGACTCTCAAGGTGCTTCACAAAGGAGGTCAGTATCCTTATCCCCATTTAACAGATGGGGACACTGAGGCACAGCAACTTGCCGGACCTGCCACAGCAGGGTCAGGAATAGAAAGTAGGTCTCCTGAGTCTCAGTGCAGTGCTCTATCCACGAGGCAGTGCTGCCTTGGAGATAATGGGGTGTCTGAGCATTAAAACATTAAACATTAAAAGCATTAAAACATTAAAAGACTTCGCAGCACCCCCTTGCCAAAGGGCAGTGTTAATCCCTGTTTTAGAGAGGGGAATTTAGGCACAGAGAGATTAAATGACACCCAAGATCACAGGGGGAGTCAGTGGCAGAGCTTGGAAGAGAGCCCAGGCATCTTGACTCCCTGTCCCAGGCTGAGTCTTCTAGACCAAAATTGCCAAACGCCAATTTCCATGTCTAATTCACTAGTTGATGGCCCTGCTTGATTCTTTGAAGCTTAAGCAATATAAACATGAATAAGGTTAGACCTGGAAGATACAGTTGCTGTCAAACTGGGCACAGCCCGGCTTCTGTAGCCTTCACCCTCTCTCTCTCTGCCTCCCCAGTCCACTTCTGCTCAGAGAATGTCAGCAGATTAAATGAATACACAAGACCTTGCCAAACATCATGCAAACCTGTTTAATCAGAAAATTGCCTCTTGACCAGTCTGGGCCTTCCCAGCTGTCAGGAGGATCCCTGCCTTTGTGAAAGGGTCACAGCAGCGCGTTGTTAAATGTTTCTTTACTAAATCCAAGTGCCACAGATACAGTCTCAGCCTGTTCGCTTGTTGCAGAGAACAAGCCATGACCTGTAAGGTCCTGGAGCTGTGACACATAAGTGAGAATGAATTGCAGGCACTGCAAAGAGAAGTGATGGTCAGAGGCAAGGTTACACATCCTCCCGCACACCCTCCTCCCCTGATTGGAGTAAGCTCTCCATGCTTTCCTGGCTCTCGCTAGGCTCCTGCTGCTCTGTGGGCAGGATTCCCTTGCATGCAAATGAACCGAGTCAAAGTCAAGCAACCTCACCACTGCTAAGCTGCCCAAATAACAGCACAGTCAAGTGCATTTAGTAACAATTGTGACTATTGTGTTGCATATCCCTATTAATGAAAATATATACGTTACCTAATAAGAGCAATGGGAGCTGCCCCGTTGAGAACAGGGTGGGAGCCCAGTGCATGAGAGCTGCTACCAGGGCTACAGCTTGCTGAGTAAGTTCTGCTGGTCTCTAGCTAGGCACTGAGGAGCTCTCTGTTTATTCTGGAAAGTCTAACCCTCTGCTTTAGGAGCTTCTCACAGGCAATGTTCTCTTTGGAAAACTGAGTCTTGTGATTAAGGGTGTAACACTAGCAACTAGAAACTGCACCAGGGCAGGGTGGCAGAATGGCCCAACTGGGGCCTTTACAGTTCTAGATTCTAACAGCCTCAGTGGGACCTGATATTTGGCTGGTTTGTTCCTGGACACACACAACACCCTCCTCATTGGTGGAAGACCAAGTCCCCCTTCTCCTGGCTCTACAGGAGGCCAGAGTTCCCTCTGCCTGACACACTCTGCCAGCTCTAGGCAACCTTGCTGGGCAGGCTGGGGAGCAACCTACATAACGCTGGGAGCCTGAGACTTCCAGAGTGATAGTGGGCAACACGGGCAGCGGCAGGAGGCTGTTTGGGGTGGATAACGTGCCTGGGGATGCCGTGTGAACTGAGGGCAGAGGGTGGCTGGATCTTGAGCAGAAGCTCAGAGCAGAGGGGCAGTTTGTAATATCTACAGTAAGATTAATGGAAACACGATGTGACGTGTGAGAAATCCTTCAAACAGATAAGCGCCCTGGCAAACAGAGGATGTAGCAGCCCACCCTTAGAGTGAGCCTAATATGTTGTGCACACAGAGAAGCCCTCATTATCATTATCATCATCTCTGGGTACATGTGACTCAGGCTTGGTTTCTGTATGTAACCCATGCTAATACAATGTAGTGCTTTGTCCCCCTCCAGCCTACTTATAGAGATAGACAAGTCTGCTGCTGCCTGGGACAGAGGCTTTTCAGATGGTGGAAGCTTCTGCTTTTAGACCCAGAGATCCCAGGTTCAATCCCATCCAACAACCCCCCCCCCCCCCCCAGCCCCTGTCACCCAAGGGGCATTGCTAGATATGGGCAGCAGGATGCCTTTAGAACCCCTGAAGGGGTGTTACACCTTACTGTTCACATTTGCTTACAGGCAGCTTAGTCTAGCATCTAGCACATGGCACTCTGGACTCGGGTTCTTCTCTTGCTAGCTCTGGCACCTGTGTGACCCCACCCCCGTGACTGGCCCCTCTGTGCACTTCATTTTACTCCTCTGGAAAAAACATGTAGAGTAAAAACTCCTTTACTTCTCCTCAGACATTGAAGGAGACACATTATTGGCCAGAGCCTCAGCTGGCGCAAATAAGAGTTGCTCTAATGCCTGGACCCTACCTAAGTGCAAACCAATCTATACATCCCAGTGGTATGTGCACACCGACATCCTATGCAAAACACACCATTGGAAATGTTCCCAATTGACAGATTGTGCTGCCTGGCCACAATAATTCATGTATCTACAGCATAGCAAATTTTCAAAACCTGGTATCTGGTGGAGGGCCCCAGACTTTAATTATATCTTATTTCACAGCTGCAGGCAATTCGTGCTACAGCTTAATAACCAGGTTGCATGAGCCGTGAACATTTTTTTGTTAATTTTCCTCAGGAAAATTGAGTTACCACCACCATTTTGGCAGCAATGCTTATCATAACAATTATGACAAAGTGGTGAGAGATTGAAAACATCTGCAACAACAAACTTTGGGACAGAGTGATCGTCAGTCAGTCTAGGAGAGGCTTGAAATGTGCTTTTCAGGGCAGGTAGGTGCCTGTGGATTTTCTTTTCTCATTGAACAATGGAAAATGTATTTCAGATGAAACATCATTTGAGATGAGTTTGACCTGCAGATAAATGAGGGCATTCTCTCCTCGATGCTTTTGCATAAATCTGACTTATGTTTATTGAAAGTCATGCAACACTGTGTGATAGTTTAGGACAGAAAGAGAAGCCAACCATAGGCAGGGAAGGTGGATTTGTGGTTAAGGCATTTGACTTGAGACTCAGGAGATTTGAATTCAGTTCCTGACTCACTTTGGGCAAAATTTTCCAAAAGGGCTCAAGTGATATAGGGCTCTAAGATACATTTTTTTCCAAAGTGACTTAGAAACTTAGGAGCCAAAAGCTCATTGGAAATTAATGGGACTTAAGCACCTAAATCAATTAGGCACTTTTGAAAGTTTTACCCTTCATCTCTGTGCTTCTGTTCCCTCACATGTTGTCTGTCATGTCTATTTAGATTGCAAAGTCTTTGGGGACAGGGGCTCTCTTTTATTATAGGTATATCCAGCATGGTACAATGAGCCGCCAATTTTGGTTGGGGCTTCTAGGCCCCTTATTTATAGCAATACAGCATGGCGGCATTGGAACACAGTAATGGCTTTATTGTAAAACAATAAATAAATAAGAAGCCATTTGAGCCGTGCTAGAGCATTGATTCCTCACTAAGTCAGAGGCAGAGTCCTACTGAATCCGACATTTTTTCAACTTCTTTCATCAAAATTCTGATGGGCCAAAAATTTCAACCAACTCTATTGGGCTGAAAAAAAATGGGTAGGGAAGGTAAAATTCACAGAAATGTTGTCAATATAAAAATATTTTCTGTTTTCTTTTCATCCAAATTGGGAGCTTCAATGAATATTTGTAAAAGTTTGAAGAATTTTCACCACCTCTAGATCCAACTGCCTGTTGAGGCTAACTTTAGGGTTAATGACTAAAGTCGGGGGTGGAACTGGCTTTTATTGTTGTTGTTTCCTGTGTGTTTGCACAGTTCCTAGCACAATCAGGTTTTGATCCCTGCCTGGGCACTACTTTAAGACATTCTTCAGAATATTTGGCAATGGCATATCACATTTCCAAATGCTAGCTTAAAACATCTGTTCCACAAGCACAAGTTGACTGGCTACAGTTTGGTAAGGAAGATAATGAGGTATCATCGACATATCATTTCTACTACTACTTTCAGTATAAACTTCTCATTTAGATACTTATTTAATGACTTCAGCACTCCAGTGCTCCCTTTCAGCTTTCTGAGCCAGACCCAGCAGGACTAACTTGCAGGAAAATCTTAAATCAAAATAACTGCATCCTCACGAGCTGCACATATATAAACCTGTCTGGGCCTCTTGTCACTGCTGGTCTCTCACTGCGAGTCAGAGTGCTGTGAGGTGCAGGGCTGAACCGCGCCTTTGTACCACCATCTGAGTTCTGCAAGGTGCCAACGGTTGTAAAACTCATTAATAGATTGTTATTTTAATGAATTCACTGCAAATGGGATTCAAATGAACTTAAACAGCAAAGGCTCCGAGTGATCAAAACAAATCATCCAAGACAAAAAAGAAAACAGGATGAGGCAGAGGTGTGGTAGTGAAGGAGTGATTTTCATAATTTATTTCCCACTCTCTCCTTGTGAGATGATTCAGTGAAAAGTCACATTTTGATTTTGTTGGTTAAGAAACCTGAGGTGTTTAACCACCATGAGATGTTCTGCATCTAGCATCCTTAATAAGTTGCAGGCACCATGACATGAAGCCACTTCACGCACACCCTCCCAGAAACAGCTACTAAATGCTTGTCAAACAAAAGAGGAGTGTGCTTTTGTCGGTTTCGAGATCAGATGTGAGAGAGAGAAGGAGGGGGAAGTGATACTTTTTATTGGACCAACTTCTGTTGGTGAGAGACAAGCTTTTGAGCAAAAACACAGCTCGTCTTCCGATTGGGGGGGAGGGATAGCTCAGTGGTTTGAGCATTGGCCTGCTAAACCCAGGGTTGTGAGTTTAATCCTTGAGGGGGCCACTTAGGGATCTGGGGCAAAATTGGTCCTGCTAGTGAAGGCAGGGGGCTGGACTCGATGACCCTTTGGGGTCCCTTCCAGCTCTATGAGATAGGTATATCTCCATCAGATGTGAGGCAGCCCACTCGGTAGAGATGGAGGGCTGAGAGTAACGCCTTGTCTGCTTGGGAAAGTGAATTTAAACCCATATACTTATACCAGTATAACCAGCCCCACCCCTTGTAGATGTTCTGGTTTAAGTGTAAACCCCTCCTCAGGCAGGCATGCTCAGTCCAAGCGCGCACACACACACACACCCCTGGGATATACAGCTATATCTACACCTGTATAACCAGATCAGTGTAGCTACTGTGGTAGAACAGTTAAAATCTTCCCATGTAGAAAAGGCCTAAGATTGTCTACTCTTCAGGACAGGGACTGTCTCATATTCTATGTACAATAGGGCCCAGATCTCAGGGTCATTATGTATTACCATAATACAAATAGAAACGAATAGCTAAATACATAGAACCCAGGTGCCCTGACTCATCTATTCTCACCTCTGTTGCTGGCTCACTATGTAACCTTGGGGAAGTCACTGCACCTCTCTCTCTCTCCACTCCATTTGAACTTCTCCACTTGTAAAATGGAGTTAACAAGGATTTGGTTATTATGCTTGGTCAATGGATGCTTTGAGATCCTTGGGTAAAAGATAACAGGTAAATGCAGAGCATTTTTAAAAGACTTAGTCAAGAAATTTTTAGCAACTAGCTTCCCACTCCCCCCCAACCAAAAATCTCATGAAAAATGCTTATTTTGTTTGATTTTTTCCTATTAATTTTTTTAGCTTTTGTTTTGCATGAAAACTGGACTTTTTTTCTGGGAAAAGAATCTTTTTTTAAAAAAATCATAAAAAATACTATTTCCTGACTGTCTCTAATAACTAACACTCCCTTCCTTGTGGGGAAGGGAGGTTTACTTCCTACTGAAGCCCTTACATGTATCTCGCCTTTGATGCAGCGTGTTTAGTGGGGGTGGGGGTTAAACCGCTGTTAAATTGGGACATCTGGCCATTGGGCCTGTGCTTTAGTTACACAGGGCCATACCTTGTGGTCTTTGTTCATGTGAATTTCCATGGATCTCAGAGGGGATAGATCTATTTCCCATATGAGCACCATTGCTCAGACATATGGATCTTCTATGAACATAAGGGATCAAATTCTGACCTCTGCTCACACCAGCAGTGGATCCAGCCCTCTGCGGGTATCCTTGGATGGTGTGGTGCTACCATAGAGGCTACTATGCCACCCCATTGGTGCCAACAATTTAGGAACATGTTGGGAGAACAAGTGTGGAAGGCAGGATATCCCATCACTTAAGTGATCACCCTGCCAGTGGAACCCTTGGGGCTGTCAGAAGCTGGTGCAAAGTTGAGCATCCCAGAGGCTAGTCTACTTTATGCCAGGGCCCAGCCCCAGAATCAAGGGGGTATAATGCTACCTCCCCCACCCCATTCCCAAGCTATGCCAAGTGCAGATGGACAGAGTCCAGGATTGAGACCAGGAAGAGGAGTGACAGTGCAAGGGGGGACACACATTTCCTCTTCATTCTGCCAAACATCTGTCCAGCCTCACCAAATCTCCCTTCTCCCCATGCAAGAGGACACGGTGGTCTTTGAGTAAGGACCCGGGGACTCAGTGCATCATAACTAAGTAAACTGGTGGGTGTGACCAGTTCATGGGCTCTCTATCATAATGTTTTAAAGCTGCCTCTGAGGAAAAATTCAAAGCCAGACTTCCTGGGCAGAGACGCAGAAATGAAGAAAAGCAAAACTGAAGAGGAGAGAAAGATTCTCTCTACGCTTCTCACCCAGCTCCCTAACATAAGAGCTAGTCAAGGATGGGAACTCTCCAGGGTGCTGAAACATAGCAAAAGATGCTATAGTCTGAAGTATTTATTAGTCTCGGAAAAGAGCAATTCTGTAACTTGGCCCAGGATCAGTGAAGCTGGTGATCACAGAGGGATTTCAAAGGGACTCACTGAGAACAGAAAGGCCTGTGTCCCCTCTGCTCCACTGACATTCGTATTAAAACAATGCCTAAAGTAATCCGCATTTCATTATTATGGGGCTTTATTTTGACAAGTGCTGAACACACTCTGATTTCCTGCTGTGATCAGTGCTCACAGCCTCCTGGCATTAGTTGATAATTATTTATTCATTTTATTACTACCTTAAATGTAAACAAAGTCTTTTTCATTCCAAGATCCCCTATGAACCATGGGCCTGATCCAAAGCCCATTAAAGTTAATGGGAGTCTTTCCACTCATTCCAGTGGGGTGTGGATCCAGTGACCCGCAGCTGGTGTAAATTGACATCATTCCATTGAAGTCAATAATGCTATGGCAATTTACACGGGTTGATGATCTGGCCTCATATGCATATAAGAATCATTTTGCCCCTGCTATGGAAGACCATTGCACAGCACCTAGTGCTACAGTGTAGGAGTTGCAGGAGGGGATATTTTGTCCCAACCCCTACCCTTTCAAAAAATTCCATCGGGCCTATTCTATGAAGGTTGCTGTACTGAACCATCATCATCATATGAGATGACTTGCACTCACAATGCCTGGCCTAGGAGAGCAATGCCTGAGCCGTCCAACCACCACCCACTTTTCTATTCATAGCAGACAGGCCTTACATGAAAGACCAACATGGAACTTCATACACCAGCCTCTAACTAATAAGGGCAAGCAAGAATTTTTCCTTGCAGATGGATTATTTCAAAATTGCCTTTGGCAGATTTTCCTATACCTTTTTTCTGAAGTGGTTGGTACTGGCCAATGTCAGACAGGATACTGCACTAGATGGATCTCTGCTCCAATCTAATGTGGCAATTCCTATTTAGCGACCTTGGGGAAATGGAGGCAGAACTGACCTTGCTTGGATTTGAATTCATGATTGCAAAGAAGTCTAAGTGTTTCATAACTTTTGCTTTGGACACTCAAGCCATATTCTCCAGCATCATATAATTTCCAGACAGCCTTGAGGAAGAGGATAAAATTCACAAATCACATCCGGAACAACTATACAATGCAAGGGAGCCCTGACAAAAATAGCCGACAAAAGGCACAGCTAGGGTGGAAGGTGTTTGACTAAGTCACCTGTTTTTACCATACTTCCAGGCTGAGACTTAGGCATAGATTTTTTTGAAGGTATTTAGCTGCCTAATTTTCATTTACTTCAGGGGGAGTTCGGCACCTAAATACTTTAAAAATCTGGGCCCTAGTCTCCACTAGAAAAGGATTGGCTGGTATAACTATACTAATAGAGCTGTACTGGCAAATGCTCCTAGTGTAGATGCAGCTTTATACTACAAAGTGCTCTTGTCATTATAGCTTATACCAGCTCCAGGAATGAAAGAAATAGCAAGAGCATTTTTTTGCTGGTATAACTGACTACCCTAGGACATTTGCCTGTATAAAAATAATCACACGCCTGACAAACATTGTTATACCAGCAAAAGTTTTAAGTATAAAACTTGCTGGACGCTCCTTAGGTCTTCTAGGAACCTGAGCAGAAGACACTGATATATCTTCTCCTCGTAGTTCAGAGGCTGAAAGGATCCCACTCAGCGGGTGCTAGCATCTAGCAGCAGCAAGGACAAACTTTATAGCCCCATCATCTTCAAATGTAATTCAGTTTATTGCCACAATTGTCTCCACTGCTTTGTTCAAACTAATATTTTGCTACTTAACACAGCAGGAGTCAAATGAGTGTTTGAAATCTATGTCGGATCCAAGCTACTGCCTTGAAGTAGGCAGGAGGGCCATTGAAACTACGTACCTAGCACCTGTAATTTAACATAATTGGCCAATGGACTTCGTTGTTCCACAACGCAAATGAAAGATCATTAATGTGGCAGTAAAAGAAAGGAGAGGAAGGGAAAAAAGACTTAACAGAAGATGGCTTAATGCTTTCAGGGGAGATTGGCATTTCAGCTTGTGCTCCAACATGCACTTGGCTAATTTCACTGAGATATTGAGAGAATGAAGGATGGTGGTAGTTATGAGCACCCTGACAGCAATAATGAAGATTATACTTGCCAGTGTAAGACCTGTTCTCCTGCCTCCCGTTCAGATAACTCTCCTTGCCTGCCTTGTTCTTCTAATGACACTTCTCATGCTAACACGGGGGCCAGCACCAATGCAGAATCATGATGCCCTTCTGTTCCATCCCTATGAGAACCGGTTTGGTTGCACCTGTTGGCAGTAGTCTTTGGTTTGGGAAGTGTAGGGCTAGGAAATCAATATTTAAGGCCTTGTTCCTATGCCTTTTGAAACGTCTCAAAGCTATTAACCTGCCACAAGGCAACAGTGTTTCAGAACTTCATCACATCTGGCTGGACAGCTGTTTGTGTTATTTAACTGATTGTCACCATTGGAGCACGTCCATGCTGGAAGTCAGCCAGCACTGATGCTCACGTTGCCAGGATGTTGAACTCTAAAGCTTAGGACGGATGGTGAGGTGAGTGGTGCCGTGCTAGGGGGCAATCATGGAAAGGAACTAGAGTTATCAGAGAGACAAGCAGCAGCCTGCATGGGGCTTAAGTTGTAAGGGGGCAGACTTGTAAAAACTGAGGCTAGCATCATGTGGTTATGCTGGAATAGCAGGGGCACTGCAGGGCAGGCTGGAATAGCAGGAGATGCTGCATTTGAGGGCATTAGCAGAGCAGTGTAAGGGCCCAGCACTGAAATGGGAGAGGATGTGTAAAAGTTCACATTTGAGAGGCATCAGCAGATCACTGCATGTAGTGCCAGGGCAGCCTAGGGAACCTAGAACCAGAGCAGCCGGGGAAGGTTCTGTTCAGGACAGTGGGGCCCAGGCATAGGTACGAAGGAGCAGGTGACAGGAGCAGCATGTGGAGGTGCCATTCAGGACTGGGGGGGCATTGGCAGAGCAGCGAGAGGAAGATAAAGCTGTAATAGTAGGGAAAGGTGCCGTTGCGAATTGAAAGGTATTGGCAGAATAGCACAGGGAAAGTTTGCCCAATGCCTGCCTTCCTTACGCCTGACTCTTTAGCAGTTCAGTACATCTTTCAAACATGATTCAGGCTGTCCCTGATCAGCAATAAAAAACCTGAATGTCAAGTCACTCTAGACAAAGAACAACAATAATGCGTCTCAACCTTGCTACCTTGGCTCCGGTTCACTTTCTGTGCCTTTTGAAGAAGACTCAATGACTCCATCTTTCAGTCCAATCTGGCATTAAAAATAAACTGTTATTCTGCTACAGGTTTCTCAGGTACAAAAGCAGCGAGGAAGTGCTTTGTAATTTATTTGAAAGAAAAGTTATTTTATTTTTAATCCTCTAAGCAACACGTTTTTCCCCTCTGCATCGTGCCAATATCTCTGGGATTTTATTTAATTAAAAAAAAATAATGCACAGAACAGAACATTGCCATAGAACAAAGTATAGGATTTGTTTTTCTCCCGGTGAACAAAGTAAGCTGACAGACATTCTTCCACCTGAGGTATGTACCAGATATTTTTTCCTCACTCCCTCTTTGAGGCTTTACTTAAAAAAGTGTTGTGAGGGTGTCATTAAAAAACCTGAGACCCTGCATATGTATTTGCATAACCTCTGATGCCTCAGCCAACCTGAGCTCTGTTTGGAGAATAATCCTTCAAACACTGGCATTTTTCAGGCCAATTTAGCAATTCATGTTGGGGAGTACTCAGCCTTAGCAGAAGTGTTGGCAGAAACCACAGTATTGGGATTCACAAAGGGGAGGGGGGGAAATATGGAGGAGCATTGTATCCAAGCCAGTGTAGATGCATTGACATCAATAGAGGTATGCCAATTGTCCAAGGCCTTCGCACCTTAAAATCTCAAAACAGAGTTTAAGTGGGATTAACGGCCTATTTTGAAGGTGCATTATCCCTCCACTAGCCCTCTGAACAGGGAAGAATTTCACCCTTAGGCCCCGTCTACACTACCCGCCGAAATCGGCGGGTAGCCATCGAACTATCGGGGATCGAATTATCGCGTCTTGTCTGGACGCGATAAATCGATCCCCGAACGCGCTACTTCGAACTCCGGTACTCCTGCAGGGCGAGCGGAGTTACCGGAGTCGACGTGGGAGCCGCGAACTTCGATCGCGCGCCGCGCGGACGCGAGGTAAGCGCGCCAAATTCAAACTAAGATACTTCGACTTCAGCTACGCGAATAGCGTAGCTGAAGTCGAAGTATCTTAGTTCGATCCCTCCCCTAGTGTGGACCAGCCCTTAGACTGACAGTATCTTGGGTTAGAAATAGGGTTAGATATTTAGCTACAGTCATTCTTATCTGCAGGTGGAACTGAACACCAACTTTTGGGTCAACATGCCTGAAGTTTCCCCTCGAGGGAAGTACATTGGCCATATCCTAGATGTGGGGATACCATTCAGTATAGTGCAAGAGAACAGGCCCTGAGGAGTCTGTGGCCGGTTTTGTTCAACATCTTTATTAATGATCTGGATGATGGGATGGACTGCACCCTCAACAAGTTCGCGGATGACACTGAGCTGGGGGGAGAGGTAGATACGTTGGAAGGTAGGGATAGGGTCCAGAGTGACCTAGACAAATTGGAGAATTGGGCCAAAAGAAATCTGATGAGGTTCAACAAGGACAAGTGCAGAGTCCTGCACTTAGGACAGAAGAATCCCATGCACCGCTACAGGCTGGGGACTGACCGACTGGCTAAGCAGCAGTTCTGCAGAAAAGGACCTGGGGATTACAGTGGATGAGAAGCTGGATATGAGTCAACAGTGTGCCCTTGTTGCCAAGAAGGCTAGCGGCATTATGAGCTGCATTAGTAGGAGCATTGCCAGCAGATCGAGGGAAGTGATTATTCCCCTCTATTCAGCACCGGTGAGGCCACATCTGGAGTACTGTGTCCAGTTTTGGGGGCCCCCATTACAGAAAGGATGTGGACAAATTGTAGAGAGTTCAGTGGAGGGCAACGAAAATGATTCGGGGGCTGGGGCGCATGACTTATGAGGAGAGGCTGAGGGAACTGGATTTGTTTAGTCTGCAGAAGAGAAGAGTGGGGGGAGGGGGGGATTTGATAGCAGCCTTCAACTACTTGAAGGGGGGTTCCAAAGAGGATGGATCTAGACTGTTCTCAGTGGTGGCAGATGACAGAACAAGGAGCAATGGTCTCAAGTTGCAGTGGGGGAGGTCTAGGTTAGATAGTAGGAAAAAATATTTCACTAGGAGGGTGGTGAAGCACTGGAATGGGTTATCTAGGGAGGTGGTGGAATCGCCATCCTTAGAGGGTTTTAAGGCCTGGCTTGACAAAGCCCTGGCTGAGATGATTTAGTTGGTGTTGGTCCTGCTTTGAGCAGGGGGTTGGACTAGATGACTTCCTGAGGTCCCTTCCAACCCTGATATTCTATGATTCCATGTTCCCCCCCGGGTTTGATTTCCATGTGATTGGAAAGGTAGCCCAGGCAACCTTCATTAAACATTTCTGAGTGATATTTAATACTATGACACTGCACATTTCAGACACTAACTGGTTGCTGAAAGTAAAGACTGCAAGCATCACATTTCTTCAGAAATATTATATCCCCGAAGCACAGAGAGGTCCTAGCTGAGACTGTACTAGGTTCTGTATAGAGACACAGAGAAAAGGATTCCTGCGAAGAGCTTACAATCTTGGTGGATAATGCAGAGACACAGGGAGGAGGAAGTGATTTGCCCAACATTACCTGGCAGGATCAGAAATAGAAACCAGGAGCCATGTTTTCAGCTAAAGCAAGTTGTTATAGCTCTGCTGACTTCCCATTTTTGAGCAAACAGGATTAGTCTTTCTCCATCTAATGTATTTATATGGCCCTCATTACTAGAATATCTGAGCATCTCACAAGACCCCTGCAAGGTAGGGCAATGCTGTTGCCTGCATTTTACAGCTGGGGAACTGAAGCACTGAGAGACTAAGCAGCTTCCCCCAGCTCACAGAGGAAGTCTGTGGAAAAGCAAGCCTTAAACCAAGGTCTCCCAAAGCTTAGGCTAGCACTCTAACCGTTGGACCATCTTTCCTCTCTCAATCATGCCTGACTTGCTTGTGAGTGCTAGGCCATGCGTAGAAGCCCTCTCATTTACCCAACAGTACATTTCCTATTCTCCTCCTTTATTCAGTCCACAGATACTTTACCCTTCCCTCTGCTGGGGAAGGCACAGGTCCTGGGAATGTGAGGCATTTCAGGGTTCTACTTCTGGCTCTAAAATGACTGGAGTGACCCTGAGAAAACTCCTTCCTTTTACATACGAGGAAAATTCTGTTCTCATATATGCTGCTGCAAATGCAAGCTCCATCAGCCTGACTGGACTGACTTCGGGTTTATGCTGTTATAAAGGAGAGGAGAATGTGGCCCCCTTCCTCAGTTTCACCACTCGGTAAAGTGTGACATGTATTGTTTTGAAACACTGAAAGTCATTGTGTGACTACAGGATGTTAATATTAGTGTAGTTACCATAAAGGGAACAGTGATTAGATGCTATTTGTACCAGAGAATTACTGTATGCAGAAATGATATGGTTACCATAATGAAGGGGCAGAGGGGATATTATCAGCAATATAGTTGTAGAGAAGGATGGTGAAGTATCCTCCCAAACTACCTCTTGCTTTACCCTTATTTTTTATCCATTACAGTAGCACTTAGAGGTCCCAGCTGAGAACAGAGCCCCCTGGTGCTAGGTGCTGTCCATATATACACACAGTCTCTGCTACAGAGAGCTTACTGCCTAAATAGACAAGGAAGAGGAAACAGGCAAGGAGAGGGGAAGTGACTTGCCTGAAGTCACATGGAAGGTCAGCAGCAGAGCAGAGACTAGGAAGCAGCTTTCCTAATTCTCTCACGCCGCCTCCTGTGTGTGTGTGTGTCCCCCGATTCTGAAGGCAGGAAATGTATTTTCTCCCATCCTATATCTTTTTCCCCCCCAGATGTTTCAACACCATTCATTGCTAAATACACTCAGACAATTTACCTAGATCTGCAGCATGGACATGGCTGCAATCCTTCCCACTCCACCCATTCCCAGACGGAAGTTTCACCAACTGCCCATCACCATCACCAAACAAACAGGAATACTGAGCCCAACTCCCCCCTGTATTTTATATTAGTTTAGATCAGAGGTAGGCAACCTGCGGCACGCAAGCTGATTTTCAGTGGCACTCACACTGCCTGGGTCCTGGCCTCTGCCCGGGTCCCCGGTCCGGGGGCCTCTGCATTTTAATTTAATTTTAAATGAAGCTCCTTAAACATTTTTAAAACCTTATTTACTTTACATACAACAATAGGTTAGTTATAGATTATAGATTTATAGAAAGAGACCTTCTAAAAACGTTAACATGTATGACTGGCACCCGAAACCTTAAATTAGAGTGAATAAATGAAGACTCGGCACACCACTTCTGAAAGGTTGCCGACCCCTGGTTTAGATCATTGACTGCAGTGGAGTTCCACTGCTGTAATGGGGTGGAACACATGGCCCTCTGCTGCGGGCCTGAGACCTCTTGTGCTGGGTTAGAGCTCAGCATGCATTTGTATGGGTTACAGCATCAGAAAGCTTCAAAAAAGGCCTCTACAAACAGCAAGACTCTAATTAAGATACCTCCCAGCACACAGCTCATGAGAGCTTTTGGAAAAGGTTACTCCTCGCAGAAGAATCAACCCTGGTTGGAAAAGTAGTCTGCTCTGAGACCACAAAACCCTCACAGCTTGTTGAAATCACAGGCCATCCTGGATGAATTGGCTGGGGAGGGCTTGCCCATCAATAACGGATAGCAAAAGAAAATTAACCCAGCAGAGCCATCTCCTGTTAGCCAGATGCTTCAACCCATGGCCTGGGGAATGTATAGCAACGAGAGAGAGGAAACACAAACACAAATCACATCACAGGGGAGCAGCGTGCCATTACTTATCCAACCGGAGTGAAAAAACACATTTGCATCCATGAATAGCTCCATGATCAATTACTGATAAGAATGAACTGCTCCATCCTTCTTGATCAACAAATGCACAGGGCTAATTTGGTGTATGGCATATTTCAGCTAACGAAGCCAAGTGAATATGAATCAGTCCGCCAAGGGAAATAACAACGCCTTCTCCCCTAAACCTAAACAGGAAAAGAAATAACCCTCCTCTCTGGCTATGTTAAAACTGATGATCTGTCAGATTTGAGAATGCTTGCTGGAGGTAAGGGGACATGGAGGCATCTTCTGGTACCTAATGGTAGTACGGAAACCACCTCTTTTTTAATTATCTCCCATGGGAAGGCAGGAGAAAACAGTGCTGTAGTAAACACTTAAAAACTACACACATTAATTTATGCCGGCTGCTGCCTTTGTATTTTGGAACAAGTTGGGCTCTTTTTTTCTAATTGCTTGATGAAATGTCCCCATCAATCCTGTCAACACAAATAATGCCACTAAATAATGGATGCCCACCTGCCACCCGAATGAAAAGCCTGGCAATTAGTGCTTGCAAACAGATGCAAAAGTGCATGTGGGGGTGGGGAGGCAGCAAAGGACAGGGAATGATCTCACCTCTCCACCCACTGCCTCCTCCTCAGCTCCAGCTCCCGCGCTGGTTAGTCAGGAGAAGACAGGCTTGGCAGGCAGTGAGAAGTCATGCCAAGCTACATTGGTCATTGGAGCACCCCGTGCCAGACAAAAGCTGGCTGGGGGTTTTCAACCCCCCGCTCTCCGTCCCCATTTTAGGCTAAATATGGGGCTGGGTAACCTGCCAACTGGATGTCCTGGGGATGCTTTCTCCCCCCTTAGACATCAGAAGGAAGAACAGGCTTTCACTTTCTCTTGCCCATTGTGATGGGAGCCTCATGTGGGAGGGGCCATGTTTGCTCAGATGCTAATAGGCATACCACAAATCACATCTACATGGTAATACATGGAAAACTGGCCTGATTTCAGTCCAGGCAAGAGAGTCAGCATTCCGACAGCCCTGTGATGGGAATCAGGGATCAGCCTCCTAAAAAACAAAGGTCTTCTAAAGATGACATCCCATTGGCCAGCTAACATAACACTGCTCTCTTCCTCTGCTCACAGTTCATTCATTCTGTGCACCAGAGTTCACCAGGGAGGCATAGTCAGGCATCGGGGGGAGGGGTGCAAACAGGATTGCTAAATAGGTGAGGGAAGGGTCCACCAGCTATATCCCAGCTAGCTATGGGGAGCTCCCAAGAGGGTCCTGACACAGGAAAGGTCGAGAACCATTGCTTTTTATCATACAGGCCACCTCTCCTATATAGGCGTCGGGTAAAGAGAGCGTTGACTTCCTCCAACAGTTCAAGGCTCCTGGAGCAGCTGAATGCCAGAAGAAAGAAGCCTGAGGTAGGAGAGGGTCTCATTGCTTTATATCCATCACAACCTGGTCTAGTCCCACTCTCTGAACAAAGACCAGTCTGTTGTGACAATGGTGCCTACACATCCCAGTCATGGACCAGGACCCCACTGTGCCAGGCGCTGTACAAACACAGAACAAAGACAATCCCGGCCCCAGTCAACATGATGGGATCCAAACATTGAATCCTAAATGCTTCTGTTTTCCTTGGGTTTGATCACTATTTCTAGCTCTGAGTCATTCAGGTGCACTCCCTAGGTACAAACCATGTATCTGACCCTACTCTTGGCAGGGGTACTCCACAATAAGGCCATCTAGATCTTGGAACCAGTCCTGAGCCCCTCAGGTGCTTACACATTCCCCCCAGAGGCCTCCTGGCTAGGGGACTTGTGTTTCCTACTTACACCCTTCAAAAGGGCAACATGTCTATGCAAGAGAACATAGGACTAGCCAGGGAATAGCACAAGAGAGTTGCAGACCTATGGAACCTCCCCCCCCCGCAACACACACACACCATTTGAGTCTTTGGGTTTGATCCCAAAGGAGGTCCCTCCTGCCTCCACATCTCCTTCTGGGCCTTTCATTTATCACTGTAGTTTGGAGAAGCATGACTTTTAAAACAGGCCCTGTCCCCCTTTGGTCAACTGAAAAAAACTGCAGCTGTCCCTTGCCATGTGCACACACCAGGGGGAATTCCAGCCTCTCTTCTGCTCCCCAAGCTGTGGAAGCAAAGGTCATACAGGTCTCAGCCCTGTTGTTTCACCCAGGAAGGGATATTATATGCTGATGGTCTTTGATTTCCTCGACAGTTTTCCAAACATAGCTTCCCACTCCTTGTCAGATTCCTACCCAAAATGGATGATCTAATTCACGACTGTTCCAGGTACATCTGGTGTTCATAAAACCAAATGGAACTCATAACTGGACACAGACATTCCCCACACTGTGTCAATATCCCTCAGAAGGAAGCTCAGGCCAGTGCAGGCCCTACACCTTGCAGGTCTACAATCCCCAAACCCCGGACACTGGAGAGAGGAGAGCGGAGCTGTTTGAAGTTACAGGCATCTGCCAGGGCCAACCACCTGAACTCAGCTCTTAGACATGGCCCATGTGGAAGAGATGCTTCCTACCTGCAGGCTGATGGGTATGGGGAAGGCCATCAAGTGCTGAAGGCAGCTGAGACAGCCAGAGTGAAGAACATACATCTCCCTCCCTGCTTCTTCACAGGTTTTGGCTTCTCTATCAGAGGGCTTTTTGAACCTCAGCCTGGAGAGCCTGTCCTGCCCCTAACCCCACCAATAATCCTTTCCCAGAATATTATTAAACCTTTCCAGTGCCGCCTCTTCAGTGAGTGGCATTCTCAAGGACAGCTGCAGGAGGAACAGCACCCCAGCAAGCTCACCCTGGAGATGAAGTCTGGTGTTAGCTGCTCCATCGATTGCCTCCAACGGAAGGATTTTGTTCCATTCTCTCAGGTACTATCCCATACAGGAGCCTTGCTTTAGGATTGTACGAACACTGACTCTTTTCCTGATGAAACCAAACAAACAGAAATACTAGGGTGAGTGGCAATCAGCGATTGCATGAGGAGAGACACGTCTGGCAAAAAGGAAGAGGGAATGACTGACAAGTAATGCATAGTGAGCTATGGCGCATTTTCCATTTCAAAGTGCTTTATAAACATTAGCTAAGCCAGCCTCATAACCCCCACTGGGCGGGAGATATTATAATAACCCTTTTTGCAAAGAGCAGGAAAGAGTCTCAAAGAGACTGAGATTTCAATTGCAACAGCTCTCACATGTGAAAGGGTTTTCAGGATAAAGCCCTAAGTGATTTGTTCAAGACCATGGAAAAGAACCAGTTTCAGATCAGGATTCAAACTAGTGGCTCTTACCTCCAAGGAGGCCATGAAAACCTTGCTGTGCAGCAAGACCTCAGTGTATTATTCTCAAGACTCCCCCTCCAGGCTATCTTAGTCTAAGCTTCAAAGCAGCTCCTACCTATTTCACGAATAGTGGGTCATCCCCACTTTGGTACAGTGAGTAAGGAACAATGCTAGTAATGAGGAAACCGGGTTTCCATTCCCAGCTCTGCAGCTGTTATGTGATCTTGAGCAAGCCACTTCTGCTCTGTGCCTCAATTTCCCCATCTGTGAAATGGAGCTAATATGTATCCTCACTTGTAAAGCACTTTGAGATCTAGGATGAAAGTGCCATATAAGAGCTAAGTATTATTAACCAAGGGTAAATATTGTTACCCTCAATTGTTTCACAGGAACTTTTTTTTTTTTTGGACAAAGGTAAAGGGAAGAGGACTAACTTTTTGTAATCCACTAAGATCTCTGTGGCCATTACATTTCTGTTCCAATTTCAAAAACCCAGTTACCCCATAGAGAATAATTCTTTAACCTGCTAGTCGTGTGGCTAGATTGATTATTATTATTTTGGCTTCATACCAGCAGCTAGTTCTTATTCCTGGTAGCAGTAAAAGGATGCAGGTTTACTGTTTGTTTTAAAAGATAAACCACAGTATTCTCCTTGAAAGCAGCACTGGTAATTGATTTGTAGTTAAGGAGATAATTTACTTAAATTCAATAGCAGGCCCCTGCTGAGCACAGAACAAGCTAATTCCGTTCTTCAGATTAACAAAACCTGATTAACAAGAAGGCTTTGCGAGTCCAAACTCAAATGAGGTGAAAGGGCTGATCCTGATTCCAGATGCTCACTGGGAAGCTTGCTATAACTTCCATGGAATAAGGAACCAGCCTCAAACTAGGGATGGGGAAGAAGGAGAATTGTAAATACTATGCTAAAATACAGACTTTCCCTTAAATATAAAGAAAACTGGACTATAGAATGTGGCTGTTCATTCAGCCATGAGTAGGGCTGTGTGGGAACTGGAATTTCTGTTTTGTGGGAAATTCCTCACCTTCAAAATTTCCCATTAAATATTTTCAAAGCAAAAGTTTTGGGTCAAACAGCTCTTCATTTCAATTTCATACTTGTTAAAAAAGTAGAATATACTATAAAATACTTTTCACTTAAATCTTATCAAAACAAAATAAAAAATCAAAAGGTTCTGATGCTTACAAACATTTTAAAGTGGATTTGGTTGAAATAGGAACATTCCTGAAAAATGTTTGTTTTGATAAAGTGGCATTTCCCCAACAGAAAAACATGGTCAGAAAATTGTTGGCCAGCTCTGGCTATGAGACCCTACTGAATCCACCTCCTCTCCTCTTGGAGAGAGCCAGTGTGTCTTGAGATTGTAACAAGGGACTCCTGGGTTCCAGACTCAGCTCTGGGAGGGAGCACGGTCCAGGGGTAGAACAAGGGACTGGGCTGTAGGACACCTGGGCTCTATTTCCAGGTTTGGAAAGGACTGCAGTGAGGTGGACAGAGCAGAAGCCAGGACTCCTGGGTGCCATTCCCAGCTTCGCTTCGGAGTCTCTGTGATGAAGTCACTTCTCCTTCCTGTGCCTCATTTCCCCCTTTGTAAAGTAGGAGGTGGGGGGAGAGCCATTAACCTGCTCCCCAGAACAAGCAAGCTTGAGTCACCATCAATGCTGCTTTGAGATCCTCAGTGAAAAGCACTAGAGACAAGCAAAGCAACCAACCTAGAAGCATTTTACATCATGTCACTGCTGTTGCTGTTGAATATCACTCCAAGCAGAGAGAAGTAATTCTGATGAATGAATTGATCTCAGCGCCTAGGGCCAGAGTTACTGCAGTGCTGGTGTTTGACCCAAAATGGCTTCATACCCACATGGCCCTGGAGCGCATATGCAAACTGTATGAGTTTATATTACATCTTCTCTGGAGTCCTTCTGAGATTTTGCATGCTTCTGGCTAGCACTCAATCAACTCAAAATCTCTCCCACCTAAACACATCAGGGGCTGCCTGAGCTTCCTAAGCAGTTGTGATTATGAGCAAGGGACAGACCAGTCATTGCACTGCCCACACTTTTACCATCATCATTCTTTCAGCTCTCAGGGAAGAGCTGCATATCAGACACCCGGGAACATCCTACTGATCAGATTAAGAATTCCCTTCTGCCATGGGCTTCCTTTGCAGTCTTCTAATACGTGTCTGGATGTGTAAACAGGGTCAGCCCCCTCCCAATCACCCCCCCTCATGGCAAGGCAGGATTCTGGAGTTTACTTCAGTTTATCCTCTTCAGGACTCTTTAAATCAACTCCACATTCCCCTCGGGGTCTAATTCATGTATATAAACAGCTCTCAGTCCTGGGCCTTCTCCTCTTTGCCTGGAGGAGATCCAAGCCTGGCAGCTTCATTCTGGGCCTGCTCTGTTTTTGGCAGGCTACTCCCAGCCCTACTTAGCTGGAGTCTTTTGGTACCTGAAACCTCAGACTCACCTACAGCCTTCTACTCACAGCAGCTTCCTCTTTCCATTGCCCCTCTGGCTATTTGTACAGACCAGCTGCACTCAGTCAGCCCTCCCTCATCAAAAGGCTGTTAATGAGGCATAGGTGGATTGAACCTGTTCCCTCTTAAAGGGACCAGTGCATCCTGTGACATACACACCACATATATATTATATATACGTGAAAAACTGGCCCCATTGAAATCAATGGCAAAAATGGGGCCAGGATTTCACCTTCTATTGTTTGTCAGTCCTTACGGATCACCTTCCCCCAAGTGACTCTTGTGCTTTTCTGTTTGACAAATCAGCCCGCAGCATAATGACTGGGACTGATTTGCAGAACCTAGCATTGAGGCCCTGATCCCTAATTGGGACTCCAAGGTGCTGCAGCAATGCAATTATTATTCATTGTTTACATGAGAACAGCCATAGTGGGTCAGACCAATGGTCCATCTGGCCCAGTATCCTGTCATCCAACAGTAGCCAATGCCAAGGGCTTCAGAGGGAATGAACAGAACAGGGCAGTTACCGAGTGATCTGTCCCTTGTCATCAGCTTCTGGCAATCAGAGGCTAGGGACACCCAGAGCATGGGGATGCATCCCTGACCACCTTGGCTAATAGCCATTGATGGACCGATCCTCCATGTGTTACAGTAGCACCTACACCCACACGGACATGGGTCCCATTGCCCTAGGTAGTGTCAACAGAGTAAGAAACAGGTCCCTGACCTCTAGTTCCTGTAAGCTGAACAAACAAGACAGGGAAGTTGCACTGCTATAGACTAGGGACCGAATGGCTGGGCAGCAGTTCTGCAGAAAAGGACCTAGGGGTTACGGTGGACGAAAAGCTGAATATGAGTCAACAGTGTGCCCTTGTTGCCAAGAAGGCTAATGGCATTTTGGGTTGTATAAGTAGGGGCATTTCCAGCAGATCGAGGGATGTGATCATTCCCCTCTACTCAGCACTGGTGAGGCCTCATTTGGAGTACTGTGTCCAGTTTTGGGCCCCACACTACAAGAAGGATGTGGATAAATTGGAGAGAGTCCAGCGGAGGGCAACAAAAATGATTAGGGGGCTGGAGCACATGACTTACGAGGAGAGGCTGAGGGAACTGGGATTGTTTAGTCTGCAGAAGAGAAGAATGAGGGGCGATTTGATAGCTGCTTTCAACTACCTGAAAGGGGGTTCCAAAGAGGATGGATCTAGACTGTTCTCAGTGATAGAAGATGACAGAACAAGGAGTAATGGTCTCAAGTTGCAGAGGGGGAGGTTTAGGTTGGACATTAGGAAAAACTTTTTCACTAGTAGGGTGGTGAAGAACTGGAATGGGTTACCTAGGGAGGTAGTGGAATCTCCTTCCTTAGAGGTTTTTAAGGTCAGGCTTGACAAAGCCCTGGCTGGGCTGATTTAGTTGGGTTTGGTCCTGCTTTGAGCAGGGGGTTGGACTAGATGACCTCCTGAGGTCCCTTCCAACCCTGAGATTCTATGATTCTATGATTCTATGATTCTAAGTTATTACCCTGATTTTACAGATGGGGCACTATAATACAGAGAGATCAAAGGCCAGATTTATAAAGGTACTTAGGCACCTACAAATGCAGCCGGATGTCTAAGTGGGATTTTCAAAAGCACCTAGGTAGGTAGGTGCCTAGGTGTTTTTGAACAGGCTGTGATGTTGTGCAGTCTATATGGTTTTATAAAAACATGATAATAAGTGAATATAATGTAACTGGAATATGCTTCATGCAAAAGGTCTCTTGTAAGGTATCATTACAAAGCTTATAATCTACTGAGTGTGATCATCCTATTTGTATAAATGCACCACTCTTGTATCTAAAACTAGGAATATGAAATATAACTCTGAGGGCCTATTGTAATTATGCAAAGTGTGGGCCATTAATGGTGGTTTGGAATCTTGATGACTCCCATTAACCAGGACCATTGTCTGCAGATGGCTGTGTTTTACCTGTGAGTCTTCCTGTATATGTGTGTGCTGGCAAGTGGGTAATGAAGTCTTGCAGTGACATGTGATCATGTCACCTGAACTGGAATCCATCTTTAACCTGGTGCTTTTCCAGTGAGGGGGGGTGGAAACCCAGAGGGACAAAGGGTTCCCGCCTTATGCAAAAGATATATAAAGGGGTGGAAGAGAACAAAAGAGAAAGAGAGGAGCCATCATGAAGAATCCCCTAGCTATCACCTGAGCTGGAACAAGAGCTGTACCAGGGGAAAGAATTGTGCCCAGGCCTGGAAGGTGTCCAGTCTGAGGAAAAAACTTACTGAAGCATCTCTGAGGGTGAGATTATCTGTATTCAGTTTGATTAGACATAGATTTGCGCATTTTATTTTATTTTGCTTGGTGACTTACTTTGTTCTGTCTGTTACTACTTGGAACCACTTAAATCCTACTTTCTGTATTTAATAAAATCACTTTTTACTTATTAATTAACTCAGAGTATGTATTAATACCTGGGGGAGCAAACAACTGTGCATATCTCTCTATCAGTGTTATAGAGGGCGAACAATTTATGAGTTTACCCTGTATAAGCTTTATACAGGGTAAAACGGATTTATCTGGGTTTAGACCCCATTGGGAGTTGGGCATCTAAGTGCTAAAGACAAGCACACTTCTATGAGCTGTTTTCAGGTAAACCTGCAGCTTTGGGGCAGGTAATTCAAACCCTGGGTCTGTGTTGGAGCAGACGGGAGTGTCTGGCTCAGCAAGACAGGGTGCTGAAGCCACTGAGCTGGCAGGGAAAACAGGGATAGAAGTAGCCTTGGTACTTTAGATGGTAGCTCCCAAGGGGGTTTCTGTGATCCAACCTGTCACACATGCCACTAGGCATCTAGCTGCATCATTAGGTGCCTAAAATAACTTAAAAAAATCTGGCCCTAAGTGACCTGCCTAAGGTCAAAAAGGAAGTCTATATCAGGAATTGACTGCAGGTCTTCTGAGTCCCATTCCAGGGCCTGAACCATAAGACAACTCTTCCTTAGCCAAAAGACCACTTAATTATTAATTATTATTATTATTCTACATAGGCCCATATCTTGTAACGGGATCTCCTAACCTTGCACTCCCACACACTAGCAGATCCAGCTATAAGACTAAGGCTATAGAATGGAGTTTGAAACCAACATGGTTGTGTTTTGTTTACTTCTTCATTGGTAGCAGCTGCATTAATGTGGACACTGGCAAATGTGGGGACAGTGTTTGCCATTTGGTAGATCGCCATTAAGACAAAGCAAAGCTTGGTCATGCAGGGATTGCAGACTTAGCAGTAGAAGAAGGTCTCATCTGAGATTCATTTCTCCAAGTGCTCTTCTGCTCACTTGATACTGCCCCTCTAGAAGGTGCTTTTGTGCCAGGTAAGGTTTGCCAACTTGTCATGATTTGTGTTTTTCTTTGGCACAATGCACCAGCATGATAGAACAGGAGATGCACTTATGAACTATTGGAATGCTAAGGATTTGCCTAACTGCTTGGCAAATCCATGATTCTAGAAAGAAAAAAAATTAGACTTGATTAAAACTAAAACCCAGAATCTGAATGCTGCTGAAATTTAAGAATTGCACGTTGTAACCCTAACACAGATCTGGTTCTGAATGGTGTTTCTGGCTATCACGTGTATAATTCACTCAACTAAATTCACTAAATTCAAATCTTTAGGGACGTTTGAAAACTGGATTCAGGTGCAAGTTTTGCAGCCTGAGTGTGTCTATATAGATACGTCTGTTCTATGCACCACTTGCGGCAGCATGTAGCGTTTGTGTAGCTACACGCTACATATGTCAGTGAAAGGCTCTGGCAGAGGTGAAGCGGCGGGGCAAGGTTGAGATTTTCTCCACTGCCTTTCTCCCCTACCTCAACCTTTACCCACTGCCTCCCCGGCCAAAGATTTTCCCTGCTGCTACAGACTTTTCTTGGAAAGACTCCAGCACTGAGGAGCCAGCAGAACACTACACTGCTACAAATACATGTACACAAAGAGGCATGTATGCATGCACACATATTCAGAGTCTTTTTAGACAGTAAGATCTTCAGGGCATGGACTGACATTTACTACAGATTGTGTTGTACACTGCCACAAATAGGGCCCCAACCTACCATAAGCATTTAAGGGAGTTGTGGCACTAGAACTCAATGGAATTACACCTGCCTACTCTTGGGATGACTTTGGCCCCTTGGCCCTGATCCATAGGCCATTGAAGTCAGTGTGAAGATTTAAATGGGCTTTGGATCAGGCCTTGAGGGAATTAATCCAGGGTTTGCTGGCGGCCAGGGGTAAACTGGGCTTGTTAGGAATGGTGGAAATGTCTGCATGCCTTTCCTCTGCATCATATTGTCACCCTGACACAAGCCCACAGACTCTCTCTCACACACACACACACACACACACAGGCAACAAAGATGTTGTCTAGCAGCTTGTCAGCACCTGTAAATTGGCTGAGAAGCAGCACTGTTTGCATTCACAGCCGGGCCTTAAGCTCAAAATTAAAAGATTAAGGTTGTTGCTACTGCCTCCTGGAGCAAATCAATTCCCACCCTCACCCCTTCTCCAACCCAAGCCCCTCTGCCATTCAACACCAGATCAGTTACAATGTTAGCCAGACAACATCCTATAAACCCAGCAGGAGCAAGGGAGCAAGCTGCCAGGACAATTAACCTTGAAGAGGCTCCAGAGATGGGAAAAAATTAGGGGGGGGTGGAGGGGAATTCAGGATCTGTGCCATCCATCTCTTTGTGGTCAGCTTTAATTGATCTTGGAGACTGTGCAGCAAGGAGAAACTTTTGCTCAACTAATCTGAAATAATCTCAAAGCCAGCAAACCACGGGGCAGCTCTGGCTCCTCCAGCACCTTGGCTTCTCAGAGCTAGAGGGATAGGGCTGCAAGAGACTAATGATAATTCAATCCAATGAGATGAGTGTAGGGGAAGGGGATGGAGGGAAGGAAGATATGGGGTAGGCAGACCAGGGTTGCAGGACGTCCCACTCTATCAGAGCCAGCTGGTCCGCTTTTGGGCCAGATTTACAAAGGTATTACCACTACAAACAGTTCTTTTTCTCCCCTGCTGATAAAAATCTCACCTTAACTGATCACTCTCCTTATAGTGTGTATGGTAACACCCATTGTTTCATGTTCTCTGTGTATATATATATCTTCCTACTGTATTTTCCACTGCATGCATTCGATGAAATGGGCTGTAGCCCACGAAAGCTTATGCTCAAATAAATTTGTTAGTCTCTAAGGTGCCACAAGGACTCCTGTTCTTTTTAAAGGTATTTAAGCAGCTAAAAATGCAAATAGGTGCCAAGTGGGATTTCACAAACACCTAAGCAAGTTAAGTGCTAACTCCCACCTCTCCCTTGTTAGGGTAGGAATTATAGCTTTTCATGGCCTGGGGTCTCCCATGGCATAGTCTCTATCATCCTGCCTGCCCTTTAGGGTCATGCCCCTGCAGCTTGGGGTGGGGGGGGAAGAGTGTTTTCTGGCTAGCTTGCTTTCTCTTGCCATGGGATCTCTTCCAGAATGGAGACACCTGTTGAAATGTGGTGCCTTCGATCTCTGCCTCCAGCTGCCTGAGTCCTCATTAGGGCATGCTCTGCTCTTGGACCGATGAGCAGTGCTCCCCACCCTCCTAGTGCCTCTCTTTTGCGTGCGCCAGCATAAGAGGGAGTTGGGCTCCATTCAGCCTCGTGTTTAGGGGAGCTCTCCCACCACGCCCCCACCAACCAGCATTAACAGCTATTTCCCAGGTCGAAACATAATTAGAAGGAACGTTTTTTTAAAGCAGGGCCATCAATAATCCACCTTAAAACAGTGACATGTGTGAACCAGGCAGTCCATCAGACGCCAGTGATTGATCACATGGCCAGCAGACCACAGCAGCGAGGAATCCTGGGGCACATTAATCATCTCCAATCCTGGGATAACCCCTCAGACCTTACAGAGCATTAGCAACACTTTCCTTCATCTCTGCTAGTGCTTCTTCTCTTCCGCATCCTCCCCCCAGCATTTTCCCCCTTTTCTTTATTCTCTTCTTCCACCTATCAGAATCATCATGGTCTTCTCCTCTCTCTAGGTCTCCCTTTCTCTCCCCTGCCCCTTTACTTTCTCTTCGGTGGTCAAGAAGAATAGAGCATAGAAATGGCTTGAGCTGCAGCCCTTGTCCTTGCTGTCCCAGTTCTGTGCTCATCACTCCCAGCTCTGTCAGTGCTGATCTGAAGACCCCCACCCCAGGCTATTCCAGTCTTGAGCTGATCGCACACAACTCTGCCAATGCATCTCCATCCCGACCTGCAGCCTGTCCCTCACAATTGACCCCTCACAATACCAGGGAGATCATAGAGCCTTCAAAACCATTGCACATGTGAACAACAGTGGCTTTGAATGTCTTCTGCTGAGCGACACGTGTTGTACAAGACCGGATGAAAAGAGGAATTAAGTTGAAAGTTTCTTGATTTTAAAAACCAAAAACTTCCAGTGTCCTTTTGAAACCCCTCTGGCTTTCTGGCCTCTCTTCTGAAAGCAGCTCTCTGTTGTTCCAGCCAGCTGCAGGGAGGTGTTTTGTCCTTATGAATGGCACACTGAGAAAGCATGCAGATAAAATGAAGAGTCCTTATGCACACAGAGACTCTCTATCAATGCCCAGCCTGGGTGATTAACCCCAGACTTTGACTCCCCCATTCAATCCAAGATGCACTGCGGAGGCGGCTGCTTCTCTTTGCTTCAGGGAATGGAGAGAGAGAGAGATGCATCCCCTCCCACTCCATTCTTCTCTTTAAAGAAAGGTCAGCTCCAGCATTGCAAGGCTGCCAGGAGATGGTTGAACCCAGCTTCTCTCCTCCAAAAAGAGATGGGGTTGGAGGCATGAGCTAATAGGAGTCCTTTATAGAAGCAGGTCACAGTCATGCCACCTACTTCTGTCTCATTATGCCAGAAAAAAAAATAAATCTAGACAATTATCTGCAAAACATGTCTCTGAAGGATTGCACATTCCCACTGCTGTCACAGACTTCCCGTGTGACCCTGGGCAAGTCACTTAGGGCTTGTCTACATGGTCTGAAAGCGTACGGCGAGCCGGGGTGTAACTCTACAGCACCCTCGCCTGCCAGGCATTAACTGGCCCTGTGGATCCTGCCACTAGGCGGTTTGAAACATGCACATCCCAGCTTGCCAGGCATTAACAGGCTATGTAGACAAGCCCTTAGCTTCGCTGTGTGTCCAATGGGGATAATGACACTTCCCCGCTTCAAACGGGTGTTGTGAGGGTAAATACGTTAAAGGCTGAGGTGCTCAGATACTATGGGAATGGAGGCCATAAAAATACCATAGAGTGGTAGATACCACTTCAGCTGTGCCTGTCTAGTTAAAGCAGTACAACATCGGTGCATAGACAAGGCCTAAGTACATTCACTGCTAGCAAGAGGCATGAGCTAGGGCTGGTCAAGTGACTGCAAAAGGGGCAAGGCAGTGGAGAATCAGGCCCAGATGTGTGTGGCACAGAGCAGGGTCTTCCCAGGAAATGTGATGCAATTGAGCTGCACTTCAGGGCTTCATATGCCATTCGTAAAAACGTTGAATATATTTTGTTCCATAAGCGGTTGGGCTCAATAGAGGAATTACTAGGTGCCATTTTCTGACCTGTGTTATGCAGGAGGTCAGGCTAGATGATCACCATGGTCCCTTCTGGCCTTAGAATCTATGAATCTTTGAATACTAAGGGCCTGATGTATTCATTATTTTTAATAGGGGAGCTCTCTCTCGTATAAAAATCATTGTTTTTACCAGAACAATAAGCAGTGGGAAGTCAGGTTAAGGATCAAGAGATTGTGTTTGGACTAATTTCTTCTAGGAGGAAACTTGGGCCTTAGTAAATATAAATATCCCCATCAGCACCAGATATAGGAGTGTAGCGAAGCTTGACTCACTGGTGCAGCACCTCCTGCTGGTCGTCCTGGGAATTAGCTCTTCACCAGCTTCGGAGCATCCCTACTGGCCGGTGTCTCACCTGCCGCTGGCCCGTGTCCCTCCTGGATCCCGGTGCCCTTTACCTTAGGGTTCTGCCCCAGCGGTAACCCACCGTCTGGGCTGAGGGTGTGTAATTCTGCAGTGGGGCACAAGTTAGGTCTTCTCTAATCAATCCCCTAGCAGGTCCAGGATAGGGGAGGTGCAAATTGCTTTTCCTCTTACACCAGGCTCTGTACAGGCTGCAGGGATGAATGTGTAAGGCAGACAATTCATGCAAGAAATTGGGCTTCTTTGTTGATACTATAACATTTGATGTCACTCATTTCCCTTTCAAGTGTTCCATCGATGATTGACTTAGCATCTTCTCTCTTTCTCTCTCTCGGATTTCTTGTCCGATAACATCACAGCACAAACTACATGGAGGCTACAGCAGCCCTGACTCGTTATGAAAAGGAAACACCGCTAGTGAGTGGGATGTGAGATAGCTGCCACCTTCCGCAAGCCAGCGAGAGCATCTTCAAAAGCAAAACTTGGGGAGATAAAAGTGATAACAAGCCTGGGGAAAATATTGCTGACTTCTGAGTGCCTCTCACTGAAACAGTTGTCATTTCACTGAGCCAAATCTGCAATTATTGGCTACCAGCCCCAACTCCCAGAGCGACACACTGGCGGGAACTAAACGGGAGAGGCGGAAATGTTCTTAAACACAGCATGGGGCCCTCTCTTTTTCACTGCCCCCTCCCTGCCTTGAAAACCACACGGCTGAGCAGGCAATTGTCTGACCCACCCTGTAGGAGTCTGAGCAGGACCAGGGAGGTGGTACCGCTCAGGAAGAAGACTGGAGCCCTGCCCACCATAGGTCCTTATGGGGATGTCTACACTGCAGCTGGGAGCAAGTCTCCCAGCCCATGGAGACAGACTCGCGCTGGCAGGGCTCGAGCTAGCAGGGTGGATGTTGCAGGTTGGGCTCCAAGCCCATCCGACCCCTTAGGCTTGAGAGCCCAAGCCGCAATGTCCATCCTGCTAGCCCAAGCCCCACTAACACAAGTCTGTCTAGATGATCGGTGTACTTCCAGCTGCAGTTATGGCCCCCATTGCCGTAGTACCTTGCAATCTTTAATGTATTTATCCCCACAACACCCCCATGACATAGGGCAGGGCTAGGATCCCCATTGTACAGATGGGAATTTAGGCACAGAGAGACTGAGGCTATGTCTACATGGCGGGGAAAAAACCCAAACTCTGCATCAGCGAGTCTCAGAGCCCAGGGCAACTGACTCAGGCTCGCAGGCCTTGTGCTATGGAGCTAAAAATAGCCATGTAGACAGTCTGGCTGGCCTGGAGCTTGGGCTCTGAAACCCGGCAAGGGAGGCCAGCACATCCCTTGGCCCACGCCACTTCCCGCAGCCCCCATTGGCCTGGAGCGGCGAACCACGACCAGTGGGAGCCGCGATCGGCCGAACCTGTGGACGCTGCAGGTCAACAAACCGTCCTGGCCCGCCAGCGGATTTCCCTGATGGGCCGCATGCCAAAGGTTGCCGATCCCTGGTTTACACTGCTATTTTCAGATCTCGTAGCATGAGCCCTGTGACCTAGGCTTTGAAACGTGCTGTTACAGGAAGGGGTGTGGGGTTTTTGCCATGTAGACATACCCTAAGTGACTTACCCAATGCATTATGCAGGAGAGCAGAAAATTGAAGCCGGGGTCTCACAAATCCCAGGTTACCACCCTAATTCCTTTCCATTCTTATGGCCGAAATGAGGCGAAAATGTCATCCTCTAAATCAGGATTGGACTCCATGGATGGTAAAGCACAGAGGCCAAGTCCCTCCATTTCTTCCTGGCTGAAGGTGCTAAAGAACTGACCAGATCCAAGTCATCCCATCACCAAAGTAGCAGGTAATCTTGAAACACCACTCAGTGAATGTCCCCTTTCGAGACCACACTCAATTGAAGCCCCAGATCCAAACCCCCCAAACTTCGAAGGTGTTCAAAATATGAGCCTGGATCCATTTTGCAAATGGTCCCCATCTTTATAATGAGCTGACCAAAACCTCCAGATCCATGCACTCCTGACATATTGGGGGAGTCCAAATCTGGGGGCAGATCTGAATTTTGTGACTTAATCTCATCTCTAGTCACCCCACGCCTTGAGCAAATTGGCAGAATTCCATCTCACCAGCTTTGAATATATTTTTAGAGGGAGCCAGGCCTCATGCTTTTGCATGACTGACTCCTACCATCTTGTGGCCTCTTGAAGGTATATCAGCCTCCCAGGCAATCCTGAAAACTCTGTGTTCTTCTTAGCATAAATTGGGTGTCCCTTTTATAGAGTAAGAACGGAGAGATTCTAGTGCCATTTAGGGTATAGGCCAGGCATGAAATCTCCCTGGAGATCTTGGAGAAGATGATCTTCCCAGTAATATGTGACATGTCCCTTGATTCCTAAAAATCTCTGAGAATGCCCCTACTGCAATCACAGGGTGTGACTACTGCTTGAGTAGCTAGCTTTAATCTAGCTAGCTCGGTACTGGAGCAGTGAAGCTGAGGCAATGCACACTTCAGCACAGGCTAACTACTTGAGTCATTATCCAGGTAGGCTTGTACAGCCTGCACTGAAGCACATTCTGCTGCAGCTTCACTTTTCTGAGACTTGAGCTAGCTAGATGAAAGTTAGCTCCGGTATGTCTACACGAGCTCCAATCACACCCAAAGAGGACTCCAAAGGGATAAACAGAAAGGTCGGAGGTTAGATTAGAGAGGTTATTACTCAAATCTGAGACTTTAGGATAAATGTAGGGGTAATTAACAAGGATCTTTCTCCAGCTGCCTGGAAGGAGTTCATGTCTGACCATTCACTCAAAAGGGTGGATTATATGGCTGTGTGAAATCCAATCTAGATCTCCGTGATGTCCCTGTGATGGCCTTTGATATGGTGACTGCAGCAACACCCTCAAAGCAGATGCTGTGAGTCAAACGCTGGAGAAGATCAGATACAACCTGCTGTCTGTCCTCTTCTTCAGCCATGAAGGTCTCCCAGACTGCCCCTGTGTAGACTCCCCAGGGTGTGAAACCAAAGGTGCAGGGACTTTTATTAATCTTTTGTATTATTTTTGTCTTGTGTTTGCACCTAGGAGCCCCAGTCATGGACCAGAACCCCACTGTGCTAGGCGCTGTACAGACACTGAGCAGGGCCTTTTTGCTTTTGGAAAAATGCTCAAACACACAAGCATTTTGTCAGCCAGAGCAGGACTGGGACAGAACCTAGATTCGGAATCCAGCTGTCAGCGCCGGCTCCAGGGTTTTTGCTGCCCCAGGCAGCAAAAAAAAAAAAAAAAANTGTTAGGGATGAGTTGCCCCAGGCAAATCGCTTCATGACGAGGCTCCTTCAGCCGACTGTGCAAGGAAATGGTAGGGATCTGCCATGTAATCCCAACACTCTCACCTCCTACGCCGCCTCCCCTGCTTCTCTTGGAATACTACTCCCACGCTCCCATTAACGCCCTCTGTCACACGCCTCTCGCACACGTACTCACCTGCACACACTCATGCCACTCAAACATTCACAAGTACACACCGATGCCCATTTGCACACACACACACGCCTCTCACCCTCCCACATACTCATGCTCACACACACACTGGCACTCAAATAGCACACACACACACACACACGCTCACACCCACTCCCACTCCTCAAACACATGCACACACTCATGCACATCTCTCTCCCCTGTACACTCACACAGGTACATGCACATCTCACATGCCCCTGTGCACCTTGCACTATGTTTTGCCCCCACATACATGTGACCCCTCAAACACCTGCAGATTTCACACTCTCCTACACTTACCCAGCGCACTCTGATGTGGCTGCACACCAACAGATTTCCACACACATGCTCGCAGAGCCACTAATTCACATTCACAGACATACACATGGCTATACATCCTTCCATGCAAGCACCAACCCAGTTCTACATGGGACAGGGGTGTCAGGCTTTGGTTCCGGGCCGTCAGGCCTGGTGGGGGGAGTGGTGGTCAAAGCCAGATGTAGGTCTGGGACTGTGCCCAGGGCAGTGCTGAAAGCGGCATCTGGGGACAGGCCATGGGTCGGAACTGAGGTGAGTCTCCACAGGCAAGCCAAATCCGGATCATAGTTGGAGTCCAGATGCAGGCCAAGGGAAGAAGCTGGGTTGGAGTCAGTCCAAGGGTCTGGTGGTCAGGAGGTGGATGCAGGGCTGGAGCAGGTCAGTAACAAGGCTGGAGCAAGGTCAGAGTAGGGCATGGACAAGCCTGGGGCAGGAACCAGAGCCAGATCAAGGGCAGGCTGGAACCCTAGGGAGTCTTCTTGTGCTGCAAGGCAGCAGGAGCATTCCTGGCTTCGTGGTGTGTTGCACGGACCAACATGCAGCTCTGGTGGGCTCAGTGAAATACCTGTGCCTGGGGGGTCCTCTGCCTTGGCCATGCCCAGGGATAGGCTATGGCAGCATGCCTGAGGGCTGAGTCACTGCAGGCTCTGTTGGAAAGGTGAGTCATGGCACCTGAGTGAGCAGCCCTGGTCTGGTTGCTGGTTTGCCACACGCAGGGCTCCCTTTTAGCCGGCCGTGCTTTCTGCAGGCCTCAGGGGTGCTGTGCATTCCCTCATTGGCTCGCCACACACCCACCAACTTGCAGGCGGGTCCTTCCGCTGAGTGCTTTTCCTGTGATAAGCAGGGCTATTAGGCAAATTCATTATTGACTGTTGCATATTAGATTCTATTTTTTTTTTTCTTTGATGCCAACACAACTAATAAAAATGCACTTTATCTTTCTGGATTTATGGGTTCATAAAGCCACTTTCATGTACCTCAGGGAATCAGGGGATTAGAGGAGTATTAAACATCTCCAGTGAAAATGCCACTCAGGTGAAAAGGAGCTGGGGGAGTGATTCAAGGGCAAGGAACAAGCTGAAGCAAACCTAGCAAAATATGGCTTTAATTTATTGTCAAAGAACAAAAACCTCGTAAAAAGTTATCACCAGATACGAGGAGTTTGTAACGCAGCTGATTGTGAATTCTGCCCAGGGACTTCTCCTGTAGCTGAGAGCCATTAAGTAAAACTTGGTCTTATCCAGATGCCAAGGTGTAGCCTAACGGGGAGGAGAGGGGAGGATGTGGAGGGAGAATAATTTTATCAACGCCTATGATGCCCCTTGCTGCAAACCGGTTCCCAGCGTGGTGGTGCTTCTTCCGCACATTGCAATAAAAACACTCAGCTTATAAAATAACGTGCTCTAAAAGGCATAAATCCTCAAGGAAATGGGAGAGGCGGCAAAAGGGCAGGGTGCAAAGGAGAAGGGGGTATGAGAGAAGGAGGGGGAGTGCAATAGGGGGAGGGAAGGAGTGGGGAAGAGAAGGATATAGGAGGATTCCCAGATTCAGCCAACTGGATGTCCCATTTAAAAAATCCATTTCTAATGATGTCTCTCTTCTCTTCAGGCTGCGATTCTGCTCCCACTGGGATTTTTACCTGAGCCTTCAATGGGAGCAGGACGGGGCCCCCCCCTGCTATCTAGCCTCACCAACAAATACAGCATTTCCTCTCTTCTCTCTGATCTCCTCTTTCAGAACCAAGGCAGTAAACGATGGGGGAGGGTGCTCACCTTCCAGTGCAGAGAGCTTGTGTGAAGCATCTGAGAATTGCCATGAGGAACCCCCAGGGAAATGCAGGTGTGCCGTACATAGCTGGTGTGAAGAAGGAGGCAGAAATTTGAAAGGCAAACGACTGTGGCTGTTACTCAGAAGCTATTGGGATTGATGTCTCTGATTTCTTTTTATGTCTATATGGTTTCATATGTTGGATTCTGTCTGTCCATTCCATCTATCTATCTATCCATCGATCCATCCACCAAGGACCAGAATCTAGTAGTACCTTACGCTGCAAGCAGTTTAATTTATTTCAGTGGAATTACTTGAAGGGTAAGGTATTACTCGGTATAAGTACAGGCCCAGAAAAAGCAGCCAAAAAATTCTCCAGGGAGATGTACTTTATTTTTAGTTCTTACCATGCCAAGCAACACGGTTGGCTCTGGGCTTGGATGGAACATCTTAGAATCATAGAATATCAGGGTTGGAAGGGACCTCAGGAGGTCATCTAGTCCAACCCCCTGCTCAAAGCAGGACCAATCCCCAACTAAATCATCCCAGCCAGGGCTTTGTCAAGCCTGACCTTCATTCAGTACGTAGAAGCTCCGAGAAGTGGTGCTGGTAAATCAGAAAGTGTCCTTCCCTTTGAGTCAAAACTGGGTCCTATGCTCCAGCGGGGTGCTGATAAAGATAATCAGTTACTATAGTAATGGCAGCAGCATGGACGCATAGACAAGATCAAATAAGGAGCACTCTGCTACTGGCGGCAGCATCTTTCAGATGAGTCACAAAACTGAGATCTTGACCACACATGGCCATTAACGAACTTGTGCCTCAAGAGCGCTGTGAGCCTCAGCCCCTGCTCGTCCACAGACGATTCAGTGTGTGGACTCAGAAAGGTGAGCTGGTGAGTGGTGGATAATAATTCTCTTGAATATTTCCTTCCCTTTGGCAAAGGGCCTTGCCAGCCTGAAGGAAATTCCCTGCAATAAGCACACGCTTGATTTATGAGTTTACAGCTCTTTGAGGGATCTGAATGCTGGGGTATATATCTTGGCAATTAATCCTCTGAGCTCTGCAATGACAAAGGCAGCTCTGTTGGGCATAAGTCAGTTAATACCGAACAGCTTGTGTTATCTGACTAATGAACACTTTATACACCCAACAATAGATGTCACTTTTTATAAGTGCCACGAAACAAATTGTAAATATTGCTCCCCATGCCATGCACAAGTGTGTATACACAGATACAAATACATGTCACCGTTGTAACACTTCTGCTTGCTTTGCAGGTCATACAACAATATCATCTAGAGCTTATCTGCATGAATACTACCATTGTGGTTACTAGACCTGGAAGTTAAGGCCACGGGCTAGGATTCAGGATGCCTGGATTCTTTTCCCATTAGAACTGTGCAGGAACTGGAATTTCTATTCTGGGGGAAATCCTACAGTTTTGACATTTGTTTTTGTTCTGAATCGGAACGGAAACAAAGAATTTCAAAATTTCCCACGAAATGAAGTTTTCGAAAAATTGTTTCAGGTCAGTCAAAATGTTTCATTTTGCTAAAATCAAAACATTTTGTTTCCATTTCCATTTTTTTAAAATATTTTATTTTGTTACCATATACATTTTGAAACAAAAAGTCATTTCTCAATGAAAAACTGAAACGTTCCATCCCAAAATATGTTGAAACATACATCTCCAACTTAGCAAAACACCTTTTTTTTTCAATATTTTTTCAAAACAAAATGTCATTGAAATCAACATGTTCCCAAGGAAATTTTCAGAAAAATTGTCCCTTGAAAAAATTTCAGTCAGCTCTAGTTCCTTTGCTACAGACTTATCCTGTGACTTTGGACAAGTCTCTCAGTTCCCTGTTTATAAAATGGGGATAATAATTCTACCATGTCTATTTATACTGTAAACTCTTAGAGGCAAGAGCCTCGATATATATTTTACAAAAACCGGCAGAGTGGGGCCATGAGCTTGTTACCCAGGGTTTTCAGAACCCCCAACAGGGGTAACTTAACTATTTCTCTTCAGGCGGTGTCAGGAATAAATCAATAGGAACACAGCAATTCTGTCTGATCAAGGATTAAATGCAAGTCAGCGTGCTCTTGTCTAACACTGCAGTTTATTAGATTTAAGCGCACAGATATAAGCAATAGGTTTAGAACATTCCAGATATTGACCTAACATCTAGAATGATAGTGAGTAATTAACAGCAGGTTTGCAGGGGCCAGTTGCTCACCTACCGGGGACAGAAGGTGTCAGAGTGTACTGTGGGGAAGTCCTCTGAAACCATCTTAAGAGACGTTTTTCCTATTAGCTAATCTTTTATAACTCACTTCTACAAAACACGTAGGTCATAATGACCCCGACTGGATCATCACTTTTCCTACTTTCAATAAACTTTCTAATATCAGAGGCATCTAGATTCACGGTTTTCCAACCACTAAGGTTTTCAGTCTCCGTTGTTTACTTGTCTGTCCCCTCCTCCCATTCTGATTAGCAAAAACTGCCAGCTAGATATGACCTTGCTTCTAAAAGCCTGTCTCCAAATTAACCCTTAACTATGTGGTGTTCTATTTCATTAATTCATAGTGGCTGAGTACACATAATATGGTTGCAATTAGCTTGATCACATTCTGGGGTATATACACCCCTCAAATCCAGGACAAGAAGCTCAGTTAGGACCTCCAGTTACTGCAGCAAAACCAATAATTAACAATCATAATGTGGCTCCTCCGGCAATGGTGAGATTTCCCTACAGCTGCAGTAGTCTTGTTCGCCATGTGCAGCATATTTGCTCCCTGAATATGTGATATCTCTGTAGTGGCACTAACAAAAACAAGCATCCCTTTCTTTCAGCATCTTCCGATCAGGACCCCTGAGGCTACAATTGCTGCTACTTTGTTGCTGGGATATTTTCACTACTAGTAAATGCCTCGATGGTGATTTGAAAGCAGATTCCAATTGAGCATCTCTCAACAACACTATTTTGAAATGTCTGCCTGCACAGACGGCTTTACACAGAGTGACTGACTTCCAGCTGAGGCGAGCTCAGCAGGACACCATCAGTCTCAACCAGAAAGATCCTTATTTGGCTTTACCTGATAGAATTCCTGCCCATGGACCATGAGACTTTCCTGTCTCCACTAATGTATAGGATGTACCAGGATTGCCAGTTCTTGTGATATTAGTTGCTAAAGCCCCAGCTCCTGGAGTCATGTGATTATATGAGAACTTCAGCTTTAATTTTAAAAAAGTTTTTTGCCCTCATTGTTGCAGAAGAAGCTTGGAAACGTGACCCCCCAAGGACTCAAAAAACAGACATCAGAGAAAAAAAGTGCATTATTTTTAATATTTGGGAGAGTCTGACCGATGATTTTTGAACATTTAAAGTCAGCAATGTGGATATAGACCGAGCCCAACATCTTCTCCGAGCCTAGTTAATATTTATTATTAATATTGTGGACCAAGGCCCTGTGTGTTAGGTGCTGTACAAACACAGAACAAAAACACTGTACCTGCCCCAAAGAGTTTACAAAGAAAATCACTAAGAATTTAATCCCAGGAGTATGAACGCACTCAACTCCATCTGCTCTTGTATTTCGCAGACAGTTGCACTCAGTAAGATTGTAATGGATTCTTTATTCAGGCTAACTCAGCCAATTCATAAATTATAAGGCCACACCTCTCAGCACTTTTCTTCCTTCCTTCCACCCTATAGTGTCCCCAGCTGTGTATTGCATCTACCCACTCCTTCACTATTTGATTAGCATTAGCTGATGTTTGAAAAAAATACATATATATGCTTTGAGCCAATTAGTCCTCACGACTCCCCAATGATGAGATATAAGCTTTCGTGGGTAAAAAACCTCACTTCAGATGCATCTGAAGAAGTGAGGTTTTTTACCCACGAAAGCTTATGCCCAAATAAATCTGTTAGTCTTTAAGGTGCCACCGGGCTCCTTGTTGTTTTTGTGGATACAGACTAACACGGCTACCCCCTGATACATGATGAGATAGGTAAGTATCATCCCCATTTTACAGATGGGGAAAAATGAGGTTTAGTGGCTTGTCACAGGTAAAAGACAATGTCTGAGGCAGGATAAGAGCTCAGGAGTTCCTAGATCCCACTTGTGTGCTCAGATCAGTGGCATGTTGGAGAGGAAAGACAGGGTTAGGGTGAAAGTGCTGCATAAGACACAAGAAATGTGGGCTCTAGTCTTGGCTCTGTAATGCCCTTCTTGTGTGACCTTCGGCAAGTCAATTAGTTTCTCTGTGCATCAGTTCCCTATCTGTACAACGGGAATTGAATGACTCCATCCTTTGTCTGTCTGGTCTATTAGACTGTAAGCTCTTTCTTACTCTGTGTATGTACATTCGTGCCTCACTGGGTTACGTATGAGGATCCATTCAAAAAGGGTGTGATGCTCTTAGATACCAAGGTTATAATAAACACCATAAGTACCTATATAGATAATGCCAGTTTCTGATGAGACAAATCACTGTGTGTGTTTCAAACATGCATGTGGAATGTATGGGACCAGGAATAGTGTATATGGACTGGTGGCTTTTACATTAAGGGGCAGATCGTAAACTGGTTTAAATTGGAATTACTCTATTGACTTCAATGGAGCTATGGTGATTTATACCAGCTGAGGATCTGGCCAAAATCTATATAAGCTGCATTAAAAATCACAAGGGCTATTGATTTTCATGCTTCAAGTCACCATCTGGGATGGGGAATAATTTCTCCCCCTGCTACAGTACTGCAGTCAGGTGTGTTATGATGCTGAGAGTATGGGGGGGGCATACACCTTCTTTGGATGCCCCCCCCCCCCATCACTGGTTAGTGATGGAGACACAATACTAGACGTTAGGGATGACGGTTCCAAAAGTGGCAGAGTGATTCCAACATCTTCAAGTTAATTTACAAAGTCCTGGGCACGTTTCAAGCTCATTTGCATGGGGTGATTTTGAGGCCGTCAAGGATTATTCATTCTCTCTTTGCCTTGGTAGAGGACTGGGGCATTATTTTTTGGTCTGCCAGTCTCCCTCAGAGAGGAATAGCCTCATTATTGATGGGGATATTTTTTATCTTCTGCAGAAAGGAAGGCGTAACAAACTCTCTTTGCTTCCAGAATAACAACGAAGGCATTTTCTAGCACTCGGTTCAGGAAGGCGAGGGATTCATCTTGTAATTGACGCTTCAAAGAATTGCAAGGACAGCCTGAGCCATCAAAGGTGTAAATTAGCTTCATCTCCAAGTTTATATATATTACTAGAGTTAGTCAGCCCCTTCCTTCCAAAGAAACTCAGGAGCCAGCCTGGCCTTTGAGAGAGGACAGCTTGTCCAGTGATAAGGGTGCTAGCCTGAAGCACAGCTGGGTTCAGTTCTCTGCCTCAGCTACAGACCACTGTGTGACCTTGGGCAAGTCACTTACCCTCTCTGTGCCTCAGTTCCCACCTGTGCAATGGGGGTAAAAGCACTTTCCTACCTCCCGGGGGCATTGTGAGGTGCTCAGATATTACACTAATAGGGGATAAGTACCTGACATAGCTTGGTTTGTGGTAGGGGAATTTCTATATCTACGTAAATAGATTGCATGAGCTGGGAGGAGAAAGGTCCCAGCAATCCCTGGCTGCCAATCACAGCAACTTAACTGCATACGTAGGGCAGTGGCCATCCCACCATGGAAAGGGTTCGTAGGGCCTGACACTTAACCCATGGGAAGGACTTATGCAGTTGCCATTCTGGGTGAGGCATTTCACAGGAAGATGCTCAAATGCCTTTCACAAGACGGGCTCAAATGCCTTAGACTTAAACAATGCAAGGAGCACTTGGCAAGGGCCTGGCAGTCCCAGCTCAGCTTAGCTCATGGGCTTGTTCAATTACCACTTCAGCTCCCTCTGCCAGAGTAGGAGGAGACTCCTAGCCCCACCGCTCTAGATCCCCCTTCTCCAGAAATGGGGTGAGATGGGAGAGCAATTGCTGGGGTCTGATGCTCCCCCTGCAGGAAGCAAGGAACTCCTTTCGACTTCAACACATGGTGGAGAAAGGCGAGAACTTGACCGCTTCCCTGGCAGCCGCATAAATCAGCCAGGAGGCCAATGTCCTGATGGTGCTCTTGGAAAACACACTGACATAGATTTTCTGCAGCCCCTTAGTTGCTGACGGGGAAGCTGCTTCCCTGGCAGCTCTTTGAGTGCAGGGCAACATGCATTTGAACAGCTGTGGTGCAGAGCTGCCAGCCTCATTAGGCCTTGGGAACCACCTGCCAGGAGCTGAACACATGAAGGGGCAGTATTATGATTTCTATTGCAGTAGCCCCTCGAGGCCACACCTGAGATCAGGGCCCCATTGTGCTAAGTGCTGTACATGCACATAATGGGAGCCAGTCCTTGCCCCAAAGAGGTCCCAGTCTAAATAGACCAAGGGTGGGAGAGGAAACAGGCACAGAGAGAGGGGGGTGACTTACCCAAGGTCACACAGCAGCTCAGTGTCAAAACTGGGGGATAGGTTGCTTGACTCCCAGTCCAATGCTCTACTCCTGGACCATACTGACTCCAGGAGAAGATTTTACTTTTCTAGGAGGTTCCGCTGGAATCCGCACCCTCTTACACCCCCTCGTACTTTCTCCCTATGACACACCCCACATTGCAGCCTGCCTCCCTCCCTCCAGCTATGGAGGACTGGATGTGGTTCCCCAGACAACCCATCCATGTGCTGACAAGTGAAAATCTCTCTCTCTCTCCCAGGCCCTGGTAGCAAACATGCTGCCTTCATGGCTTTCTCAGCCCCTGTTAGAGTGACCAGATGTCCCAATTTTATAGGGACAGTCCCGATTTCTGGGTCTTTTTCTTATATAGGCTCCTATTGCCCCCCACCCCCTGTCCTGATTTTTCACACTTGCTGTCTGGTTACCCTAGCCCCTGTCCACCTCAGGAACTTGGGATCTAGGTAGTTCCTTATCTCCAACCCATAAGGTTGCAGTGTGAGTGGTGCACCTAATTGGTCTCTCTAGGCAGGAACTGTAGCCCTGACCACTGGCATGAGAATTTTTCAACACTGCCTGAGGCCAGAAACTGATGACAATGATGATGATAGAAAAGCTGACTCAATCCTCACCATAGATTCTATGGGCACTGCTGCCAGCAGAGAAGTGCATTTGTGAACAACTCAGACACAGAAGAAACACCCGAGTGAAAATATTTATGGCCACTTGGGTCTGATGCAGTATCCTTTTCTCTCTCCTCTCCTTCTCCCCGTGTTCATTTCTTCTCTCTCTCTCTCTCCAGAGCACATGGGATATCCTCAACTTGTTTCTAAACCGGACCTGAATAGTGGCATGGAACAAGATCACCATGTGCTGGGACTGGTTCGGGTTGTTGTTTTTCATATGGGACACTTACATTCTGCCAGCCTAAATTTCCCCTGAAGCATCAGCTGGACACAGCATTCTTTTTTACTTCCTTTCCTTACCTATTGAATTGTATTGCGCTATGTCCAACAGCAGTTCCAATCCAACATCTACAATCTTTTAGCCAATGGGATTGTAACATACAATAATTTAAGACAACCTTCTGTAAGTGGCTGTGTTTCATCTGATGTCACACTCCTGCCTTGCTTCCAAAATTGTCTTCTTAATCTTTCATATATTTCTCCTGTTTATGCTTTCCTTCTAGCAATCAGGTTCTTACAAAGAATTCCTCTTCCACAGGGTTCAGGGCACAGCTATGCTTTATGCAGGATTAGAATGGAAAAAACCCCCACAATTTTCATATTAAAATATTGTGACACCCTTGTATACAACACAACAGAGTAAATTGTGAATGCAGCAATACATACATTCCAGGATTATGGGGAATCAAATTTTGGTCTCTGGATTACCAGAGTATGATCAGAAAGAATTCCTTTAATGTTTGCACAACTTTACGACCTAATTACCTGTGTAATATTTTGTCTCTGGACATGTACATGTAACTGTTTCATATGCCTTAAAATTGTATACAGTTGCAGAAGAATGATCAGATAGACAGATAATTAGCCATCACTATAATTCTACTTAGGGATTCTTCCGGCAAGATGCATTCTGAGCACAGTTTTAACTGTTTTCTCACCCCATGGAATTTCCTTCTGTTCTGGTTTCATGTGTGCTATTTTAACAAACATCAACTTCGAACATTTCTATTTGAAACACTGGGTTGGATCCTCAGCTGCTGTAAATCGGCATAGCTCCATTGATCCCCGACATCATCATCATTTGCTTCAGTGAAGCTCTGCTGATATCCCCTAGATGGGAATCTGATCAATTGTCTGTTTACACTAAAGCCCATATAACCCTAAAAGGCCTATTAGCATTGATGTGGTGTGTGGATAATATGATGGTGAGACAGCCACACCGGCAACTTGTGACCCAAAGCTAGAGACCCTGGATCAGATCCTTAGCTGGTGTGACCAAGCTCCGAGCCTGTATCGGTGGGTCCCGCGCTTCCTGGCGGATACGGTGGCCTCAGAAGCTCGCTAAGGCCCTCAATATGACCTCCCTTTCCCAGTATGGCGGCAAAGGGCACAGCTTATTGAGCGACTTTCATCACAGGCCGGTATGGGAGGTGGGAAGGTGCAATATCCACAGTCTCTGTTGCTCCTTAGAGCCCCGTAGGCACAGTTTGGTCTCCTGCCTGCACCAAAGTCTGTTTCCCTTCTCCAAGGGATCTCTGGAGATCATGGCGGGGGAGGGGAAAGGGGGAACCCGGGCCCGCCCTCTACTCCGGGTTCCAGCCCAGGGACCCTAATGATAGCAGCTGTTGGCAGCTTCCCTCCTCCACTGATGCTGCTTCGACTCCCTGGGCCACTTCCCCGTGGTTCCCTTTTCCAAGCTTCACCCTTACCTCAGGGTTCAGTAGTGCTTCCTCTCCTCCAGCTCCTTTCACCTGGGCTCCTCTCTAGAGAGCTGGAAAGGAGAGCTTTTAAAGCAGTATAAGTGGGACCTTAACTGGTTCCAGCTGTCTCCATAAGCCTAACAGCCTTAACTGACCCTTTGTCAGTTAATTGAGGTCAGGTGCCGGCATTAGCCTAACGTCCTTAACTGGTTAAATTGGCGTCAGGTGTCTTGATTGGCCTGGAGTAACCCTTGTTTGGCTATCCAGGAAACAGGGACCTGCTCATTCTGAGGCTGATCTACCTGCCTTCCACTACCCTCTTATATCCTTCTGGCCTGAGTCCGTCACACTGGATACAAACTAGCAGAGATCCATTGGAGGACCCAGTTTCCTTCCTTCCTTCCTTAGCAACCCAACCAAGGCATTTCCACGTTTGACACTTAAACACAAGATGTAATTGTTGGACATAGAAGTCCTTATTCTGCTCGTCAAGCCTCTGTGTGTGCTGATAAAACCATGGAGTGCAACGAAAACTGCCCTGGGGCTTGCTACGGAGAGAAAGAGGGAGGGAGGGCAAGGATGGAACAAAGGACAAAGCACTGAAGAGAAGATAAATAAAATGAAAACTTTGAAATATTTTTACCAACGGAGAACTTGGAAGGGAAGGGAGACAGAACTCCTTGTCTCCAGGGTTTCCTTTAGCAAACCCAAAGTCAAAAGTAGGAACTCTGTTGGGTTCTTCTGTATTAAAGAGGCTTTGTTGTCTCCTGGAGAACTTTGAACAATTCTGCTTATAAACAATCATGCTTCTGTATCACATGGTTTTGGTATTTCTCTTCCTCTAAAAAAAAAAAAATTGCTAATGACGCTTGCACTGAGACAGGAATATTTCTCTTCTTTCAGGGTCTGACTGCCCCTGCTGCTCGTTCCCCACCGGATGCCGCAACAAATACTTCTGGCCTTCAGTTACGCTTAATGAATTCTGGCAGGTATCGATGTTTGTTTCCAAACATGCTTGTATGTTTCTTAGAAGCATAATGCTTCTGCGCTTCTATGACAACTCCCACCCTGAGATCTCAATGTGCTTTACAAATGTTGGGTGAATGCCACCCCTGTGCGGAGGGCAGCGCAAGGGTTTTGCACCATTTGCAGCCACTAAGAGTGTTTCTCAAAGTGTAGCTGGAATTAGAGTAATGCCTACTAGAGATCAGGGCTCCATTGTGTATAAATGGCACTATATAAATACACAGTGAAAGACAGTTCCTGCACCACAGAACTTGCAGTCTAAACAGACAAGGGTAGGAGGGAAAACAAAATCAGAGCGGTGATGTGACTTGCCAAAGGTCACACACCAGCTGTAATGGGATTATCACTCCCATCTTCTGACTCTTTGTCCAATGTCCTTGCCTCTTGACTATCCCATGAACAAGTAATTAGTCCAACACAGATCTGTTCCTTTGGATCCCACATACTTTGATCAAGTGTAACCCTAGTCTAGGGTTTTTGCAACACCAAAACCGCAAAACCATGCTTTCATCAGACACTAATATTTACTGCCTTTCATTGAGAGAACTTGGGGCTACTCAACAAAATCAAAAGGCAGGGGTGAAATCCTGGCCCTGTTGATGTCAGTGGGAGTTTTGCCATTGGTTTCATCCAATAAATATCAATGGCAGGCAAAAAGGGCTGGAAGAAGCTCATGGTTAGGGGTTTCTGTGTTGCAAAATTTAGACCACAGATGGTTGGGATCTGGGTTGCATTGCAGTAAAGCATGTCAGATCCATATAAATGGTTCTGGTTTTGAGTCATCCCTGATAAACTATGAAGGAATACACTCAGCTTTCAGTCAACTCTGGAATTCACTGCTGCAGGGAGGCTGCTGAGATAAATAATGTAGGGGGACTTTTTAAAGGACCGGATGATATTATGACCATTAAATATTTGGAGTTAAACAGCCTAAGCGGTGTTACAGAACTAACAAACCCATATGCATTAGGGAGTAAACTGATTGCCTGTGAGAGAGTGGGTGGGGAATAGGTAAGAAATGGCCAGCCACTAAAGTTGGAGAGACAGATCTTCAGCTGGTGTAAATTGACATAGCAGATTCAAGTCACTGGAGCTGTGCTGAGTTACAGCCGCTGAGGATCTGGTACTATACAATGATGCGCTCTGGGCATTGAGAGGGATTTTCACTTTGTTCTGGACCATCTGGCATTAAACTGCTACCCGAGATGGGGTTTCCAGACTCCATCTAGCAGCTCATTTGATATGGTGTGACAAATCTTATCATCCTATGAATTAGAGGACTCTGTATCCAGTGAAAATAGCAAGGGGATGGAGTGTGACCAGGACATACGAGCTAACAATATCCTCCACTCTTGCAAAGATGTGCCATGGGATTTTTCATTACTACAGGTAGTCAGAAGACTTTGCTTTTAGATAGAGAAAGACCGAGCAGGTGATGTTCAGATTCAAATCCAGATCAGGAATGAATTTGAGGTTCAAGGCCAGGGTTTGGGAACCACAGAAATACTGTCATTGTAATGAACTGGCCTGTATGTTTATCCACCACTGCCTTCTCTTGGATGAAATCAGTACTGCTTAGCTATGTCATAGGCCCTATAGTGCTACTGGGAGATTCTCCTTTAGTTCTAATGGGGGTGGCCTGTGCTATTAGCTGAATTCTATCCCTGCTGTTGCCAGGAAGTTCTGTGTGTGTAGCATAGTGACTACACTACCCGATGTCCACAACATTGTGTTGTGCTATTTAACTATGCACCATACCCACGTGTTTATAGCATATCAGAACTGAGAGGGCTAGGAGCTCCTGGCTTGCAACATTTAGATATTAATATGAAAAGGTCTTACTGATAACTTTTTCTCATTATTTCTGTGTTAATGTAATTTCATGCAAACTTCCCCTTTCCGACACCGCTCCTGACTGCCTCTACACTTGTTCTATGCTGGATCAGCCCCCCAGCAATGCTAATAACAGCTTCTGGATCATTTTTATTCATTTTGTGCATTTCACTCACAGTACTTCATGTGACTTATGTATCCCCTGAAGCTCATATTTCTATTTGAATTGCAGGGCAAGTAGTGGGTTTTAACATTCCGACGGCACACACATTCTTCTTTCTCTCGAAATGAAAGATCATTTGAACTTTGAATTGCATTAGCATGACATTTTTCTACTAAATTACCCTGGCTGCACTCAACAGCCTGAAAAGAAACAAACCACTTTTAACTCTGTGTAGGTTAGGTAAATTTATAAATATCAGAAGTAATGCATGAGGGATGGAAGGGAAGGGAAGGGAAAGGTCTGGAGAAGTATTTGGCGTTCTCCCCAGTGGAGGCAAAGCCCATCTGTGATCCTTCCAGATCTGAGCCAGGATGTACACCATCCTTTTCCAGGACACATTTGAACCATTGAGATTTGAGTGTTAGTCACTGACTAATCAGGAGTCAGTTAAGCCAGCAGAGCTTGCAGCTGGGATGGCTTCATGTTCATTAGAATCATAGAATATCAGGGTTGGAAGGGACCTCAGGAGGTCATCTAGTCCAGGGGTCGGCAACCTTTCAGGAGTGCTGTGCCGAGTCTTCATTTATTCACTCTAATTTAAGGTTTCGCGTGCCAGTCATACATTTTAACGTTTTTAGAAGGTCTCTTTCTATAAGTCTATAATATATAACTAAACTATTGTTGTATGTAAAGTAAATAAGGTTTCTAAAATGTTTAAGAAGCTTCATTTAAAATTAAATTAAAATGCAGAACCCCCTGGACTGGTGGCCAGGACCGGGGCAGTGTGAGTGCCACTGAAAATCAGCTCACGTGCCGCTTTCGGCACGTGTGCCATAGGTTGCCTACCCCTGATCTAGTTCAACCCTCTGCTCAAAGCAGGACCTAATCCCAACTAAATCATCCCAGCCAGGGCTTTGTCAAGCCTGACCTTAAAAACCTCTAAGGAAGGAGATTCCACCACCTCCCTAGGTAATCCAGTCCAGTGATTCACCACCCTCCTAGTAAAAAAGTTTTTCCTAATATCCAACCTAAACCTCCCCCACTGCAACTTGAGACCATTACTCCTTGTTCTGTCATCTGGTACCACTGAGAACAGTCTAGATCCATCCTCTTTGGAACCCCCTTTCAGGTAGTTGAAAGCAGCTATCAAATCCCCCCTCATTCTTCTCTTCTGCAGACTAAACAATCCCAGTTCCCTCAGCCTCTCCTCATAACTCATGTGCTCCAGCCCCCTAATCATTTTTGTTGCCCTCCGCTGGACTCTTTCCAATTTTTCCACATCCTTCTTGTAGTGTGGGGCCCAAAACTGGACACAGTACTCCAGGTGAGGCCTCACCAATGTCGAATAGAGGGGAACGATCACGTCCCTCGATCTGCTGGCAATGCCCCTACTTATACAGCCCAAAATGCCGTTAGCCTTCTTGGCAACAAGGGCACACTGTTGACTCATATCCAGCTTCTCGTCCACCGTAACCCCTAGGTCCTTTTCTGCAGAACTGCTGCCTAGCCACTCGGTCCCTAGTCTGTAACAGTGCATGGGATTCTTCCGTCCTAAGTGCAGGACTCTGCACTTGTCCTTGTTGAACCTCATCAGGTTTCTTTTGGCCCAATCCTCTAATTTGTCTAGGTCCCTCTGTATCCTATCCCTACCCTCCAGCGTATCTACCACTCCTCCCAGTTTAGTGTCATCTGCAAATTTGCTGAGAGTGCAGNACATTTCTCTCTCTCTCCCCAGGCATTCAGAAAATGATCACACTTGAACAGAACATCTTCATTCCTCCATGTCTCCCCACTCCAGAGAGCATGGCAGGGCCCAACTATTTCTAAAGCAGTCATCATGTGATGTTAATGGGTGGCAAGGACTGTCAAAACCTGGCTGTGCCACTGTCTGCATTTTAACCCTGAGAGCAGTTCCACAGCAATTCACACAAACCAGAATTGTTTTCCTTCTCCCCCTATCTGAGCAGTGGTTTGTTCTAAGTGGCTCCCACCCTTTTCCATGCCCAGGCTGGCATCTCTCAGGATGAATCTACAGGCTTTTTAGACCTCTGCCTTCTGCATTTACAGACAATGCATTTCCATCTGAAAAGGGAACTTAAAAGCTATTAGTCAGGGAACACAGCAGATAGTAACTATAGCAATGCATCAATCACTGTGCGGTAATTACACACCACTGGGCTGCCTGTAAAGGCCAGTCTACCTGGCAGAAAATGGCAGTAATCAGCCTATTGGCAGCAGACAATACGGCATCATTCTTATGGCTGCATGTTCCTCGTTTCACAGGGGCTGGATGCTAATCAATGAGTTGCCATAGTTACCTGGCATCGCACAGCTATCAATACATGATGAGATGCAAGAAAATTAGTGGGGCTTTCAGCTGTGACTGCTGGGAGGAGCTCAGAGGAGCTGGGGGGGGAGGGGGATCTGCCAGTATTGCCCACCCATGTACCCCAACAGGCAGGAAGATCTTGGAGCTTGTACTCAACTCTCACTCTGTGATCCCAGTGCTGAGTTCAAAGAACCCCACTCTCTGCCCAACACAGCAGGTCCCTTGCCCTTCCCAAGCACCATGTAAATGGGAAAGTCCTATCGAGTTCAACAGGAATTACATTATGAGTAGAATTACAGCATCACCGAGAGGACTCAACCAAAATCAGGGGCCCCAAACATGCCGGGCCCTGTACAAACACATAGCAAGAGACAGTTCCTGCCCCAAAGACCTTGCAATCTAAATAGACAAGATAGACAAACACTGAGAGGAGAAACAGAAGGTAAAGTGACTTGACCAAGGTCACACAAGAAGAATGTGGGAGATTGGGGAACTGAACCCACATCCAGGGGGGCCTAGCTCGGGATCATCCCTTCTCTGAATGCAATAGGGTTTTGGAGGAAGAGACTAGACTACAATACCCTTGTGGTTTTAATGAGGAAGTTTAGCCCTACAAACTCAGCCAGCCACATCAAAAACAGTAGAACTTCAAAATCTGCCCCCAAAGTCAGGGACTTTCCTCTTAATCTTAGTCAAACATGCTAAGGGGAGCAGGAAGATTTCTGCCAACGACCTAATTACTTTAATATGCAGCAGTATTAAAAAAGAAAGTGACACTTGATGTTCAAGAAATTTAAACCTAGTTACAAATCAATTAACTTCCTAAATTGTTCTTATTAAAGTAATTAAATTACCTACCTCAAGCTAGAATTTGCAGAGAAACCTTGAGTCTTTTTTATTTTTCCTCCACTGCTGCATGAAAACACTGTTCTGTTTGGGGGGATGTGGTTCTCTTGTGAGACTGAGTTGTGCTGATATATTAAACATGTCACACCAGGGAGGCAGTTTTGTCTGTTGGTAAGAAGGAGTGTGGTCAAGTGGTTAAAGCAAGTTGTAGGGACTCCTGGGTTCTAGACCCAACACTGGAAGGATGTATGGTCCGGTGTTTAGAGCAGGGGAGTTGGAGTGAGGATATCAGGTATTGTTCCTCCAGTAGGCACGCAACGACCCTGGTTCCCAGTAGGTTACCTGATATCAGACTCATTACACCCATTCTCAGCTTGTCTTGTCAGTTACCTCAGCTGCTACCAGGCTCTTTCCGTTTGTTCTCAGTCCCACTTTGGTGTGCAGCTAACGGGGCTGTAAAACGGGCTTTGGTTTACCTGTGTATTGCCTGATGTAGCCTGTCAGGCAATATACAGGTAAACCAAAGCCCGTTCTACAGCATCATTAGCTGCACACCAAAGTGGGACTGAGCTAATTAGCGGACGAACTGGCTCTATGTGTATGTTTTTATCTTATGTGTGGCTGCAGCTGAGCCTTGGACCTCAACATTGTCATCCAACACCTGTGCCAGGTGATTCACTATGAAGACTTCCAAAGGCTGAGCTAGGATGCGTCCTGAGAATTTAGGCCACAGTCCTGCAAGCTCCATGCAGATGGACCCCTGAATGGGTGCAGGGGTCTGCCAGCATGTATGAGCTTACAGGATCTTGGTGTCAGCTCGGGATGGCTTTTCTATCCATCACAGCCACTTGCCAGCAGACAGTAGACTGTTCCCTTAATGCTCTTTGGCTGTATCTGGGTATGGTTGATACATGAGGTCAGGTTTATCTGTGGGGCTGCCTTTTATGAAGATGATGATTGTCTGAGCTCACTGGCTTCTGCAACTACATATGCGGAAGGTCCAGATTCTACCAAGATGAATGAGATCTTGGGTCTTTTGATAGGTCACTAAACCCTGCCACTTTTCAACTAGTCTGCAGCTGCTGTCACCATCAAAACAGGCTTTATTTCCACAGATGTTCCCAGCCACCACTGCTGGGCATTTAATGACACGACACCTTGACCCCTGATTCCCCACTGCCTGGTGCATTGTGTCCTCATATTCACCTGCGCAAAGGGAATGCAAAACTCTATCACTAGATTCTGACATGGGACAGGGTTTGCACTCGCTTGGCCTGGAGGTAAATGCCTACACAAGATGCAGGGCAGTGGAGAATCAAGCCCCTTGTGTGTGTTTGTCTGGAGGTTTAGGGAGGACAATTTTTTAAACACTGCAGATAAAAAGGGAATGCTGGATCTGATACTGGCTAAGCTGTTAAATAGTCATAGCAGCCTCTTGTGGCCAAGGAGAGTGGTACAGTGTGAGCTGTTTGAATCTTATGGCCTGACCCTGCAAGCTTTTATTTGTGTGTTGTCTCATTTCCTCACAGGAGTGAGGACCACTGCGGTGAGTAAGGGCTGGCAAGGTCAGGTCCATCAGTCTGCACATTTTACTAGGAGAAGGAAAAACTTTCAGAATCAAAGTGAAAGTAACAAGAAATCATTGGCCAGATCCTGAAGTCCTGCCTGAGTGAAGACGTCAGGATTTAGACCCATCACAACATGATTTAATGATGTCTCCACTCAGTGAGCAGATTCAAAAATGAAACTGACCAGGAACTCAGACTAAGATACTCTTTGTGCTAGAGATGGCTCTACTGAATAAAATAGCCTTGCAGCTTAGTGACTAGCTACTTTAAATCAGCTTCTATCCTAGTGGTTCAACTAGGCCAGAGGTGCTCAACCTTTTTCTTTTTGAGCCCCCCCCAACATACTATAAAAACTCCATAGCCCGGTTGGGCCACAACAATTGTTTTTCTCCATATAAAAGCCATGGCCAGCATTAAGGGTTAACAAGCAGGGCAATTGCCTCACGGTCCTACAATGCTAAGTTGCTCAGGCTTCGATTTCATCCCCTGGTGTTGGGGGTCGAGGTTCCTGGCTGCAGTCCTGTGCGGCAGGGCTTTGACTTTATGCCCTGGGCCCTACAAGTCTAACACCGGCCATACTTGGCAGACCCCTTGAAACCTGCTTGCGGCCACCCACGGGGCCCAGAACCCCTTGTTGAGAACCACTGGACTAGGCTCTCTCAGAGGAGTGAATGTAGCTTTAAGCCATACTCTGCCGGAATAACTCCCTCTCTCACCTGACACCCTCTCTTTTCTCTCCCTGTTTTCTGGAGTTCTGCCACTAGGTTGCAGTCATGACCAGCGCTGTGAGAATAACTGATTTGTTGGTTTGCTGGTAGTTCCAAAAAAAGTTGGGGGGAAAAAATTGCTTCAAGCTGACCCATGAGGAAAATTATCCAAAATTTTCAGCAAACTGAAAAGTTGAAAAAAAAATAAACAAAAAGTCATTTCAAATAAAAAAATTGAAACATTTCATTTCAAAAATGTCAAAACAAAATATTTAGGGTTTTTAAGAATTTGGGCTTTGAGCAGGAGGGGTGTTTGACCAAAACAATTTGAAACATTTTGCGAATGTGTTTCCATTTTTTCAATCAACCCAAATCTGCATTTTTCTCCCCCCCAAAAAAGTTTGAGTCAAACAATTGCCCCCAGCTCTAGAGATGTTACTCCACAGGTCAAGGACAATTTAAACCTGATGCAGTTATGATGCATGTTCCTCCATGCAAAATTATTTTCTATTTCAGAAGCGACTAGAAGCCCCTGTTGAGATCAGGGCCCCACTGTGTTAGATGCTGTATGGCCACATAGTGAGAGACAGTCCCTGTCCCCAAGAGTTTACTCGCTGAGTAGACAAGATAGAGAGGTGGCGCAAAAGCACAGAGAGGGGAAGTGATTTGCCTGAGGTCACATAGCAGAAGTAGGAACAGAACCCAAATCTCCTGCCTCTTCCCAGCCCAGTACCCTAATCCGCTAGACCCCCTTGACTTTCTCACGCTCCAGAACAATTCTCCACATCTGTCCCCAAAAGGGAAGGCATTCCGTTGTTATATGTCCCCTTCTCTGGGAGAGGTGGATACCAGGCTGCACACATGCTAAACAGGCACACCGGAAAAAAGCCAGGGCACTTTGCATGGCAGAAGCAAGGATGTGGCCAGCAGAGAGCAGCACAAGCTAAAGACATGGCTGAACAAGCCAGATGCCATGCCTTGGGTAGTCCCGTAATAGTCCGATCTTTGCAGTCCCAGGTGAATGCTAGTAGGGAGAGCCCCCTGTATCCATACCACCCTCCCCACATGGCCTCAGCCCCGAGGGCTATAGCCAATGTCTCTCAGGAATTAGCGATTCTTTACGCTTTCTCTCTTTCCTGATTTCATCTGCCCCCTTCTGGCATTTCCCTCTTAACACCATTAACCTCGGGGACCCTTCTGTTCACTTTTTCCCCAGGCATTAGTTGGCCAGTGGCCCTGGGTGCAAGATGTTCCCATTTCAGACAACATCAGAGGATCTGGCCCCAGCAGGAGAAGTGGATCAGAACATCCTCCTTACCTCTGATCTCTTAGGGATGGAATCTCCACTCAGGGAGAAAAAATGACTCTTGTGGCATCCCTCGCCCCAGCTACCTTGTTCTGCAGATGTGACGCCCGTGTCCCTTGTTCTCTGTTCACCCCGTTTGGTCACTATTAGTGGCTGAACTCCCTGGGTGCTGGCCGAAAGCTCCAGGATTTTTACTTGATTCCTTGCACTGTGGTCGAGTGATGCTGATTGACAGCCCCCCAGTGACTGGTCTGTCACTGAACCCTTCCCCACAGTGACAGCCCTCCCGTTGCAGGGAGAGGCGAGGTGCCCTGGGCAGGAGCCAGCTGTCAGTTTAGCATCTGCTCTGAGATAGGATTGCTCTGCCCTTTCACAGCTCCAGAGTGGCAGCTGACCAGTTCCCTGCTTCTGCTCCTCACCCGAGGGAGGCTGGGGGAACACAGCAGAGAGATATTAGCCAGTAAAAGCTCGTCTGCTGTATGAGCCACCTGTGATGTGGCCAGGAGTGGGTCATGCATCCCTTGCCCATTGTGTTTGTCAGATGCTTTCAAAAAACAGCCAGGGAAAGTGTTTGCATCTATCCAAGTTTTTATCTGGGTTGTGTATTCCCAAATTGCAGAACAACTTCGGGTGTGTGTTTATATCACCCCATTGCACCTTGTTTATTTCACCTCTCTATGTGCATCATCATTTCTGCCTGAGCTACACAAAGTGCCTGCACTGCACCCACAACAATATTCACGGATAGGCAAACAGGTAACCACACCTATAACACAGGTCACCGTGTGCACTACTACCTCTTATATCCCCGTGGCCTCTTTCATCCCAATGGATCCCAATGCACTCTGCCAGCTGCTTACTTGCAAGGCTGATGAGATGCAGCTGCCTCTGGGGTGAAAGGAGCCGGTGGCGGCCACTCACACAGCACACTGCACAAAAGTGATACTCTCTTGTGATTATGTTTCAAATACAAACCTTCCAGTTGCCTGTCCTAAAATATAAAATTAACTACAATCAACTGGACACAAAGAAATCGCATCTTGGAGGATCCCAGTGGCTCACGGTTTATGGTGTCCCTAGCACCCCTGGATTTACATTTCAGCATTCCAGGACTGCTAGTTCTTACTACAGACAGAGAGACTACAGTGGACATATATCCCCAGGCGCCAAACCTATTAACTGCAAGGCAGTTAGAGAATCTTTTTTTCCTGAGTGTTCGATGGGGTTATCCTCGCCTAGTAATTGCACACCATGCGGTTAGACGGCGCGCTAATGACACGCAAGGAGATGCCGACTTGGAGCTGGAAGCTGGGAGGTTGGGTGTGTTCTGAATATGCACACGCCATCCCCATGGGATTTCAGGTACATGCCAAGATCAAGCAACAGATCTGCCTTTTCATTTTAAATAACAGCATCTGATTTTGGCACCCTGAGGTCACGTGCTCTTTCCTCTCCAGGGCGTGCATGTCCAGGATGCTGACTTAGGGTCCCCCTGATGCCAGCTGGGCACTGTTTACTCTCTGTCAAGGACATTTCCAGCTTCTTGTGCCAGCTCAGCTCTTCCTACTCTCCTGGCCAAAAGGGGGAGTAGGCTCAACTGAAGGGAACAGAACGTTGGAGAGAAATGGGAGGCTCAATGGGCTAATGCAAAAACCTGTCCCTGTTGCGGTGAGGAGAAGTTACTGGGAGGAGGGAGAGGGTTAAACATAAGGGAGTGTGAGGAAGATGGAAGGAAAGAGGAGGGAGGAAGAGGAGAGAGAGGAATGAAAGTTGAAGATATGGGGCCTGATCCACCGGCCATTGAAATCAATGGCAGCCTCTCAGGTGACTTTGGCCCAGGCTCATGAATGTGCGTGTTTTAAGACAGGAGGAAGGGAAAGATACTGGAGACAGGGAGAAGGAGAAATGGCAACGTCTCTTAACCAAATCTTAAACACTGGAATAAATTGCCTAGGGAGGTTGTGGAATCTCCATCTCTGGAGATATTTAAGAGTAGGTTAGATAAATGTCTATCAGGGATGGTCTAGACAGTATTTGGTCCTGCCATGGGGGCAGGGGACTGGACTCGATGACCTCTCGAGGTCCCTTCCAGTCCTAGAATCTATGAATCTATGAATCACCACATTGAAATCTCTCTCTGCGCCCAGGAAACCAGCTGAAGCAAAACAAAATTCCATTTTCCTAGAAACCTAGTGGGTTTGACCTTACCTTGGACTGTTGCAAAAACAAAGGGAGCTCTTTGATGCAAGCAAAACCATCCTTAATCTGAAAACAAAGCCCCTCCAGCTCCCCACCTGAGCCAGCTCCTGCCTCAGCCCCAGCCATGATTCTTCCCCCTGGAGAAGGTGGGGGGAACGTCCCCCTGGAAGCTAGCTGTGGCTGTTGGCCGTGATGGGAGCACTTTGCCAAATTCATGCACTCTGATTGGAACCACCTGTGTCCCAGCCAGAAAAGAACTGGTGGGTTTGGGCAGCTCTGCTCCTGAGAGCTGTGTTTTCCCTTTGTCAGTGGTTTCGCTGTCAGTATTTCCCTTTAAAATTCTACATGTTCCCCTGGTCTGCTTTTCCCTGCCTGAAGTTGTAAGGTCACTGCTGCTCTGATGGTCTCTGAGGGCAAAATGGCTCTTCATTGCAGGCTGACGTGCTTCTAGAGAGATGTCTGGAAGAGGCTATCTTGAATGAACCTTTAAATATAGGACAGGCTGGGTCAGCACTTCCGGGGATTCAGAAAAGAGCCAACTAATTGATCACTTGGCTATTTGCAACAAAGGCAACCTATCCTAGCATACATGCGCAGAGGGGTTTATGATGTGGAGCAAACAAGGAATTTCCCATGTAAGGCAGGACATTAAAGAATCCAGCAGACACAGCATCTGTATAACTGAGCCATGAATGCTCCCTCTGGGCTGCAAATGGTGCTAGCCCGTGAGCCAGCTGGCATTTGGATCTTTTCCCATGTTTCTCAGGCCTCCTGCCTCCAGACCTGCGCTCTAACTCATAGACTAGGCTCCCACTACAAAACAAAAAGCCAGAGGCTTGCCGGGTTAAAGACGACACTGTGTAGCTGCCATGACTCCATCGAGTGGCTCTGATGTGAGGGAACCCAGCCATTGATTGAGCTTTTCCCTTTAGAAAAATTACCACAAAAATGGTTCTAGGCAGTAGAGTGAAATGCATCCTGGTGCAGAGCCCGTGTAACCCACTGGTCAGGGTGTGTGTTACACGTCCCGCTCTGTGCCCGACCCACAGATGATATGCGTCTGTTACAGCCCCCCATGAGGAAGTTTGGCTCTTTAGCTCAAGCTGCATCTGCACATGCATTTAGTTCTCCAGGTCCCTGGTTTAATCCCCTTTCGGATGGCAGCACAAGTCCTATGCACCACTTAGGCTCCATTTCTGAGGTTGAAGTTCTTTTAGGGCTATTAGAGTCAATGAGAGTCTTTAGACTGACTTCAAAGGGCTTTGGATCAAGCTGTTAGGGTTTAAATCAAAATTAAGTGATGCATAAACCCTATTCGCTTCCAAAGTGGATTAAGATAAATCAGAAAAAAATACCCTTACTCCAGAATAAGAGTGTCCACACGGGGAATTATTCTGGACTATCTATTCTGGTCAATTTCCCCATGTAGATATGCCCTAAGTGAAACAGGGAAAATTTCTTTCTTTGTTTCATTAACTGAGCTAAGCTGTACTTAGTCCCCCGAGCCATTCCAGCAGGGCCTTTTAACCCAGTTTAAACACCATGTATTTGTGTTGGGATAAGAGCTCGTTATATAAGCTGATCCTGAGTGGTTCTGAAAGGTGCAGCTCAGAAGTGGGTGAGTTTGCATTTTACTTGGGTTGCCTTTTTTTTGGTGCATGCACGTGTGGTGGTTTAGCTGAATGAACAATGAATGTTCCATTTTGCACCAGGGGGTTTGGAAGGCTTTTTAATTGATGTCTGCAAAGTGCTTTGAAATCCTCACAGGAGCAGTGCTGGAGAAGTGCAAAATATTAAACCACGTCTATGTTACAGCAGCTGCAGCGGCACAGCTATGGGGCGGGAGCAGGACCACTGCTGCACTGCGCTGTAGACGTTTCTTACCTCCAGGAAGAGGTTTTTCTATCGATGTAATTAATACACCTCTCCGAGATGCAGTACCTAGGTGGATGGAAAACCTAACCACATCTACACCAGAGTTACGTCAGCCTAACTCCAGTGCTCAGGGCACACATTTTTTCACAGCCCTGAAGGATGTAGCTAGATCGATCTAACTTTTAAGGATAGACCAGGCCTGAGGGCTTGTCTACACTACCGCGCAGGGTCAATCCAAGATACGCAACTTCAGCTACGTGACTAGCGTAGCTGAAGTCGACGTACTTAGATCTACTTACTGTGATGTCTTCACTGCGGTAAGTCGACAGCTGACGCTCTCCCGTCAACGCCGCTTGCGCGCCTCATTCTGGTGGAGTACCGGAGTCGACAGGAGAGCACTAAGTGGTCGATTTATCGTGTCTAGTATAGACGCGATAAATCGACCCCCACTGGACCGATCGCTGCCTGCCGATCCGGCGGGTAGTGTAGACAAGCCCTCAGTGTTACTAGGCCTTGTCCTCCTGGGGAGGAGCCCCGATTGCTGAATCTGGGGTAGCTGTGTTGTTGATGACCCCTGAGCGCAGATGAGGGTAAGCCAGATCGTGCATTTACCTCCTTTATTATCTCAGTTAGTGCAGATCCCAATCTGCCCGTGTTCATACTAAAGGGCCAGCCAGGCAGCTGCATTGAAGGCTGAATTCCTGTGTGTAGACAAGGCTTTCGCTGTCAATTCTGCCCTTTAAAATGCTTCCTGGAGAACCCTCCTTTCTCTCCCCCAACCAAAGACCCACTAGTGTTCTTCACAGCATGAGCAAATGAGATGAAATAACCACATGCCCCAGACCTTCCCTCAGCACTCAACGCAGGGGTCTCCTTCTGCTGCATGGGGGAGAGGCTCCATGAGTGGGTTTGACAGACATACGACTGCTCAGGATTAGAAACAAAAACGGGAATTTCCATGGGGTGGAAAGGAGTTAGGTGCCCAACTTCCATGGAATTTTGATGACATTTGGGTGTGTAAGGCCCAGATCTGGACCTAACTCCCTTAGACTCTTGAAATCCCAGGCAGCCGTTTATTTTTAAAACTTACATACTGATTAACAAAACAAAGCACAGTAAGGCATTGATGGCCCAAGCTTTTCCCTGCCAATGGGTTGTGGAACATTTCTCTATAGAGAGAAAGACCTTATCATTAGGGCTCGAAGCAGACATATCAAAATACTGTGATCTGAGATGCTGTGGTTGGGTTCCTTGCCCAGGAGCCTTGTGTTTTTAATTTGTTCTCAGTGACTAGCATGCTTTCAGTTGCTGTGTGAATAAATAAGGAGGAGAAAAAGTGAGAAACGTAGGCAGGGATGGAGCTGTCCAGAATCTCATTCCTCTGCTGCATGCCCAGTTGTCAATTTTAAGAATAGAAAATAGGCTTAAGTTGAATTGAAATTTTCCTGGTGTGACCCACTGTTCTGTGTGTGCTACATGTCTCCTTCAAATGGCTGAACCACAAAGGTTTCTTGAGTCAGCTGTCAGATTTTCCCAGTGCTCAGCTCCCAGTGTGGGGGCCACAATTTCGAAAGTGCTGAGTACCTGACATGCTGAGCACTTTTGAAAATCTGTTCACTGATTTTGGTGCCCAATGGACAGATTTTCACAGGAGCTCAGCACATACATTTGGGGCCAGGTTTTCAAAACTACACAGCTCCTTTTTCCTGCTGACAGATCCCACGGTTGGCCAGAGTGGGCTCAGCTGCACTTGCTTTCAGGCTGGAGATGCAGCACATACTGATATCTCACTGGCTGGCCATTCCATTCAGCCCAAGGTGATCAGGCCTCAACAGAATGCTCCTGCAGTGCTAATTGCATATCAGTGAGGTGGAGCGTTACTGTAACCACAGACCTGGAATGCTGTAAAAGTGCATAAAGAGATGTATGCATTCAATTATGCAAAAAACTCATCCTTTATGGGCTTTAGATTCTAGTTTATAATATATTAAGCTAAACTTCACAGCACGTTCGGTTTTCATGGACGTCCATAAACGAGAATGGCAGCACGTTTGGGAAAGGGCTTGCAGAGCAGGCTGCCTAGTTGGAATGGATCATTTACCTCTCCCGTTGCACCAGCTGTACATTAGCAGCATTCCCCAGGAGTAGGGGTGTGGGTAGGGTGACCAGATGTCCCTATTTTATAGGGACAGTCCTGATTTTGAGGGCTTAGTCCTATATATGCACCTATTACCCCCCCCCATCCCCTGTCCAGATTTTTCACCCTAAGTGTGGAAGAAAAGCAAATCAGGTGCGTGAGCCCAAGAATGGGCCAAAAAAGAATTGTGGGCTGGGAAGAAACTGATACTGCAGAATGATGCCAGAAGTAGTGTGCTGGGGGTACAAGGATGAGCTAAGCTAAGCAAGATATGAATCCTTGGAGTCTGGAGTTACAAAGGGCTCAGCTCTGTAATGGGTAAGTCTCAAACAGTCATGGAGACACTCGCCTCCTGAAGAGCTCCAGTTTCAGTAAATGCACCAAACTCAGAGGTAGTTTCTGCCCACTCTTGCTTGTGGTGAACAGTACCTTACTCTGCGAGTACCCCCGTTGAAACCAATGGGGCTACCTGTGGAACAAGGCACTGGTCCGTGTAAGGGAGGCCAAATCAGACCCCAAGCGAAGAAGTGGGTTATAGCCCACGAAAGCTTATGCTCAAATAAATTTGTTAGTCTCTAAGGTGCCACAAGTACTCCTGTTCTTAAATCTGATATGATCATTATTCTGTGCCTGATATAGACCAGCTACATATTTAATGAGGGTTAACTACTATGCAATAGAAATACAACTAGAGCAGCCAGAGTGTATCTCTGTGGGGGAAGTAGATACCTAGATAGCGTTGCAGATTGTCAGTCTGTGCATCTAATGCACACATTTATTATGTGCACAATAGGTTAGGGGGTTACCTAACTGTACAATGTTTAGCTAGCTCTAGGGAGATACATCTTACTGCAATTAAATGTGTTAATTAATTGATTCATATTACTGAGAGCAGAGATATGTAAAACAATGCACACATGCAAAAATATGTGTAAAAAAGTGGCAATTGCGACTGAGGTGTTGATGATGCTTGGATGCCTGTCCCTCTGCGCCCTAGACTCAGGTGGTTCTTTTCACCCCTCCTATGCTAGCACCCCTGGATGCTGATTTCCTCCCAGCCCCATGTTAATTTCTTTCAATTGGCCCTGGTAGCTAGAGTCTTCCTGTCCTTCCCCTTATTCCTGGATTTGTTTTGTTCTTTGCTTTGCTTTCTAATTTTGAGAACAAAGGGGAAGCGAGGGGGAGGTGGAATTGGAGTGGCTTCCTTTTTAATTGGAAACACTTCCCCCCCCCCCCACTGTAACCCCCTCCCCACATTCCCAAGAGGGGCACCACTTATCATTGATGTAATGCATGAGTTATGAAATAAGTCGACCGTGGTGTCAGCCCAGCAGCCCCCCACTTTCAGTTCGGGCAACGGGAACGGCTGCAAATCTCCTCTTTTATTACAGTAATTACCGATGCCGATATCACCATAAAAATCAAATTAGTCTGCGGCAAGATAAGGCCCCAGCCCAAGGCTGCAGTGGGAGAACAGACGTGGGGGCTTGTTATCGCGGAGACGCAGCGCGGGAGGAAATGGAGAACAAAAGGAGACCAATCAGGAATTTGGCTCCTCTCTGCTGAGACGACTGCATGGGGGACTGGAGATGAGGAGAGCAAAGGGGAATGGGTAAAGGGACCTGGGGTCTTAGTGTTTTCCCTGCCTCTGCCCGGTGCTGTTTTTTCGAACTGCTCTCCAGGAGAGGCCAGTCGCTTCAGCCTGCATCAGGTTGGGGCAGAGCTCCCAGCTGGATATCAAGCAGTGTTTCCTACCAGAGAGGTCTGGCAGATAGCTCTTGAAGGCGAAGGGTTGACTGATGTGGCTTGGTTCAAGGGGAATGTGCAATCTTCCCACGAAAACAGCTCTACCAGCGCACTGACCAGACAGAGAGCACTCTCTACTCTTCTAGTCCTCAGGCCCTTTCGTTCTCCCTGCTCTGCTGATGCAGCCAGGACTGCAGCCTCCTGGCTATTCCATCCTGTTCACCACACTGTGACCTACCAACACTCCTCTCCTACTCTGGAGTCCCACTGCAGTCCCAGTCCCAGACTCCCGACATGCTCAGCTCTTAGGGTGACCGGACAGCAAGTGTGAAAAATCGGGATGGGAGTGGGGGGTAATTGGCACCTATATAAGAAAAAAAACCAAATATCGGGACTGTCCCTATAAAAATCAGGACATCTGGTCACCCTAACAGCTCTACCAATGCCCTTCAGTCCCATTCTCAAGCCCACCCTGCTGTTCCACTCCCTAGCCCCACATACAGCTTTTCTGGTTTTTAGTATTCTCCATCTGCCTCCCATAAAGGAGAAAGGAGACGAGGTTGCAGATCCCCCGGCAGACAAATTCCACCAGGTGAAATTACAAGGCTGGCTGAGATGCTATGGAGAAAAATGAGATAAATCATTAACTGCAGCTGGGTCCCCCTGCCATCTTAATGGACTGGTGTAATGAACACATCACACAGGATTTATTAGCACTGGATCCCAGGCATTGCAGTAACATGACAAATTCACTTTGACTGACTGACATCGACAAGATCACACTGCCTGGCTCCCCTTGAAGTCACTGGCTCCCTTCAGTCTCTCGTCTTTACGTTTGCCTGCAAAGTGCTATGCTGTAGCTAACACCAGTAACCCTGGAAGTTCATTGCATGGCATCGCAGTTCAGTAGATACCCTGCCAAGGCCTTGGCTGTGAGCATCCTGGCCATGTCGAGCAATAGGTAGATCAACCTACCGGTTATTGCGTTACCAGTCTGAGTCGCTGTGACTGCGAGCGCAGCAAGAAGAGAGGGAAAGGGGGTGGAGTCTAGGGGAGGTTCTGCACACACAAGGCAAAACAAGGGGGAACCTTGTCCTTTGTTGGGGGGGGGGGGAATGTCCTTTGTTGGTGGGTATCATCCTTGTAATTATTTATATTGCAGTAGCACCTCCATGCTCCCCATTGTGCTAGGCGCTGTACACACACATAGTGAGGGACAGTCTCTGCCCCAAAGAGCTTATTGTCTGAACAGACAAGAGAGCGGGTGGGAGAAAGGAAGGATTACTATTCCCGTATTAGCGATAGGAAACCTGAGGCCCAGACAGTTCCAGAGACTCGCCCAAGGTCATCTGTTAAGTAAGGAGAGGTGCTCTGACATTACAGTGCAAAGGGCCATAAGAAACACTGGGATAGACAGTCACACAAGGAGCCTGTAGCAGAACTGGGAAATGAATGCAGTTCTCCTGACTCAAAGCCATCCTTCCTTCATGTTACCCAGTATTGTCTAATAATGTCATCCCAAACAGGGGGAGGGGAGGGATTTGGGGGTGGAACGTTTTGATTAGGATGGCGGTGGATGATGATGATGTTCGTCCATCGTTATCGATGACGACCTCAACAACTCATTTTTTCGATGACCGGGCTCTATGCGTTCGAAGATGACTGATCAGTCCAATTCGGGCGTGGAACGTCCTGTCACACGTCGGGCAGACATGTAATGGCACTGTCGATGATGTATGAGCAGCTCTGGACTTGCGCAGCTCACGCTTTTTTTCAGCCTCAGCAATACGCCTCGCCTCAGAGGTATCACTGCCTGTGTGAATGAGGCTGTGCCATGCTGGACGGTTCAGTGCGAAGGTTTCCCATGTGGCGGTGTTGATCTCAAAGGACTTCAAAGAGGTCTTCAACGTGTCCTTGAACCGCTTCTTTTGTCCTCCATGGGAGCGCTTTCCCTGAGTGAGTTCTCCGTAGAAGAGCTGTTTAGGAATGCGTTTGTCTGACATTCTCACGACATGTCCGGCCCACCTGGTCTGGGCTCTCATCAGCAATGTGTGAACTGACGGCAGACTGGCTCTAGTAAGGACATCAGTATCGGGCACTTTGTCCTGCCATCTGATTTTTAGAAGCTTTCGCAGACAGGAAATGTGGAAGTGATTGAGCCTTCGTGCATGACTCCGATAAACAGTCCACGTCTCGCAGGCGTACAGCAGAGTTGGAAGCACCACTGCTCGGTAGACTTTCAGCTTCGTTGGTAGGCTGATCCCTCGACGTTCCCAAGCGTTGGAGCGCAATCGGCCAAATGCAGAGCTGGCTTTAGCAATTCTGCAGTTTACTTCATCATCGATTGACACTGTTCGGGAAAGGGTACTGCCCAGGTATGTGAAGTGGTCCACTGTCTGAAGTCTCTGTCCATTTACAATGATGGATGGTTCTGAGTACGGAGTATGGGAATCTGGCTGGTGCATGACCTCAGTCTTCTTGATGTTAATGGTGAGACCGAAGTTATTGCATGCAGTTGAAAACTTGTCCATACTGGCTTGCATTTCTGGCTCTGTACTAGCATTCAGAGCACAGTCATCGGCAAAGAGAAAGTCTCGAAGTACACCTTATAGGAAGTACCAGCTCTATGGTTTTTGCTGTCCTGAGCTAACAGGAAATCTGTGTCTGCCCCTCTGCTAATGCCATGTCTACACTGGAAGCACTTTACTGGTATAGGAATACTGGTATACTCTACTGGCAAAACACTCCTGGCATGGACACAGCTATACCATCAAAGCTGTGCTGTGTACTAGTATCATAAAACCAACCCTCAGACGGAAACTAGCTACACCAATAAAAGCAAAGCATAGCTGCATCTACACCAGCGCCTTCCACTGACACAGCTCTGTTGGTCGGGGATCACACCTCTTCACATCCCGACACACACAGGTATGCTGGCAGAAGGCTGTAGTGTAGACAGGGCCAGAGAAGGACTGGGTATTCCCCTGGTCTGGGAAGCAAAACTGAGCCTGCGCTGTCTTTAAAATGATGATTTCACTCCCCCTTTTTGTTTTTAAACAGCCCTGCCAGCACTCACACATTGAGCAGTTGCTAAGCATTTTGCTGCCCTAGGAAATGTTCTGCCTGGATGGTAGAACTGTTAGACAGACCTCAGATCGCCTTTTTTAAAGGGAATACGAGATGCAAAATTAGCCCAGGCCAATTGTGGAAATTAATAATCCCCTTGGAACTTTTCACAGGGATGGGGAGGGTTAGCCTATGTCCTGCATCACTATACGTCCCCCCACCCACCCGCCCCGCCCCGCCCCTGCAATTCTAGGTGGATAGAGGATTCGCCTTGCCTTTTGGCACTAATTTATTTTATGACATCATTTTGCAGTTAAACACCTGCCAGATTCCTCCCCAGAGCTGACTGCATTTCAGTGATGGGGTGTAGGAATTCTGGTATACTTTATAAATACTTTGTGATGTACGTTGGGGTCTCTCAGGATGAAAAGCACTATGTAAATGCCAGATACTCTGTTTTATTAGTTATTGAGAACTGAAATTATATATATAGATATAGATATAGATATAAAAAGAGAGAGAGTCCATATATATGGTCCCTGTTCTTAGGGTGACCAGATGTCCCGATTTTATAGGGACAGTCCCGATTTTGGGGGCTTTTTCTTATATAGGCACCTATTACCCCCCACCCCCAGTCCCGATTTTTTACACTTGCTGTCTGGTCACCCTACCTATTCTGCAGTTAGTCTGTCACTAGAACAAGTTAATGATCCATTATTTCACCTCTGGAAGCTCAAATCCGATTTAGCTCAAGGGGAGGAGAGTCCCCTCTAGTGCAGGGCCCCAACTCAGGCCTGGCTTAGCAGGGGGTGCTACAGGTCAGGCTCAGGGACTGTTGGCAGAGCTGTTAGGTTGGAGTTTCAGGGGGTGCTACAGATTAGCACCGCTGTCCATTGACAGAGCTGGGGATAAGAGTGAGCTAGGGTCTGAAATAGTGGGCATGGGAGGCTGCTAGTCAGTCTTAGCGTTGCATGGGCAAAGGTGAGGGCAGGGGGTCCCAGACTGGTATAACAGAGTGTGCTGCACATTAGGAATGAGGTGCACTGGCAGAGCTGCAGTGGGGTCCAGGACTGGAGTAGCTTGGGGGGTGGGGGGCTGCAGGTAAGAAGGGAAGTGGACTAGCAGTAGGGTAGCCAGACAGCAAGTGTGAAAAATCAGGACAGCGGGTGGGGGGGTAATAGGCACCTATATAAGACAAAGCCCCAAATATCGGGACTGTCCCTATGAAATCGGGACATCTGGTCACCCTAACTACCAGAGTGGTATGTGGTCTGCATTGGAAGAACGGGTGAGGCTGCAGGTCAAGACTGAGGTGAATTGACAGAGCTGTTTGTGGGAGCCTAGGGCTGGAATAGCGGGGGTGGCTAATGAACAGAAAAAGAGACATCAGCAGAGCTGTCTCCAGAAACCTCTCCAACAGCCCCTATCCACAGTATTGCTAGCCTTTATCCAGTCCTGCCAGAACCCTGTTTTTCAGTCCAGCAACACAGTATAATTTTTTAATTAAACAGCCCCTTGGAAAGGAAGGCACATATGTCTTTTAATCTTGAAAGCAGCCGGCTGCTGGCACTAGCCACTGAGCGATTCCCCGTGGGAGAGTCATCTCCGGCAAGAGGGATTTAGAAATGGGTTTCTCACATGCAGCAGAAGCAGGCGGCTTCCTCCGCTTCACAGCTGCAATCTCGCCACTGCTGCGTTCTGTTTTCCACTTGGAGGGAGAGGGGGGCAACATTTCCCTTTCTTTCCTCCCCCTCCTAAACAGAATCAGAAAGGATTTTCTCCAGCAGACCCCTGTAGGATTCTGTATTGAACAACAGCATCTAATTACGCCTTTGGTAAAGGAACAGCCTCAGCTTGAATGCTGAGGAGCTCTCTGCACAGCCCACTGCTCCGATCTGGCTTTCCCCATCATCCCCCTGGAGTCCTGGGCCTGCCCAGCGTATGTCGGAAACACCATATGATCTATAAGGGGCTTTACATCTGGAGCTCTCTCACTGTTCTCCAAATCCAGGATTTATTAGCATCACATACATGAAGGATGTGAATAGCGAGGAGGTTTCTAACAATTCCCTCTACTGACAGATCCCCAGCCATCTGTGTTCCCTCAGCGGATTCTTGTCTCCCCCTACCCCCACACACGTTTAATACCCTGTGTTGTGTGCGTTGTTTTTAACACTTGAGCCAAGTAGAAATAATAACCCTGTTGGTTATAGTGGGGAGTGATTATTCTCAGCTCAAGATCTTGCTAACAGCTGCTTTTACAGGAGCGGATAGTGCAGCCTTTGTTCGGAATATCATGGGCACAAAGAGCCAGGCAGCAGCTCTGCAGCTGTTAACAGCTGGAAGGGGACACAGGGCTATTTGGGACTGGGGCTCGCTGATGATTCCATTGATAAATGATTTCTTCTTCTTTTGCTCTTGAAAGGAAAACGCCGGGAGCTGTGGTATTTGTTCGCCACCTTGTTACCTACCCCACTGGGTAATGAAAAGCACTTATGGGCTGATTGCTGAAGACTCCTGTAGTGCTTTTTCTTTAGCCATTGCTGAAACGCAGCCACCTCTGGGGTGGAATGTGACAGCCTTTATCAGGCACACAGCAACTGTGTGCTGTAACTTTAAGACAGTAAGTGAAACAAAGTACGGGAAGAGATTCTAGCTCAGTGGTTTGAGCATTGGCCTGCTAAATCAAGGGTTGTGAGTTCAATCCTTGAGGGGGCCCTTTAGGGATCTGGGGCAAAAATCTGTTTGGGGATTGGTCCTGCTTTGAGCAGGGGGTTGGACTAGATGACCTCCTGAGGTCCCTTCCAACCCGGATATTCTATGATTCTATGCTGCCCCTCGTGTAAGGAGCAGCCCAAGCAGAAGGGGAAATTTGGCCTTAAGCCCAAATTCTAGGTCAGGTGCTAGTGGTGGTGTCAATGCAGAGCCTAGAGCAAATGAGCAGTCTCAGGATTTATTGCAGCTTTACTTGGGGTGCCCATGGGCTGCTCCAGAGTCCCTGTAGCCCCATGTGCCATAGGGTCACCCTGTCCCTCCTCTGAGCCATCCCCTCCCATTCCTAGTAGGCAATGGGTCCTACTATGTTGCTTTGGATTTGTACAGCATCAAGCACAATGAGGTCCTGGTCCTAGATGCTACCACATTACAAATAATAATAGCCAGAGGAAACTACAGGATGGTTCTGCTCATGAGCAGCCCGTCAAAAGGGAAGTCCCAGTTGTGGGGTTGTACTCAAAGGCCATCCTCGAGTCCCCCTCACTACACCACCCGTCAGTGCTAACGGCGCCCCTGCTGGAGAGAACTTGGAGGAACTTGCACTTTGCCCTCCCTGTCAGCTACTTCAGGAGGGAGGGTCTCCATTGTGTAGCCTCTTCTCCCTCTGGCACCAGCCGGTGTTACATGCACATCACCATGGAAGGGTTGCATCTGGCAGAGTCTGGGGTTGAGACAAATCCTTGGTGGCTGCTGAACAGCCGCTTCTCCTCATTGCTCCCTTCCGTACGGAGAAATGGCCTTCTCTGGGTGCGTCAGCCGTGCCTTTTCCTTTCCTCCTAAGTTACCTATTCCTGTTACCTATCCCATTGAGTGACGCTGCATTTCCCAGCTGCCGTGCAATGTCAGCTGCAATCACAGGCTCTCAGAATCAAACGTCAAACTCATTTAAGCCTCCGAGGTTTCATTTCAGGGCTCTGAGCCTCTGCTAGGAGGTTCGACTTATCCTCAGGGGGCAGGGACACCAGCTGGCAATTTCAGGTGGGCTGCAAATGTCGCCCTGACTATTTGGCAGGGTAGAGAGCATGCACTTCTCTGACTGCTCAGTAGGAGGATAGGGAAGCCCAGTGGGGTTTGGGAGCTTTGCATTTCCTCCACCTGTTAAGGACAGAAGTTCCACCCAAGAGCTCATCTGGCACAAGTGGATGCACTACATACTGGGCCGAATTTTCTCTTGGTGTCAATTAGCACAGCTCCATTGGCCCCAAAGGTGCTGATCTGTCAGTTTAATACGAGCAGAGAATAGGCCCTCTGTCAATATTTTATCCAATTTTCCTCTCTTCCTTTTCTTCACTCTGTTTCCTATTCAGTCCCTGCTCTCTGCTCCACGTCTCACCATTTTGTTTTCATTGGATTTTTATTCCCTGCTCCTCACTTTCACTCTGGTTAACAGAACATGTCAACAATACTGGCCTCCATCCAGGTAGAACTTCTGAACCTGCAGCATTTGAGTGGGCTTGAAATTAGGCCAAAGAAGTGAACCCGTTCCTAGTTTCAAAGCTGTTCTGGGTGCGGAAGTGAAGATGGGCCATACTTTTCCCCCCTCTTTAACAGATCTCTTTGGCAAGCAGTGTTGCAGTGCATTAATTCGCTGGCCTGTCATCTGTGTGCAGCAAAAATTTAGATCACAAGTGACTCTCAGCAATGCCTTAGTGGAGGTTTATACCCCTGGAGAGAATGTTCTTTGTGGCCATCAGAGCGAGACCAAAAAAAAAAATGTTTTGAAGCTGTTTTTGTGCCCTGGGTTCCCAAAAGGAATGAGTTTTAGTTTTACTCAAAAATTTTCAAACATTTGTATTGATTTTTTTTTTTAATTTTTCCATCTTTTTATTATGATTTCATTATTATTTTCCTTTTTGCCACCGGAAAGAGGCAGAGAGAGGACAAAATAAAGCCTATAAAACTGAAAGAAACAATCGTCGTCGTCCCCCCCAAAAAAGGGGGGGGCGCTTGATTTTTCATATACTCATTTCTTTAAAAAACTGGAAATTTGGGGAAGGGATGAATATTTTCATTAACATGTTCATTTTTTTTTAAATAAAATGTTTGTTTGAAAAAGTTTGACCATGTGACGGAACTTAGACACTATACGGTATGGGACACCCAAGGCTCCAACTTCCTAAGGGGATCTCAGGACCTGATCCAGCTCCTGATGACTCAATAGGAAGTTTACCATTGACTTCAGTGGGCACTGGATCAGGCCCTCGCTGCACAGCTTCCATTAGTTTCAGTGGGGATTGTGAATCAAAACCCCCTAGGCATCTTGGAAGAATTTCAGCCAGAGTATCTGCTCAGAAGTGATTCAGGACAAGAGTAGCAAGGTGCCCTGGCAAAGTAGGGGTCGGACAGGACTGGGGTGTGCAGGCAGAACAGTGTGTGGGCTAAGGACTCAGCTAGCAGGTGGGGCTGGAGGTCATGACTGGGGTGCATTGGCGGAGTTGGTGTGTGGGGCTGATTCAGCAGGGGCTGCTGCAGCTCAGGATTGAGGTGCACAGGCAGACCTGGGTGAGGAGACCCAGGACTAGACTAGCAGGAAGGGCAGGAGAGCTGAGTGGAGATCACAATTAAGATGCATTAGCAGAATAGTGTGGAGGGAGCTCTGGTCCGCAACAGCAGGGGTACTGGAGGTCAGGACTGAGGGGCATTGGCAGAGCTGTAGGGGGGGGCGGGTCAGGTCTAGAATAGCAGTGGGAACGGCATGTCAAGACTGAGGTGTGCTTATCACAGTTGTGTGTGGGAAGCTTGCAAGTCCCCTGCTAGAACAATCCTAGGATCAAGCTGCTGCAGTGATTCACGTTCAAGAACAGCAAGATCATATATTTAAAGAATGAAGAGGGGAAAAGAGAAGCAGTCAGAGAAACCTTTTCCTTTGCTTCTCCATTCAGTTTTGTGCCTCTCTTTAAATTCCCCCCAAATTATCATAATCCCAAAGCAGAATGGGTATTATTTACTAATAATCTACGGCCCCAGAGATCAGCCTTTTGTGCTGACCATAGTGTTTGCAGCTGGTTGGGGCTGTATGATGCCTTTCCCCTGTGGCTAAGGGACTGACACTAAAGTCACTAACCAGCCCAGCGGCTCCAAGTCTGTGGTTTCGCTGTTCCCAGCAGGGGTACTGCAACTTCCTTCATGCAGGCTGATCAAAGGAAGATTCCTTGCACTGCCCATTTCAGCTGGCTATCGCTGGGGACCTACCAACTGAGGTCAAGCCTTGCTGAGTCCCTGGCCGCCTTATTTTTTATTCATTAAAAGAATTGATCCTCTGCTGCTTCGTCATCCTCAGGCCTCAGTTTGCCGCAATCAAGCCAGCCAGCTCTCTGCCTGCTGCCCTCCCGGTATCGCAGAGGGGATTTGGGAAGAGAGTTCTGGTTAGCGCTGCATGATGGAGTGGCTCTTAACAGACTTCTCTCCAGTGACAGCCTAGGCCTACTCTGGACACCCAGTTGCAGTGTCTTGAGGCTCCCGACCAGATCACCCTGCACTTCACCCACCGCCTTCCAGGAAGAGGTAAATCAGGAGGCGAGGCACTCAGATACTATAGATAGGAGGTTCACGTCTGAGGCTGCTCCCACTCCCAGCAGGGTCATAGCAAAGGGAGAGACTGGTGGATACCTGGTGCCAAGTAATCAGCTCTGTCCATATCATCCGTGAAAAAGGAAATGAAATGTGGCCCGTTTGGAGAGGGGTCCCGGGACTGTAAAGGGAGAGGTGGCTCCGAGCCAGCATTAAGGTGCATTGGCAGAGCTAGGCTGGGAGGTCACGACTGGACTAGCAGGGGCGGCTGCATATTTGGGTTGGGTGTACTGCTCAAGCTTTGTGGGGGGAGTCCCGGGGGGAGGGGGAGGCAGGAATGAGGTGCATCAGCAGAGCTGGGAAGCAGCGGGTGTGGACTGGAACAGCAATCCGGGGAAGCGACTTGCCCAGAATTGCAGTGCTGGGAGTACAACCCAGAAAGTCTCCTGACCTTCAGTCACCTCGTTGCACAACCACTAATAAAATACTGTGGGAGTGCTCTTGAGGTGAGGGCAACACACTTGCTGACTCATCCCAGGTGCCAGCAACGTGCCTTTCCTTCTGGCATGTTGCAGTGGCATTGCTGAAGGAAGAGGATCATGGCAGACTTCATCCACGCATCATCCAAGGTTGAGCAGACAGATGAGACCAGTGATTCCACTTGCCCAATTCCCAGGGTCACTGTTGCTGAGGCTGTTCTGAGAGTCTCCTGGAAGACTGTGTTCTCTTAATGAGCAGCTGGGTTTCCCCTGGCACATGCTGGATTTGAGAGCGGAGTCAGCTGCTCTTTCCAGATGGGACAGTTTCATGACTTTAGCTGGAAAGACTTTGCCATGGCAATGAAAGGACTGGTTGGAAGAGGAAGGAGTCATCAGATCAATCTGGGGTGTTTGGAGGAGTGTATGGTGTCTTTCAGGATCTTGTTCGTAGGAGGATTTGGGGGATATTTTAGCAGAGCATTTGGGAAAGGGCTGTGCCAGAGGTGAGAATTTGAGAATGCCTAGCCCCAGAGTGCCCACTGTACAATTGTCTGTGGTGTTCCTATTGGCCAAGGCTTTGCAAGTCATTTACTTATGAGGTTTCTGTGTAGGGTAAGGCAGCTGAACCCGCCCCAAACAGGTCATGACCAGCAAAGGGCTCCATCTGAGGTCTTGTCTACACACAAATTTGCATCAGTTTATAACAGTGTTTTTAAACCAATTAGTTGCAAACCGCTCTGTGGACATACTTAAATTGGTTTTAAGATGGCTTATATCGATTTAGGCTAATTCAGTAAGGACTTAAACTGAATTAACATATGCCAGGTTTAAATTGATTTAAACCTATGTAACGTTGTGTAAACACGGATTTAGTTAAACCAGTGCAAGTTTGTGTTTAGACAAGGCCTGGTACCATACAAGCAGCCGTGGCCATAAAGCAGGGCAGGTCCAATTTGAAATTATGACATGAGCAGAGAGATGTTGCTGTTTGCATTGTTTCTTTCTAGCCCAGCACAGCCTCCTTTGTTCCTCAGGGGCATCTCCCTCCCCGGATCAGAAGGAAACTCCACCCTGAACTGGAGTGTAGGAGTCTGTCAACTCGGGAAAAGCCTGGCTCTGATAGGTGATGCAACTGCCTCTCCCTCCACCCCTTCTCCAAAGAGCTGGGATGAATTATTTAGACAAATAGTGCAGCGCCTCCACTGAATTATTCAGAGGGATTCAGGTTTGTTGACCAATGAAGCAGAAGGAAACAGAGCCAAGCAGTAAGTTGAATAGTCCCTGGAGAAAGCCAGGGCAATTTTTCCCCTAAGTGGTGGAAAAGCAGCCTGTACAATAGTCATCGTGAGCTGAAGGCAGGCAGACAGAGTGAGACAAACTGCCATCACAGCCTTCTTTAGCATCACATTTTTGCTGCCAAACTGGTTATTCGTGTGTGTGCGTGTGAGATTCCCAGATCAGATATTACATAACTCAGTGAATAATGCAGAAGAATTGTAGGGAGAAGGGTGAAAGCTAGAGCCCTGCAAATCCACAGATATCGGTTTTAAATCCGCATCCGCAGATGCGGATATCCATAGACCATTTTTGCAGATCAGATGTGGATACAAATTTTGTATCTGCGCAGGGCTCTACTGAAAGCAGAAGACCCTCTGGTACCGACAATATAGAGAAACCCCACCCAAGCCCCTAGATCTGAACCAATTTGGGGTTTCAAATTGTACAGCTGGCCCCTGGTTCTATAACAAACCAGATTTTGAGTCCTAGATTCTAGTGCCTGCCTAGAGCTTGGAGCTATTCACCCACTATCACCAACTCCAACCATCCGAACATCATGAGATTGGCTTAAAGACCAGGAGATTTTAACAGATAATGAGTTTGGGTGCCTTTGTATTGGCCTCCTGGTTTAAGAGCCTTTCGGTTTCACCTTTTCAAGCCTTGCTCTGCAACCGTGAGCCCTAAAAACTTTCATTTAAAAAAACAAAACAAAAAGTAAGCGGAGATTCTCCTGTAATACCATGACTCCAGGAGCTGGGCCTTTAAGAAAAGTTCCAAATATTGTGAGATTTGCAATGAAATCACATGACTTGGCAACACTAACCCCACTATGCAGTTGCCTGCCTCATTAACCACCACCCAGATTAGCATCACAGACCAGTACAGAGAACCACTGAGGAACCCACCACTGCTTAGCAACTCTGCTGGGACTACAGAAAGCCACACATCAGTTAGATCCAGATACAAACATTGCCCCCATTTGAGGCTGCTTGGTTCTGGGGTGTTGTTAGGGCCTTTTGGTGCTTTAAAATCAGACAAAGGAGGAGTTCACTCACCACAGAAGCACCTCCTCATTGCCAGGCAAGGCATGGGTCTCCCTGTCCCATGCCCCCCGCCGACAGTCACTGCAGTGGTCTCTTCTCCTGCAACTTGGCCCTCCAGGCAGGTCACACTTCAGTGCATCCTTTCCAGGGTAACAGAGAGTCCAACCCAGCTGTAGCCAAATGACCTTACATCAGGTCTGCCATCTGTTCTCTGGGCTCCATAGTCCTTACGCCCCTTACCACTGGAGTTTCACCCCAGCTTTCTCAGTAGCTGGTAAAGGAACCCAGGCCCTCCCTCTACTTGAGGTTCCATCCCAGGTCTACTTCCTCCCCAAACCACTTGCTACCTCTTCTATCCCACACAGAGGGATAGACCTTCCTGGCTTTATAATCACCTCCCCAGCTGGGCTTCATCATCTGTCAAGCCTGCATCTCCTGCTCTCTCTGGCAGGTGCTGCCAGGTATGTTAACTTGCAGGCCCACATTAACCCCTTCAGCGCCTGTGTGGGATACATGCCCCATCACAAGGAGTTTGAAGAGCCACCAACTAACTGGAAACATGGAGAGTCATGGATGGTTGAGATTTTCAAAGCTGGCGGAGGGGTGGGGGGCGGATTTGGATGGGCAGCCACATCCCATCAGTGGGATAGACAAATTCAGCCTGTATTCATAAACACATCTTTCTAAGATGATATATTCTGTTTCCATGCCCCCAAGTCTTTTATGCTATAAGACAGGCCTGGACTGATATCCTGGATCCAAAATCTCTTCAACTCTGTGGGTGTTCAGGTCTGGAGCTAAATGAATGGCTTGAAACAACCACTAGAGTGAAGCAACAAACTCCTCCGTCCTTGCCTTTGAGAGGCAAACTTTAGAAGTGTCAGAAGCATTCAAAAGTCTGACTGCTTCTCCTCCTGGGTCTGCAGAACCACACTTGGGTCTTGGGCTCTTCCCGATCCTGTTCAGGCTGGAAATTCCCACAAGAGCAGGCTTTTGCAGTGGTATTTCCACCTCCCCTCTCAGCGGGAACCCTGAAGTGCTGAGGCTGATGTGAAAATGGGAATGAATGAGGTAGAGGCAGCCAGGACCGGGCGGGGGGTAAGGTGCTTAAACTTCCTCTCATTCCAAAGTCACATGGGGCTTGGTTCAAGTATTCAGTGATGCTTTGGGCTGGTTCTGTTTGGACTGAAATGTTTTGCCCAGCCATGATACTGAAACACCTGTGCTTTGGTTGGCTCATCCCTGTGTCATCAGGGACGCCCCTAGGCAAACAGAGTCCAATAGGCAGAGAAATTTCTGTAGCATTCCCTCCCTTCCCAACCCCAAGCCCCATTCGGATTCATCCCTGAGACCAGCCTGAATCAATACCCCTGACAACTGTAGGGCTGGAATGGGCTTTTTATTCTGCAGGAAAATCTGCAATTTTGAATTTTTTCTATTCCGAAACAGCACAAAACCAGTAACATTTGAAACTTCTCACAAAACAAAATAAAAAACAAATTCTTTTGTATCAATCAGAACATTTTGCTTTGATAAAATCAAAACACTTCCTTCTGGTATACACTTTTTTTAAAAATTTAACTTTGTAAAATGTTGTATCATTTAACAAGAAACGTTAAAAATATGAACTGAAAAGTTAGTTTGAAACAGCAAATAGAAACATTTATTTTTTTCTCAAGACACTTTTTTCAGGGTTTCATTTTGTTTTAGTTTGGGGTGTTTTATTTTTTCCTGAATGAAATTTTGTCAAAACCCACATGTCTCTATGAAACGTTTCACTTGAGATGAAGCAGCCTTTTCCATCCAGTTCTACCTCTGACTGTGGGATGGGACCATCTCAGCTCTGGGCCTTGTCCAGATCTCCTTAGGCACATGGCAAGATCGATGCCTCGCGGAGGGGTCAAGCTGAGCTGGTTTAGGGGCAGTAACAGCCTCCTATCTCGGAGTGGCACTCAGGCTGAAGTTCCTTTAGAAGGGGCTAGGAGACAGGAGGCTACTTCAGTACAAGGGTGGGGGGAGAAACTTGGCTTTGTTCAGTAGTGACTCATCTGCCCAGCTGTGACTCCAAGCGCTGCTGCCACAGTCAAACATAGGTGTTAGGTTTGTAACGTTTTTGGTGGGGTGCAGGGGTCAGGGGTGAAGCCCCCAGTGGGGTGTAAGGGGCAAAGCCCCCTATACATAGGACTCTGGAAGGGGGTGTGAAGCCTTCTAGGTAGGCATGGCATGATGTTGGGGCAGCCAGACCAAATTTGAGAGGCACTGCAATCCTGCGCACCAGGGTTGCAACATTACTCAGATTTGGCCTGGCCTCCCCTCCCTCTGGAGTTGTGACCCCATGCCCCAGGTCACAATGCCACTCATATTTGGGGCAGCTGGCCAGGTAATCTGGGCTCCCTCCTTAACAAAATTCTGCGTGCGCCCCTGGCTCAAACATTAGTGGGGCTTTCCAGAATAGTGGTGGGGCCTGATCCCCAGGGATGAATATAACCCAATGCCTATGCAGCCAAACAAACCAGAGTCAGGAACATCCCAAACCCCTGTCACTCCCTTTCTTTTCCTAGGGTAGCTGCTCCTCCAGGAACCTGCCTGCAAAGACCCCATGCATAGCATCTCTAAGTGGGTCAGGGCCCTGAATCTAGTCAAGTCCCAGATCCTGTGTACATCCCTCACATATCAGGGTAAGCCATGCGCATGATTGAGGCCCTTCTGGCTGACTGCTCATTTCGGGAGTGCCGGGCCGCTGGGCTGAGGTTAACAGCTCACACTCAATTTTCCTGCAGGATCCTTGGAATTAAACCTGACAGCTTTTAACTAACACAAGTTATTTTGTTCCCTAAAGCACGGATGGGGTAACAGAGGCTGCACTGAGAAACCCTCCTCTCTTCTTCCAGTCTCCTGTTCTTTCCTTCCCATTCTCTCTCTCTCTCTCCCTCTCTCTCTGTCCTCTGGGAGTGGTCATCTCCTCCACCTTCTCCCATCCTTGTTACCCCTTCCTATACAAGCCTTGTGTCTCAGGGGTGAAGAAAGAAGGAAATCCCTTGTGACAGAGTGCTGGGAATCAGCAACTGAACCAGCACTCTGGTCACTGTTTAACCCATTAGACCCCCGGGGAGGCAGGGGCTGATTAAGGAGAGGAGTTCCTGATTACCAGATCAGATTGGGGCTGGGTAGCTAATGAACTAATCAGCCCATTAACAAGGAAACTGTCTAAAAGAGCACAGGAAGGAAGGGGGTGGGGTTAGCAGAAGACAGAGAAAAGCTAGTAGGGCCTGAGAAAAGGGAGATCTCTGGGAGGAGACATCTTTTCTTTCCCCACTTGGAAAAGGGGCAGTAAAACTGAACAACATTGTAAATACTGGGACTACACTGAGCAAAACCCTTAAATAAACTGCACAGTGGTATCTACATGAGAGAAGGACTCTGGGCACTCTGTGCGAAACAAAGGGGATGGGAGCAGTGGGCAGGACCCCGTCACATCCGGCCCTGCCCCTTGGAAGGGGAAGCAGTTGAAATGGCAGCAGCAAGGTGCAATGAAGGACAATGAGTCTTGATCACCCCCCTCTTTTTCATTTCATGTATCAGGCTTATCACTGTGGTGCCTCTGGGTCAACCAAGAATGGGGCCCCTTTGTGCTAGGTGCTGTACAAACATCAAATAAGGGTGTGTCTACACAACCAGAGCTACCTGATCCAGCTTGAATCCAGTTAGCATGGGCAACAATAGCAGTGAAGATAGAGCAGCACGGGCTTCAGTGCAGGTAGGACAAGCCCAGCGCTGATCTTGGGTCCATACTTGGCTCGCGAGCCTGCACTGTACTGTCTTTTTTGCTACTATTACCCGTGCTGACTGGGTACAAGCTAGGTTGGGTAATCTTTTAGCCTGTGCACAGCTTTTGCTGTGTAGACAGATGCTAAGACAGAGTCCCTGCCCCGAAGAGCTTACAGTCTAGGCCAGACAAAGAGTGGGGGAAAGAGGTAGAACACACAAGCCGAGTGAACGATGCGAGGGTGGCAAACGTCATGCGAGTGCCGCAACGTTTTGTTTTGTTTTGCTTTGTTATGTCAACCCTTCCGGCGGGGTTATGTGAGGAGAGGGTGAGCTAGATGGATCCTCCTCTTAAGCTCAAATCAAAAATAATGGAACTGGCTGGCAAATACCTTGTGTGGCGCAAGGAGGATGCTATCATGGCCCCTTCACTCAGTGGAGGCGTGTTGTGGGTATCGACATATGGCTCGGCCACAGCAGGGCTTAGCTGAATAGCAGAGCCGCTCTCTGCACATGAATGTGCATCCTGCACTATTGCAGCAAGACCCTCGCGATTACCAGGAACTCCCCCAGCTCAGCCGGGGGGGAGCTGCATTTAAGCTGGTCTCTGTGACTATCTTGCAGGTCATGCCGTGGCGTACTGGTTTGCCAAGGCGGTAGCTGAGCAGGCTTTTTGACAGTAAGTGCATGGGAGTGCACACACGTCCCAGCAGAGTGCCAGGTAATCATGCTGAGCAGGTTTGCAGGCTAATTGCCATGTGTAATCTACCTGCCCAACCGGAAGAATCAGATATTAGCCCATTATTTCCCCCAGTGTGTTTCTCCTGCAAATCCCCAGACACCGCCTTGCACTATGCTGCCCATATAGTGAAGGGTATGTGTTTATTTCAGTGTATGGAGATGACAGTAGAGTCTACAGATTTCCTAGAGACGCCAGAACCGGATTTCCAAGGGCTCAGCATCTTCAGTCAGGAACCCATTTTCAGTGCCGCTTAGCTCCCATTTACGCATAGCCAGATTTTAAGCAGTGCTCAGCACCCAGCAGCACCCACTGCAAAATTTACCTCTAAGTGAGGGGAAAGGACTTGCACCGGATGGGTGACTGGAGGGCCAGCCATCGGCACAGAGATGACTGGGATGAACCATCTTTTTCCCCCTTAGCTGCTTTGTCAGGCTGTCTGAGAAGCTACCATGCACTCTTCCATGCTCTCTAGAAGATTTAACGCCCTGACCAGTGTCACACCCAGCATGAGCTGGAGGGAACGTCTATCAACTCTGCTCCTCAGTTGGCCAGGAGAGGTCGCAATGGTGACCTCTCTCCCCCACTGTCCTGGGTTTCTTTTTGCAGACGGCCCTCCCAGAGACAAGAGACTCAAAAGCAGGGCATCCACAGGGGCCGGCATAGTACAGCCACTCGGATGCTGAGCTGTGGCCTTCTTTACCTGTTGCCTCCTCTTTAGCTGGAATAGAATTAACAGGCTAAGTTATGCAAGCAGAGTGTGTGCGAGCAAAGGATCCCCCGCCTGCCACAGCTGACAAACGCCCACCCACGCCATTATCGGAGGGAAGAAAGCAGTCCGTCTTTGACAGCATCCCTCCTTCTCCTGCCAGCACAGAGCGTGAGGGCCAGGGCTCCTCTGGGCCGCCTGGGCCCAGGCAGGAGCTAGAGCTCTTCATTAGAAGCACCGAGCGCTGCAGGCGGCAATGACAGCACTCAGAGCGCCAGTTCCCTATTTAGATGCCTCTTGCAGGCGGGCAGGGATGCGTGTGGGCGGCAGTAATTAGGAGCTTTGATGAGCCCCTTTCACCAGAGAGCTTCACAAAGCAGACAAAATAATTCCAGGGTTTGCAGGGGAAAAAATGCAATTAAATAAAATTAGGAGATGGAGCCTTTTGCCTCTAAGACACATGTTGGATTCTGGTCCAGGTCAGTTGGTACCCAAATCCATATCCATCCGATGGCCATTGTGGTGTCCTTTGTGAAACAGGGACATAGGAACTGCCAGGCTGCATCAGAGCAGGGGTCCGTCTAGCAGCCCTGTTCCTGTCTCAGACAGTGGCCAGCACCAGCTGCTTCAGAGAAAAGTGCAAGAATCCCCAGTGGGCATTTATGGAATAACCTGCCCACAGTGGAACTTTCTTCCTGAGCCCATCAATTACAGGTCAGCTTATGCCCTGAAAGCTGGGGGTTAATATCCCTTCTGCTTTTCCTGTTTGATGGAACTGTGGATATTCTCATTATCCATATACATACCTAAGGATGTGTCTACATCTGGAGCTTGAGGTGTGATTCCCAGCTTGAGGAGATGTACTCACACTAGCTTTCGTTGAGCTAGCGGGCTAACAATAGGCTGTCGCCGTGGCGTGCGAGCAGCGGGAGAGGCTAGTCGCTCCAAGTACATGCCCGTCAGAGACCACAGGCACGGACTCGGGGCAGCGAGCCCGTCCCACAGCTCATGCTGCCACGGCTACATTCTGTTTTTTCATGTGCTAGCTCAATGAGAACTAGTGTGGGTATGTCGCCACAAGCTGGGAATCACACCCCAGCTCCAAGGTAGACATCCCCCAAGCCAGGATTTTCACAGTGACTAGAGATTTCGGGAGCCCAACTTGAGACACATAAAAGGGGACCGATTTCCAGAAGGTGGGTGCTCAGCACTGCCTAAAAACCTTGATGATGTCTCTGTTGGGGGCACCCAACATCACTAGTGGCTCTTGAAAGCCTTGGTCCTAATCTGTAGTTGAATCTTGCTCAGCGGAGTCTGAGTTTGGTGTCACCCTGCTGCCTGCTGGAGAAGTATCAACACCACAAAAAGCGCTCCTGCCACTGGCACCATTTCTGTTCGGCCTCCTTGTTGGCCATCTCAGCAGAGAGCCCCATGAGGAATGGGCAGACATTGGACACAATGGAGTTTCCTGTCTGCTTTATCCTTGCTCAGTCATTAACCTAATGGACTGCAAGTCACTCACTTATTCCTTGTCCACTACATTTCTGTACATGGCATTTGGTTTTCAGTCAAAGTGATCGAATAGACTTGTTAGCTGAATTACCAAGGGTGAAATCCTGGCTCCCTTGAAGTCAATGCAATGCAAAGCTCCCTTTGACTTCAGTGAGGCCAGGACTTTACCCCAGGAATCTGAACAGACATCTGTTTACATTCCTCAAAAGAATAAAAGGACATTTGGGCCAGCCATACAAATCCAATTGCAGGATCAGCACCTTATATTTTACTCTTGGTTTATTCTGATTCCATATGAATCATGAGATAAGTTTATCAATTCATTGTTTCTTGGTAGCTGGGTAGTGGAAGCAGTGCCATAAAATATTATGTTAGAAGGAAGTTTAAAAGGATGGGCTTGTGGACCGCGACTCAAAGGATTGATTGGGATTGATTCATGATTTTGTCACAGACGCCCCCTGTGATCTTGGCCAAGTCACTTAGGCTCAGCTCCACAAAAATGTTTGGGCTCCTAGCTTTCCACTGAAAGCAAAGATGCCTTTGTGATCTGGGCCTTAGTCTCTGTGTGGCCATTCCCCATCTGTAAAATGGGGATAATAATACTTAATCATCTGTCGAGCCTATTTAGACTGTAATCTCCTTGGGGTAGGTGCTATCTCTCACTATGTGTTTGTACAGCACCTAGTACCATGGGGCCTTGATTTCAGCTGGGTTTTCCAGGCACTAGTGTAATACAAATAACAGGAATTTTAAAACCTCATATTTTGGAGGGAGCCCGTAACAAATTGCCCTTCCTTCCTCTCCCCTTCAGCTTTCCTGTTCTTTTTAAGTGAGTTTGCATTTGCAAGATTGAATTTGCACACATTGCCTCTCAGTTCAGCGTTCTTGCCCTGGTGATGGTAAGGTCTCATTTTAATTTCCTTTTTACTCTGGGCTCTGTCTAAGGTATTTATGTGCCCCCTGCTGTAGTATCTGAATGCCTCACAATCTTTTAATATATTCATTTTCTCAAACTCCCTCTTCTTTTCACAGGTGAGAAACTGAGGCACAGCAAAGCTAAGTGAGTTGCCCCAGGTCACACAGGAAGGCTGTGGCAGAGTAGTGAATTGAACCAACATCTCTTTAGTCCGAGACCAGTACCCTAGCTACTGGTCTACGCTAATAGAGCCAAGCAGGGGTCAGAGATTGAACAGCTTTAGCTGACTAATAGCATTTCCTCTCCTGTGCTGTGTCTATATGTGTGTGAGACCTAGCTGCAGCCAGCCACTGTTTGACTCAAACTGGGATCCTCTTTCGAGTTGTGCCCACCTTACAGCAAGGCATAGGGTGACCATATTTTCCCCAAGTGAAAACGGGACACTGCACAGGGCCGGCCCGAGGCCTCCCCCACCCCATCCGTGATCCCCCCCACACACACACACCCGACCTCCCTGCTCGCAGGGCTGGCCCCCTTCCTCCCCCATGCATGAGGCCAGCCCGAGGACCCCTGCTACACCCTGCATGCGGGGCCCAAGACCTGCTGCCTCCAGCCCACTCGAGGCTGGTCAGCCTGAGCTGCTCTCCTGAGCCCTCCCTCCTGCGCCAGGGCTGGCGTTGTTGCCCGTTGATGATCAGTTGACAAGAGCAAATGGGACAAATGCCCAGTTTTGCCAAAAAGGTCGGGATAGCCGGGACAGGGCTTGAAAAAGGGGGCTGTCTCGGCCAAAACGGGACGTATGGTCACCGTAAGGCAAGGAGCTCTGGTTTAGAGCCAGGAATTGCAGACCTGCAGTGAAAGTCTATGTTGCCATACTCTTTGGGGTGCCTGTCTCTTTTAGAGCCTGACTTCTCTGTTACCTTTGCAGAAGCCCGGGGCCCAGGAGGGGACATTCCAGTGTGGGTGTGAGGCACAGGAGGGAGGAGCCATGGCTGGGGAAGATGTCTGCTCTGGCTATTCGGCTGCCTCCCACCCCAGAGGGACTATGGCAGTGGGATGCACAAGTTAAGGCAGCTCCCTAGTCTACACCTTGGCCCCCCTAGTAGCAACAGAATAGGAGAAGCATAAACAGCCTCTCCTCTGGCCCTAGCACTGGTGCAGGGAGTTAGGTGATCCTCCGATATTACAGCTAAGTGATTTCTTTGGCTTGGGGGTGGAGGTTAAATTACTTTATTTCCCCTTATAAGAAGGTGCTTTTGCTGGTGGGAATTCCACCCTCACTCAGTCCATGCAGCTCCAGATTCAGTGATCTGTTTGTGCACAAATGCTTTGGGAGCAAAAGCAGATACTCGATGACGCGGCCTGACTCTGCTTGGCCAGAGGAGTCTCCTCAGGGACGTAGCCTCTGTCCTACAGGTCAATTCATTTGCCAAAATGAGGGGGATAAATGGGTGTTTACACTGAACTCTTTGAGCAAATTCCTTTGTGTGCCCCATTGCCAGAATTCTCCAAGGCTACCTTGGCCTGGGAAACCTGCCAGGTGATTTTAAGAGATGAGGTAATATGAGATAGTCAGACTGGCTTGAGGGGGTGAGGACGGCAGACGGGGCGAGCTCTGACTTGTGCGTGATGCATGAATCGGTGGCTTTGAGTTTTATCTGAGAATGGGATTCGTTTCAAGGAAAAGGGTGTGATAAGAGGCAGCAATGAAAGCGTTCGGGTCATATAACAATACAAAGCAGGAGGCCAGTTGTTCTTGCCCCGTGGCCCCTTTATCTTTCTGCAGTGGAGTAAAGGGAATTGAAACTGTCTCCAGGAAATACCCCCTGTGTACAGCTGGGGTAGAACTGTCAGAATGGCTACGGATCCGCTCCCCAGCCTAGCCCCCTGCACAAGGGACATAGCAGGGGTGTTCAGGGATGAAGGACAGGTGTGGCCAAAGAGCCCCTGCGCTTCTGCTGTTCTTATCTGGTTGATGGCCCATAGGGGGCTGTTGCAGCCAGAGGATAAATTAGATTAGTCCTGACACGGCACTAACTTATGCCAAGAGCTAGGCCCAAAATAGGGGAGGTACAAAGGTGACTCAAAGCCAATTTTGCCCCCTCCCTCCATGTCTGCAGCAAGCACAGGAATGGCACAACAGAGAACTGGGGCCCACCACGACCCTATTCCCTTCAGAGCTTTGCCCATCACTATCTTCTGAGCAGCTCCAGCTGCGACCACAAGGATGGATGGAATTAGATCATTGCAAGCCTGCCAAACTCAGGACAATATCCGATGGGCTAGTGACTTGACCACTAGCCCATCTGACACACACAATTTCTTGGCTTTCGGTTCTAGTTTCCTTTCCCTAACTATGGAAATATTAAGTTCCAGTCAACTGAAAACTAATCCTAACATTTGTCCTCCATGTAAAATCCTGTTAAATTGCCCCTTTGTGCTCACATTAATATATTTTTTTCTTCAGTTTTAGGTCCTAAAATAGCAAATTCCAGCTGACTGCTTTCAAGGCAACCAGGCAGCACATGGTGTTGTGGGAGCATTGCACAAATCAGCAGAGAAGCTAGCTGAGCTGCCAGCAAGCAATACAAAAAAGGAAAAGAAAGAAAGGGGCGTGTGTCTTGTCTGGTTAGTAGAAGCTCCTTAAATCAAGGCACTGAGGCTCGACAGTGAGGGACATGAACTATGTTTGATTCTTTCCTGCCTCAGTGTGTATTGCTGTTTATATCAGTGTAAAGCTGATGTGAAATGCAGCCACTGGTGTAAGTGGAGGGGTCTGATTTGGTGGCATTTTCACCCTCTTTGCATTGATGTAAGGCAGGGGAGAATATAGCTTTACTGCTTAAGTTTGCACAGTCTGTTTATTCACACAGCAAGCCATGCTCTCAAAGTCAGATCCCAGGGTGCAGTGAGCTCAGTGTGAAACCTGGGATGGATTCCATGGAGCCTGCCAGTCTATTCCTTGTATGCAGTGTTGTTGTACTCATGTTGGTCCCAGGGTATTAGAGAGACAAGGTGGGTGAGGTAATACCTTTTATTGGACCAACTTCTGTTGGTGAGAGAGACAAACTTTCAAGCTTACATAGAGCTCTTTCTTCTTCGTCTTCAGAGCTTGGTGTCAGATTGAAAAATTGTCTTTCTCCCCAACAGAAATTGGTCCAATAAAAGATAGTACCTACCCCACCTTGTCAGTCTATTCCTTGGTTGTTCCAAGGTCCTGGTTCGGAATGTAGAGTGGCTGGGACATAGGCCATTACAGTTGGCTCTACTGGGACCGGAAATGAGGACAGACCATGGAGTGGATAGGGCATGTTCTGTCTCTGGTTACCCATGCACAGCCCTGTGTGATGTTTGGTTAATTTCTGGCACTGATGAACTGACTTTCCTGCCTTTCCAGAACTGGTAGTGTGACGATGCAGCCCCACCTCTGCATTCCCACGCTCCGGTGCCATGTGTGTGCATTTGCATTGCCTGAGAACGGGCCTCGCTTTGTTGTGGGGATCGCAAGGGCCAACCCCCTCTCGGAGTAAGATTCCCACTGCCGTGCAAAGGCTTTGCACAGTATTAGGCCCATGATGCTGGTTCCTTCTGCTGCTGCCACTCCTCTGGTTTCCCTTCTGTGCCATAGGCGCTGTGAGATGTGAGGCATGTGCTCCACTTGACAGTGGCATGGGCAAATCTCAGGTTGACACAGGGCAGCTTTTAAAACATCTGCAGATGCCCAGATTTTGGACTGGCGCCAAAATGCACTGAAGTTGGGGGGGGGGGAAGTGACTTTGGCCCATTCTCCCTGCTCGGGTGCAAGTGTGGGCTCAAAACAGGGAGAGAGCGCTCCCACCTCCCACCTGGCTGAGAGACAGACAGTCTTGCAGCACGTGGTGCAAGCCCAGATGTGCTGCGGGCTACCCAGCCAGCCAGTGCATTCCAAAGGGCTAAGTCAGCTTATCAATTGCAAACAGGTCTGCTCAACATGGGACGGAGGGAAACCTCATCTTACTGGGGGAAGAAGGAATTAGAGAATGGGTGAGAAAGAGGGAGGCAGAAACGCCTTCCCTGATGGAAAAGCCCCATGCAGACCAATACAAAATGTCCACCCATCCTGCAGAATGTAATAGGCAATTCTTTTCCTTCTATAGGATGGTTCAAAAACGCATAGGGAAGCTCTCATTCTCTGTTAAAAACTATAGGTTTCTAGTGTCAGTTCTGCAGGACCCCGTTCAGTTTCTAGACAGTCTTATTGGTTTCCTCCCTGTTACATTCTATAGGGCTTTCCCTTAAAGGGTGTAAGCTTCCAGGCAGGAAGAAGTCCATGTGATAGAATGAGCAGAGGGAGTGGGTTGTGGAGAACACTTCCCATCACCCCCCAGAAAGCAGCTATTTGCAAGGTCTCTAAGTCACTCTAAAGCTGGCTAGGGTGTTGCTTCCCAGCACATCTAACCCTCTGTAATAATGTGCCATTCAGTAAAGAGGGAGAGGGCAGGAGGGGTCAGGGCAGGAGGCTGAGCTTCCCTAGACAAAGGGAAAGGGGAGCTGTACTAGCTAAGCCCACAGGTGATCTGTTGAACACACCCACCCATTACACAGCAGCATTTCATCCCCAGAGTGGTGACAGGGCTCATTACTTTTTGGTGCACTCACCGCTCTGGAAAGCAGATTCCAGAGGTGCTCATATCTACGTACACAGGCTATGTCCACACTGTAAAAAAGGTGTGCCCTTCACTCAGGTTGAAATAGCAGTGAAGACACAGCAACTCAGCTTTTAACTCGGGTTAGCAACTCATGCGAAATCCTAAAGGGCACCCTGCGGTTGAACTCGAGCTGGTAACCCAAGTTAAAAGCCAAGTTGCCATGTCTTCACTGCTATTTTAACCCAGGTTAGCTAACCCCGTTAAGAGCACACCTTGTTTCTGCAGTGTTGACACAGTCACACAGATACATGTCCATATGCAATGTGCATGGATAAATACACGCTTCAGACACCCACAATTAGTGATGCTTGATATAGTACTTTGTGTGCATCTATTCCCGTTTTCTGACTTGACTGTAAGCCCTACAGGGCAGCGATTTGCTATTTGATTGTACAGTGCCTAGCACAATGGGGCTTGGTCTTTGTTGAGACCTCTAGGTGTTCTTGTAATAGAAATAAATAACCGTGATAATCCTCACAACATCCCTATAAAGTGGGTAAGTATTATTCCACATTTTTCAGATGGAGAAACTGAGGCACGTAAGTTGGGTGACTTACTCAATGTAAGGTTGTCTCAGAGCCTGTTGAGCCACTGGACTACTCTGTCTCCCATACCTATACATACCCCAACATCACTCACATGTTCATGCCAACTTTGGCTGGACATGCACATGTACATCCCAGCAGATGCATGCATCCTGATAAATATATTATCATGCCTCGCTATAGACAGATGGGCATTGCACCTGTCGGAGAAAACACACATTATCACTACCCAGTTTGAACAGGATCAGCTAGAATATGGATTTCAGCCTCAATTGGAACCAGATCTTTTTTGAGGTTTGCAAAAATCTAGCTCATTATTTTTAATTTAATTTTTTTTCTGTTTTCATAGTCCCACCTGATGGATGCTAGTTAAGAGCAGAAGTACCAAAATGCCATGAGAAAACCTAATCTTATGCCACTTCCATCACCCTGGCTCAGTCCCAGAAGGTCACAGAAGTATATTAATATTCCCTTAAGGAAAAGTCCTATAGAACCAAATAGGGATGAAATCAATAGGGTTCTGTAGAACTGCCCAAATAAAAGGCAGCCCCTGCCCTGAGGAGCTTGTAATCTATCATGTGTTTGTACATTTCTTAGCACAGTGGCATCCTGACGATGACTGGACAGTACTGTAACAATCATTTTAACAAGTAGTAACAAATAGAGTGATTCTAAAATCCTATATAATTTAATAGAGAATAAGATCTTTCCTAAAGATGGGGGGGGGGGGGGAATTTGTCACCTAGATTACTGCAAACCATTTGCCCAGTTCGCCCTTATGGAAAAGCCCTACAGAATTTCACAGGCCATTATCGCCTTTCTAAAGGTTTTTTGATGTGTCCTATAGAATTGAATAGAGCGTTCTTTAGGATGCTCCAACAATTCTGTAGGCAGGATCTCTGTCCACTGGCTCAGACAATTACTACCAAGCTGAGCCTTCTACTACCCATGCCTTCATCCCTGTTAAGTGCTGTTGGGAGTTTTCCACAGCGGATGAGGAGATGGAAGATAGTAATGGGCGATTGGTATCGGTGCTTACATGCCACCTTCACATATGAGAGAGACATAGAGAGAGAGAGACTATCTTGACATTTTAAAAATCTTTATGAAACATTGTGTAGGATTCAACAGGATGGGACCTGATTCTCCCCCTGCTTTGCCCCTTGTGTTGTCATCAGCGGTGGCTCCAGGCACCAGCACTCCAAGCCCATGCCTAGGGCGGCAAGCCACGGGGGTCGCCCTGCCGGTCCCTGTGAGGGTGGCAGTCAGGCAGCCTTCGGCAGCTTGCCTGCGGGAGGTCCACCGGTCCCGCGGATTTGGCGGCAATTCAGTGGCGGGTATGCTGAAGCCGCGGGACCGGCGGACCTCCCGCAGACATGCCACCGAATCTGCGGGACCGGGGACCTCCCGCAGACATGCCACCGAATCTGCGGGACCAGGGACCTCCCGCAGGCGTGCCGCCAAAGGCAGCCTGCCTGCCGTGCTTGGGGCGGCAAAAAAGCTAGAGACGCCCCTGGTTGTCATTTACACCTGGGCTTGCGATCACCCGTGGGAGTGAGGCCTTCTGAGCGGGTACATGGTGCAGCCGTTCTGCCCAGAGGTAGATGGAGACGCGAGGCCGTGCAGCCCCAGCAGGCTCTCTCCCATCTCTAAATCCTACCCGGCTTTCCCCATAAATACTGGGATCATAGAATCATAGAATTACTGGGGTGGAAGGGACCTCAGGAGGTCAAAGCAGGACCAAACTAAGGGGGCTGCCTCACCCCCTGGCTTGAAGTGGTTCCCATCATACACCAGGTGAACAATTTGGTTCAATGGCTCTCAGCACCCCCATTGCACACATTGTTCCCGCTCCCCTGGCTTCACCCCCACCATTTCAGCTCCCCCCCATCATAAAGGGGGCAGCAAACCAGGGAAATCAGGCAGGGTCCGGCTCTGCTTGCAAGGGGAAGCAGCGGTGGGGGGCGGCTTGGGAAGGGGGGTGTCGGTGCATGTTTTAGCGGGCGAGGGGGGGGGAAGTCCCTGACAAATGCCCAGCTGTCATGCAGGACACAAAGCCCGGTGGCTGGGCTCCCGGCTTGCAGCCGGCCCGCCAATGAGCGCGGGGCGTGCAGAGCGCAGCTCCGCCTCCCCCCGCGCCCAGACAGGGCTGCTCCTGCCGGGGATGGAGCGGGGAGCAGCGGCCGGGCGAGGCGCCAACTTGCCTGCAGGAGCTCGGCGGCGCTGAGCGCTTCCATGGAGCGGGCGAGGGCGCAGGAGACCCGCGCGACACCAGGTAGCGCAAGTTTCTTTCCCCCTCTCCCTAGCGGGGGCACAGGAGGGAGGCCCAGGCCAGCGCTGGGTGCAGGGGGAAGGGGAAGGGGACGGGCTGCATGTCCAGGCAGGTACCTGGCCGCACGTTGTCTCTGGGTAGCAGGGTGCCGAGGGGCAGGCGCTGGAGAGGCGCAGCAGGCTGGTGGAGATGCACCGGGAGGGGATAAGCCCCTTTGGACAGGGCGCTCCCAGCCCCGGAGGAGAGAGAACCAGGGGGACAGAAAGCAGAGCTCAGCTGGCTGGGGACATGTCGGGGATGCCGGGTACCGTCTGCCGGAGTTTCGATCCAGTCCCTGCAGCGCAATGAGAGGGTTTCAGGGGGTAGCCGTGTTAGTCTGTATCAGCAAAAAGAACGAGGAGCCCTTGTGGCACCTTAGAGACTAACACATTTATTTGGGCATAAGCTTTCGTGGGCTACAGCCCACTTCATCGGATGAAAGAGTTGTTAAGAGGTTGGACTTGTCCCAGGAGAGCCTGTAACTGGACTTGCATCAGTAGAGACAGGGGCGCTGGGACAGTTTGTATAGTGGGGGTGCCATTGAACCTAACTGGAAACCCTGTCTATGATGGGAACCACTTCGAGCCAGAGGGTGCAGCAGCCCCCCTCGTTCCAGCACCTATGACTAGAGGGAGGGGAAGAGCTCCTGGGGGGGAAGGAGAACTGACTGGAGGACAGAGAACCAAAGCGGGTAGGGATAAGATCCAGGCACTTTTGGTTAGTCAGCTCATCGACTGGGGTTGTCTAACTCAGTCCTATAGGCAACACACACGGTGCACACACACAGTGTGCTCTGTGCATAGGCAGTACACAACATGCATAGTGCAGGCACAACATGCAATGCTCGGTGCAACTGACATACACCTAAGTGCCCACACATCACACAATGCAAATTACACACATAACATGCCCAGGGCACACGCATCACGCAACACAGTGGACGGACAATGCACAACGTATGCCCAATATACAATGCGTACTGGCTGTACACCCAGCACACAGGATACACCACTGAACCCATGTATTGCTCCGTGTGTGTTTTCTGTACAGCCCTATGTCGAATCACAGTGCGCACACAGCCTAGCTCACAGCGCCTACAGATTACAACACACATGGCTCAGACACAAAGAGAGACAGAGATCACCAAAACAGCCAGGTATCGCTCTTGCCCAATATGAAACCAGTAACTCTGTGCTGCCCGGCACAGGAACTTCAAGAAATGTGCATTGCTTAATACCAGTTACTCAGTGAGTTCTGTCGGAGCAGCACAGCCGGTTATCTCGGGCTCCGCTCCTTCCTTGCACTTGCTCTTAAGTCTTGAAAAGTTCCTTATGGAAGAAAGTGGAGAACGTTTTGCTTGTATGAGAGCCTCAAGGTCTAGTTTGGTTCAGTTAGAGTGCAGGGGAGTTATACATCCGGTTCTGCTACGATGGGAATCCACGTACTGTCTGGGAAGATAAGAGCAGGAACGGCAATAACTGTTCCCAGCTCTGTACAACACTCAAGAAAAGGGCTGATCTCTTGCATAAGAAATAAGTTGCTGTGGGAAAGCAGTGAGTGGGTGGGTTGTGTTAGTGGAGAGGGAGAAGCAAACAGTGTGAGGATGAAAGGACTTGTTGTTTGTGTGGGTGTATGTCTCTGTAGATATGAGTGCCTTGATGTGTGTGTGTGTGGGGGGGGTGGATGTGTACATGTATGCTTGTGTGTGTATGTTCAGTGTGTGTTCATTATGTGTATGTATGTATGTGGGGGGGTGCGTGTGTGTGTGTGTGTTGGGGTATCCATGGCGGTGTGTTTAGAATATGGATACTTGTGTGAGTGTACATGTGAGAAACTCTGATTGGTCTGTGAGGGTGCCAGTGTTGTCTTTGGGTCTAATGAGGTTTTATATGCCAGCGATGGGAAGATCAGGGCTCCGTTTCTGCAGCCAAAAGCAGCACTTGAGGGTTTAGCAATGCCATAGCAGAGGAACGCTCTGTGCTGTCACCCTCCACAGGCACTCTCGCCTTCCAGTGGCGTCCAGACAGCTGGGCATCACGGAACGCAGCAGCCCAGCCTCTCACTACCCCCTTGCAGATTAGAAGTTTGGACGATGCCCGCGGAGGCTGGCAGGTTTCGTGTCTTGGGGTTCGCTCCCTTTGTAAGCTGGCTTGCTAGTTTGCAGCATCGGTTGATTTTCTGTGCTCACTTAGAATTTGGAGTTTGGGGTCTATGGAGTGTGTGTCTCTTTTCTAAACGTGTGGGTAAATTTGGCAAATGCTTAAAGTTTGTAACGTTTGAGAGGCAGGCACGGTGCGGGCAAGTTCTGTACAAGCTCCCTGTGTGCATAGCTTTGTCAATGCACCTTCATCCTGACCTACGGGTCTATATCATTAAATCAGTGGAGACTAACCCCTGTCATGTGACGAGGGTATTTGCCTTGAGATCCTTGCTCCCCCACTTGATACAACACTGTATTATATTGGTCCTGAACCTCCTCACAGCTCTGCCAGTGCCCTTTAATCCTGCCCTGCAGTCCCCTCCTCCTGGCTAGTCCTGGATCCCTTTCAACCAGAGAGTGCCAACTGAGACTAATTATATTTTTCTTTTCCATGTGGAAAAATAAATATCTAAGTACTAAACTGAGACCAGCAAACTCATTGCCTTTGTGACCTAAGGCCTATTGGAGCCCAGCTCGTTTGAGGTGAAAAAGCAGTGCCTAATCCCATCTCTCTGAGCAAGCATGTGTTTATTCCTATACTTAATGCTCATTGTTCAAATACAGCCAGCGAGGTTGTTTTTCTTGCTGAGTGATGTGGTGAGTAGGAGTGTGAGCAGACGTGATCTCAGTGGAGTGCACCACCTGGAACAAAAGTCCTAATGAGGCTGCACTATCTGAATTCCTGATTCTGTCACTCCAGACCCTGATTAAATACTTCACCAGAGGAGAGCCTGCCAGGTTCATCTTAACACATCCACAACCTCATGCACCCCCTTGTAATCACACACACTCTTAGTAGCATACCCAAATCCACACAGGCACACTTGGATGCACTTGGCATTGCACAAAGCTTCACAGTCTCATACCCACATTCAGGACCTAATGTTAAAAGGGGCTATTTTGACAGCATGCAAACCCTGCCATTTGGACGTCTATCTGTGGATGCAAAATCACTGGTGCAATGAATTCTGAGTGCAAAAAAATCACTGGTGCAATGCGCTGTGGGTGCCAAAAATGTTGGTGCCATTAATTGCACATGCAAAAGTGCACCCGCAAAACATGGGGCTGCCACACAAAATCTGGCCTTTTGTCTCACACACACAGTTGCACACGTACGTTCTCTGTCACAATCACAGCCACAGTCTCACAGTCTCTCACATCTCAGCTACACACACACACACTGTATTGTACCCTTCACTCCTGTCAGTTCACTAGTGTTGGAGATACCCAGCTGTGTCTGTAACAGACCCAGTTCCTGATATGACACCCTCGCTCGGCACTGCGGGCTACTAAATTGGTCTTAATTCACTCTATTTCCACCCACCACCTTAGTCATTCTTCGCTGGCAGGCAGGGCTGGAAGAGTGGTGGGAGGCAAATGAACATTAGATTCTCGCAGGAAAGCGAGAACTCAAAAGCTACTTCCCTTAAAAGCCCAGCTGAGTGGGTTTGGGGTGCATGAGGCTGGGCGTTCTGTTCTGGGAGTACAGAAAACAAGGGTTCCCCGAGCCAAGTCTCCACTCTGGAGAACGGGGACAAAGAGAGTGTCCCAATGCCTGACTCACTGGAGGGGAGAAAAGCAAAGGTGCTCCAGGCTGGCACTCTGCGCCGTGCTGGGGAGAATGGGCATATGCCACAATCAGTACCCTCGCTAACGACTGTACTAATAAAAGACCCAAAGTCCTCCCCTGAGGCCTGAGCCTTTTCTCTGTGCACTTGCCCTGGCAAGCTAGGATTGGCTGGATGAGCAAGCTGGATGCGAGGGAAGGGGGCCTGGCTGATAGCTCCTACCAATGGGGCTGTGGAGAAGGAGCACAGGGAACACCTCAGGCACTTGGTGGGAGAGTGTGAGGGGGCAGCTGCTGGAGTGTTGGCATTCACGGGGTGGAACTGGACAGAACAGACTGACCTTGAACAGAGGCCATCTGACGTCAGGGATGAGACTTGTTTGGTCTCTTTAGAGGCAGCAAGAGGGGAGGGAGCCGGGAGCCTGATACAGGCTGGCCCAGGCAAGGAGAGAGGTTTCTTATTCGCTGCCACACTGATTAACAAGGCTGGAGTCAGGGGTGCTGGGAACAGAAGTGACCTAGTGTGAGCTTTCCCTCGAGGGCCTGTCAGTGTGTCTTGGTTACTACTGAGCCCTCTCTGAAGCATTATCGTATTAGTTAGAGAGATGGGCCTGAACCACAGCCCTCTGGCAAGCCCACGCTTCAGTGTGGTTGCAGTCCAAACCAGGGTCCACCTCCAAAGGCCATGGCTTGCCCCTAGCAACACACACGGCGCTCGGCAATGTCCAGGCCCTGCTTAAACCGAAATAATCCGCTCAAAGACAAAGCGATGAAGAGACATTGGGATGCGGGTGGATGTGCCAAGGAAACGGGGTAGCCTGAGGGAATGAGAGCAGAGGTGGAGTCAGGACAAGGTGAGGAGAAAAGAGGAGAAGGAGCTTGGAGTGAGTCGGGAAAGAGAGGTGCAGGATGGGAGCGGGTGGTAGTGAGGTGACCGGAGCAGCAGGAAAGAGGGATGGTCCCAGCAAAAGGGCTTTAGATGGACTGGAGGGATGGGAGAGGTGATGAGACGCCTGAAGGTCAGAGATCAAGAGGTTGTAGTCAAGGGGAGTGGTGACTAATGTCTACAATGGAGCTGGAGGTGTAATGACAGGGGTAGACACACCCCTGCTAGCTCTGATTCAGTTAGCACACTAATCATAGTAATGTAGCCACCAGCAGCAGGGACTAGCTCCCCGCTCCAGGTATGTGCTCAGGCAGCTAGCCCCTCCCACCACCCTTTGGCGACACTGCGCGTCTCAGCACGCTCGCTGGATGAGCAGGAGCACGGGTAAGTCTCCTCAGGCTGGAAATTGCCCCTTCCCACTCCAGAGCAGCCGTACTCAGAGGCATAGCCTGTGGTTCGAGCTATAGGGACTGAGGGGGCGGACTATAAAACAGACATCAAAGCGATGGAACTTCTCAAGCGCCTGCTAGATAACAAACCTTGAGGAGCAACAGCAGCATGGCTAGGGGCACTGGCTGTGAGGCAGAAGAGTCTGAAGCCACAGCATGGGCAGAGCAGCAGGGTTACTCAGATTGTGGAGTAGGATGGCCACTGGCTATGGTGGGGATGCAAAGCAACAGAACCGTTGGACAGCGGGATACCCTCCTGCTCATTAACCCACCACAAGGGCCTGGAGGTTGCAGAGTGTCTGTGCATTCAGATACTCTGGTGACCCATGTGGAAGAGATAGGTAGGGAAGGGCACACGGGTGGGTGGGTGGATGGATAGGGAAGGGCATCAGGACAGAGAGAACTGGGGGAGGCAAAGGACTGGCCCTCTGAAAGAGGGGGAAAGCTTTGGGATGCCATCTAAGTGACAATCAGCCTGTGGCTGTAAAATGATTAAATCCTGCTGGGAGCATTCCTCTGCCCCATGCAAGACACCACCGGGAGTTCTATGCTGTGTCAGTAACTCTGCAGGTGCAGACTAGAGATTGTGCAAAGGGGTGGCGGAGTCTCAGGCAGCCCTCAGCCTGCGGCGTAACACTAGCAGCTGGGATGCTTGCTGCTCTATTGTCCCAGGCCTCCATTGGACACTGGGCTCAAGCAGATTGAGCTAATTAACCCCAGATTGTTAGCTTCCCTCCTTCCCTTTGGAAGCCTTTTACTTGTCCTGAGAGTGGGTGATATTGGTTGACACTGGGTTGTGCTCTCAAAGGAGGCATTCGGGGCATGGAGAGAGGTACTAACCCCAGGCACTAACCCCATGAGAACTCCGTGCACCCTGTGTACATCTGTAGCTGTCAATGCAACGGAGGTTTAAGCCAAGTTGAGTGCTGGCGTGGATGCCACTCAAATAGACCTACTTATGGAAGACCAGATCCCCAGGAGTCTAGCTGGCAGGAAAACATGCAGGTTTTCCATGGAAACTTGCCTGGCAGGCTTTGATTCACCAAAAATTCATCAAACCAGAGACAAATTGGCACAAAACCCGTTTCCAATCAACTCTAGTTGGGGCTAAACAGAGGCCCTGCGGACTTCAGGGTAGCTGAGGATCTAGCATTGGTGGGAAACCTGAGCGTTTCTTCTTACTGCCGGATTGTTTACTTTCCTGCGTGCCTCAGTATTCCTTTCTCCTCCGTCATGTGCTTCCCCCAGCTGGTTGGCTGGGAGGCCATAAAAGTCACCAGCTGCCTAATTTATTTGACGTTGCGTGTTTACCTTGCTGTTCTTGAATTTGTCTTTGTGGTTTTCCCTGAGAGACTTTTTGTAGGTGCACAAACGGAAAGGAAAAAAAACCCCTCTCTAAAAGTGCGGTTCGGCTGCGGCACAAGCCAGGCCCAGGGAGGACATTCAAAGCATAGAGCCAATAGTGCCATTGCTGTGTTGGCCTTTGAGGCTCTCTTTTCAAGAGATGCCGATTACAAAGAAAAAGTGAGCATGATCTAAAATGAGGGGTGACGCTGGGGACTCGTTAATAAATGGCTGGGACCTCAGAAGGTTTGCAGAGTCTGTCTGGATGCTTTTCCTAACCAGCGCTGAACCTTTGCCATTATTATATTATTTGTATCGCTGTGGCACCTAGGGACCCTGTCATGGTCCAGGACTGCAAGAGAGGACTATTGTGTTGTCACCATGCTGCTCACCACAGCCACATGGGCTGGAAACAACAGGGATAGAACTAGGATCCTCCTGCTTTAAAAGCACACCCATCTACCACTTGAGCTAAAAGAGAATCTCCGTTAGCTTTGTTTGCAACATAAAGCCTGTGACAAACAGCCTGATTCCAAGCAGCAGAGGGCAGCAGTGCACAGTACACACAAGCTAGTTCCTTACAATAATATTATTGCCAATTATTTATTACAAAGACTCATCTCCTGAGCCTATTGCTGTGGGGAGATGAGCATTTTTCTAGCTTAGGACACTGGCTCTCGACAGGTGTGTGAAAGAGCCCACAGCTGGACTCTTGCCTACATCCTGCTTTAAGAGAAAAGGCATCTGACAAGCTCATTTTACCTTGCCATGTAATAATGCAAGACCATTTGCCATCAATGGAATTTTCTAAGGGGAGTTTATTGAGGTTTCGCAGATGCAAGAGGGATGAATTTGGCGGGCTGCCATATTGCATAAGCAAAGAAAACTATGTCATAGGTTCTAATTCAGCATGCAAATTGCAAGGAACATTTACATCTTTAATTGACATTTAACAAGACATCAGCGGCAGCAGCAGCATAGACAGCTACTCTACCAGCAGACATGCCTCTGTGAAATGTAAGTGCCTGTATATTTTTAAAAAATAACAATTAAATGATATCTCTGCAAACGGGTTACCGACAATCTTGTTTAAAAGTTAATTGAATATTCTTTGCAAGTTTGATGTACATTTCTCTTTTGATATAACTGCCTCCTTTGGCAGCCAGGAATTAAAGAGGCGGACTTCACAATGGGCCAAGCTTCAAAAAAGAGGAGGAGGAAAATACAAGAAAGGAATTGGATTTTCCAGACATTTCCTGCAACTGCTGCTGCATCTAAGGCTAGCTGAATAGAGCAGGAGTGAGGGAATGCAATACACACTCGAGAACACTAGGAGAACGGGGAGAGAAAGAGGAGATCGACAAAATGGTGGAAGCCTTTATGTGTTAGCCTGAATCCAGCTCTGCTCTGCAAACTGTTCCCTTACTTCGCTCAAAATGCAGCCGTTGCCTTTGCTGTTATTTCAACTACTGTAGAGTCATGTTTGTCCAATAATGTGGGACATGAAAACCACCATGGGTTTGGCTGAAGAGCAAGTATAATTGACAGCGCAAGCAAGAGAGGAATAGAAAGTATGGTAATTTCAGATAGAGAAGTTGCTTTTCTTAATTCTGCTTATGGTGTTTAGATGCTGTGAGCATGCTGGAAACTCCATAGGCAGACAGAGAAACCCTTTGTATGCACTAAATGCAAGACTGCTAGTGAGCTATTGGTACTGTGAGACTACAGGGCACAAGTCTTTATGCAGAGAAGTCTGATTTTAGCACATAAAGGCTTACACAGTGAGGTCTGTAGTTGCAGATATTAAATTGCACAGTGCATAGATTAAAATGAATACAGGTCTGTCGCATCTTAGGCGCATTTAACATGTGCGATTTCAGCTTTAAACGGTCGGCAAAAACAAGAAAAAAAACAAAAAAAAGAGAAAAATAACAATTTAAATACTGTTTCTGTAGGGCGGGCGATTCCGCCCGCCATTACACTCAATGTAATTTTGACTATACGTGGTTTTCGCTTTAGGCGCTGACCGCGGAACGTAACCCCAGCGTAAGATGAGACAGACCTGTACACTCAGGGGACATGTCTATGTTTCAGATAATGAAGTATGGGGTGCTGCTTGGAGAAGCAAGGTTTGCCTACTGGTTTTGGTTTTGAATGAATCTAACTCTAAGTAGAGGGGAGTTCAAACCCTTAGGAATTGGAACTGACAGCTTGGCTGCATCTCACTTACCAAACGGATCCTTTAGTGGCTGTATCACTAGAGTTAACAGCCTACTACTGCTATCAGCTAATGGAGTTATTTCTTTAGCTCACGTGGTGGTGGTCTCTGATGCAATACTGTAGGTCTTTGGTTCAAACCCAGATGATGACCAGTAGCGGGGGAGTTATGTGATGGCTGACAAATTGGGGATTGGACTGCTGAACTCTAGAACTCAAAGCTTGAGCTGCAGGCCTGTAGCACCCATCAGTGGCTTGCAATTACATGTGTCTAGCCCAGGGGTCAGCAACCTTTCAGAAGTGGTGTGCCGAGTCTTCATTTATTCACTCTGATTTAAGGTTTTGCGTGCCAGTAATACATTTTAATGTTTTTAGAAGGTCTCTTTCTATAAGTCTATAATATATAACTAAACTATTGTTGTATGTAAAGTAAATAAGGTTTTTAAAACATTTAAGAAGCTTCATTTAAAATTAAATTAAAATGCAGAGCCCCCCGGACCGGTGGCCAGGACCCGGGCAGTGTGAGTGCCGCTGAAAATCAGCTTGTGTGCCGCCATCGGCACGTGTGCCATAGGTTGCCTACCCCTGGTCTAGCCAGTGAGACTCCTGCAGCTCCAGTAGGTTACCACAAATGGGAGTAAAACCTGATTCCCTTCAGTCGGAGGGTAAAACTTTGTTTAAAGGAATGGATAAAGGTTTGAGGTTCTACCTGGGGTGAGGGGTCTAGTCATGTTGTAGCTATAAGACTATGGGGGCAGGAAGGAAATGCACCAGAGGAAGATGTTTGTGAGTCCCAGCTCTTCTCGCACAGGGGCACTTGTGCAATGGAAATTAGTGGTGATCCTGGTGCAAACAGCTCAGCAGAGCCAGGAAGAGGCAATGCTTGGCCCAAGTTGACCCTGAGATGAGGGGCTTAAGGAATCAAGGAGGGCTTGCCTGCTTATTCTGCCAGGAAAGGTCACTTGCGGGAGGAATATTGTGATAGCACAAATAGGGGGGCGGGCAGGGAGAAAAACCTGTCAGGGGTGGATGGGGGTGAAGAGAGGCGAATAGAGGCAGAACGCGAGTGCCTCATGGAATGCTAATGTAGCAATTGAGCTAAGTGGGCTGTGCAGGAGAATGGAACAGCAGCAATGAAGGGAGGTGAAAGTTCAAGGAGACGGGAAATCAGAGCGTAGGGTAGAAACCAGCTCCCATTTATGCTGCCAGCAGGAGAGAAGCCTGAGCAGTGACACTGAAATGTTCATCTTGGTGGTGGCGGCATTCTCAGAGCGATTCTCCTTGTTACACTTTCTCAGAGAGGGAACACGGGGATTTCAGCTGGACTGTCAGGGTCAGAAACTTCCACTAACCCCACATCCTTTCTCTCCTGGGAGCTAGTTAGTCAGGCCGTCAATTTCCAAGCTAAGATTTGGGATACTCTCTCCTTTCTTCCTCCTTTCTCTCTCTCTCACCAATCATGATGGTATCTAATCTCGGAATCGCCTTAAACATACTGAGGCAAATTCTTCCCTGGGGAGACGTGTTCCAGGACACATGTGGGGAGTGCCCATACTAGCTCATACATACCATTAGCTGCCTTGAGTCAATTGGCAATCAGTTAACTCGAGGTGGAAAAGCGCTCCTGCAGGCAAACCCAGTACAAGGTAGGGGGAAGTGGGAAGTGGCAGGCTGTTGCAGGTATCCTGTGCCCTGAAAGGCTGTCAAGGGCCCATGGTTGTGATGTGTCAGAGGCTCCAATCCAAACAAGACCGATCGAGCCCTGCTTCCCCATTGGTTACCGGCTGCCCTTTATTAGGTCGGAAGAGGAAGAAAAGAGAAGATGAGATTGCAAACAGAACCCCATCTCCATGGCAACCTGCAGCTCAACTTTTAACTTTTCACTATCCATGGAAAGATCAGTTCCCCTCTGTATATTTCCAGGGTTTATTCACAGCAATAACAACCGGGGCAGGCAGTTCCTGGCACTTGGGGAGTGACTGGCATGAGAGGCCTGAGGTTGAAGCCCTTCACTACGCCAGCTGGTCATTAACTGTCAGGAAGTGGGTTTCCTATCCATCGTTGCAGCTTTAATCGTAAATAGCAGGGCGAGGGAGGACTGCATTGTTTTCCTGGGCCACACTGTGTAGTGGTTAGGTTGGAAATTTGGGAGCCAAGGAACCTGGGTTTTGTTTCTGGCTCTGCCGCTGTCTGACTGTAGGCAAATCCCTTCCCCTCCCTACCTGGCCCACACTGTGGTTGTCTCCTAAAATTTCCCACTGATTGCAGGAGCCCTAGTGTAGAGAAGGCTCTGGCGTTTTAACCCCTGCAGTATTACATCATCACAACAGTGATGTGACACCATCACCTGCTGACATGATGCCATCTTTACATTGTCCAATACATTCAGGCAGTTTTGATTGTTTTCTTACAAGCTGCTAGAGCTTATGCAGGAAATGGGGGCCAGTGTGGGAAAATCAAATCCATGCTTCTGGGCATTAGCTGATAGCACTTCAGAGGTCAGGAAGGTATTCACAACCTCTCCTCCATAGGCAGCAGTTGCCCAGATGGTGTGCAGGGATGGGGTCACCCCTTTTTTCGAATGTATTAGGGTTTGGCCACTCCCAAAGACCAGTCTTGGAAGGGCCACAAGAAAGGGAGATTTTGTGGCATTTCTGGTGGGATCAGGAAGCGGAAAGTACCTAGAGTCCCATCTGGGAACCCTTTTCCGTGTGACTTCCAGCTTTAGAGAGATCTGGATAGTTCAGCTAAGAAACCAGGCCTCTGGCCATGCAGCAGAACTCCAGCTCCGAGCCCTTCACTTTTCTCCCTGATTGTTATTAAGCACAGGACAAAGAGATGGTCCCTTTCCTGCTTCCTAAGCATGGCTCAGTGCGGAGGTAGCACAGCAGAACACCCTGCAGTGACGTTCTGGGGGCTGATTAGGCCTGGGCCAAGGCAGACCCTTACAACCATCTTTTTGGGGGTTGTTTTTTTCCGTCTTGGCAGATCATGTTTTATTGATTCAGAAATAGATGAGTGAAAAGGGCCTTTCGGATCTGAAGCAAAAGCCGCGCTCGGCATTCAGCTGTCACCCACCTCGGCATCAGCTGTCAGCCTCGCACTGTTCCAGGACCCAAAAATAACCAGTGCTGGGTATATGAGGTCCTGCTCACCCTCCTCCAGGAGCGAGAACAATCGCTTTGCATCTGTTAGCTAGGAGGGTGCACACCCAAGCTACGTCTACAACACTCTGGGTGCTGCGGCAGCAGAGCTGCAGTGCCAGAATTATGCTGTTAGAGCACTTTTGTGCAAACGCTTCCTGCATGGCCGGGAAGGTTTTTTTCCATCCATGTAGGTAATCCAGCAAACTGAGCGGCGGTAGCTAGGTTGAGAATTCTTCCATCCGGGGGTTAGGTGGGCATAGCTACAGTGCTCAGGAGTGTGTGTATTTTTAACACCTCTGAGCACTGTAGCTAGGTCAGTCTAAAGTTTAAGTGTAGACTAGGCTCCAGGAAAGGTGGTGGGTGTGACTGTCAGTCAACAAGCCATGTTCTCTCTCATTAACCCTTCCTGAACTGTTGACTACCACCAACACCCCTAAGAGCTTGCCGGATTCCTTGTCACCATGTGGCTGGAACACCTATTGGGGACTATGCAGAAATCTCTCCCAGGAACTTGTAGTGGGAAGAGAGGGGACCTGGTACAGCTCACAACCAGGGGAGATAGTTATTCAAAGGTTAGAGTCCTGTGAATTTGGCGCTTGAAGGATCAGGGTCCTAGTCCCAGCTCCCTGTTGCTGCCTGTAGCTTATCTAAGAAATTGTGTCTGATATCAGCAGAGCATGAATTTCTTACAGACAGAGAGCCTGTGAACATCTTCTGACTTCAATAGAGATTGGGGGCACTCAGTGCCTTGCAGGTTTGAACCCTGAATCTCCAAAGATTCAGCAAACTTGTGAGAGAAAAGAGGAGATTCAAAGCTAAGTTTCCAATTAGCGACACTTTAATTGCAGTATTAGTCACTCATTAGTGGGAAAAGCCAGATGCTCTTAGGAATTAAATAAACTAAAAAGATCTCCCCACCATCACCACCCTGGGAATATTTAGCTATGGCTCATACACGTTTCCTTTGTGCCGGGAGCATGACTGATACGACACGTGTGTGCACCGTGCTCTGGCGTTAAATCACTGATGAGGTTCGGAAATGCATGTGACAAAATGAGGCTGAGAGTAGATTGGATTCTTTGGGCCATTTGGTTTTCCGGTTCTGTCTCTCTTTTTGCTTTATTCAGACATCATTTCTTGGGGGATGCACAGTTTTTCATTATATGTCTGTACAGTGCCTAGTACTGGGGGCCTGTGGGTGTGACTGCAACACAGATCATCAAAAGAGTAAATAAATAATGTAGGAAAGAAATAATAAATGGACAATATTTGGGCAGAATGTAGTAGCGTTGGCAGAAGACTGCAGCTGCTGATTTTGGTTTCATGAGGCACAAAGGAACTGCCAGGCTGGATCAGACCCAAGGCCCAGCTAGTTCAGCCTCCTGACTCTTGACGCACCAGCTGCTTCAGAGGAAGGTGTAAGAACCCTAAGGTAGTAGCTGTCTCCCCCTGCCTGGGTCTCATCCTGATCTCTAATAGTCAGAGAATGGCTTAAACCCCAAAGCCCAAGATTTAATATCCTTTCATGATTCATGGGGATGTTTGAAAAGCACCTTGATGCATTTAGTGCAGCATCATGGGTTGCCTCAGTCCAGGTGATGTCATTTTGTCTGGTGAGGATCCCAGAACTGGATTGTGGCAGGGCTGTGAGTCAGGACCAAGGGGCATTGATAGAGTTGTATGGGGTCCCGGGATTGGAGATGCTGTGGGATAGGATGGCGGGACATTGGCAGAGCTATATAGGCAGCACAAGCGTGCTATGGGTCAGAACTGAGATGCACTGGGGCCGAGGACTAGAATAGCAGGTGTGGCTGAGGCTGAGGACTGAAATGCAGTGCGACGTAGGGAAAGCGTGCACAATGGCTGTCCGTTAAACCTGCATCCACGAGTAGTCAGCCCATTCTTCAGAGCACTGACTATATAAGTTTATTTCCCTCTGGAACGCAACATGACCCTGCTGTCACCCATATTATTTGACATTGAAGGCAAGGTATATTTCTAGTAGGAGGGAAGATTGGAACTTTTCAAGCACAGCTCCCAGTAACAATAACATCTTGATCCTTTGTGTGAAGCTATGTAACAATACCGCCGCTGTGTGTGGGGGAGAGAGAGAGAGAGAGTCAGGAGCCTGTGCTCTGCTTTTCAAGGATGGAAATCATTTTATTTATTTTATTTTATTTTTATTTTTGCGAACGAAGGATGGCTTGGCTTTGAAAACAGTGTGTTTTCTGTTCAATTGAGAGAAAGTCAAAGGGACCCTCGGTGCAGTTCAGAGCAGGCATAGCACGCTGGAAATGTTTGCTTTTCCGATCCACCCTCATGCAGGAAACGGCCTGACTTTAATTACCCTATTTCTAAGCACTGGCCCTGGAGGGGAGATCGGACCCAGAGCTGAGCAAATTAGGCAACTGCTGTTTTGCCACCTATTCCCTGCATTGCTCAGCACCTCCTGCAGGGCAATCAAATCCTTCCCAGACTTTCTGTGTTCAGCTAAAAGCAAGCCTCTGGAATCCTGCTTCTTCCATGTGGATTTGTAGCAATTATAAGGCTCAGAGATGGTCTTAGCTGTGAGGAACTCAAGCAGCTCTTGGGGCAAGGATTGTTTGGCCGCTATCTCACGTTTATTCAATAATTCATGGCAGTACGCGATTCCCCAGCAGATGGGAAAGGTGGCAGGAAGGGTCCACTTTGTCCACTTTTAAGCAGGAGGAAGGAAACACACAGTCTAGTCCCCAGCTCTGGCAGTTTAGCTGGGGCTGTGCTCATCCTAGAGCTTGGTTGGTGCAAGTCCAGCTGCTGCAGGGCAAAAGGAAGGGATCCGATGGGCAGTCTCTGAGGAACGGCAGCGATTGGGACTGGTAAGACCGCGAGGCTTGATGGAAATGAAGGTGAACCTGAGCAAGTGTCCCTGTACACACGGGGCCTGCTTCTCATCTCATGTACGCTGATGTAAATTGAGAGTGACTCCGTTAAAGTCAATGGATTTACACAGGGGGCTAGAACAATATTTATGGTGGAAGTTCTGAGAGCCATTGAACCAAGCTGTAAACCCTGTATATAATGGAAACCACTTCCAGCCAGGGGGTGCAGCAGCACCTATGGATTTACACCTGTATGACTGAGATCAAAGGTGCAGGGTACCAGGTGACCAGAGGTGGGGCTGAGTTGATAGACAATTTGGGGAGCAGGCTGGATTTCAGTAGAGCGCCTCACCCCCACCAGGCGTCTCTGAGTGAGAGAACAAACCCTTTCATCTCCCGCGTGAAGCCAGGGAGAGCGCAAAGGATCAGCTACAGCAGCCAGCACAGGGACAATCTGTTTAACCCAGGGGGGCTGCAGCCGAGCTCATTAATCTTATCAGGAGCAGCTCAGCCGCAGATTCCCCAAGAGGATCCCTCCTTGTCCGTCCCTATCCAACTAGGTCATTTCGTCCATCTCGTGACTTTCCTGGGGGCTTTACCTGCCCGGAGCGCCTTTCAGCCTGCCTGTGCTAAGCTCAGCTCTTTCTGGGGACAGTGCCCTTTAGCTGCAGCTGGGGCATTTTAGCCACCAGCTCTAACTGTTCCTTGTTTATTTCCCTTCTAGGTCCCTCTCTGACTGGGGAGGGAAAAGAATAATAAACTGCATTTCAAAAACACATTTGCTCACGTTACTGATTGGTGACCCTGATAGGAAAGTCCTGTAAAATGTCACAGGGATTAGAGCAGGAGGGGTCTATAGAAATGCAGTGGGGTTCTTTAGAAATTACTCTGAGCACCCATCGGGCTGATCCTCCACTGGCATAGGCTGGCGTTACTCCACTGAAGTCAGCCAGACGACACTGATTTATAGCAGCTGAGGATCTGACCCATAGAGGTTTTACAGTGAATGAGAGCCTTGCTGTAGGTTCGTTAGCTATTCCATAGCAAGGACAGAATCCGCTATTACATTCTGCAGGGCTCTCAGAGGCAGGTGCTGGGTCAGTTTCCTCTCCAAGTTGCTCGGCCAGTGTGCCTCATTGCTGACTTGCAGCCATCCCTCTATTCTAGTCCGGCGCTCCCCAGACAGAGCTCTACCAGTCCCTGACCCGCAGCACTCTCTGTTTCCCCAGTCCTGGACTCCCCACACGCAGCGCTGCAATCCCTCATCAGCAGTGTCCTAGCTATTCCCATTCTGGGATCCCCACACCGCTGTCCCACTGAAATCACCTATTCCAGTTATGTGCCCCTTCTCAGTGGAGATTTCCTATCCATGTCCAATGCCGAAATCCCCACCATTACCCAAAATATCCCTCCCCCTTTATTTCTGAGGTTAGACAGCACTGGCTCTCACATCTCCAAGGTGAAGGACTAGTGAGTTAGTTCACGGCGCCTCCGCCAGGAACCAGAAGAAATTGAATATGAGAGCAGGGGTTTCTTCCAGTACTAACCAAGCAAGGCCCCAAGCCCAGAATTGGCTCTGCACAAGTGAACCCTTATGCCCACATGGAGCATAGATTCAAGGGTCCATCTGCCTGGATCCAATTGCAGGATCAGGACCCAAGGCAGGATCTGCATCCTGAGCACCTTGGCATAATGGCTTAGATTTTCAAAGGAGCCTAAAGGAGTTAGGTGTCCGGCTCCCGTAAGGAATCTGATCCTGAGTTCAGTGCTGCCTGCTATCCCTTTCAATCAGAGGGCTCTAGCTGGGGCAGGAGCTTCTTCATGCTAGTATGGCCTGATCTCTGACTGGCACAACGAGACAGTGCCCAAGGACAGATTTTATAAAGATTCCTTGTTATCCTTCTCTTCTGTCCCATTTTTCCTATTTGGGCAAGTACATCTTTAGCTATTGGGCAGGCGGCAGGATCCCCTGAGCAAGTGGTTGGCCTCAGCTGCCCGCAGTCGCTGCCGAGACATGGTACAACAGACTCGTGTGGCACTGGCATCAAGCCCACTGAACTCAGTGCCAAGCCTACTGCCAGCTTCAATAATAAGCAGCAGCCAGTGGGTGTGAATTCTCCCAGTGTTCATTGAAACAACATTAAGTGTGATGGACTCCCAGGCTATTAGAGTGGATGTAACATGTAATTCAGGCTGGTTATTCTTCATCTGAAGTGTCCCCCTTCACTAATGGCAAATCAGGACGGAACACATGTGCCCGCTTTGTGACTCCCCGACTCCATTCACTCCCGGCCTGCGATCAGAATGATCCCAATGAATGTCGATGAATGAATTAGAGTGAATGAATGCCTTGTAATGGGGCCCTTCACCAGCTTGGAACGACTATTGAACGCCAAAAGGATGGCGTCTGCAAGGGCAGTGTTTGAATTCATTCCCATTAGCACAATTAGGGTGAAGATTACAGGGGGCGGGCCAGGGTCGGCGCTGCTGAGGGGGCACTCAAAGTGCTATCGTTGCCACTTCTGTGGAGGGCTGAAATTAACAGGCTTCTAAGAACCTGCCTCCATCTGGGGAAGAGGAAGAAGACCTGTGCTCTCCCTGAACCTTCGCTGGAAACCAGCGGTGAAATTACAGGAGACTAATAGAAACCCCCCATCTCAGCTGGTATCAATCGGCCTAGTTCTGCGGGGGTCAGTTCAGGGCTTAGAGGTTTGCAGTTTGACCTGTGCCAAGTATGAAATCTTGATCCCACTCCTAGAAGAAACATTTGGGGTTGGTTGGTTTTGGGGTTTCGGTTCAGTCCATCTCTTAATGGAAATGTAAGTCAGATGCCCCAGATAGAATATTTGTCCTTTTCACTCTGACAATTGGCAACTTTTGGCCGGGGGGTTAGATTCTCCAAGCAGCACTCAAAGCTCCATCTTTGTGCCTTTAGTGATCGCCAGTTGGAACATGGGGAGCGTCACCTGGTGAGAGAGAGAGATCCTAGCCTGTGAGCTGCTGGGGCCAGGGACTGTCTGTCTTGTGTGCGCACAGCCCTGACCCCTAACTGGGATCCTTACCTGCTTCTACAATAGGAATGATGGCTAATAATGAAGGAGAGAAAGTAGAGGGGAGCGGGAGAGACATGCCGAGGCGATGAGTGGTATAAACACAGAGAGGGAAGGCTGGAAAGGGGCTCTTGACTTGGATCAGCTTGTAAACAGAGGGAGAAGGAGTGTGTGAAAATTAGCAAGGAAGAGGTGACGAGTTGTATGGGCAAATGGCTTCACAGCAAGTGCACTTCAAGGGGCAGTGAAGAGATAAGACTGAATTCCTTCAATCCACCCAGAAAGAAGCCTGGAGGGGAGAGATTTGTCTCTCCCAGTGAAAGCCCTGAGAGGAGCAGGGTTGACATGACTGGATTTTGGAAAGGAATGTGGGATGTGATTTATTTTTCTTTCTTTTCCTGCAAAGGCAGGAGTTGGTCTGTTCATGCCCCTCCTTCCTTCAGGTCCTATCGCACTCTTTCCTTTAACAGGGAGACTACAGCGCTCTCCCTGCCTATGAAGAAACCTGTTCCATTCATGTTACTAATTAGTATAAAAATGTATTTGTGCTTCCCTAGCACTTAGGATGTCAAAGCACTTTGCAAACATTACTTGAAGTCTCACAAGGACCTTCCTCATTGTCATTATCCCCATTTTATCCAGGGAAAATGGAAGTGCAGAAAGATGGCCCCAAGGCCACACAATTAGTCAGTGTCAGAACTGGCGATAGGACCCAGCAGCCCAGTGTGAAATGCAGCAGTGTTTGTCCCGGGTGATCATGCTGCACTCCTCTTGTGATTTAGATCTGTGCAGAGGTTGCACTTCTTGGTGCTTTGAATTTTGCAGAGCATATGGCCAAGCAATGGAGTTTCTCCTGCTTTGGCATGAGACCATCAGTCACCTCCAGATTTGCTCAACATCTTTGGAATCTCAGCAAACTTGGCCTGAGTTTTAAGCTTGTGGTGATACCCAAAACCAGAAGGTGTTTTTCCCCCCTGGTTTTGAGTGTCACAAGAGGCTCTCCAGGGCCTAGTCCTGACTCCCAGACCTGTGCTCTGACCACTTTCCCTTACTCCATTCCTCCTTTCCAACCCCCACGGGGAATTAGAGATTCTCTCTCAGTCTCTAGACTGTCATCTAGTCTGACTGCAATGGATGGCATTTTCTTTCCTACAAGCCCTAGCTATTTTCACCACCCCCTCTGAAACTTTGTTGAGTGTGATAAACGGGGAGTCACAGTCTGATGGCCCTGTGGATTCCTCTCACCAGAAATTAATTAGCATTCCACAAGCTGCGAATAAATGGGGCTGATCCCGGAAATATCCTCCCCATCAAAATAGCAGTGTCAGTAATGCCACCAGTAGGAAGGAAGGGTGGCCTGAGACCCAGGCGATCTGGATTCACTTCCTGGCTCTGCCACAAACTCCCTAGACTCTGTGTGATCTGGGGCAAGTTTTTGACCCAGATTTTAAGTTGACTTTGAAATCAATGGGAGTTTGGTGCCTAAATACCTTTACAAATCTGGGCCTTAGTCTCTTCGTGCCTCAATTTCCTATCTGTAAAATGGAGATAATAATCCATCCTTCCTCCCACCTTGTCCATATTGTAATTGCTTCAGGACAGGCAGAGTCTCTGATGGTGTGCTCCCCTGGACAGCTAACAGTATGTAGGGTAAGGCTGAGCTGTGCAGAAAACGGAGCAGGCCACCTGGAATGAAGGGTTCGACACTAGCCAAGTGTATGTAAACAACAGGTAGCTGCCGGTGCATTGGGGGCGAGTGGGAAGTGAGTTCTGTGGAATTGTGGGATGACACTGGAGGACTATGTAAACACGAGCTCAGCTACGCATGCTTTAGCTGCATCCTCACCGCAAAATGGGCGGGTCGGCGCCTGCCTTAAAGCAAAACACAGGCTGTAACCCGTAACCCTGCGAGCGTGGGCTCAAAGCACACGTAACCAGGTGTTTAAGGGCTTTGTATGTGGATGGTGGGGGTGGTCGGTGGGCTGAAACATGAGGTAAGTGTGGACGTACTCTGTGTGTCTGTACAGCATCTAGAGCAATGGGACCCTGATCTCAACGGAGGTCTATACATGCTACCTTCATATAGGGTGACTAGAGGGCAAGTGTGAAAAATCGGGATGGGGGTGGGGGGTAATAGGAGCCTATATAAGAAAAAGCCCCCCAAAATCGGGACTGTCCCTATAAAATCGGGATATCTGGTCACCCTACCTTCATACATTAATAATAGCACATGCTACCTTCTATACATGCTACCTTCATAGATTAATAATAGCACATCTCTCTTTAGGTTTAGGGTTAGGGTTACAGTTCAGTAACACAGGGACGTGAGCAGGGAGCATGTCAGGGACCTTATAACAAACCCCCACATATGGCCCATTATCAATCTGCCTCAATTGATTTAGTTAAACAGGCCCTTGAAATCTCGTGAAGGGTCATCTAGCCAGACACAACCAGAGCGACCTGCCTCTAAGCTCTGCCATTGAATCACCAGCTCACCCTGCTGTTCAGACACACATGCACACAAAGCCCGGGGGCCAGATGCATCCCTGGTGTAAGCAGGGCTGTCTCTAATGAAGTCAGTGGAGTTGCACCCCGGTTATGCCAGCGCGGAATCTGCCCCCACCCCCGATCTCCATACCCTACGGCAAAGATATAATCTCTTTGTTCAGCCCAGCCCTGTCGTCATCGCCCCCCCCCCCGCGCACACTGTGCCAGCCTGGCCCCTATTTGCATCACAATGCTCTGGCTCTCCTGATGGGTCCCTGCATTCTGTCCCCCAGAGCTGCTCTGACATGTAATGCATCGGTAATGAAGTCTGACCAACGCTGGGCCCGTGCGCTGTGTTCTTACCCCCTCCCCACAGGGCATCACAACCCAACCAGCAGATACAAAAGAGCAAGCAGGAGCTGTGGGGCTAATTTACCAGGAGGTGGCAGGGCCGAGGGGGGGGGGGAGACACACATCTTTTCTTTTCTTTTGTCCCTGTCAGTTTGCAAGTGACAGGATGAATTGCATTTTAATGTCATGGTGTTTAACCCCTTGAATCAGGCGAGGCCAGGGGCTTGGAACGGAGATGATTGAAATCTGCAGCACTCATAAAAGTTAATGACGCAAGGGGAGTTGAACACAATGGTGGGGCTGTGATGATGACTCCCATCCTGGCCTCTCCGCCCTTCCCATGTCTCCTTGGCTCTTGACAGACAGACATGAGCAGATACATCACACATGCACAAACACCGCACACTGACACGAACACACACACACACAGAGATGCCACACACTCATCAAAAACTGCTGCAGACACACACACACACACCCCTCACTCTTGCCTAGAACCAACACACAAATACACACATACACACGCACACTCAAAAATAAAAACATATGCCCAATGACACACCATGCACACATATCACACACTTCTCCTCACTTGCTAATAGAGAACACACACAAAGACACAATAGACACCCAGGCAGCACACGGACATGCTCACATTGACAGCTAGAGACATCCCCCCTTCCACACTACACGTTCTAGACAACACACAGCACACTCTCAGCATCACAGAGTCATCGCTCACCCTCACAAAACACACACCAAGACACACCGGAAACTCACACTGACAATGCTACACACTCTCAAAACCACTCACCGCACATACGCACATGGTTTCCATCACATACACACATATAGACACACAGATTCATCACATGCTCACACACAGACACGTACACACTCATGCACGCACACACAATTGCCAACACACATACAGACACCACACTTTCAGCATCTCTTTCACACACACACACACACTCACTCACTCTCTCTTTTTTCCAAGCCCTAGCCACAATAGGATTAGTTTAGGAGACTGGCTTTCTTTTCCTGCTCTGAATTCTCTGCAGCCTGTCAGTTTGCAGACCCTTCATTTTATGTTAATGAAGCACAAGGAGTGCATACTCCTCCATATATTTCAAATGTTAGTTTTTAAATGAAAAGGGGGAAAAAAAACTTTCAGAGGTGCGTAGGAGGGATGAGAATTATTTCAATGCTTCTTGCCGAGCTGTCGGAAAGTCCCAGCAGCTCCCACACGCTCCTTACCATCTCCCAGAGATGCACCAGAAATTGAGCAAGGAAAGGTGTTCCACAGCTTAAATGCACAGCCCTGGAATTGAGACCCGCTGGTTCTTTTCTTAGCTCTGCCACTGACTTCTGTCGCTTGGCACAAGCCCCTTAAGGCGAAAGTGGCCTCGTATTGTGGGTGTTTCCATTTACAGGTTCCCTGCTTGAAAGGTCTTGGGGGTCTGTTTTTCAAGTGGCCACAGCTCACCTGACACTGCAGGGGATTTAAAAATCAGGCCCATGGCGCTTCCAACTGGGCATTCAAAATCAGAGGCCATTTTTTGGAAAATTTTGGCCTAAACATCTGCCTCAGTCTGCCTATTTGTAAAATAGGAATATGGCGAGGCTTCTTTTACTGATATGCATAAAGCACATTGCGAAACTTGGCTCAAGGGTACCACAGACATTTTAGCGAGTAGCCAGTCCTTTTAGAGAGGGGGGTGTTAAGGGGGGGGGTTTCAGCCAAAGCTTTCTCTCTTTCAAAGCCTGCGCCCCATGGGTTGGATAGGTTCCTAGGAGATTTGGACACTAAGTTCCCATTAAGTTTAAGGCATCAAAATCTGTTAGGCACCTTTGAAAAATCTCAGCCTATGTCTGTAAGTATGATGGCTGCTTTTCCTCATTCCTTCGCTTGTGTTGCCTGATGTCTTGCCCTGCCAAGGTGATAGCTGTGTTGGGAGGTTTTCACTCTGTGATTGCTACCTGCCATGTACACACACAAGCATAGTGCCAGATGTGTGCGCACGCACACACACACACACACACACAGAGTGAATTTCTGCACCAATTGTCTTGTGCCCTGTGGCAAATTCTCCTCCTCCACACATATTACCTCTCTTAATCAGTAAACTCTGAATGGGTCCAAAATTGATTGCCTTGATGTATCACAGCCAAGAGAAAAAAACTCCAGTGGTCAGGCCTTGGCTCTTACTTTTTTCCGTTAATCTCCCCAAATAGATATAGGCATTCGAGTGGATATTCTGAGTTCTTGGGGGTTTTCTTCCTCTCTTGGGTTTATAAGGACCAAGAGTTTGAAACTGGAATTTGAAACTTAGAAAAACCCAGGGCTGGATGTAGAATCCACTTCTCCTGGCTCATGACAATCCGTGTGTGTGATATTTAATAGTTAATTGGATTTTTCTCAACCTTTATATAATAATCCCTCTCCATAGCTCTGGTACAAGTTAACTGTACCTGGAACACAGTGTCTAATTCTCAGCACTTGAGATGTGCTAGACAGTCTGGAAATGGCTCAGAGAACAATAGGAGTGATTAAGGACTTGGGGGAAAATGACAGACAAGGAAAGATTAAAAGAGCTTGGGTACACAGGGGCATGAAAAGGGCCTGCAGTGAACATCTAGGCTGGAGAGGAGTTATCTAGGGTGGTGCACGGAGGTCTACCTAGGCGTGAAAGGATGCAACTGAGTACAGGAAAATTTAGGAGAAACAAACTGTATCAGGCTGTGGAACAACCTCCCCGAGGCTGTGATGGACCTTGGCTTAGAACATTTAAAAGCAGACTGGACAAAGCCCTTGAGAAGAGGCTGACGGATTAGGTGAACAGCCAAGACTCACAGCAGCCTACGGTTAACAGCCCTATGTGGCGATCTAAAAAGGGAGCCCCCTTCCTATGTCAAAGAATCTAACCAGGGCTATTGTGCTCCATACACAGCAGCCTGCGGGATGATCCAGAAGAGCACCTTCCCCAGCTCAGTGGGTAGGGACTGGGCTGAGGTTGCCTCTGCTAGAGCTGCACTTATGAAATGGACCCTAGGTACCAGAGTGCTCTTCATTGCTCTCCTCACTGTGTGTCAGTAAAGCCATGTGCTCTATGTTATCCCAGGCAGAGAGGCCATGGTGTCTTTCATCCTTTTCAGGACAGGGATGTCCCAGGCAATCCCTCACTGTGTTGTCACACTTGCCTGTGTAGCAATGCCATGCAATCCTCCACCCTATCCTCACATTCCCATGAGGGATGTGCGTGCATCTGCTTTGCACACAACCTGTCTTTTTTTTCTTTTTCTTTGTGGGGAGCAGCATATACTTTCATTCCTGTGTAAAGACGAGTCCATCCTGTAACGCCCTGGAAGACATTCAGTGATGGGACTCTGGCACTTATGCACAGCCAGAGGGGTAAAGCCAGGTGACCTTAACACCAGGGCATGGAGCATAAAAGCTTTTAGCAAGCAGTGGGAAATGGAATGGCTCCCGATTGTTCACCCTGCTAGAATGACTCAGCCACCAAACAATTTCCCTTTCAGTCGTTTCTTCCCATGGAATCTGAATTTAGTTCATTTTGATTATGGACTAATTTCTGCCCACCAGCAACCTGTACCCCACCCCCTTTCCCTCCACCCAACCCTTGAATTATCTAGAGGGTACATCTTCATTATACCCCTGCTGTGGGGAACCAAATGCCACAGTGGCTTTGAAGAGCTGTTTTTCTAGCAAAGGGAATTAGTATACAGCTCTGCATACCTCCAAACCATAATAATAATAATACTTAGCACATATATAATTCCTCTCATCTTCCTAAGTGCTGCACAGACATTAAATGTAATTAAGCCTCACAACAGCCCTTTAGGTAGGTTAAAAGAAGCATTGAAAACTGGAGAGAGCTCAGGGAGCAAGGGGCTGACTTAGGAGGAGAGATTTAAAGAGCTGAATGTGTCTAGCTTGGCTAAGCATGACTGTAAAGAAGGCACAATAACCATTAGGGCTGATCAGATACTGTACTTTTAGGGTTTATAGATATGCCAGTTCCAAAGGCAGCTCAGTTTGACCATGTTCTTCCCTCTTCTTAAGCTTTGTCATCATGGGAAAGCTTTACAATTTATATTGCTATGCTCCCTGTAACGCGGCATGCTCCCCCACTCCTGTTTTCTCTCACTAATTACTGATACCTCCCCTTTGTAGGTATCTGCCTGAAGTATATTTACAGTGCTCTGCTCCACCTCCACCCCTGTACAGTCCTAGTCCATCAATAGCATTATGCAGCTTCACAACACCTTCTTCCAAAAGAGGGCAGGAATCTCTCCGCCTGCAGATCTCCCTTACTCTGACCCACCCTGTCTGCTCATTCCCACGCCCTCCCTTTTCCCCTAGCACTTCCTTCCTGTGTTTTTTTTCTACTCTCCCAGTTAATGGCTTAATTAGCTCGTTAGCTCTCCTCAGCCTGGGCTGAGCTGGTCATTAGCACTCCTTTCCTCTATCAGTAACCAGGGTGCTGGTTCAGCTGCTGGTTCTCAGGACTCTGTCACAGTCCCCAATGAACACTCTTATTCCAAGACCTGTGGCTGGGTTTTTTCTGGTTCAGCTTAAATCCCTTCCCAAAGGGCAGAGCTTTGTCTACCTTTAAAAGCTGGGCTAGTAAAGCTGCCGGCACAACCCTCCTAGTGTAGGTACAGTTATGCCATTGGCAGCAGTGCTTATTCCAGTTCAGTGAGCAAAATAAATGAGTGGCAAAAGAGCTCTTCCTGTTGTTTGTATTACCGTGGTTCCTAAGAGTCCCAGTCATGGACCCACAGCTCATTGTGCTAGGCACTGTACAAACCCAGAGCAAACAGACAGTCCCTGCCCCTGCATCTCTATTAGGGCTTGACTTGCACAGCTGTGTCATAAAAAAAATCACACCCCTAACCATCATAACTCTGTCAGCAACACTTTAAGTGTAGACCTGGCCATAAACCATTAAGAGCCACCCTTGTCTGGAAAACGTGTCCACACAGGAGACTATCCTGGCATAATTAGATGGGCTCAAATTCACACCATAGGTTATACAATTTTTTTCCTGCTTAGAGAAGGGCTTAGTTGCTGTTTGTGAAAAAGCCCAAAGGATGGGCGAAAGGAACAATTCATGAGCGTCCTGTGTCACATACTGTGTGCTGGGTCATAACATGAGAAGGTAATGAGTTGAAAATTGTTCACCCGAATTCCCTGGCAAACAACAACTCAGGACCTTTCCATGAACAGAAGAAAGGGACAAATGTGTGTAGTGATTGATTTGCAGCTTCTTCTAACTCTAAGCAGCCACGCGTATTCAAAGGACCCAGGAGGGCAGAAGAATTATTTAGGTGCATGAAGGGACTCCTGCAAACAATCTTCCTCCCCACCCCCTCTCTTGATTACTTGATCTTCACATCCCAACCTCCTGTAAACAGTCCTTGCTGCCCAGTTCCCTGCCCCCAGGTGTCCTGTGATCTGCCCCCTCCTGTGTCCTTTCTCTGGGCCCCAATAGATTTAGAGATGCTGGCCACATGCAGAATCCCTCTGGCTCCTTTTACTCAATCAAGCACAGATCCCTCCTAGAATTCTGCCTTAATCTGCCCCTCCTGTAGGAGCTTGTTCCTGCCTGGAGCGTGGTGGGGAAGCCATTTACTCTGGGGGAGGAAATCACCATAGGGATTCAATTATTCTTAATTCCACTACAGCTCAGCTGGCTCTTGAGAAGACAAGCTTCTGCTGAGCTGCTGGCTTCAGAGTATCGATCACAGGGTTATTGCTGGGCTATTTTTGCTCCAGGCCCTTTCTTTTCATAAAGAGTTGGAAACACGCGGAGTTCCCGCCACATCCTCCCTCCTTCCCCTTCCCTCCTACATAGGGACAGGGAGGGTTAAGTGCAGGGGGCTCCAATGGGGAGCTTGCTTTGTAGGCAGTGGCTTTGGGGCAGAGATTGAGGGCTGGGGGGGAGCAGCTTTTGTTTTTAAATGCATTTATTACAGTAGGGGTTGAAGATGTGAGCTTGATAAGTTTCTGGAGGGGATGGTATGAGGAGACTGCCTACAATGGCATGTAGGTGATGTGCGATGGCTAGCAGCAAATATCTCCAGTGGCTGGTAAGGGGACACGACATGGGGAGGGCTCTGAATTACTACTGATAACTATTTCCCAGGTATCTGGCTGGTGAGTCTTGCCCACATGCACAGGGTCGAACTGATGGCCAGATTTGGGGTTGGGAAGGAATTTCCCCCCCGGGTTGGATTGGCAGAGACCTGGGGTGGGGGGTTGCCTTTCTCTGCAGAATGGGGCATGGGTCACTTGCAGGTTTAAACTAGTGTAAATGGTGGATTCTCTGTAACTTGACGTCTTTAAATCATGAGTTGAGGACATCAGTAACTCGGCCAGGGGTCTATGACAGGAGTGGGTGGGTGAGGTGCAATGTGCAGGAGGTCAGACTAGATGATCACAGTGGTCCCTTCTGACCTTAAAGTCTATGAGAAATGGCATTTCACTGGCCGTGTCGCTGCAGAGGGGTATCCCATAGTGCATTGCATTCAAGAAGTTGTTATAGGGGAATTAGCCTTACTTGAAAACTGTTTGATTTGGGCGTCTAAGGGGAGAGCTGAGAACTATCTGCAAATACCCGAAGGGGCCAGGGACCAGTTGGTCTCCATAGGGTCTGTCTTCCCCGCAGAGTGAACTCATGTTCTCTACACTCGCGTCGTTCCTCTGGAGCTAGGCTAACTCGAGCGAGCGCGACCAGACTGCCACATAACACCGAGCTGCTGTGTCCGCGCCGGCGCTGCACTCGCTTCTGTGTGGTGCTGCTGAGCTGCTTTGTGAATGCTTTCCCCGGGAACTGTGGGAGAATCTTTCTGTCCTCTCTGGGCACATGGGTGGAATTATGGGGCGGCACTGGAGGACTCCTGGCACCAGCCTGCATCCACACGACAGAGTGGTTGTGTTAAGAGCTGACTTGCTGGGCCTATAGCCCTGACCTCTTCTTAACGCCAGATTTGAATGGAGGCTCTTTAGATATGGACGGGCCTCGCGTTCGGGGCTACGCACGTTATAACTCAACTTAACTTTGCAGAGCAGCCAAGCCCTCAGGCAGTAGGAACAGGAGAAGTCAGTGAGCTTAAGCTGCAGCAGGGGAAGCGAAGGTTAAACGGTCAGGTGAGCATGCAAGCTGTGAGCACAGTTTGGCAAGGGAAAAGGCTGCCCAAGGAGAGGGTGGAATATACCTTTTTTGGAGATATTCCAGCCTGAGGCGTATAGCATCCAGCTCTCTGGGAACCATGCCACAAAGCGAGGGAACTTGGGATTCCATCGCTCCAGCTCCGGGGAATTCAGACAGCTTGTGGGAGGTTAGCAGAGAGTTCCTCACCACCAGGGAGAAGCCCTTCTATGGTATGTCTGCACTGCAATAAAACAGCCACGGCTGGCCTCTGGCAGCTGACGCAGGCTGCAGGGCTATCAAATTGCAGTCTAGATGTTCAGGCTCGGGCTGGAGCCCGGGCTCTCAACCCTCACGGGAGCCCGAACACCTACACTGCAATTGTATTGCCCCACAGCCCAAGCCCAAGCCAGCTGACGCGGGTCAGCCGCGGGTGTTTTACTGCGGTGTGCACATACCCTGTACGTCTCCTCCTCAGCTACTGTCCTTTCAGTCACAGCCTGTTCTTTGTGACGGGGATGGCGGGAATGCCAGCAGGCTACAAGCTAACAATACCCTGGCTACTAGGTGGCTTCTTCACCCTGCACACTTCTATAAACTTGCTTTCCTGCACAGGCAGGCATTGACACACCCCCTTGCACTCAGTCTCCCCCGTGCATTCTCACGGGCACACTCGTGAACACACGTGGTCATGCCCACACCCCCCGTGCATTCTCACACACTCATGCACATACATCCCTTCACACGGACGAATGTGCATACACAGACACCCGCACTCACATTATCTCAGAGCATAATGGAAAACCGGCAAAGGACTATAAGGCAGCGTGACTTCAGTGTGGCTGCATTAAATGCCCTCAAGTGAACAAGATGAAAGGGCAGGGCAGGCCTGCTGGGCTGTAAAGTTAATAGAGTGGCCCAGCAGGCCTCTGGCTGCTGAACAGTGGGTGAGTCTGACGACTCTGGAAGTGTCCTATTTATTCTCATCAATACAGTGTTTGAGATGAGAGAGAGAGTGTGTGTGGGTGTGTGTGGGTGTGGAAGAGCAGTTGCTTGTGGAAGAAAAGGACAAGCGAGCACAGCGATTTGAGAGCCTTGACTAAAAGATGCTAGATGAGGGCAGAGTGTTATTTTCACTAACCCTTTTGAGGCAGGGGATGAGTGTATGCAATGGCATAATGAATATTTAAGGGGCAGAGGCAGATGCGGTGCTAACTACAGGAAGGGAACTTCCTTGAATCAGACAAGAATCTGATGATTGGAAGGTTGTTCGTTGCTGGTTCCAAGAGAAGAAAACCCACATCTGAGCCAGCAGCCTGTATTTTAATATAAACTGATTCTTGCTGCAGCATCCCCTCGGCCAGTTACCCAGCGTCACACACCCGGCAGAGGGAGTACCTCCACTGGGGTTCACACGCAGAGCTGTGCAAAAATCTGATTATTCAGTTTGCTGGCAATGCTGACGTGTGTTTTTTTAAATGGTCCCAGGGCAAACAAAAGATGTTTTCAATTTTGAGCTTTATAAAGGTTTTATTATTGTTGGTTTTAAAAAATAAAATGTAAAGAAATGTTGAAACAACAAGTTTGGCTAAACAAAAACATTGTCATTTGAAACAATGTCAGAACAGAACCTTTAGCCTCTCTCTGAATTATTTTGTTTAGGTTTTTTTTTTTCCTTGACCAAAACAATTTGGCAAATTGGATGTGAATTTACAAAATAGTTTGAGCTGACTCAAAACTGTGTTTGTCACACACAAAATGTTTGGGTCAAACATTTTGCTCAGCTCTGCTCACTCATACTGGTCTCCAAACAGATGTGCGGGAGCCCCAGGTGCAGCCGAACCATTTCATTTATGTCCTACCATACTTCGAGACAAAGCCTCAGCAGTGTGCTTGGAAGCTGGTAATAACAGCCCTCCAGCACGGACCAATGAACATGCCACGAGGTTGGCAGGATGACTAACAGAAAGCTGCCCAATGCCCCACCACAGGAAATCACACCCTGCTTTCTGTTACCTCCAACATACCATGGATGTGTTTGCTGCATTAAAGCAGTTTGTTTTTGCAGAGGGCCGGGCTTTAGGAATGTGATTTTGACCATGTACGGCACCTGGCACAACAGGGTCTTGGTCCGTGACTGGGGCTCTTAGGTGCTACGCAGTACAATAACAATGAGAGTCCGGAGCTAAGAGCCACAGAGCTGGCTAGCACCTGTTGTAGGTGACACATCTTGTTTTCAGAATGCCCTGATGCTGGGTTAGAGACTCCTTCCCTTGCCCATTCTGGCAAACAGAGGCTGCAAGTCACTAAGGAAAGGCCTTGTCCACATGTGGGAATAGCCCCGAATCAACCACCAGTGGTGGGCAGTCAATGCAGCTGCAGAAGTGCTTGCCACTGCCGACCCCTGGAGCAAGCCAAGGTTTTCCCCAGCTAAGTTAATTGGGTTGGCCCTAGCGGTCAGCACTGGTGCAGCTGCACCAGCTGCTGAATCAGGACAGTTCCTGAGTGTAGACAAGGCCTTAGACAGCATTCCGAACACTCCGGGAGGTAGGGTGTGTGTGTGTGTGTGTGTGTGTGTGTGTGTGTCCACTGCCCTCTTTCCCCATTTGTTTGTGTGTGTACACGCACCCACAGCCCCTCCCTGTTCACCGTGTTGGGTGCCTGCCGTGCTGTCTCTTCGCTCCGTGGGACACTGGGAGCACCCTCTGTGCTTCAGAGCCTGGACCTGGGGAAGTGGAGAGAGGGACCTGCAGTCTGTGACCCAAACAATACTTGGCCCCTCTGCCAAGCCTGGCAACGGGGGGGGGGGGGGGGGGGGGGGGTTTTTNGTGGTGTGGACACTTGTCCAACAGGAACTGGAATTGGACCCAGCCGCTTAGATTCAAAGACTTTAAGGCCAGAAGGAACCATTATGATCATCTAGCCTGACCTCCTGCACAGCACAGACCAGAGAACTCCCCCTCTGGCCTTCCCCCCCCCCCCCCCCCCCCCCCCCCCCCCCCCCCCCCCCCCCCCCCCCCCNCCAGCGGAGAGATCTGAAATGGATCCGTGCACTTGAATTGCCCTGTTCTATCCTCTTCCATTCACTTCTTGTCTCCCGCAGGTTTGCAACTCCTGGGTACAGCGAGATCTTTGCTATGACTGCAGCACAGCCTGTCTCCACCCTTAGCCAGGACGCCACCGTAGAAGACACTCCTGGGGTCTCCTCTCTCCTCTACATGCCATCAGCCCAGGAGCATCATGGGGAGCGTCAGTAGCCTCATCTCCGGCCACAGCTTCCACAGCAAGCACTGCCGGGCCTCCCAGTACAAGCTCCGCAAGTCGTCCCACCTGAAGAAGCTGAACAGGTATTCAGATGGGCTGCTGAGGTTTGGCTTCTCCCAGGACTCCGGCCACAACAAGTCCAGCTCCAAAGGCAACAAGAATGAGGACTTCTTTTACATCAAGGTCAGCCAGAAAGCCCACGGCTCCCATCGGACGGATTACACGTCACTCTCCAGCGGGGACCTGGGCAGCCAGGCAGGGGCGACTGGCATAGACTTTGGCACACCCACTCCCCAGAAACTGATGCCATTTTCCAATCAGCTGGAACTGGTTAGTAACAGAGACCAGTCACACTGTGTCTAAGGCCTTGTCTGCACTGGGGGCTTGCCCCAGTTTCAGCCAGTGGGGTAGCTAGTGGCATTAATGCAGCCTTTAGGGCAGACAGGCTGTCCTGCTAGTTGCGCCAGTGGAACTGCAGCTGTGGAAATCTCTGCTGTAGGGATTTGCCCTGATTTCAGCCGTCAGTGTAGCTGCAGCTAATGTAGACAAGGCAAATGGTTCTACACTGCTAAGACCTAGGGATGGGCGGGATATGACCAGTTGCAGATTAACTAAGGGAGAGCCGTTGATTATGGCAGCACAAGGGGTTAGGACCATCAGCGTGATCCAGTGGTTAGAGCAGACTCAGAGTCAGGACTTAGGGCAACCAGACAGCAAGTGTGAAAAATTGGGACGGGGGTGGGGGGTAATAGGAGCCTATATAAGAAAAAGACCCAAAAATCAGGACTGTTCCTATAAAATTGGGACATCTAGTCACCCTATCAGGACTCCTGGGTTCTATTTCCAGCTCTGCCACTGGTTGACTTTGGGAGAGTCACTTCGCTGAAACAAAAGTCCCAATTCCACCAGCCGATTGAAGGCCACTAGAGAGGTGCAGAATTGTTAATGTCAAAACCCAAGAATGGTTTAGTTTGAGATTTCATTACAAACTCCAAACCCAGACCAGTTTCCCGAGAAGCTTTGCTCAAGTTAGCCTGGGACTGGTTTATAGCTCCCAGATAGTCACTGTGCAGCCTCAGGGTTTCGGGTGGAAACCCTGGTGGCACTCAGCTGGTTGGGCTGAGTTTTGCACTGAGTTGCTGGCTTCCTTCACGTTCAGATTGAAGCTCAGGAGGCAGGCAGGGAAACCTGTGTGGACTTAAACCAAATAAAAGATTTGCCAGATCCCACTGTGAACTAAAACTGCCAGGATTCCCCCAGCCCTAATAGCTTCATGGCTGCTCAGTGTTCATGTGACTGAGGCCTGTGACATAGCAAGCCAGCCCTGGTAACAATGAAAGTGAGGGGAAAGATAAATAAAAACACGGTGTAGAGCTAAGACACAAAAGAGGAAGGATGGTTGTGAGGTCACTGTGCTAGCCTAGCACTTATGAGATCTGGGTTCAGTTCCTTGCCCTGCCACAGAATTCCTGTGTGGCCTTGGGCACATCCCTTAGTCTCTCTCTGCCTCAGTTCCCCATCTGTGCAGTGCGGTTAATAGCAGTGTCCTACCTCACAGTGGGTTGTGAGGATAAATGCATTAAAGGATTGTGAGATGCTCAGATACTATGGTAACAGGGGGTATGTATGTACAACAAAGGAGAAACACAAGAGTCTATAAAGAGGAGGCTTGAGGAAGCTTTTCACAAGGCAGCCGCTACTCTTTAAACAAGAACTTGGTTATGAAGGAGCTGAGCGCTCCAGTCAAGCTCTGACAGCCAGAGCCAGGAATTAGATTGATAGGTCCCTGTCTGTGATGCTGGAGAAGCTGCAGTTTACAAACAGCTCCGCTCCTGCACTGAAACATTTCCATGACCAAGTGTGGCTTTAAGGGCACTCACAGCAGAGCTCTTCCAGTGACAGGAATGAGCCAAACAGTCCCTCCTAGGGACACAGGCCAGCAAGGGAGCAAGGCCCTGTGTAAACAGTAGTACACATTTGCCTCAGGAATCAGAGCTCGTGATCCCCAGATGTTCAAAATAATTAAAAGACTGGCCCAGTGCTACAGGACACGGGCTAGCTGCCCAAGAACATGGCTTGTCCACTATTGCCAAACAATCTCTGGACCACGAGCCCATGTTACAAGGCAAATAGTTTTGGGACTCCCCTCCCACCTAGCCCTAAAGAAAGGGAGAGTGGTCACAGCGCCCCCGTTATGAACCCGTGATCTAGTGATTAGATCAGGGCCCTGTGAATCAGGGCTCCTGGGCTATGAACCCTGCCCCTTGGGTTGCCATTTGCACCAGTGCCCACTGAGTGTAACATGCCAGGAGATCAGACAGGTGGAGTTTTCTCCCCGCTTTGCCCTGGTGCAAATGACTGCCCCAGGCGCAGGGTACTGGGGAACTGGGCCCCAGGGCTCCATCCCCTGCTTTGGGAGAGGAGTGTTCTCTGTTGGGGAAAGCAGGAGCCTGGGTTCTGTTCCCAGCTCTGCCCTTGAATCACTGCGTGGTCTTGAGTAAGTTCCTGAACCTCTCTGGACCTTAGTTCCCCTCATTGTCTAAAATGGGGGTAACGCCTCCTCCCTCTTTTGGAAGGTACTTGAGATCCCTGCCAATGTGACAATTATTTAGTAACCAGCCAGCCACATTCTCCTTTTCCGTGCCTGGGTTTGCTGCGTGGCCCCTGCATGTTCCCATCCCACAGCTCCAACCCTCATTGGGGTAGGCAGCAGCTCCAGGGGTGAGCCAAGAGAGCGCTATCCCTTGGCTGAGCTGCCAGGAGCCGTGTCTGTCCCAGGACACCGGCCAGGTACCGCGAACATCCCTTCCCCTGCCTGCTGCACCGTTTAGACCCAGCAGACACAGGGTATTTCAGTGCACCTGGGAACAAACAGCAGCTATGTCCTTGAGAGAGGCAGAGGGAGGAGAAGCAAAGGAAGCTCCCAAGGGAGGAGAGTGGCTAGAGACTAAGCTGATTCTGGAACTCCGAACTTCCCCCATCTGCCCCCCCAGTGGTCAGCTAGTTCTAATTTCAGTTCCTGGGGACTCACTGGAACGCAGGCCAGCACAATTCCAGAGGCAGGAATCTCCCTGCCTGCCTCCTCAGTCCCTCCGCCCTCCTCCCAAGTGGGGCAGCCCCGCAGTGGGGTTCAGCTATGCTCTGGGACCCACTTGCAGCCTCAGCTGCCAGGGACCGTGCCCTCGTGAGGGTGGCATTAGAAAACCTACAAGGGATTAAGCAGAAAGGAGTAAGATCTGAGGCCTTGGGTACGCACTGATCAGAATCTCTCTTCTCTCTCTAGGGCCCAGAGAAGGGTGTTATAAGGCCAACCGCCTTCAAGCCAGTGATCCCTCGCTCAGGAGCGATCCTCCACTCCTCTCCGGAAAATGGCAGCCACATCTCCCAGCAGCTGCACCCTCCGGACAAAGCGAAGGATCAAGAACTCAAGCCCATGTTGTGCTCTGGAGGTTTGTCAGACTCCGGCAGGAACTCTATGTCCAGCCTCCCAACCCACAGCACCACCAGCAGCTACCAGCTGGATCCCCTGGTCACCCCTATGGGGCCCATCAGCCGCTTCGGGGGCTCAGCCCACAACATCACCCAGTGCACCATCGTACAAGACAGCAACATGATGAGCCTCAAGGCGCTGTCCTTCTCCGACAGCGGCAACAAGATCCTCAACCCTGGAAAAGCTGCCCACCACCACCACCACGAGAAAGCCTCCTGCATCCGGTCTCCCATCTCCACAGATGAGTCCACCATCCAGGAGCTGGAGCAGAAACTGCTGGAGAGGGAAGGGGAGCTGCAGGAACTGCAGTGCAGCTTCGAGGAGAAGGAGGCCACCTCCTGTCAGGCCTATGAGGAAAAGCAGAGGCGCTGCAAGGAAGAGCTGGAGGGGCTGAAGCAGAAGTGCAACAACAAGCTCAAGCAAACCTCTCAGAAGATGCAGCGGACGCAGCAGGTGCTGCACCTCCAAGTGTTCCAGTTGCAAAAGGAGAAGAAGCAGCTTCGTGAGGAGCTGGAGAAGCTCATGAAGGAGCAAGACTTGCTGCAGACCAAGTTGAGGTCCTATGAGAAAGAGAAAACCAGCTTTGCCCCAGCGCTGGAAGAAACTCAGTGGGAGGTGAGGCAGTGCTCTGTTTTGAACACACTAAACCCACACAAGTGGGGGGTCCAAATTGCTGTGACTGCAAAAATAAAAACATGGGTTTGCACATGAAAGTAAGGAGATTGCACTCACAGATAGGCATGCAGAGACAGTAACCGTGCAAACAGGTGATTGCACAGTTACCCTTTTTGGTGTCTACAAATGCTTTGTGGCTGAGCTCATTCACACGATCTGTCGCATTTATGAAGCATCCAGAAATCTAGTATTTAGGGACCTAAGGCCCAAACCAGCGCTTACTGAAATAAATGCCAGTTGCCTTTGGATTAAGGGAGCTTTCTGGATGCCAGCCTGTTTTTCTGTGCTCACATATACTGCACTGAACGTTGTCGTGTTGGAGCAATTTGTGAAGGTAGCTATCGGCTGTGTGCGTGGATGCGTTATTTGTAGGCACAGAATACAGAGACTATGTCCATTTAAGACGTTTTCCTTGCTTGCCTGGCATGTGGAGGCTTTGTAACGTACTGAGTTTGATTGATCCTGTGCCCCTCGTGACATCCTGGCAGCTCACATCACTTAAAGACACAACGACGACATTTTAAAAAAACCCTGTTATTAAAATAACTCAGTTAATGAAACAGCCAATCACACAATTCTTCCAGCTATAGACTGTTTCCCCCTCATCCCCCAAGGAACTATAAAGCTGCTTTACTTACATGCTAAGTAACTACCTGGGCTTGACTTGGTCAATTTATCAGAGTATTAAAACCTTCCTACTGCATGCCTGTGTTTTATATAATCTCCTTATTGATTTGATATTATTTAAAAAAAAGACAGGTAAGCTGCTGAAAACTCAAGCAGCATTGCCCTCCCTGCAGCATGAATGGAATATGTTAGCGTGTCCATTACAAATGGATGTACAGAGCCATTGCTATTGATGGACTAATCTGTACATTAGAGGATGGCAGCTAATCAAAATTGATTTTAGCCCTTCCCACTTCCCACTCCCATGTGCTGATTTGTTTTTATATTTCTATTGATTTGCTCCTAAACTGAAACCCCAAAAAATGAAAATCTCAGGGTGTGCCCACACCGAGCTGGAAGCAAGGCTCTGGGTCCAAGCTGAGACCATTCCCCGGAGCCTCTGCCAGTGTTGCAACATCCACATCGCTGTTTTGAGTGTGCTGGCGCAAGTCCCATCAGCACAAGCTTGTGCAGACATACCGTTAAGGGCCAGGTTTTCAAATTAGCCCTGTGCTTTTGGGTAAACGGTGGATGCTGAGACCTTGGAAATCTGGCCCTGAGGGAGATAGGAGCTCAGTGCCTACTGAATTTCAGTAGTATTTGAGTGCCTAGCCCCCATAGGCAGCCTTGATCCTGACATACACTGCAGAGACCCAGCGCAAAGTTTAGGCACTACATAAGCCCCACTCTGGGGACTGAATTTCACCTCAGTGAAGCTTGGGTGTCACTGATCTATTTGCAATATTCAGGGATGGTGCCTGGGTGGAAAAGTCCAACGGGTAGTGTAGAACTGTTCTAAGAGAAGGTTTCGCAGCCAGGACTCCAGGTTCTAGTCCCACCTCTGCCATGGACTGGAATCGGATGGAGCACAGCTGAGCGACATGGTGGTTTTTGTACCATTTTGGCATGTGGTTTTTAAGCAGGGGCCCTAACGCTGGCTGGTTTGTGTCCCCCCACAGGTGTGTCAGAAGTCTGGCGAAATCTCCCTCCTGAAGCAGCAGTTGAAGGACTCCCAGATGGAGCTCAATGCCAAGACGAGCGAGATCCTCAGCCTGAAAGCCCAGCTGAAGGACGTGAGGGGGAAGATGGAGGGACTGGAGATGAAAACCCAGGACCTGGAAGACTCCCTTCGCACCAAGGCCATGGAGCTGGAGGTGTGCGAGAACGAGCTCCAGCGCAAGAGAAATGAGTCGGAGCTGCTGAGGGAGAAGGTGAACCTGCTGGAGCAGGAGATTATGGAGCTCCGGACGGAGCTGACCATCCTCAAGGAGCAGCGGAGCGATGGGAGGGACGGGATGGCCTCCGCCAGTCCGGCTGTGGGGATGATGGAGGACGTCCAAGCCCTGCAGGGGGAAGTGGATAAGCTGAAGGCGGAGCTGAAGGAGGAGAGAGACAAGAACGAGCAGATGACTTCCGGCTTCCAGCATGAGCGACAGATCTGGAAGGAGGAGAAGGAGAAGGTGATCCACTACCAGAAGCAGCTGCAGCAGAGCTACCTGCACATGTACAAAAGGAACCAGAACATGGAGAAGATGCTCCAGCAACTGGCTGCGGGGGGAGACGGCAGAGAGCCCATCGACCTGGATATCCATGGCACCGATGTCCCCTACGAGGACATCATAGCCACAGAGATCTAACGAGACCTGCTCTCTCTCTCCCCCCACCTCACAGCAGCGGGGAGGAGTGTCTCTTTCAGGCAAGGACTGAGCGGCACAGCCCCATGGGTCTGTTCACGCCGGACATCCCATGTACAGTTCAGATGAGCCGTGTATGTGTTAGCCAAGCTGGTTGCCCAGCCAGCTCAAGAGCCCCTGGTGTGGCACCGTGGTGGTGCCCCAAGCTGCCTGTCATGTTGTGGAGGTGAAAAAAAGCGACTCCTGCTAATGGTGACGTGCCGGCATCCACCCTTCGTGTCTGATGCATCCTCAGCAGGATGCTGGTCACCCACTTGTAGGACTGAGAAACGGGAGGTGTGTGTGGGGGGGGGGGGACTGGAACAGGAGTTTAGCAAATGATTCTGCAATCAGGGAATAAAGTGACACGCTGGCCAAAATCTCCCAGGGGTGCAGAAGGGGCCACTCGGTCACAGTGACTAAGGAAACCAGCCCCCTCCAGTGTGTTAAAAAAACACATTGGTCCAGCCCCTGGAAGAAGGCGGCCAGGGACACACTCCTCCTCAGCGCCACGGGAAATAATGCCTCATTTCAACCACTGAGCCCGGGCCCAAGGGCTAAGGAACACACTGAGCCAATCAAAAAATCTATTTATCTTCCTCCAGGGGATTCTGGTGTCTAGGATTTGCAGGCTTTTATCCCTCTGCAGCTCGAGTCCAGTGGAACCCGTCCAGACTCCAGTCCCTACAGGCCAAGCTGGTATTTTCGCCATGCCAGAGACTTGGATTAGAATCCCAGATCTGCGTCTTCACTCCTTAGGTTAACATGACCTCAAGAATGACCACCCCAACTAGCTAGTTCAGGACCAGGGACCAAAGGGAGCCCCATCCATGTCTCCTTGGCTAGCAGGATGAATGTGGGTATGTTGGAGGAAGGGCTGGAAATTAGAAGATGCCTCCCTGTCTCTGACAGGGACGAGGATGAGGATTGATCCCGTGCCCTCAGGCAAAAAAGAAACAAGTTCTTAGAACTGCCAGTAGAAGGGGACCAATCTCCAGGGAGCATTAGCTGACAGTGCTTATCAGTTCAGCTTTGTGCCGCCCCAAACTGCATCATGCCAACGAGGCCCATGACTTCAACAAGCCTGACTGTCTCGCCTCCAGAGCTGGTCAGAAAATGCTGAAAGAGTCTTCACAAAAAAACGTTGAACATTTCATAATAATTTTCATCCGGCAGGTTTCCAAAAGGGACCTTTTTTCACCTATTCTAAAGCTTTTGCAAAACGTTTTTATTGCACACGTTCAGTTTTGAAAATTCTGAGTTTAGAAAATTTTCAGCGTTTCAGTTTTAGAACCCAGCCCCTGCCCCCTCCCTCCTTTTGTCATTAAAAGGGGAAGGGGAGAAAAAGGAAAAATCACAAAAACTGAAAACACCAAATCCACAAATATTTAATTTACAGGTTTCATAAAAAAGCAAACCCACACAATATTTTTTTACAAAATGATATTTTTTTTGCAAAGATTTCCATTTTAGGAAAAATAGCCACTTCCCACTAAAATATTTTTTGTTTGACAAATTTTGACCAGTCCAGCTCAGGTCCTTGCTGCTTTTTGTGTCTGGTTGCCTGAGGAGGATGGGGGTAAGTCTGTGCTTTTGGGAATTACAAACTTCCCACTTTTTACTGGGTGCATAAAATTCAAAGCCATGTAGCCAAAAGCACTCCTTGAAAAGCCTGCCCTGTGTTCTTCCCGTCGTCTCTCTCATCTCGGAGCTGGGAGCTACCAAAATATCAGTCCATCCCATTTTTTCCATCATTTTGGTCATTTTTATTTGTTTATTTTGTTCCCCACTCCCATTCCATGATCAAAGTTCAGGCTAGAAAGAAAGAAAGAAGCTTGGCCCTCAACAGCTGCTAAATATACTCTCATTACAGTTCAGATCCCCTGTCATAGGTTTCACCCCCACTCTGAACTTTAGGGTACAAATGTGGGGACCTGCATGGGAACTCATAAGCTTAATTACCAGCTTAGATCAGTATGCTGCCACCACCCAAATATTGGAGTCATTTGGGAAACTCTGTCTTCTCTCCCAAAACCTTTCCCTCCCAAGTACTATAACCCTTCCCTGGGTAGTTTTGAGAGACTCCTCCACCAATTCCCTGGTGAACACCGATCCAAAACCCTTGGATCTTAAAACAAGGAGAAATTAACCATCCCCCCTCCTTTCCCCCACCAATTCCTGGTGAGCCCAGATCCAACTCCCTTGGATCTTAAAACAAGGAAAAATCAATCAGGTTTCTAAAAAGAAGGCTTTTAATTAAAGAAAAGCCTCTGGGAGATAGCGTACAAGCTGATCTCACAGACAACAGATTTAAAACACAGAGGATGTTCCCCTGGGCAAAACCCTTAGTACATCAACAAATAGTCAATTTGATTATTCCTATAATGCCCAAGACAAGTCACAAAAAGAAAAGAAACATAAGCTAATTCCTTCACTAAATACTCACTACCCTGTTTGATTCCTGATTCCTTTTCCTCTCCGGCCAGAACTGAAACTGACCCAAGACAAAGGGAACTTCCCTCCTTCCTTTTTGAAACATCTTGTCCCCCCATTGGTTCCTTTGGTCAGGTGTCAGCTAGGCTAGGTGAACTTCTTAACCCTTTACAGGTAAAAGAGGCATTAACCCTTAACTATCTGTTTATGACATCCCCATATTTTATATGCCAGCCAAGCACAGGTGGGGTCAAGGCCAACTTGACTACTGTCAAGATCCACCAGGTGGCAGCTGCTGGAGTTTGGCCATCACCTGTTTTAGATTCACTGGCCCAAGGGTCCATTGTTCCTAAAAAAAAACACCTTCTAAATCACTACCAAGTATTTACAGCTTTCTTTGGTTTCTTGGATTTTAGTGCTCATGTGGAAAAGAGAGAAAATCCCCACACATAGCTGAGCCAATGCACCTCGAGCCTGACCTCCGTCTCTCCATGCTGTTCTAGCCATAAGGAAACCCACCCCAAGGTGGGACTGCAGGTCTTGACCCAGAATAACCCCTGATATTGCAGTGCTGAACAGTCCCACCCTTCACTGCCACTGTGCCATATCCCTGACCCAGAAGAGCCTTTGGTACTGTGGTCCCCTCTTTGCCCTGCAGGTGCACCTCCATCCTGACCCGCATCACTCCGTTATTCCAGTCCGGGGCCTCAGCAGAGGATGAATTGCACCAAGTCTCACATAGCTAGGGAGGGGGGTGGCTATGTGAACCAATGCTAGTGAATGACTAAACTGAGCCCTGGGGAACTCCTCTCACGTGTGACCTGATGAAGATTTGGAGCTCAGAGAGTTGATGCTCCATTGTCCTGTACCGTGCGCTGTCACGTTCACCAGTAATAGTGGGTGTGAAATGCTGCCGTACCAGAATGGTAGTTCTCTACACCCACTTTGCACCGGCATAAATAACTGCAAAAGACGCAAGGCAATGGGGGATCAGGCCCCAGGTTTCCAAGGGGAAAAGGCTACTGCATTATCATCATCCTTTCTTCTCCACATGCCAGCCAGGAAGCTGGGTTTAAGGATCTACCCTCCAGAGTAAAAACATGCATAAATTACCATTTCCAAACCACGCTCATCTCTGGAGAATCCCCTCTGAAGCCAGCGTTGCTACCCTAGGGAGAAACCTGGCTCAACAGATATCATATGTCGAGCTAGGAGGCAGCTTCCCTGCTCTCTCTCTGATTCCCCCACATGTTCCCACCTATCGAATGCTGACTGCCTTATTATTCTCCATGCCATTCAGTCGGTGGGTTCTAGGCACAGCTGGTGACAGGAGCTTGCGAGAGAAAAGGATTTCATTTTGTTTTCTAGCCCAGGGCTTAAATCTTCCTCCAGCCTTTCATGGGAGGATTACAAAACTCCAGCATGTAAACCAGCTCCGCCAAACTCAGCACCTGCCGAAAGCTGCTGTGAGCAAACTGGGCTTCATTGTCCTCACATTGGTGCCAGTTTGATCCCATTGCGAGGGCAGGTTCTGCAATGACCAGAAGGCACAAAACAGAATTCTCAGCCACAAGCCTCTGAACGCATGGGGATTTTTAGTGCCCAGGAAAGCTGGCTTGGCAGAAGCTGGAAGCCTCTATCCACGGAACAGGTACGGGATGGACAGCAGCAGGTCAGGAGTCCCTGACACTCTGCCTTCCCACTGTGCCCCCTGCTCCTCTAGGAATGAGAGGAGTGTTCAGTCTCCGTGGCTCACTGGTTTCTCTCCTAGCCAAGCCTGCCAACCAGGAGACCAGTCTGTGCCAATTGCAGTGGGGTTTGTAGTGCAGTGGAGACAGTAGTCCCCAAAGGAACTGGGCTGAGATCCATCAAACTCCCTTCACGGGGGCTGGTGCAGAGCCTCCAGCATTCAGCCATGACCCTCTGGGCATGAATTCAAACTGATGAGGTAGAGGCAGTCACCCCTGAGCCATCCAATTCCTAAGCCAAAGCTGGAGTTCAGCCAGTGGTCTGGAGGTGAATGGACTTTACATTCTATTGCCAGCTCCCCAGCCTACCAGCTTCTAAACTCTGAAACCAATCTGTGCCTTGTGTGTTTCCCCAAACAAAGCAAAACCAGGTGTCATTCTGGAAACGATTTACATTTGGATCAAACGCGACAGGTGGGCAGCGCAAGCTAGTCTTTTCCTCCGATGGGTTGGAGAAAAGGCTTTGGCCACCACCACCGTCCCATCTATTATGCAGTCCCCAAAATCAGAACCCAACACTCCAGGGTAGGAAAAGGCCCATCCCATCCAGCATGCGCTGATTCTCCGTGGCCCCTGCATTTTGTGTCGTCATTTCCACCAATGCAAAGCCACTGGGCTGGGTTTGTATCCTGCCCATGAATTGCACCCAAGTTAATGGAAGCAGCAGGTGCTCAGCACCTCTGAAAGATTGGGCCATGATTGTGATGTGGGAGATCCTCATGAGCGTAGGTAGGTAGTGCAATCCACAGAGAAGGCATAGCATTACAGAAAGCTTACCTCCCATTGGTGCACAACTAAGTTCAGGGCATATTAAGCCTCTGAGCCTGCAACTGCACACATATGCTTTGTATCGTGTAACCCACACAGAGCCCTGTTGAAGTCTCCAGGGTACCACACAGGTGCAGATACAGGATTGGGAAGTAAATGATACAACTCTTCAGAGAGAGCCTCAAACTACAACATCTGCATCTGGATTCTGAACACCTAGAAGTTCAGGGTGGTTTTTGATAGACCCATTAGAAAGATAACGGCTATTTATAAAATTTGGATCCAGTTTCAGATTTCAAACCCTAGGCTCTAGATGTTAGCTTCTGAAAAGACAGTTTGGGATATAATTTGAACAAAAGAAAAAAATATAATGGAGCAAGACTATTCCGAACCTAAAGGCCAAGTCTTGTCACTTATCCTGGTCCCTTCTGGTATTACAATCTAGAATAATCCAGATTTCAGTCTGACCTCCTGCAGAACACAGGCCAGAGAATTTTCCACCCAGCAATTCCTGCCTCTTGTGGCAGAGCTACATCACACCTACTGGAGGCCAATGGGTAAGCGCCAGATGCAAATGGAGACATCATGCAAGAAGAGCAGAATCGTTCCTGACCAGGATCCCTTGACTAGTTTTCCACAAGGCACCAGCTCATGTCTCATTAAGGCCCTGCTCCTTCCCCATTTAAGTCAAGGGGCACAGTCCCATTGATGTCAATGGCACCCCATGGGAATTCCTTGTATCACCAGCCCCGTATCTTCCACAAGCGCTGTACAATGTGATTGACTGGAGACGCTGCCTTTGCACAATGCCGTGTTTGACTTTGACCGTATGCATTGCCAATGTGTCACTCTTATGCTGTCCTGCTCACCCAAGGGGAGAGGCCAGGTTTCAGTCTGTATAGATTAGATATTACTTTTTTTCTGCAGGTTTTTAGATGTGTTATTTCTGGTGACTGATGTAAACTATGGTAATTTTATGTTTTTATTTATATTATAAATAAATTTTTTAAAACCTATCCTCATTCTCTCTAAGTGGTATTTTGTATAGATATTACACCCAACAACCTGTGGTTGAATAACCAATCATGAAATTACAATCTAAATAGACAAGGCAGACAAAGGAAACATTATTATCCCCATTTTACAGATGGGGACCCAAGGCCCAGAGAGATTAAGGGACAGATTTGCAAAGGTATTTAAGCGCCTAAGGATGCAGATAGGTGCTTTGGAATATCCCAAGGTACCGAAGTGCTTTTAAAAATCCAGCTAGGTGCCTATTTGCCTCTTTAGGCACCTAAATACCTTTGCAAGTCTGGCCATAAGTGACTTGCCCAAGATCAGACAGGGATCCTGTGGCAGAGGTGGGAATTGAAACCAGATCTCCTGAGTCCCTGGCCAGTACCGTAACAGTTCTTCCTCAACTTTAAATGAGTGCTACTTCAGCAGCCTCAAATTGTCCAGTCTGGCTTACATCACAGCAGCCGAGGTTGCTAGAGGAAAAAGCTAGGAAAAGATCATGCAGGGATGCAGAGAGAAATTTAAAACAATATGTGCAGTGACATTTTAAGTGGCATGCACATTGGCAGAATCAATCCATGAACCAAACGTCCTCCTAAATATTAAACCTAATCCCCAGAGCCCCTTGCCTGTAGCCAGCATTGCAGCCTCTCTAGCACACAGTGGCTTGTTTTGAAATGCCACAAGGTCCCGCCAGGGCCAGTTTTAGCAAGTGCGGGGCCCGATTCTTGGGGCTTGTCTCACCGGGCGGCGCTCGGAGTCTTCGGCGGCACTTCGGATTGCTGCGCTCCGGCCGGGGTAGCGGGGCCGCGGGACTCGCCGCGCTCCGGCCGGGGTCGCGGGGCCGCGGGACATGTGGGGCTCCGGCCGGGGTTGCGGGGCCGCGGGACTCGTCGCACTCCGGACCGGGTTGCGGGGCCGCGGGACTCGCCGCGCTCCGGCCGGGGGATCGGGGCCGCGGGACTCGCCGCGCCCCGGCCGGGGTCGCGGGGCCGCGGGACATGTGGGGCTCCGGCCGGGGTTGCGGGGCCGCGGGACATGCGGGGCTCCGGCCGGGGTGGGGGATCCGCGGGACTCGCCGCGCTCCGGCCGGGTTGCGGGGCCGCGGGACTCGCCGCGCTCCGGCCAGGATTGCGGGGCCGCGGGACTCGCCGCGCTCCGGCCGGGGTAGCGGGGCCGCGGGACTAGCGGCGCTCCGGCCGGGGTTGCGGGGCCGCGGGACATGCGGGGCTCCGGCCGGGGTCGCGGGGCCCCGGGACATGCGGGGCTCCGGCTGGGGTCGCGGGGCCCCGGGACTCGCCGCGCTCCGGCCGGGGTCGCGGGGCCGCGGGACTCGCCGCGCTCCGGCCGGGGGATCGGGGCCGCGGGACTCGCCGCGCTCCGGCCGGGGGCGCGGGGCCGCGGGACTCGCCGCGCTCCGGCCGGGGTAGCGGGGCCGCGGGACTAGCGGCGCTCCGGCCGGGGTTGCGGGGCGGCGGGACATGCGGGGCTCCGGCCGGGGGGGCGGGGGCGCGGGGCACGCGGGGCTCCGGCCGGGGTAGCGGGGCCGCGGGACATGCGGGGCTCCGGCCGGGGTAGCGGGGCCGCGGGACTCGCCGCGCTCCGGCCGGGGTTGCGGGGCGGGACTCGCCCCGCTCCTGCCGGGGTTGCGGGGCCGCGGGACTCGCTCCGGCCGGGGTTGCGGGGCCGCGGGACTCGCCGCGCTCCGGCCGGGGTTGCGGAGCCGCGGGACTCGCCGCGCTCCGGCCGGGGTTGCGGGGCCCGCCCCGTTCCGGCCGGGTTGCGGGGCCGCGGGACTCGCCGCGCTCGGGCCGGGGTTGCGGGGCCACGGGACTCGCCGCGCTCGGGCCGGGGTTGCGGGGCCACGGGACTCGCCGCGCTCGGGCCGGGGGATCGGGGCCGCGGGACTCGCCGCGCTCCGGACCGGGTTGCGGGCCCGCGGGACTCGCCGCGCTCGGGCCGGGGTTGCGGGCCCGCGGGACTCGCCGCGCTCGGGCCGGGGTAGCGGGGCCGCGGGACTCTCCCCGCTCCGGCCGGGGTAGCGGGGCCCTCTTAGGCGTGGGGCCCGATTCGGGGGACTGGCCTAAAGCCGGCCCTGGGTCCCGCTGGAATCCAGACTCTGGTTGTGATGGACAAGAGCCTAGATCCTCAAAAGTATTTAGGCTCCTAACTTTCAGGATCTGGGACAAAGTGCCTGGAGAGACGCCACCTCTCGGCAACAGAGGAGAGTTCGGTCTCCAGTTTTTGGGCCACTTTTTATTTTCCCCTCTGCTGTGTTTGTAAGGTTGCTCCCCAGTGCTGGAGCTGCATGCAAATTCTGATGTGTCTGGGGGCTGCTGCCATCACGGATTGGCTTTGGGGGACGGGGAGGAAAAGAGCAGAGATTAGCACCTCTGCTACCATTTCCTCCACAACAATAAACACAAATTTCATTGACTTTGCAGACCGATGTGGGAGGGGAGGGAGTTGACAGGTCAGATGTTGTCCCCCAACAATCCAATACCCCACTCACAGATTCATAGATTTTAAGGACAGAAGGAACCATCATGATCATCTCCTCTGGCCTCCTGCACATCACAGGCCACAGAACCTCACCCACCCCTGCAGTAGGCCCATAACCTCTGGCTGAGATACTGAAGTCCTCAAATTTTGGTTTAAAGACTTCAAGTTACAGAGAATCCACCATTGACTCTAGTTCAAACCAGCAAGTGACCCCTGCCCCACGCTGCAAAGGAAGGTGAAAATACCCCAGGGTCTCTGCCAATCTATTGTAGGGGGAAATTCCTTCCTGACCCCTAATATGGCGATCAGTTAGACCCTGAGCTTGAGGGCGAGACCCACCAGCCAAACACCTGGGCAAGAATTCTCTGTAGTAACTCAGGGCCCTCCCCATCTAGTGTCCCATCTCCGGCCGTTGGAGATATTTGCTAATAGGCATCATGGATGGGCCATGGGCCACTGTAGGACACCTCATTATACCATGCTCTCCATGTTAGGTTTTTGGCCCCACTACTCCCCTTGGGAGGCTGTTCCAGAACTTCACTCTGATGGTTAGAAACCTTTGTCTAATTTGAAGCCTAAACTTATTGATGGCCAGTTTACATCCCTTTGTTCTTGTGCCAACATTGGCCCTTAACTTAAATAACTCCTCTCCCAGTCTGGTATTTATCCCTCTGATGTATTTATAGAGAGCAATCCTATCTCCATTCAGCCTTCATTTTGTTAGGCTAAACAAGCAAGCTCCTTAAGTTTCCTCTCATAAGGTAGGTTTTCCCCTTCTCTGATCATCCTAGTCGCCCTTCTCTGCACCTGTTCCTGTTTGAATTGATCCTTATTAAACATGGAAGACCAGAATTGCACAGAATTCTAGATGAGGTCTCACCGGTGCTTTGTCTAATGGTAATAACACTGCCATATCTCCACTGGAAATACCTCACCTGATGCATCCTAGGATTGCATTAGACTTTTTTCACAGCCTCATCACATTGCCAGTCATCCTGTAATTGACCAATACACCAGGGGTGAAAGTAACAAAGGATTTACCGGCACCCCGGAGTCCTGAGTGGGGACGTGGCCTCAACCGGAAGAGGTGTGGCCTGAACCGGAAGAAGCGGGACTCCGGCTGCGGCTGGGTGCCTCGGAGCCTTTAAATCACCCCCGGAGCTACCAGCTGCAGAGATGGCTGGGAGCCCCGGGGCTCAGGGATGATTTAAAGGGCCCGGGGCTCCAGCAGCGGGGCTCAGGTGGCGATTTAAATCACCAGCCTGGGGAAGCAGGTCCAGTCTGGCACGGCGTACGTACTGGACCGTAACCAGCTTACTTTCACCTCTGCAATGCACTCCGGTCTTTCTCCTCCTCCGTCGCTTCCAACTGATAGCAAACATTCTTGTCGTTAGTCCCTAAGGGCACGACCTTGAACTTTGCACCATTAAATTTCATCCCAGACATTTGGGATGCTCCCCCATTCCAGCATCACATGAAGCCAGATAAACTCACCCCCCTCTTCCCTCAGTATCAGGGTATACACACTCCCCTCTCATTTGCATGGCAGGCTGCTGGGGTTAATGAAGCAAGATGCTGTTCGACCAGCTGCCTTCATTTTTCCCTTTCCTGTTCTGCTAGCAGGAGCCAGCAGCAGCTCCAGAGGAGAGGCGCTAACACACCAGCATGACCTCCCTAAGAGGGCAGCTTGCAAGTTGACACTACAGGGCCTCCCCCGGCTTTGACTCATGAAACTATGAGGCTGCGATCCCAGCTTATAATGAGACGGGAAATGCCAAGCCCAAGGGAGAGCCGATCTATTGATTTTCTTTTAGATTCTTGGCATCGGCAACCAGACTGGAATCAGCGTTATTGGCAGATGCTGCTCCTAACACACACGCAAATCCCTCCTTATTCACATCCCTTCTGCCTTCGCGGAAGCTACCAGCGAGGGCCGTGACTCAGTTATTAGGCACATCCACTTCCCCATCTGCTACCTACAAATCCGAGTGAGATAAACACAGGGGGGCTGACTTCCTATTGCCCTCATGCAGTTATTTACCCCAGCGCACAGCGAGTGCAAATGCTATGGGATCAGGAGAGAGCTGATTGGGGTATATGACCACACGCAGCGCAGGGCAGTGGAGAATCAGGCCCAGTCGATTCTATTCTCCTTGCAGTCACAACAGCTCACACTGGAAGACCCCAAAGTGCATTTCAGCGTATGCCCCGACCTTGCAAACGCACACATTCGTCATCGCATTGAGCTCCAGGGCACTAATCACACAGCAAGTTACTCCGGCGATAAGTCAGTGTTTGCAGGATCCAGGCATCACAGCTGTCACTTCAACCACAACTGAAAGGCAACCAACTTGGGGGCAGAAGGCACCACCCAGCCAGACAATAGACATACAACTGGGGGTGGAACGTTTCAAGGAGGGCCTCAGTCTTTTAAGATCTTGTCTAGAGGAGCTACACAAAGTTAATTGCTAGGAAGTCTCTTCAGTGGCGTTCTGAGGGTCAGTGCATGGCCCTATATATAGACAGGCAGACAGCCATCTTCTGGGAACGCTGCTTTGGGAAACCCTGGTGAGCTACAGGTCGCTTAGGACAATATATGTCCCCTGGCATGTTCATCCAGAGCCCTCAAAGCTCTTTACAAAGGAGAGGAGTATCATCGTCTCTCTTTTACAGATTGGGAAAGTGAGGCACAGAGAGGGGATGCGACTTGCCCAAGGTCACACATAGGTCAGAGTCAGCCCAGAAGAGAACCCAGCTCTCCTGAGTCCTAATGCAGTGCTTGCTCCACTAGCCTACACACCCTAGAGCCACAAGGGATGCTCCTTTAGTATAAAGAGTGTAGCACTTGCTTGCACGTATGTGAGAGGCTGATAGCTCTGGTTAGAGCCAGGCATAATCTAGCTCTATGGGAGCTGCATAAACTCCCCCCCTGCAGTGCCCACTCCCTGCTGCTCCAGTCCTAGGCTCCCCCACCCAGTTCTTCTGATGCAGCTCAGGGCTTGTCTACACTTGAAAAGCTACAGCGGCACAACCACAACACTGCAGCTGCAGCGCTTCAGGGTAGACGCTACCAACGCTGACAGGAGGGCCTCTCCTGTCGTCGGCGTAGGCAATCCACCGGGCAGTAGCTAGGGCGACGGAAGAATTCTTCCATCAACCAAGTGCCGTCAACACCAGGGGCTAGGTCAGCTTAACTCTGGTGCTCAGGAGTGTGGATTTTTCACACCCCTGTGCAACGTAGCTGGTTTGACCTAACTTTTTAGTGTAGACCAAGCCTAAGTCTTGAACTGCAGCTTGCCTTCCTGTTCCAATGCTAGAGCCCCCCAGGACAGGCAGATTTTCCTCTACAATAGAATGAAACAAACAAACAAAACACACACAAAAATGCCTTCACCAAAGCTGAGGACATATTTCAACTGTTCTAACAGGCTATTCTCCCTTAAACCCATTTTCTCTCTTTGCTGTGTGGATCTGACATCTTCACAGTTTGTGCGTCAGCTGCATCTCAGTGACACTAATAATGAAAAAAACAGCTCCCCAGTGGGGATACAATGGCTAACAGGATCCGCAAAGCATCCTAATTGTGCAACCGCAGCAGCCCCACGTAGTATAGCCCGGCCCCACACGCAGTTATCCCCACACATCCTACCCCCGTCACCACCTCAATTATGGGTAATTGAGCCTTAAGTAGCTTTCATAATATGTGACAGGTGAGGCAAGTCATAGTCCCAGCACTAAAAATAACAGGACAATTTTCCTGCCATGCTCTATCCCCCAGTTATCATGCAGCACTGGCAGCAATGGCTCCTGGGCCATGCCCTATTAAAGGCAGGAGCTGGCAGCTGGGGAGAGGATGGAGGGAACATGCAGATGAGGTAAATTGCATATCATGAGCAACTTGGTCACTCACTCCACTGATACCTTTCCTGAGAGAAGCATGCAGGATCCGAGGGTCTCATCATGCTTCCCACTGAGAGCTGTGCACTAGATTAATTCAGTGTGGCGGTGCCAGTCTCCATCCTAAGAGGCATCAGTTACAGGCATCCTCCAGGGGGAAGGTAGCGGAAGGAATAGGAGGCAGGTATTTATGTTGGACACTTGCCTTCTGTTGCTGATGCCTTCCAGCGAAACCTTGGCTTTGCTCACAGTGCTTGGGGAGTTTTTAGAATCTTTGAAAATAGCCAGGGTGGGAGGAGATGCCCCCCCACATTCTTTCTCTGCTGTTACTGTGTCTTCAAATGACCTCTCCCTGCAGCTGCCAACCCTGAAAGGAATCAGGCCCTGTCGGGTAGGTGCTATTAAGGTGGGCCTTATCCTGATCTGGATCCAAGCTTTTCCTAAATTGGGGGTATTTGGGTCAGAGGGGCCATTATATATCTCATTGCATTTGTATTATGGCAGCTCACAGAGACCAAGACCGGCTCCTGGTAGGTGCGGTACAGGCATGTAGTAAGAGGCAATCCCTGCCCCAAAGAGGCTACAGTCTAATTAGATAGAGGGTGGTTAGGGAAACAGAGGCAAAGTAACTTACCCAAGGTCACAGCTGGGAATAGAACCCAGGTCCATGTCCTGCTCTAGCACCTGATCTGCTAAGGCACTGCCTCTCCAGAGAGCTCAAGGCCACACTGTAAATTGCTCCCCTGAAACTTCAGGGTTGCTTAGGGCCAACCCCTCTCTAGCTGCTTAAGGAACTGGCCCTTTCCCAGCTCACGGTGCCAGTGAAGTGGGGGCAGGTGGGGAGCATCACACCCCAGGATGGAATTCAGCTGTCAGAACTGGTTCCATCCTGGGAGGTATCCAGGCTCCTTAGTGAACACTGGGCTGTTTCTCTCACACATACATGTGTAAAACTCCCTGCGGCCACCTTTGCACCAAAAATACAGGCCACTTAAAAAAAAAATAGCCCTTTTGCATCCTGTTTGTTTTCTTTTCACCAGGGCAAACATTCCATTTGCCCAGCAGATTAGCCATACGTAGGTGCCCAGAGGGACAAGACAACAGAGCTAGGCTGGAGAGGAGCCCATCAAGGAGAACTCAAGAGCCCTTGGGAACTTCACTTTAATGAGCTAACTAGGTCGTTAGTGAAGGTGTGTAATAACAGCATAAGCAGCAAGAGGCAGGTCCATGTTGGAAGGGTGGGGTAGAGAAAGAGAGGCAGGGAGAAGACTGGATGCAGGACAGATTCATAATAAGGGAGAGTTAGCCTGTTTCCCCCCCTTCAAAAAAGGGATTTAAAAAACAAAGTTAGATGCCTCTTTCCACACACCTGGAGTTTGCATCATTCTGTCCTGGGCAGTGGGAGGAATTGAAACACTCTCTCGTATGTAGTAGTAGAGGCAGCTGGTAGGCTCATTGCCCGTTACAGGTAAAACAGCTATTGAACCTAGAGAACTGAGATTACTGGCATTTGACTGTAAACTCTTTGGGGCAGCAGCTGTCTTTTTGGTCTACGTTTGTACAGTGCCTAGTACCATGGGGTCCTGGTCTCTGACTAGGGCTCCTAGAGGTAGGGTGACCAGATGAGGGGAATAAAATATCGGGACACATGGGGGGTGCCGAGGAAAAAAAAAAAAAAGCCGAGCGAGTCCCGGCTCAGGGAGGGGGGGGAAAAAAAAAAAAGCCGAGCGAGTCCCGGCTGAGGGAGGGGGAAAAAAAAAAAAAGTGCTGCCTGGGATATCTCTGTCCCGCGTCCCGACCAAAGATTGGTCGGGACGCGGGACAGAGACCGAAATATCGGGACGGTCCCGATAAAATCGGGACGTCTGGTCACCCTACCTAGAAGCTACAGTTTATACAAATAACATCAGCTCTGCTGTAGCCAGAGTTAGGAAACCTGAGGCCATGTCTTGTGACAGAAATAGCTGGACTGTGGCTCAGTGATAGCAAAAATGATTCTGTCTCTCACATTATTTGAATTTGACTTGCTGTTACACCCCACATCCACATAAGCCCTGCCCTCAGTCATGTTAACCGCAATGCTTTCTGGGCATGCATCCCAGAGTTCCCAGTGCCGCTTCAAACTGTGGGCTATTATGACTGCATTAGACCCTTTGTGAGGGCGAGGGGAGAGGGCAAAGGGTAACAGAGGTCCTCTCCTTTAACAGCACTAGGTGGCTTAGTTGCTAGTGAGTCTCACTGCCAGCTAACTTGTATGAGTGAGCCACCCCTGGGGCTGGTCCTCCATTTGGATTCATCTGGAGAGCTGGTATTGGGAGGATGGCTTTCCATATGGAGTTGATGATTTGGTGCTAGAGACTCCCCAGGCAGCACACTTAGCAGGAAGAGATGGCACAGATGTGCCAATTCACCAGCTGGGCCCATGGTTTCTTGACCACTGCAGTGCTCAGTGGTATACAGCCAATATGGTCCAGCCCCACAAGCACAGGATGGTGGAACTATAGATCACAGGAGTAGCAGTAGCCACAGACCTTAAGCAGCAGCAAGGGCCTGTTTCTTGCCTTATCCATGCTTGGGATTAGCCCTGAATCAGCCAGCGTGGCAACACACAGTAGTACTAACCCTGAACGTACAGAAGGAAAGCTACAATTTGCACCACTTGGGCTAACCCAGGTTTCAAGCTGGGGTAAGTTTGACCAGAGCAAGCTGTTGCTTTTTCTTGTCTAACTAGAGAGGTTTTTGCATTGGTGCAGCTACACCCATTGCTGCCCACTGAGGGCTGAATCATGGCTAATCCCAAACACAGAGAAGGCCAGAATCACTTTTGAAAGGATGACTAATTAAGCAGAGCCACCTTGATCACACAGGGCAAGAGAGGGTAGGAGGTAAAGCCTCTTTTGATTTGCAAATCACCTGCAGTCACTTTCCTAAGTGCATCAACCCCCTGCCATACATCTGCCAGCACAAACCAAGAGCCCTAGGGGGAATGTTTGTTCTTGCCCCTTGCCTAAATGAGGCGACAGCTGTTCCAAGGGACTGACTGGCTGAAATCAGGTGGTTGAGGGGATAAGACCCACAGGAAGCCTTCATTAATCATTACTCTAAAAAAAAAATTAAGAAAAGTGTGTAAATGTACTAGGGCAGCAGCTGTGGGATCAGCACGTCCCATTTAGCACAGTACCTGCTGTCTCCTCGCAATGAAATATGGGGCTGTTTGTTTAGCATCCTGCTAAGTACCCTCCCTGTAATGCACTTGTTCTCTGAGGCAATAGAAATAATATTAAAGAGGTTCAGGCTTCTGAGCTGAGCTGGCCAAAGAGGAGGAACAGCATTCCCCCAGCTCCAGCACGCACAGGCTGAAATATTGTTTTTTCACAGCATAGCACGGAGCTGTCTCTCACCTGGAGAAACAGCTTCACATTCAATGTTCCCTTGATGGGATTTCTAAGACACCTACATATTGATCTGACTTCCACTTCTCCATCTTTCTACCAAAGGCAAAGTGCAGTGTTTGTCTAGCAGCCAGGGTGGATTTTCCATATACAGCCCAGCTCCTATTGTCTCATAAAGGAGTCACCAGGGGCAGAGTTTTCTCATCCCCTCCACTGATAACACAGTTGAAGTGTAAGCAGTCAGAGATCCAATTAGTCCACATGACCCTAAATGACAGCACTGGCAGAGCTAGCATTAATCAGCTCAGCAAGAACTACAGGGGAAGGCGAATTCTACCCCCTTTGGGCTCATCTGCACTGGAAAGTTACATTAACTAATGCTCTGAGTAGACTGTTTTTAACCAGGAGTTAGTTGTCTGGGAATAACCCTCAGGTCAGGCGGCAAAGTTAAACCCAACCATCCCTCTCTACATAAACACAGTTGAGCACTCTAGCAGGTTAGTTCATGTGGTTTCTAACATGATTAATTTTCTAGTGTAGACAATCTGGCCCAGTGTTCCAGGCTCTCTGCCTCCTTTGTTGCATTTCAGTCCATTACTCCTCCTGCATGTTTATATTCCTTCCACTGCTCCTGCGCCCTTTGTAACATTGCTAATGCCCTGCTGCAAGAGAAGATCCACTGGGTTTCATTTTAACCCACTGAATCTTGGTATTTTCTTAGTACCCAGCACCTTGTGCACACAGGGGTGTGCCCAGATAGACAAATTGAATGGAATCATCATCTCTGTGCCCATGGCTACAACTGAGCACTGGACACTAGGACCCTAATGAGGCAAGAGCTTGATCTACAATTAAAAGTTAAATTGGCATAGCTACATCCGTTGGGGGTGTGAACAGCCCACACCTCTGGCCAAGGGTGCCAGCCAAGGGGCAGTTTGCAGCAGCACTTTTTACTTTTGTTTAAAACAAGGTCAAACTACTCCCATGCAATGTTGGCTGTGCTGGTGGTGTACTTTGAGCAGGAGCCCTAACCAGGCTACTTACCATCCATTAGCAGCTCAAGGGCTGCTTTCTTCGCAGCATCACCCTCCCACAAATGTTTTCACACACAGTGTTTGCTTTTTGGGTGCCCCCCCGCCCCATTAAGCCTTATTTCCTGCTCATGTTTCTAACCCTCTTGAGCAATAGCTGCTCATGTGGCTGGGGCGAGTAAGCTCAAAAGTTGGTTCAATAAGATAGCTAAGCAAGGTAGGGGAGGTAAGTGGAGAGTCAGTCCATTTATCCAGCATTTGCTGTTGAGCAGAGGCCCTCGCTCAGCAAACTCTACCGGAATCCCCTCACCAAAGAAACATCTGAGTCAAGCTGAAGGCTCCTGAGAGATGTAATGAACGTATTGGGGGGGGGGGGGGGGGGGGGGGGAGGANGAAGAGCACAGAAGCTGGGAATGGGCAACAGGGGATGGATCACTTGATTACCTCTTCTGTTCATTCCCTCTGGGGCACCTGGCATTGGCCACCATCAGAAGACAGGATACTGAGCTGGACGGACCTTTGGTCTGACCTAGTATGTCTGTTCTTATGTAAGCAGGAATCTGCTAGGGCAGAGGGTTAGTGCAGCAGGTCTGGGAAATGGGGAAGCAGAGAGGTGCACAGGGCTAACTTTCCTGTCCATAGTAGACAAGGATTAGTCTCACTTCAGCACCCTTAACTAGCCTCTAGAGCAGGCACGAGGATCAGCTGTCAACCTGCAAGAGTAGAGCTTGATTTACTCAAGCAAACTCCCAGCTTCCAACCTGGTTATGCTGAAGCAATAGCCTGATAGGGAAGGGGGGATCCTCTTCCCAGGGTGATCAGATGTCCTGATTTTATAGGGACAATCCTGCTATTTGGGATTCTCTTATATAGACACCTATTACCCACCACCACCCCGTCCTCATTTTTCATACTTGCTATCTGGTCAATCTACCTCTTCCCCACGTTTTGGGCAAGGCAGTATGGGCCAATGGAGGAGATCAGGGTTCTTGGAGCAGCTCAGACACTAAACAGCCTGAAGCCATACAGAAGGTCACTTCCCTCATGTGAGCTTCTGGTTCCCCTCCTCTTATGGCCTTTACAAGGTGTCTATACAACACCTAGCACAACCAGGCTCCCTCCAGAAATCCAGGGCCTCCAGCTACTACACCTTAAAGTTTCTCTGTGTATACAAGTGACTGCATTTTACCTATCCACCCCAGCCTCCATCAGCACTTGGCATCTGAGGGCTGGCTTAGCAGTCAAGACCTGAATGGCCCAGAGAGAATAAGTTACTTCCAGGTCTATCTGGGCTTCCTCCAGATCAAAAGCAGTGTGGTAGGGAAGATTTGAGTCTGTTAGGGGAAGCACCCTCTTTCCTTGAGCACCAAGAGCCTCTAATGTTAGTATTCACAGTCTGCTTGCTGCAGCTTTTTGGAGCAGATTCACTTGCAGTCCAGAAGCTCAGCCTTGCCTAGAAATTCCAGGGGCTATTACCTAGCACCACGGATTTAGAGCTATCCAGAATGTCAGATGAGAGCACCATCCTGTGGTCATTACTGGGATAGCACCAGAACCAACCCAGTACCAGCACGCAGCAGGGGACAGAGACATACAAAGTTTGAGTAAGTAAAACAGATTTTATTCTGGACAGCGAGAAAGGTTTGCCCAGTGCACTGCACAGAGCGTGCTTAGGGCACAGACACTTAGTATTTCATAAACTAGAAAAGTTACCAAATTAAAAAAACAGGCAAGAAGGACTGAGTCCACTGGTCCCCCAACTTCATTCACCCCAGGCAAGGCCTGAGGAACCTCAGAAAGCTGGGGTAAGCAGCCTTTGACCCATTAGTGCCTCAGGTGATGCCATACAGACTAAGAGTGTTGTTGAGACCAGCGCCAGTGAACCCCTTCTCCCCCCAAACAGTACACACAGTGCCCATTCATTTAGATCCACCCCGAAGTGTCCAGCAAGCAGGCAAAGGGCTCCCCCACTATTGCATGCATTTCTGGTCATATTATTAGGGTTTTTTGTTTTTTTAAAGTTTGTTAAAAATCTAAGTCTAAATATTTAGTAGGAAAAGCCAAGTAAATACTACAGAGAACAAGATTTGTCAGTCAGTCATGTCCTTATCGAGTTGTGTACCACTTCCTGCTTGGTGTTTGTACTAGACAGCTAACACCCTGCCCCCACACAACCTAGTAGGTCTCAGAACCAGCCTGAGCTGCTGCTTGTTGGAGCTGCTCTTGGTGCACTTTTATTGCAGTCATACAAAGAGGGTCTCCTTGGAGTCTGCGGGGCCAGCCTCCATGAACAGGTCTGGCAGAGCCGCTGAGGGCACTTCCTCAAATCCAGCAGGCACTGGAGCCTCTATTGCTCCTGGCAGTGGGAGGGCAGCTGGAGCAATAGCTGGGCTATCTTTTAGGGGGTTGCTTTGGTCCCTGGCCAAACTGGCCCCAACTCCTCCCTCCAGCTTCATCTCTGCCCCCTCAGGCAAGCTCCTCACCAGAGGCTCAATGGAACTAGCTGGAGGTACCTTCTCTCCCTCACCAAGATCTCCACCTTCTAGAACCATCTCTGTTTCTACCTCAGTGGCAACAGGGCACAGAGGTGGCTGCTTCTCTGGAAGACCCAGGTCTCTAGTAGTGGGCTCAGCAGACAGGGCTTGGCTGGCATTGGATTTCAAAACCATGGCATCATCCATGCAGGAGGCAGCTATGGCGTTTACCTTCTGACCTGTGCCCCTGACAAGCAGATCTTCCACAGAAGGGCTGGTTTCTGATGGGCAAGAGGCATCCAGGGGTGCTAAAGACAGATGTTTGCCGCTGGCAAGGTCAGTCTTAAGAGCACCACACTCTGAGTAGCGGTGATTGGTCTCCCCAGAACCCTGGTCACCAAGGCCAAGAGGCTGGGCCACCTCACTTGCTGGGCCTGCACTCCGCTCCCCCTCACACATCTCACCTTCTGCCACAGTTTCTGCCTCCCCTTCATCCTCAGTGTTCTCTTTCCCCACAGCCACCGGGTTCTTGCTACTTGGAGACCCACTGCAGTCAGTTGCTTCAGAGTCCTGTGGGATTTGAGCAGTAGCACCCAACTCCAGGCTAGTTCGAGAGCCACAAGGGATCTCCTCCAGGTTGTCCCCTTCCTCTAGTAGGGTGATTGCTGGAAGGGGACTAGTAGCGCTCCTTGTGTCATCTTCAGAGCTTCTGGTGGGATCTTCCTGTTCCCTAGAGTTCAACATAGGGCTCATATCAGTTCTGCAATATGCCCGTTTGAAAGGGGAGGAAGCAGTTCTATTGTGTCAAATGGGAACACTGAACCAGAAGAGAGCTACCCATGTGGAGACTTTAGCTGACAACCCTGCAGGCACTCCAACCCCTGTTGGGCCCTGCTAGTGTGGCATTTTAGTCTGCTGCTCCCAGACAGCTTTGGGGATTGATAGGGAACTTCACTAAGCATGCAAGACAGAAGCGGGTCACTAGGGAGAGAGATTCAGAGGCACAAAGGGCAGTTTAGGTGCCCAGCTCCCACATGGGCCTTGGAACGTCTCCCTGTAAGCAGTTGGAGACAAGAAGCCAACCAGTTCACCAATTTGTTTTTGGAGCAGAAGGGTAAGGCTATAGTTAAGACACCCAGACTAGAGAGTTGGATTGATTCCCAATTCTGCCGCAGACTCCTTGTAGTCTCCCAACCTCCATCTGTGCAATGGAGATAGATTGAAAGAAAGGCGAGAGAAGGGAAGTACTATTTAAGTTGCCAGCTTTTTGAGGCAGGGACCATCTCTTCCTGTATGTCTGTACAGTGCCCAGTAACCCAGGACCCTGGTCTGAGGTCAGGAGCTCTAGACATATTTTTAGAGGCCACCAGCCCTTCCACTCCTAACACCTTCAAAAGACATTTTGTACCCCAGAGAAGGTTCTCAGAGCTGGCCAAAATAATTCTGGAATGGGTGAAGACTGGAAGAAAGTGCTCCAGCTTAAACATTAGGGAAAGATTTCCTGCAAAATACGGTTGTCAGCTTTTTAGTCAGCTCCAGTCTTCTAGCCCTCGTCCATCCTGTGGCCCTTTGCTTGCCAATACCATGGTTGCTTTTAATTTTGTTCAAGGAGAAACCTACAGCAGGAACATGCTACACTGCACAATTGTAGGCTCGTTCTAGTCCAGGGGTCGGCAACCTTTCAGAAGTGATGTGCTGAGTCTTCATTTATTCACTCTAATTTAAGGTTTCGGGTGCCAGTCATACATTTTAACATTTTATAAGGTCTCTTTCCATAAGTCTATAATCTATAACTAAACTATTGTTGTATGTAAAGTAAAAAAGGTTTTTAAAATGTTTAAGAAGCTTCATTTAAAATTAAATTAAAATGCAGAGCCCCCCGGGACCAGTGGCCAGGACCTGGGCAGTGAGTGCCACTGAAAATCAGCTCACGTGCCAGCCACCTTCGGCATGAGTGCCATAGGTTGCCTACCCCTGATCTAGTCTTTTAGAAGAGTGCTCGCCTACAGATAGCCAAGTGGCTAGAGATATTCAGCAGCCAGAGCTAGCCAGGAGAGGGTCCAAGCTCACCCTTTGGAGGAACTGGAAAAGGACAGTGGGTGCAGGACTGACATGGATACCTGCTGTTCTAGCTCGGTGCATTACAGGAGGGCACGTCGATCCTCCTGCAAGCAACTTACCTCCTGCCAGATACACCTAGCTGAGCATTCTAGAAGCTGGATGTGGTTGCAAGAAAAGCCTCCAGCAAGTTACATTCCATCCACATTAGCAGCGAGAGGTAAATGAGCACTTCATTGCCATGCAAGCTTTTGGTTTACCTCTGTGGGCAGCTATCCTCCTCTCTGTAAGCCTGGGAAGCACAGACAGCACTAGGAGTCCCACTGCTAGGTACTATGATGAGGCTCCCAAGGGGCTGAAGAGTCTGGTTTGAAGTGGGCATGTTGCCTGAGGAATCCAGAGGGCCATCTGCAAGCAGAAACAGAAAGGTTCTTAATACCTGCTTCAGACATGGACAGTGTGAAGGCTTAACCATTGTTCATGTGTTCTCCACTGGGATCTGTGCCTCACACTTGATTTTGGCCATTCACATCCCGTTGTTCATACCAGTTTCGGAGCAGCTTTTGCTCCCTTTCTTGGTCATGGGCTCCTGCTCATATTCCAAAGATGCAGCCTCTTCCACTCGGGACATCCTGCCCTTTGGAAGAGGAGGAAAACAGATCGGGGAGAGTTCAGTGCCAGGCATAAACGATCACTGTAGCTAGCAGGGAGATTTAGTTACCTCCCTTCACCCAGTGACAAGCCAAGGAGGAACACAGTACTTTATCTCCTTCCCTTAACACCCTCCATTCTTACCCCTTTGTCCTCATTTAGCCAATCAAGTCAGCCTCTTAACAGGTCTGTTAAGGGATTTCCTGAAATGGCACCATTTCCCCTGGTAAGTTGTGTCTAGAACGCAGCAGTGTAGCACCCTAGGGTGCTACAACTAAGGTAGCTCCAGCCCTTACTTCTCTGGACATGCACACTGGTCTCAGGGAGACCCCACGGCGGATTGTATCCAGCACTTCCTTCATGCTGTTCTGCTTGGACAAGACATGTTCAGCTGCAGGATGAAAAGGTGCAGTTAGACATGAGCCTTGGAGAGCTCTCTTAGCAGGTGGCTCAGGGAAAGTGTAGCCTCCAGTTCAGGGAGGTAAGAACCAGTACAGGGGACAGAGCTGCTTCCCACAGCACCTCCAACTCGGTTTTGGTGAAGCCCTTTCATCCCACCTTCCCAGGAGGGAGACAGGCTGGGCTCATTCAGCTGGGCCAGGCCACATGTGCCCAATTCAGATTCAGGATAGTTACATGTAGCACTGACAGCATCTCCTCCCCCCAGCCCCAATGCCCTAGCTGGTGAGAGCTAGCACAGGCTGGTGCTACACATACCACAGGGAGCACTTCCCTGCTTCGGTGGAGTCTGTGCCACTGGCTTCACTGCTGACTTCTTGTGCATTTTAGAGAGGAGGAGTCTGGAGAGCGAGAAAAGAGGGAAAAAAGCATCTGNCATCAGAAGACAGGATACTGAGCTGGACGGACCTTTGGTCTGACCTAGTATGTCTGTTCTTATGTAAGCAGGAATCTGCTAGGGCAGAGGGTTAGTGCAGCAGGTCTGGGAAATGGGGAAGCAGAGAGGTGCACAGGGCTAACTTTCCTGTCCATAGTAGACAAGGATTAGTCTCACTTCAGCACCCTTAACTAGCCTCTAGAGCAGGCACGAGGATCAGCTGTCAACCTGCAAGAGTAGAGCTTGATTTACTCAAGCAAACTCCCAGCTTCCAACCTGGTTATGCTGAAGCAATAGCCTGATAGGGAAGGGGGGATCCTCTTCCCAGGGTGATCAGATGTCCTGATTTTATAGGGACAATCCTGCTATTTGGGATTCTCTTATATAGACACCTATTACCCACCACCACCCCGTCCTCATTTTTCATACTTGCTATCTGGTCAATCTACCTCTTCCCCACGTTTTGGGCAAGGCAGTATGGGCCAATGGAGGAGATCAGGGTTCTTGGAGCAGCTCAGACACTAAACAGCCTGAAGCCATACAGAAGGTCACTTCCCTCATGTGAGCTTCTGGTTCCCCTCCTCTTATGGCCTTTACAAGGTGTCTATACAACACCTAGCACAACCAGGCTCCCTCCAGAAATCCAGGGCCTCCAGCTACTACACCTTAAAGTTTCTCTGTGTATACAAGTGACTGCATTTTACCTATCCACCCCAGCCTCCATCAGCACTTGGCATCTGAGGGCTGGCTTAGCAGTCAAGACCTGAATGGCCCAGAGAGAATAAGTTACTTCCAGGTCTATCTGGGCTTCCTCCAGATCAAAAGCAGTGTGGTAGGGAAGATTTGAGTCTGTTAGGGGAAGCACCCTCTTTCCTTGAGCACCAAGAGCCTCTAATGTTAGTATTCACAGTCTGCTTGCTGCAGCTTTTTGGAGCAGATTCACTTGCAGTCCAGAAGCTCAGCCTTGCCTAGAAATTCCAGGGGCTATTACCTAGCACCACGGATTTAGAGCTATCCAGAATGTCAGATGAGAGCACCATCCTGTGGTCATTACTGGGATAGCACCAGAACCAACCCAGTACCAGCACGCAGCAGGGGACAGAGACATACAAAGTTTGAGTAAGTAAAACAGATTTTATTCTGGACAGCGAGAAAGGTTTGCCCAGTGCACTGCACAGAGCGTGCTTAGGGCACAGACACTTAGTATTTCATAAACTAGAAAAGTTACCAAATTAAAAAAACAGGCAAGAAGGACTGAGTCCACTGGTCCCCCAACTTCATTCACCCCAGGCAAGGCCTGAGGAACCTCAGAAAGCTGGGGTAAGCAGCCTTTGACCCATTAGTGCCTCAGGTGATGCCATACAGACTAAGAGTGTTGTTGAGACCAGCGCCAGTGAACCCCTTCTCCCCCCAAACAGTACACACAGTGCCCATTCATTTAGATCCACCCCGAAGTGTCCAGCAAGCAGGCAAAGGGCTCCCCCACTATTGCATGCATTTCTGGTCATATTATTAGGGTTTTTTGTTTTTTTAAAGTTTGTTAAAAATCTAAGTCTAAATATTTAGTAGGAAAAGCCAAGTAAATACTACAGAGAACAAGATTTGTCAGTCAGTCATGTCCTTATCGAGTTGTGTACCACTTCCTGCTTGGTGTTTGTACTAGACAGCTAACACCCTGCCCCCACACAACCTAGTAGGTCTCAGAACCAGCCTGAGCTGCTGCTTGTTGGAGCTGCTCTTGGTGCACTTTTATTGCAGTCATACAAAGAGGGTCTCCTTGGAGTCTGCGGGGCCAGCCTCCATGAACAGGTCTGGCAGAGCCGCTGAGGGCACTTCCTCAAATCCAGCAGGCACTGGAGCCTCTATTGCTCCTGGCAGTGGGAGGGCAGCTGGAGCAATAGCTGGGCTATCTTTTAGGGGGTTGCTTTGGTCCCTGGCCAAACTGGCCCCAACTCCTCCCTCCAGCTTCATCTCTGCCCCCTCAGGCAAGCTCCTCACCAGAGGCTCAATGGAACTAGCTGGAGGTACCTTCTCTCCCTCACCAAGATCTCCACCTTCTAGAACCATCTCTGTTTCTACCTCAGTGGCAACAGGGCACAGAGGTGGCTGCTTCTCTGGAAGACCCAGGTCTCTAGTAGTGGGCTCAGCAGACAGGGCTTGGCTGGCATTGGATTTCAAAACCATGGCATCATCCATGCAGGAGGCAGCTATGGCGTTTACCTTCTGACCTGTGCCCCTGACAAGCAGATCTTCCACAGAAGGGCTGGTTTCTGATGGGCAAGAGGCATCCAGGGGTGCTAAAGACAGATGTTTGCCGCTGGCAAGGTCAGTCTTAAGAGCACCACACTCTGAGTAGCGGTGATTGGTCTCCCCAGAACCCTGGTCACCAAGGCCAAGAGGCTGGGCCACCTCACTTGCTGGGCCTGCACTCCGCTCCCCCTCACACATCTCACCTTCTGCCACAGTTTCTGCCTCCCCTTCATCCTCAGTGTTCTCTTTCCCCACAGCCACCGGGTTCTTGCTACTTGGAGACCCACTGCAGTCAGTTGCTTCAGAGTCCTGTGGGATTTGAGCAGTAGCACCCAACTCCAGGCTAGTTCGAGAGCCACAAGGGATCTCCTCCAGGTTGTCCCCTTCCTCTAGTAGGGTGATTGCTGGAAGGGGACTAGTAGCGCTCCTTGTGTCATCTTCAGAGCTTCTGGTGGGATCTTCCTGTTCCCTAGAGTTCAACATAGGGCTCATATCAGTTCTGCAATATGCCCGTTTGAAAGGGGAGGAAGCAGTTCTATTGTGTCAAATGGGAACACTGAACCAGAAGAGAGCTACCCATGTGGAGACTTTAGCTGACAACCCTGCAGGCACTCCAACCCCTGTTGGGCCCTGCTAGTGTGGCATTTTAGTCTGCTGCTCCCAGACAGCTTTGGGGATTGATAGGGAACTTCACTAAGCATGCAAGACAGAAGCGGGTCACTAGGGAGAGAGATTCAGAGGCACAAAGGGCAGTTTAGGTGCCCAGCTCCCACATGGGCCTTGGAACGTCTCCCTGTAAGCAGTTGGAGACAAGAAGCCAACCAGTTCACCAATTTGTTTTTGGAGCAGAAGGGTAAGGCTATAGTTAAGACACCCAGACTAGAGAGTTGGATTGATTCCCAATTCTGCCGCAGACTCCTTGTAGTCTCCCAACCTCCATCTGTGCAATGGAGATAGATTGAAAGAAAGGCGAGAGAAGGGAAGTACTATTTAAGTTGCCAGCTTTTTGAGGCAGGGACCATCTCTTCCTGTATGTCTGTACAGTGCCCAGTAACCCAGGACCCTGGTCTGAGGTCAGGAGCTCTAGACATATTTTTAGAGGCCACCAGCCCTTCCACTCCTAACACCTTCAAAAGACATTTTGTACCCCAGAGAAGGTTCTCAGAGCTGGCCAAAATAATTCTGGAATGGGTGAAGACTGGAAGAAAGTGCTCCAGCTTAAACATTAGGGAAAGATTTCCTGCAAAATACGGTTGTCAGCTTTTTAGTCAGCTCCAGTCTTCTAGCCCTCGTCCATCCTGTGGCCCTTTGCTTGCCAATACCATGGTTGCTTTTAATTTTGTTCAAGGAGAAACCTACAGCAGGAACATGCTACACTGCACAATTGTAGGCTCGTTCTAGTCCAGGGGTCGGCAACCTTTCAGAAGTGATGTGCTGAGTCTTCATTTATTCACTCTAATTTAAGGTTTCGGGTGCCAGTCATACATTTTAACATTTTATAAGGTCTCTTTCCATAAGTCTATAATCTATAACTAAACTATTGTTGTATGTAAAGTAAAAAAGGTTTTTAAAATGTTTAAGAAGCTTCATTTAAAATTAAATTAAAATGCAGAGCCCCCCGGGACCAGTGGCCAGGACCTGGGCAGTGAGTGCCACTGAAAATCAGCTCACGTGCCAGCCACCTTCGGCATGAGTGCCATAGGTTGCCTACCCCTGATCTAGTCTTTTAGAAGAGTGCTCGCCTACAGATAGCCAAGTGGCTAGAGATATTCAGCAGCCAGAGCTAGCCAGGAGAGGGTCCAAGCTCACCCTTTGGAGGAACTGGAAAAGGACAGTGGGTGCAGGACTGACATGGATACCTGCTGTTCTAGCTCGGTGCATTACAGGAGGGCACGTCGATCCTCCTGCAAGCAACTTACCTCCTGCCAGATACACCTAGCTGAGCATTCTAGAAGCTGGATGTGGTTGCAAGAAAAGCCTCCAGCAAGTTACATTCCATCCACATTAGCAGCGAGAGGTAAATGAGCACTTCATTGCCATGCAAGCTTTTGGTTTACCTCTGTGGGCAGCTATCCTCCTCTCTGTAAGCCTGGGAAGCACAGACAGCACTAGGAGTCCCACTGCTAGGTACTATGATGAGGCTCCCAAGGGGCTGAAGAGTCTGGTTTGAAGTGGGCATGTTGCCTGAGGAATCCAGAGGGCCATCTGCAAGCAGAAACAGAAAGGTTCTTAATACCTGCTTCAGACATGGACAGTGTGAAGGCTTAACCATTGTTCATGTGTTCTCCACTGGGATCTGTGCCTCACACTTGATTTTGGCCATTCACATCCCGTTGTTCATACCAGTTTCGGAGCAGCTTTTGCTCCCTTTCTTGGTCATGGGCTCCTGCTCATATTCCAAAGATGCAGCCTCTTCCACTCGGGACATCCTGCCCTTTGGAAGAGGAGGAAAACAGATCGGGGAGAGTTCAGTGCCAGGCATAAACGATCACTGTAGCTAGCAGGGAGATTTAGTTACCTCCCTTCACCCAGTGACAAGCCAAGGAGGAACACAGTACTTTATCTCCTTCCCTTAACACCCTCCATTCTTACCCCTTTGTCCTCATTTAGCCAATCAAGTCAGCCTCTTAACAGGTCTGTTAAGGGATTTCCTGAAATGGCACCATTTCCCCTGGTAAGTTGTGTCTAGAACGCAGCAGTGTAGCACCCTAGGGTGCTACAACTAAGGTAGCTCCAGCCCTTACTTCTCTGGACATGCACACTGGTCTCAGGGAGACCCCACGGCGGATTGTATCCAGCACTTCCTTCATGCTGTTCTGCTTGGACAAGACATGTTCAGCTGCAGGATGAAAAGGTGCAGTTAGACATGAGCCTTGGAGAGCTCTCTTAGCAGGTGGCTCAGGGAAAGTGTAGCCTCCAGTTCAGGGAGGTAAGAACCAGTACAGGGGACAGAGCTGCTTCCCACAGCACCTCCAACTCGGTTTTGGTGAAGCCCTTTCATCCCACCTTCCCAGGAGGGAGACAGGCTGGGCTCATTCAGCTGGGCCAGGCCACATGTGCCCAATTCAGATTCAGGATAGTTACATGTAGCACTGACAGCATCTCCTCCCCCCAGCCCCAATGCCCTAGCTGGTGAGAGCTAGCACAGGCTGGTGCTACACATACCACAGGGAGCACTTCCCTGCTTCGGTGGAGTCTGTGCCACTGGCTTCACTGCTGACTTCTTGTGCATTTTAGAGAGGAGGAGTCTGGAGAGCGAGAAAAGAGGGAAAAAAGCATCTGTGTCATGTCTGAGCCCCTCATCCTTGGCACAGTGCCCCTCCCACTGTCATCCCATATGGGTCCAGCAGCAATGCAGCATGGGAGCAGTCATGGCAGATGGTGGAGGAGGAGGCAAGGGGAAAAGCGATTTCTAGATCCCTCTGTGTGCTGGCTCAGAGCTCAAGTCTCTGCCAGGGTAGAGGTTTTCTAGTGATGCCGAGTCCTTAGCACCACCTTCGGCCAGGGCCAACCGCTGAGTAGCTGCTGCTACCAGGAAAAAAGGTTAACTCAGATCTTTGGTGAATGAAAGGTAAAGGCCAGACCCAGGAGATCCTGAAGGAGGGGAGATGGAACCTGTCCAGCAGGTATGCAATTATACAGCAGGATCTGATCTCTCAACTTCACAGTCCTGTTGCTTTTAAAGCCACCCACCCCACAAACAACTCTGGTACCACAACCATCAAAGAGGATGGATCTAGACTGTTCTCAGTGGTACCAGATGACAGAACAAGGAGTAATGGTCTCAAGTTGCAGTGGGGGAGGTCTAGGTTGGATATTAGGAAAAACTATTACACTAGGAGGGTGGTGAAGCACTGGAATGGGTTATCTAAGGAGGTGGTGAAATCTCCTTCCATAGAGGTTTTTAAGGTCAGGCTTGATGAAGCCCTGGCTGGGATGATTTAGTTGGGGATTGGTCCTGCTTTGAGCAGGGGGTTGGACTAGATACCTCCTGAGGTCCCTTCCAACCCTGATATTCTAGGATTCTATGGTCACAGCCAAGTGCTCACAGGAATGTCCAGGTGTCTCCTACAGTCAAGTGTCCTAAATCCAGAAAGGGAAACTTAGGGGTTAATCTTCACTGCAGAGTTACCTCGAGTGTTACTCCTAACTTGACAGACACACGCTAGACAAGAGCGATGGTGTTTCTAACTGGAGTTGGCTGGTCCAGTTGGCTGAGCACCACTTACCAGTTGCGAATGGGACCACGTGTGTGGTCATGGACTAGCACCACTTAAGTGCCACCAGTGGCAAGGCACTGCAGGACAATCCCCCACCCCTCGGCACCCAGGACAGATTTTTCTCTCCCCCACAACTGTTTGAGAATTCATGGAGCAGCTCAGCCTACTGCAGCACTAGAACCGTGGGATGTGCCCCTAAAAGTCTTAAGGCCACGAGCGAGTGGCATTGCCAGTGTGGCCATTACAGTCACAACCAGAATTCCTCCTGGCTGTACTCCCACAGTAGACCTAGGAGTTCTTGAAGGCATGAAGGAAGCTATTTTCCCCTCACCATAGCAAGGTCTGAGGGTGGTACATCATGAAAAAGCCTGTTCTGCTTCTGAAGTCATGAGCATTAGTTAGGGAACATCTCCTAATGCTGATAGAGCCCAGATGGCACAATACCCTTCCTCAAGAGGGCTTAGGAACCCTGGACTGTGGGTTGTGACTACATCAGCACCCCCAAGGCAGTGATCCAGCCAGGATGGGGACTTCTCAAGTCCCAACATCACCAGCTACAAAAGGGACCTGAATAGAGTTCGGAAAAATATGTCAAAGTTTGTCAAGTGGAAAAATTCAGATTTTGCAATACTGAGAATTTAGTTTTTTTATTTATTTTTTTTTTAAAAAGCAAAACCACCTCAAAGTTCTGAAAAAAAATAATCTAAGTGTTTGTTTTTCAGTTTTGAGTGACTGTTTCCGAACTCTTTTATCGGAAGAGTTTAAAGATGAGAGAAGTCAAAACTCAAATATTGCAGAACAAAGTTCAGGGTTTTAAATTAGCTCAAAGTTCCGGCTCGACTCAAAACCAACTGTTCAGTTCACTGGCAAATCCAAAGTGTCAGTTCTTCGCAGAGTTGTAGGTCTGCAGCCTGGGTGGAAGGTGCAATTTGGAGTTCACCCCTGGTACTCCTGACAGTCGTTTAGCCATCCCAGCCCCACCGCCTGGTTTATCTCTATAATAATAATAATAGGAGATACACCAATCTCCTAGAACTGGAAGGGACCTTGAAAGGTCATCGAGTCCAGCCCCCTGCCTTCACTAGCAGGACCAATTTTTGCCCCAGATCCCTAAGTGGCCCCCTCAAGGATTGAACTCACAACCCTGGGTTTAGCAGGCCAGTGCTCAAACCACTGAGCTATCCCTCCCCCCCCCAATCTCTAGGGTTTAAGTTTGTTGTAGAGTCGCTCATCTATACCCATCCCTTCATAGTGACGGGAGAATTGCAGGTCTTACCTGATGGAAGAAAGTGGCAGGGGAGGGGAAGGTGATGGTGGAAGAGACTGAGGAGCAGTAGCCAATAGAGCTAGGGTGGTTGGAGAGGGATACTCAGCCTGCAGGCGCTTCTGCAGAACAGCAACTACAGAGGGGGAGAGGGAAAGAGACATTATTCCATTTAGTGTCAATGTTGGCATCAGCAAATGACAGCTCTGGATAGTGGTTACACCAAGGGCATGACAGTTAAGTACCCTGGATACAAGTCACTTGACTTACCTCCCAGGTGTGTAAGAAAAGGGGGAGATCCACCCATCTCTGAAATGCTTTGAGCTTCCATATATAGGTGTGTGGCATGGTCAGTGCTGTCTCCCTACTTCCACTCCCAGATGGACGGTAAGTTTGGAGCAGCTTTTGTTCCTGGCCACACTCCAGCCTCCCTTCCCACAAGGGAGTATTGCTCCGAGCCTGGAATCGGCCATATACATGGTGCAAAGAATTGCACACTTCCCCACACCTCCAATGCATCACACGTTGGGCCCTTACTCTCACGCTTGAGGTCCTGGATGCTCTCCTCAGCCCTCAGAGCTCTGCACTCCAGCTCCTGCTTCTCCAGTAGCGAGCGCTCCAGGTGCAGCTGCAGCTTCGCACCCAGGCTGGGCTGGACAGAGTTACGCCACTCCACCTGCACAGTGCGAGGGGGTCAGGGAGAGAGATCGTCACCAGAATCCAGACCTCCTCAATGCTCCCATGAGAGCCTGAGTGTCTGCCTACCTCTGGGCACATGAGGCGCTCCAGCTCATTCACACGGCAGGACAGCTGTCTGGTCCACGACTGAGAACATTTCAGTTCCTCCTCGAGCTCTGAATTGAAAGATGCCAAGTCACTGAAGACACTATCCACATTTCCCCAGCACTCTCCATTAATGTGCTTACTTACTTTTGATTGTACACTCCAGGATACAATGAAATGTGGTCACCTCTAGAACAGAGCATGGCAGCTGTTTAGAGCACAGCAGCAGTGTTAGTCAGGAAGTGAAGATTACTACCTCTCACTGCAGTGGGGGGATTTAGGCAGAGTTATCTAGTTGGGCCAAGACACTGGCCAAGTGGTCAGAGCCTTGTCTTCACCTTATGGAAAGATGCTACCTTGGATAGTGCCCCATTGTGGAGCCATGGGGCATTCAGGCCAGTACTAGCACTGAAGTCACTGCAGCAGACTGGAACTCTTGCACACAGGAATGGTTCCTGCAACACATGCTCCATGCCCGCGCTTCACCCCCCTGCGGAACTGAGCTTACCATGAATGCGCCGTAGATAAAGTAGTTCAGCATTTTGATTTGGTGTTTCTCTGGTCTTAGGCTCTGCATGGGCAGGAGGAAGGGGACGGTCATGCTGGGGACTCGCACTGGTCTGGAGTGGAGCCTGGCAAAGAGTTTCTTTGTATTACAGTAGCTCCTGAAAGCACCCCCCAGCCCAAGTCCCATTGTGCAAACTGCTTTAGAGAGGCCTGGCCGACAGAGTTGTTCCATTGTAACTAGTGTTGTTGTATACAGATTTAGTTAGACCGATGCCTTTGTCTTGTTCTATTGCGTTAGCTTAGATCGGTACATTTGCTGATACAAGCTAAACCAACAGAATGAGTTTGAAACAAGTGAGATCAGGCACCAGTCTAATGAAAATTAGAGTTAAACCCAGGTAATGGTGTTTAGACAAGACCAGCTACGTAGCAAGAGAAGTCCCAGCCCTGAAGAGCCTACAATCTAAGTAGACAAGCTAGACACAGGGTGGGAGGGGAATAGGGTGACCAAATGTCTTGATTTCATAGGGCCAGTCCTGATATTTGGGGCTGTGTCTTATATAGGTGCCTATTACTCCCCATCCCATCCTGATTTTTCACACTTGCTGTCTGGTCACCCTAGAGGGGGAAGAGACTTACCCAAGGTCACAAAGCAGGCCAGTGCCAGAGATGGGAGCAAGATCTAGGTCTCCTGACCCCCAGCCCAGCATCTTATCATCCAACCTAAAGCTTCCGTGGACTTTTCCCCTGGTGCATAAAGTAGGGCTTGGCAGTGAAAGCTGGTTGTATTTGCGCAACGGGAATAATGCAATACCCATCTGATATAGTGCCCACCACCACATCTCAAAGTGAGGCATTTATCATAATCCCCATTTTACAGATGGGAAAACAGAGGGGTGGGAAGTGACGTGCTCAAAGTCACAAGCTGGTCAATGGCAGAGCCAGGACCAAGTCTCCTGATTCCGAGTCCAGCGCTCAGTCCTCCAGGCTATACTACTGTCTCCCATGCACTAGATTTAGTCCCAGCTACCCTGCAAGGTGGACTTAACCATATTGGGAAGGTACCACTGCTATAATAGCATGTGTCCCAGAAGGCAGGAGACTTTGTAGCATAGTCTGGATTAGAGAACATCTACAGTAGTGAATAGCAGTCTGAGGAAAGAGAATCCTTGCATAGTCATGGCTAAATACAGCCAGTACCCATCAGATCAGAGTATGAAAAGGGGCCTAACTAGAAAAAATTCAAGAATGCAGAGGACAGAAGACACCCTGCTCTTTTCCCCAGCCAAGGTCATTATGTATCTCTAAAAAATCCAAAAATACATCACTGCAGTATCAGAGATCAGTATCAGTCTGGAGGATGATTAACCAAAGAGCCTAGCCTGGAACAAAAGCCAGAGGGGAGCTCAGGGACTGCAGAGTGTTTGTTTTAAGCAACATCAACCTGATGAGTTTTGCATTTAAAAGGAGGCTGGTAAGGCTCTGACGCTAACACCTCCCTAAAGCTAGCAGTTGTTTCCCCACCCCGCTTGCTAGTGACAATTTTCTGTAGGGCAACCAAAAGTTCTCTGAAAGAACATTGGAATCGGTTTTAATTCCCCAGTCCTGGGTACTTGTTTCCCAGGACACAGAGTGAACCCAGTATTGTTTTACCACTTCAGTGATACCACCCTCTAGTGTTGACAATTTTGGTATAAAGGTGCTTATATTAGTATCACTTATTCCTATTAGGGAAAGGGAAGATGCTACACTGGTACATTTATACCACTAACTGCATCCACACTAGGGGCTGTGCTCCTATAGCTATTTCAGTAAAAAGTCACACACACCCCCACCACCCCCGAAATAGTTAAATCAATATAGAAGTGTGGAGACCAAATCTTCTACCCAGTCCCACTGCTGAAAACAGGACTGCCTGTGAAGGGAGAAGCAGTCAGTCGTCAGTCAGAGAAGATTTAAAGAAGGGGATGAAACAAAAAACCTCAGTTGCTGTGACATGAGTGCAAGACACCTGTTACCAAATCAAACTAGGATCAAGGCCTTGTGTACACAGGAAAGTTGCACTGGTTTATCTTAATCTGTTTTAAAAACCAATTTAAATTCAGCCAGTGTAGGCTTCTGGGTAGACACTTATTTCAGTTCAAGAGCACCTCATTTTGGTTTTAGCATAAGTCTATTTTGAAATAGCCTCAGCTAAAGTGAAATAAAAGTCTAGTTTAAACCCAAAATAACATCCACGCAGCCTTTTGTGCCCGTTTAAGTCTACTTAAAAACCAACACACATACTGACGCTAAGCCAGTACAACTTCCTCAGTTAGACAAGCCTTAAGTAACTACTCAAGGTACATGGGTGAATCAGGGCAAACCATGGACTAATACTGCCACTTAGCGGCTGTATTGGTTTGTCACTGTGTTTAGGATTCGCTTTGCAGTTTGTGTAGATCATGTGGTTCAGACCTGACCCAGCCTCTCCAGGTGAGCATTGTGTTGGCTGATTATACTGATGGGGATTGCCTAGGCTCCAGACTGAATGGCTATTTCACATTTTATTAATAGCTACAGCACTTAAGTATTGTCAAGTAAGATCTCTAATATGAAGGTTGCTCACCACCACCTCCCACCTTTTGGGATTGCAACAGATCTTAAGACTTCCACCCTCCTTTGGGCATCAATCCATCTGGTGATGTTTCTGAGGTAGCTGGCTTACTACCTAGTTAGTTCTATTATCTTTTGGCAAAACAGCTTGTCATGCCAGTGGGCTCACTGAATAAATGCTATCCTCAGAACACTCCTCTGATGCAGAAATAAAGTTTCCCCTCTTCTGTTTTACAGAAGAGAGATTAAGTGATTTGTCCAAGGTCAAACAGGGGATCTGTGGCATAGCTAGAAACAGGGTCCAAGTCTCAGAGGTTCCAGTCAGTCTTAACCACAGAGATCAATCAATAGCTTCTCCCAACATGGGCACTTAAGTTCTCCTTGTTTCCCCCCTTCCCCCGCATCTCACCCCAGAACATTTCAGCCAGAACAAAGCAATTTGGCAACCAATTGGAGATAAGAGGCTTCCTTTCTCAAGTACAAAAGGAAACTGTCCACTTTGAGGGCTAGATGACAATCAAGGCATAGCCAAGCATGCAATAAACCAAGCATGCAATAAATATGAATCTCATTGTTTAGAGTGAGCAATCTTTAATAGAGTTAGGAATTGAATGTGAATTGCCATAATTCACTACCTAAGCCTGGGGCTAGTTACAGTTTGTTTTCATATCAGGTGAAAATTCTAGCATCTGCTGCAGAAAAGTTAGTTTTGGGAGTCCCTGCAGTACTCTAGATTCTTCTACACTCACTGACTCAAGAGGAGGCATTCTATCCAACAGAGAACAGTTTTCAAAGCTGCCTTAGGAATTTGGGTACCTAGTACAGTAGCTAAGAGGCACTGGGGAATCCATGTGTCTAAGGCAGGCTTGCGCGCCTCAGATTTATATGCTAAATTATAGGACTTCACAAGAGCACTTCCAGTCTTTACACAGGCTGCTTCAGTGTTAAGTGGCTATTCTAAGCAAATGCACACTCAGAATAGTTCACCACTGCCCCAAGAGCGGTCATTACACATGGCTAGAATGGGTTATTTTGAGTCTTACCACCCCATCCTCTGGACACACAGGGCCATCAGACACACATGGTGGAGGCTGCTCCTTCTTCTCAGGCTCTAATGCACCATCTAAAGAGGAGAGATAATAACAGTTTCCCCACACACACTTCCACAGATATGGATACAGCCAGATCTTGTTAAGAAGAGCCCAGTACTAGAGTTAATGGGAATCAGATTTCACATGCCTAATGAAAGACAACATGCAGGAAAGGCAAGACCACTGTAGCAGGGGATATAAGAAGTTATCTTAATGCCTTATACCAGAAGGTGGTATGATCGTTAATCTCATTTAAGTTACAGTCCAGTTTTTCAGAAGCTACTAGCTATTTTAGGGACTCAGTCAGACACTTTAAAACACTTGACTTTTAGAAATTTCTGAGGACCCACCAACAAATAAATCCACACACAACACCACACACTTTAAAGGTGTCTTCAGTCAGGTAACTAGAGTCACTACCTACTTTCAAAAATGTTAGCCTACAGCTTTTTTCAGCAAGAAGAAAGTTATAGCAATGCAGAAGAGGACTGGAGGAAAGAGAAGAGAAAAGAAGCTTCAAGTTGGGTGTTTTTGCCAAAGTTCAGAGTTCTGACAGCAATTAAAAAAAAAAAATTCAAGTTTTAGGAAGTTTTCATCCAACTCTAGGTTTACTAGACTTGGAGCCCATTATGTTAAAGTCCTAGAGAACCATGACTGATCAGATCATTTAACCAAAGAGAATCTACCACTAAATGTTACACATTAAAAAACTAACCTTTTGTAGACTGGCAGCAAAGTACACTCTTTACACTGGTCCACGGGTGCCTGGAGGAAGCCATTGCTCAACTAAACACATAAGACATCCAACCCTCCTTCTGGATCACTTATATTAAGTCTGTGCCCCTTGGCCAGATCAGCCGGGCTCTCTCATTGGTGAAGCCACACCAATTAGTTAGCACCTCAAAGAGTATCAGCAGCCAGCAATTAGCTTTAAAGGCATTGATACTGCAGCTCCTTCCTCACCCCCTATAAGGAAGGTGCTACCTGAGGAAAGGAAACTCCTTTCATCAGGAGGCAGCAGGCTTGTCAAATGAAGAAACTATTGCAGCACCTTGACAAATAGATCCCTTGCAACCTTTGCCAGGCAAGTGAGATTGACTGATTGACAGGGACCTGAGTTATAGCCAATACATTGGCTTCAGTCACGCTTAATTCCAGCCCATTCACAGGGATTCTTTTATTTGTTTTTTTAATGAACCTCACAATTCTGCAGAGATTTAAGGGCAGGTGCCTGGCTTCAAAACACTCCTGCTCGTGGATGTTTGCATGGCCTTTGTCCCAGCTGCTGCAGGGCTTTAGGAATCCCTTCTCCCAGCCTGAGCAGTGTTTTAAATCCCTTTTGCCTGAGGTCACTTCTGAACTTTGGACCCTCTCCTGTAATGGATGTTTCCAAACCAAGAACAAGCCCCAGGGCGCAGGCAGGTCCAGTCTCCTTTAGTTGGAAAAAAAGGAACAGGAGTACTTGTGGCACCTTAGAGACTAACAAATTTATTGTAGCATAAGCTTTCGTGGGCTACAGCTCACTTCATCGGATGCACCTGAAGAAGTGAGGTTTTTTACCCACGAAAGCTTATGCCCAAATAAATCTGTTTGTCTTTAAGGTGCCACCGGACTCCTTGTTGCTTTTATAAAAGGGAGTATCATTTTCATTTTACAGATGGGGAAACTGAGGCATATAGGCATGACATTAACTAAAGTCACCCACTGAATCAGAAACGCCTTTCTGCTGGCTCTTAGCACCCTTCTCTGCTATGAATATTGTCTTCCATCTTTCTACTCCTTCTCCCCCCTTTTTGAGAACAGCAGGGAATGAATGAATGTTACTCTCATAAAGGTGTGCCTGGAAAAGTCAAGATATACATCCAAGACTGGCAATGCAATTATAAATGCCATTTTCCTAGAGATAATGGCTTGTGAAGTGTCTCGCCCAGGGAAAAACACATTTTCCAAGAATTAGTTTGAACATTTAAGTGACTTTAAAAATATCAACTAACTGCTTCATCTGCTGCAAGGCCTTGTTGGACTCCTGTACCTCAGTGAATTTCAAAATGGAATGGCTGTTTGATATGGAGGAGGAGACCTCGGGGAGTCCTGGGTTTTATCCCACAAGCAGAAGAAAACTGTCTACAGGAGATGGCTGTCAGAGCAGCACTACAGAAGTTGAGGAAACTCCAGGCATGGCACTTAAAAAGTGTATTGAAATGCAAGGGGGCACAGCCCTTAAAAAGTGAACAAGGGCTTATGTTTCAGGCTTTTTTCCTACTACATTCCCCTACTTTTTTCTTTTTATGGGGAGGATGTTTACCCATGTTTACAGTGGTACCATTTAAACTATAAAGTGACATAACCCTCTCTCTCCCCCCCCCCCCCACAGAGTGTGGAAGCAATTTATTATCTCACCCCCTTGTCTCTCCTATCCTGGGACGATATAGCTATAACACTACAAACGTATGGCAATATAACATATCCCCAACTAGGGAGGGAAAAGCTAAATCTGTATAACTGGATCCACCTTAGAGGTTGTACCAGTATAACAATGTCAGTATTAACCCCCCCACCCCCAACAGTTATGGCACAAATTGTGTAGATCCGGGTTCGGTTACAGTAGCCTGGGGATCTGGAGTAGGGCCCATGGAAAATCCCTTATTCTGAAGCTTTACCCTCGGTTTGTGCCCCTTTCCTTTAGTGTATTTCTAATACATGCTTTCCTAAGCCTTTTCTGGTGCAAACTAACAATTGTGATGCACAGAGTTGCTGGTGCCATGCTATCCCACCCTTCCTGAAAACAGGCTTCAGCCTAGACAGCAACTCACTCTTCCCACCCATTTTGCCTAGCTGAAGCATTAAGCCCCAGAGTTTATAGCCATTCAAATGCGAATGTTTTGCAGACTACATCACCCTAGCCAGGAGGCAGGATGAGATAACTGACCTAAAGGGAGGATGAGTCACTCTTTCTGCAATCACCCACCTGACTTTCAGCAGAAAGTGTTAATGCTAGTGACCCTGACACATTGTGAACTCACTCGAGGAGCATGGTAAGGACGTGTACTACGTTCATTTGACTTTAGGATAGTGTACTCCTGTAATGGGGTAAAGGCAGTGAATTGGGTATGTGGGGTTGTAGTCATGTTGGTCACACTATTAGAGAGACAAGGTGGGTGAGGTATTTTCTTGGCCCAACTTCTGTTAGTCGGAGACAAGCTTTCGAGCTACACAGAGCTGGAGATTTCCTCCCCTACCTTGTCCCATTGAATTGTAGTGCCAAGACAGTGTGGGTTTTTTTTCCTCCTCCAGAGGCAGGTTTGTATCAATTAGGGGGGCACATAACACTAGCTCAATTCCACTCTATGGCCTTCTCTATATTTTCCCCACTGGCAGCAGCAACAATGGGGTTACTATGGCAGACAGAGCACAAGCAGCTCCTGCTGTTTCACCCACCCTGCCATCTAGACCCGCTCCGAGCTAGAGCAGCGCTCCCAGCAGTGGAAGTGTTGCGGGGGGAGAAGGCTAGAGACTAGCTTATTTGCTAGCACAACCCTCCACCTTTTGTTAATACAGCAGCAGAGCCCTGTAGACAGGTAACAGAAGGCACCTGCCATACACATTTGAGTAGAGACCTCAGAAAATGCTCACTGAATGAAATCTGAAGGAAAGGCTGATCCTGAACTTTGGTATCAGTCCTACCTTTATTCTGAGAAGCAACTGTCGTGAGACATCAAATTATTTGCATTAGTGGAGAGCCATGAAGAAACCATAGTCATTGACCAGTGCTTGGCACTCTGTGCAGACCAAAGACCATCCAGGCAATTTTCAGAGCAGGTTGGGTTGTGATCCTGCCATTGGAAGAAAGCTAGGTGGCTACTACCCCCTACTCCTTGCCATTTCCCCACCCCCCACCCCCACCCCATTAGATGTTGTCAGGAACCCAGCACCATAATATATGCTTATCAGGAGGTCTGTACTTCTGTAATATTTTCCATTTTCATAAAACACAATCAGCTCAAAAGCCACTATGAATGTTGGTAACTGAAGCTAATTCATTGACCGTATATTATTCCCCTTTGAAGAAATGGCAGCAGAAGAGATTTGGCCATGGTCGCATAGTTAGATCCAGGAATAGAACCAGGGTCTGCCTAGTCCCATTACTCTCCCCCTTACCATAAAACCAACCTCACACTCTAAGCTTCCAGTGTATTTCAGAAACTGGAAGATGGGCTCATGGCTATACATGAGAGCACTGAGCCACTACAGCTAATACTGGGGACAGTTAGTCTTAAGTCTACACCTTAGACGTGGTAATTGTCTAAGTTTCAATGTCCACTGTTACATGTTTGTAGAATAAAGATTTAATCCAGGGATAAATGTCCTCTAGGTGCAGAGCTATTTTTTGCCAATGCCTATTTATGCACCAGTACCACCATCATAACTGTAGTTGGGAAACGAAGCAGACGTGTGCAGGATCATGTCTCATGTAAAATTTGCCTGGAAGTGTGAGGAAGATTTGCTACAATTTTAACCAGTAGGTCTTAAGTTTTGTAGTTTAGCGTAGCGGGTGTGTGTGTAAAATGGTTTCACTGGAATTGGGAGATATTCCTGCTGTCTTTTCCAAAGGACTTCACATGCCTCAGGAAAGCCCAAGCAAAACATCTTTTCACTATAGAGCCATTGAGACTTGATTTCTTCAACATTTATTTTTCATATTTAACTTATTCAGATATCACATTTTCTACATTAAAATATTCTCATGCTAACACCTTCCCATTCCCCCCTCCCCAAGAAAAATAGAATTGATACAGCTTTAAGATGGAATGCACTAAAGAAATTGCTATTGCACCCGAGTTACAGAGACCAAACAATAGAAAGTTAGACCTGCACAGGACAGAGCTGCAGGGCAACATCAGGGACAAGCTGAAGTCAGAGTATTCGGCACAGTGTAAACCATGCTGCACCTCTGAGTTTAACACTCGTCTAGGAAGGTACTAACATGGTTTGCAACTCATGCATGGATAGACAAAATAACTTGAACTGACCAGATTAGCCTGGAAATGGAAAGCAGACAAATAAGGAACTCTAAAACCCTCTCTGCAGTGGGCTTTGAACCCGATTTAAACTAATTCCAAGCATGGAGATACTGGCTGGGTTAGGAGTGTTTTGGAAACACTGAACCGTTTGGCCAGATCTAAACTGGCTAGCCAAATCCATGTTTGGAAGGGTGATTTAAACCCAAGTTAAAACATGGTTTAAGGCCCAATGTCATCCAGAGAATGATTTAACACAGAATTCAAAATATCCTTTCACACGTGCCAACAAGAGTTGCCTTCTGCCCCTCTGCATCATTTAGTACAAGACTTCTACATTACAAAATTAACTGCCCCCCCCCCCCCCCAACACTACCAATACAATTGTCTCTGGAGGGCCTGGTATAATAAGGTTGTCTCCTATAATGGGAGAACAGTTCAGTCTTGCAGTGAGGAGAGTTTGAAGCTTTGGACAGTGTTGTTCTATCAGGCGTTTGCATGATTTGGGACAGCGCTGGGCTTTAATCCCCTTTTCACATTTGTGACTTCTATATTTCAGGGAGTGGAATGGTTGGAGTAAGTTTCCTGCTTCTCCACCTTTTCCAAGGGGGCAGTTCAACAGGTTGATTGACTCCCTAGTCCAAGATAAGGACAAAACCTATGATCCTCATATAGAGACCTACTGCTTTGGATCTCTGAAGAGGTAGGAATCTTGCTGTGCTACTTGGAAAGCATTATTTGTGCAAATGTTGCAACTTCATACATGCATAACTCTGGGGACAGCAGCAAAATGATCAAGGATCCTGCAGCTCTAATTAAAGCCAACAGTGAATTGTGTTCTGGTATCAGATGTACACTGCCATGTAGCCAACTTTCCTCTTGCTAGTCTGTCCATCCATCACAATAGCAGGTCAGCACAGAGTGCCATCTCTTCTAGGCAACAGCACAGCAGTGGCACATGATCAGGCTGAATGCAGATGCTCTGGGCAAGAGGGGGGCTACCACTTGCTCCTTGGCTCCCCCTAAATAACTAGTTATATTTGTTCCTGGTTTGGAGACCAAGTGCAGCTTCTGGTAATCCCTCTCCTGAGATGATTTAAAGGAAGTCAGTCTAGAAGACATAATTATAGTAACTGCAGTTACATACATCTACAAAGATAGGTGACTTTGAAGCTTCTTCCCCTCAGGAAATTTTACCAAAACCACTGAAGATCCAGGATTTGGAAAGATATTTTAAACTCTTATCAGCTTAACACATCAGGAACACTGGCACAACATGTCACTTATTCTTGGTTTTAATTACAGGAGTGACAAGTAAACACCAACACATGAAAGAGGAAAATAAACAGCCTTTCACAGAGTACAGAGCTAAAGATGAAGCTGTGGCTAGTGCTTCGCAGTGGAGTCTCGAGGGTAGAACTCTGCCAGGGTGCTCTGAGGAATTCTCTTTAGCATCTCTTTGGGGAAGATTCGCAGAAGCTGCCAGCCAATGTCCAGGGTCTCGTAAACAGTGCGATTTTCATAAGGACCTGAAGAGGTAAGAGACTAAATTATGGGAACAGCCCAGAGGGTCGGTGTCAAAGACAAGACCTGGTCACTCCATGGTTTGAGTGCCTTGCACAGTATGTCCCATATACTTTAGACATACTTACCCTGAGCTATGAAGTTCCTTTCAAACTTCTGCAGAAACTCCAGATAAAGAAGATCATCGGAGCTAAGAGCTTCCTCACCAACTACAGCCTTCATAGCTTGCACATCCTTTCCAATAGCATAGCAGGCATACTAGAAGGGAGGGGAAACAAACAAGGGAGAAAGCAAGATCATGAGGCGTTTGACCTATGTTACAAGGAGTGACGTACAGTGTACTGGGTGGATAGGAGGACAGAATTTGGGGCTTTTATTCCAGAGTCTTTATGATTTTAAACAGAGCTGAGGGATGGGGGAGCAAGAAACAGCATGACATCGCTCAGACACGACAGTGTTGGGTGCAGTGTCAGAACCAACGACAGTGTTGGGTGCAGTGTCAGGTGGTATTAGAGTAAGTTACTTAAGGAACAAAAACTTAAGTTGAGTAACTGTATATACAGCACCTGCTGGATAGTATGACACACTGCACAAAATATAGTCAACAGGGTTGTTGGTGTGGAAAGATAAAGCAGCATTTGGCAGAATGAGCCTGGAAAGAACTCCACAGACTATTTATTGGTACATTAAGAGCCTACATATGGTTCGTGCACAAATCCCAGTAACTGAAAAGGGCTTGTAGCAGCAGACCAAATGGGAGGAGTGGATCACTTATAGAACAGATTTGTACAAAGGCTCTTATCAGTGGACTACAGCAGAATCTCAGCTTTAAGGTATCAGAGTGAAGCGGCTTCAGATTTGAAAAAGTGCTAGCCATGTCTGATCCTTTTCAGGGTGCTTGACGGACACAGCAAAGGTGTATGTACAGCTCAATACAGATTCCACATAAGAAAGGTAATGCATACCAGCTGGTTGGACACATCTGAATGGTCCTTCCTGGTCATACCCTCTCCAATAGCAGACTTCATCAGTCGAGACAAGGAGGGTAACACGTTAATAGGTGGGTAAATCTTTGGGAGGAGAAAAGAAAGTTAATGGATAGCACTGAAAAAAGCATGTGGAAGCTCAACATTATTGGTTAGTTACATGAAAGTTTTCTTCCTACATGTACCCTACAATCCGTTCAAAGTATAGAGACTTGAGAGAAAGTTGGTGGCATTCACACCACTGTTCAAAAAGCCAGTAGCCTGGTATCTGCTGCTTCTAGCACTTCCATGTATTCCGTGTTGTTAGTTTGCATGTACCAGCACCACAAATTCATAAATATGGTTTCTGCAACTTTGTATTAATTCAGATACAAACAGCTTCCTAAGAGCTAGCTCATGAAGATAAAAGTTCTCCTGAGAATGGAAAGAAATAGCACAATCTGGAAAGTCTGAGAAGTGGTCATTGTGGACTGGCCCTCAAGTTCAGGAGTGGATTTGCAAGGAAGGATTTGTAAACCTACAAAGAGGATCTTTGTAATCTGTTATCTTGCTAAGTTTACTTTGCAACGAAGTCAGAGTGGACAGTTTACACATGGCAAGTAATTCAGACACCCAGTTCTATTAAACAGGCAATTGCTTTTAGACCTCCAGTCTTCAATCTATAGCATCTTCTCCCCCAGGGCTGCCTACTTCTAGAGATGCGGAGGACCTGCAACCTCAACCAGACCAGTATTATAAAAGTCCTTCCTCTAATATCTTTTGTCAGAAGAACCAGCCAATGGAAGAACGCAGACTAAAACTAACTTTAAGAACTTTGCATGTAAGATTGCTCAGAGGTGTGGTACCTACCTGTCTGTTGTGCAGCTGCCTATCAACGTAGATCTGCCCCTCAGTAATGTATCCAGTCAAGTCAGGGATGGGATGAGTAATATCTGCAAGAGGAAGTGGTTTTATGTTAATATAAAAAGCAGGGTCTGAAAACTTAATTCCAGCCAAAGCCACTCTGATGTGTCAGCTTTATAAAAGCTGTCTGAACAGCATATTTTACTTTAAATACCATAATAATCAAATGTAATTAGTATGCCATTTAAAATGCCTTGAAGCTAATTCAAATACTGCACATAAGAAAGCAGAGGATGACAAAAGAGCAGTGCAGTCTCAAATAGGTAGAAATACATCCACTAAGAAAAGGGACCAAAGGACTTGATAAAAGCCACCAATAGGCTTGTTAAACCAATGTAAGGGGCATTCTAAAATCCTAGGCAGCACTGCCATTACTAGAAACAATGCATTATTACAGAAACAGTCTGTTCTGCACGTCATCTTGAAATTGCTAGTTACCCAATTGCCTGAACACATGCAGTTGCTTTACCATGCAAAAGATTGAAAGGGAAAGTCATCTCACCTTTGTGCCTCACTGCCCATTTGATAGGTGGTATGCTACTTCATACACCTCAAGAGGGAGGAGAACTAAAGTATTTTGTATGCAAGATGCTACACTGTGCATATTTTTTCCCCAAAGCTCTGAGGTGATCGAATGCTCTTAATACATTCTCTCTCCAACTGGTTCTCGAGGATGCTGAAATTAGAGTACTTCTAACTCTTTGAAATACATCTCTTGAGCAGAGATGGGATTTGGACTGACCATATAAGAGCACTAGAAACAAAGTGGATGAAGTAATACCTTGTACTGGACCAACTTCTGTTGGTAAAAGACGAGCTTTTGAGCTTACACAGAGCTCTTTGGGTCTTCAGAGCGGTGCATAAATTCAAAAGCTTGTCTCTTTCTAGTGGCCTGCATCATGCAGGAGGTCAGACTAGATGATTATAATGGTCCCTTCTGATCTTAAGTTCTATGATTCTATGAAGAAAAGTGGATCCAATAAAAGATATTGCCTCACACCTTGTCTAATATCCTGGGACCAACACAGCTACAATACTGCACACACAGATGAGCACCTCAGCTGTATGACAGATCTGATGTTGTATGTTGCACAATAGGATGGACATGTTTTTACTGTTAAGGTACAGCTTCCCTCTTCTTGGCCAACACTGAGGTTGCAGATCTTTATCCAAAGTCTAAAGGAGCTCCAGTACCCAATAAGGGGAAGGAACTTAATGATTGTGGAATCTCAGGCATTGGCGATTAAGAGCAGGTTGGACAGACTTGTCAGGGATGGTCTAGATAATCCTTAGTCCTGCCTTGAGTGCAGGGGACTGGACTAGAAGACCTCGAGGTCCCTTCCAGTCCTATGATTAAAACTAGCAACTCCAGCCTCCTGACTGGTATGAATCAGGCATCGTGTGATTATCCTCAATCAATACCCTCCCATGGAATGCACACAGAAATAGCGCTAAAACATCCAAGAACTACATGACACAAGTAAGTGATGTTACATGCCCATATGTGAAAAGCAGATCTATTCCCAGGGAAAAGCAGTGGCCAGGACTCACCATCATTGGGCATAGTAAGAATAGGAATCTGAGTAATGGAGCCATTCCTGCCTTCCACGCGCCCAGCTCGCTCATATATAGTGGCCAGGTCGGTGTACATGTAACCAGGGAAGCCACGTCGGCCAGGCACTTCCTCTCTAGCTGCTGAAACCTGCAGGCAATTCAGGCAAAGTTACTCAAAGCTCATCACTGAGAGTTCAGGCACAGCCACCACAAAGTCTGCCACCGCATCCAATAAAGTTATATTAATGATTAACAGGACCTGCCACATGGTGGTGCCAACATACAGCTATTCAAATCCTCTACAAGAGAGCACCCACAAGCCAGGCATGAAGATCATGCCCTGTGTAAAACAGAGATCCTGTAATGCTGATCAGAAATTGACTGCAAGGTTAACAAGGAACTACTGAATCAATCTCCACTACAAATGAATTATATATCCAGGCAGACAAGCCAATTTTGCAATGCTTTATGACACAGTTCTGGCTAGTTTCAGAAGCCTGAGAAATGCAGAAGTAACTTAACCTTGCATGCAAACATCAGTAATTTTTATACTTTTTCCCACTAGAGCTATAAGCAACTGGATAAATTAGTTTTGAAACGCGAGATTCCTGTGCACTGTTATTTCTGACGGAGCCCACGTTACAGGTGTGTCTGGTTTAACATGTAATATGGAAAGTCAGTGGTATGCACTGTCCATCCCCGGATCTAGACTAACTTGTTAGGAATAACTTAAAACCTGACAGACTAGCTTTTTTTTAAATGAATTATGTATCCTTCTCAAAAAGGACTGAAGAACAGCTAGATGTTTGCTGAATAAATTACTCATCATTTTATGCTTCCATTAGATCTCAGCCCTTTTTGGAGGATGCCTAACAGGCAGACACATTTATCTGCTAAACAGGAACAAGTACCTCTCGTAGAGCTTCAGCATAGGAGCTCATATCCGTCAGAATGACCAGTACGTGCTTCTCACACTGATAGGCCAAGAACTCAGCGGTGGTTAGAGCGAGTCGAGGGGTGATAATACGCTCAATGCTGAAAGGACAGAATGGCATGTTCAACACTGCCCAATACTTTGAAGTTACAACTGCATACACTGAACAGCACAACTCAAAAGTAAGAGAGGAAACAGGTTAGGAGCCCTGTGAAACCTCAATATACTAATTGGAATGCACATAATTCGTGTCCAGGTCTATAGTATTTCAGATCCTACTGTCACTAACGTAAGATATTTGACAAGCCAGTAATGTGGCTTCTTTTAAGGACAAGGGAACAGATGTCTCGGGGGGTTGTGGAAGCTCCTTCACTGGAGGCTTTCAAAAGAAGGCTGGATAGGCATCTGTCTTGGATAGTTTAGACAACAATCCTGCATCTTGGCAGGAGGTTGACCATAGATGACCATTATTTTCCCTTCTAACCCTATGATTCTAAGGTTCTCAAACCAATTTCCAGCAGCTCTTGGACACCATAGTGACATGTTTTCCAGTGCACCAGTTCTCCACATTTCTGGTTGGGAAAAACAACCATTTTACCTACTTACGTTGGATCATTGGCCAAGTTCAAGAACAGACACACGTTGTCCATGGAGCCATTTTCCTCAAAGTCAGTTTTGAAGAACCGAGCCGTTTCCATGTTCACCTAAACCACAATATTAAGTAGTCATTTGCAAACAGGGAGACTGTTTTAAATAACTTACTTTATATAAATCGGAATTTAAAGATTGGTTCAGAGCTGGTGCCAGCCTTTAGTATCTATACTACCAGCCCATCCTTTCAGTCAACCTGTGACTAAGAATAATGTTGGACAGTCTATCCATAGTGCAATATATTGTCATAAAGGAATCAGAGCTCAGGACCAAATGTGGTAGGAGGAGTAGAGATGAAATCTCTTGCCTTACTCTCATGACCAGGCCTAGTCAGGTGAAGACAATTGTCAATCTAAGGGGAGGAACATGCAACAATTCTCTGACAGTCAGATGTCCTGCACAACTCCAGAGAGATCTAGCTTGCATGCATGTGCATTGTCATCCTACCATTCAAGTAACTGTGATATTGCTCTTAAGTATTGTCCCAAGAAGAATTTGGAGTGAGACCAAAATGACAACAATTCTGCCTCCACCTAATCTGAGAATGTGACAATGCAATGACACTACAAAACAGAAGCGTAGTATGTTAAAAAACAGAATGTTTAGATTTCTCAGTGGGATGGCTTGCTACAGACAGCAACAGAATATCCTGGTACATTAAAGTTTCCCCTTCAATTGTGGTAGGGGTTGCAATCTGAGCAATTTACACAGTTAATTAAGTTTTTTAAAATGCAGTGCTTAGGATCATTTAAAATGTTCTCCTCTTGTGTTCCAATTACAATGGAATCACCTGTTCTTACAGATACCATTCTACCCCATGAAGCATTCTCCCATCAGACTTTGACAGGCAGACGTTTATCAGCCTGGATAATACTATTGCTTTTACAACAGCACCGTATAGACTGACCTAAAATGTGACGAGTACCTCTAAAAAAATTATGTTCTCATAATGCCAGTGAAATAGCAAACTGGATTGATTGTTCAATCTTATTCAGTTCTGAAAGTATTGGAAAGAAACCACTTTTATGATGTACCTAAGCATAATGGTACTTACACCCATAGCAGCAAACACAATGGCGAAGTTCTCTTCACTGTAGTCCATCACATCTTTGGATTTCTTCACTAAGCCAGCCTGGCGACATATCTGAGCCGCAATCTGAGAGGAATGCAGAAGGAGCTGCATAAGTCTACTGTAGTAAGTTGCACATTTGTTTATCTACTGTACAGACTAACTCAGAGAATAAATCACTTTTTGACATGGATAAATACAAATGGTCTCCCAGAACTTTGCCCTGAGGCCAAAAGCAAGAGAAAACAGACAGCAGAAAACTGGTGCTAGAGTAGGAAGATTATGTAGTATCTGGCCAATCATTATTTGATAAGAAGCATCTTGAGAGAGCAGGACTTACTCTGTTTTAAAGCTTTGTGTTAATTTGTGTATATTTTACACACACAAATATTCTTAGCGTCTCCCCACTTGTAACATCACATAGCTCATTTATTTTAAGTTCTTTGCACTGCAGAACTGAATGTTTCCAGCAGCTAGTTTTTCCCAAGGCTGTCAGAGCTCCATTGAAGCACCCACCTCATTATGGGGCAAACCAGCAGCAGAGAATATGGGAATTTTCTGTCCTCTGGCAATGCTGTTCATGCCATCTATTGCAGAAATGCCAGTCTGAATCATCTCTTCTGGGTAGATTCGACACTGAGGATTGATTGGTTGACCTATTGTATTTTCATAGAGAAGCCGCCACATTATTTATCTAACTTTAACAATGCATAGATTAATAAAGGTTTCAAGGCAAGGTTTCAAAATAAGGCTACAAAAATGCACTGCATTTAGAACCACAAACATTTTAGCTCACCAGACACTTCTGGTTCTAGTTTGAACTTAGTCCATTGACTTTTTTATTGGTCATGAGATCATTTATCAGTTTGGCATTTTATATGCATGCAGACAAAAAGGACAGGATACTGTCATCCTACTCCTTGGAGGGAAATTAACACCCTCTTATCTTTGGGGGGACGTTACCACAAGCCTATTATAGTTAGCACTATTAAACCACTTTAACCAAAGCACTCTCCCTAATTAAGAACTGCCATGCATTACTGTAGGGAAAAAAACAGACCACTTGCCCTGTGGGCCCATCGTAACAGTTTATGAACAACTTCCTGATGAGTTACTGGGCACTCAGTACTTTGTACGCCTTCTGCATGCTTTTAGGGCTATTGTTTCATTTGCAGAGGCCTCTGAAAAGTGGCTTGTCACTGCATTTTGTGTAGAGTACATAACGGAATTCAAGTCAAAAGTCAGCCTCTTGCTTCCTGCCAGAAATGGGTACCATGAATAGTTTTTGAACCAGAGGTTCAAACTGAAAGGAAGCCTACTCATTTTATATCTGTGCAGCTTCAGAGCACCCCTGATCTTCTCTCTGCTTCAGCCAATCGACAGATAAACTGAATTGTCTCAAACCTTCTGGTTTGGGAGAGGATGCATAGAGGCCATCTCTCTGTCATCCCACTTTCTTCTGTTTCTCTGGTGTCACTAGTGATTTACTCAGTAAAGTTCTAAATACTCTTCAGCAAGCCACTGTTTTCATTTATGCTGCCAATTAGCATTCATATGTTCGGTTACAAGCCTGTCACTAAGATTACTCAAAAGCAGAAAGCAAGATTCATGCTACCAGAAAACAAAACAGATTAAAAAAAACCATACCCATAATGTCCAGGTAATCTTCAGCCAAGACAATGGGACCTCTGTCAATAGGTTTTCCTGATCCATTAAATACACGACCTGCAAAAACAGTAACAAGATTATGATTATATGAACAGGACTGTAGTTACCTAGTTGTTTTCCCATCTGCAGTAGTATTACATGAAAATAAATCTGTTCAATCCAAAGAGCAAGATCTAGTGCATACCAAGCATATCCTCAGATACTGGGGTTCGGAGAATATCCCCAGTAAATTCACAAGATGTTTTCTTAGCGTCAATACCCGAAGTTCCCTCAAATACCTGCAATATATCAGAAGAGACACCAGGTGAAATGGATAACTGTTCCTTTAGCATAGGTAGATAAAGACATTGTGCAAAGAGTTATAACAGATGGGATGGAGATATACAGGTCAGTGATTCTCTAACACAACAAGCAATGGATTAAACAACAAGCAGCAAAAGCAAGGTAGACCTGTGTAATAAAGGAATTTCCAAGACCATTTAGAAACTGTTTATTTGTACAGATATGTACAGAAAGCAGCACTGTATAAAAATATATTTTACACATGACCTGTAAAAAGAAGTTAGCCAAGAATGCCAGTGGCTGTCAGGGATCACTTCTTTAAAATTTAAGATCATTTTCTTCTGCCTACACAGTAAAGCTCTTCAGCTAAGTAGGATTACAGTGGTAACTATTAACAGCTGCTTTGAGAACTACACAGAGCTGTGTCTCAAATACACTGAAGCTTTACAATGCATCTACATTGTAGTGGTACATGTTGTATGGAGAAGATGGAGTATGACTCTTGCCTTATGTCTACAAGACCCTATTGTGATTAGACGTTTCCTTAATTTTTAAACAAAAGCAAAAACTGAATGTTACTCAGATCCACCCACCAATTATTTCCAAGTGTTTTTTGCATTTATAGTAAGTTTTGACTCAAGAAAGTTATATTAAGTTACAAAGACTTTAGATTTGCCATAGCCCAGACTGATGCCCACTAAGGAAAAGTCTTTACAGGACAATTCTGTCCCTAGTTTACCTGAACTACAGCTTTAGAGCCGCTGACTTCTAAAACCTGCCCACTTCTCTTTGTGCCATCAGGAAGTGTCAAGTGGACAATCTCTGCATACCTAGGAAACTAATGCAGAAAAAACTCTGTAAGACAGTGGGAAAAAGTTAAAATCCACAAACTAGAGTTAGCACATTATCCAGAACAGACTTAACAGAGCTTGAGACAAAAAGCTACCATATCTTTTATGGAATTCACAGTCAAAGGGAAACACCAAGGCAGTTAAGGTTTACTGACAAAAATGTAGCTATTTTTATGATGAGCTCCTTAATCTGAGTGGTAGATTTAGCAAGCTGGCAAGGAAAAAATAAAATTTGTCTAAAGACAGTCTGAAACTGTTCTCTTGAGAAGAGTCATAGTAGTCTCGAACTTATTTGAAGCCATATGGCACTAGTCAAGCACAACAGAGATCCATGTTAAAGAGAAGCCAAGAACTATCAAGGGAAAATTGTAGCTTGTCTACCACAAGCAACACCAATAACCCCTGCAACCCTCCTATGAAACAGAAATACCCCTTCCCTTCTAACTCCCCCCAAATATTTGATAAGCATATGCTAAAATTGTTTCCTTTTGTTCATGTATCCAATACCATGCACCAAGTACTTTACAAGATTTGAATCATTAACATTAAATTTGAGTTTGATAAAAATGAATCTGCATTAGAGTTTAGACTGTTCAACTGTAGCATCCGTTTCCCCACTTCTCTTCAAACGTAGAAGTATGAACAGTACTATTGCAGACTTATACTCCTTTCCATTTCACCCACAGGACATTCTTTCCAACCAGGGTGCCTGACAGCCTGTCCCAATGTCCTGAAGCAGTCTCTGCAGCAAGTTTTGGCATTTAGCTCTGAGTGTTGGGAATATAAACAAGATCTTGTGTTTAAACTAGATCACAGGACCCATGGAATGTAGAGCTAAAGACTCTTCAAATGTGTGTCTAGATCACAAGCCAGCTTTCCTGCACCATCTCCCTCAAAAGAAGATTTCATTAGAATAATTTTTACCTTAACTTGATCCAAGATTACCAGTGGACCATTAACTCCTGATACAGTTTTATATGCTGAAATATAAAAGGTGCAAGTCAGACAATATATTAAAGTCAGCATAAGCATTCTATGCTGAATAAGTAGTAGAATGCCCCCTTTGCAATGTCTGGGGATCTAATCTCTGAATCTGTGTGACCTTCCATATTTAGTGGAAGCTATGTGAACAGAAGAGCAAGTGCCATTACCTGGTGCTGGTGATTCTGTAACCAGCATTCTTTTATTTGAGTCCCTACTTGGCCAATATCCTCAAGTGGTGTTACAGGACGCTGTAGCATTGGAGAGGCCACTTATGACCAGAGAAAAGCCATGAGTTCAGTGATGTAAACCTACATAATATGGTCAAATTTAAACAGAAAACTATCTAGATTCCCCGTTCTTTCCATCAGATACAGTTCAATTCCCTATCTATACTAAACTATTGTGTAATGGTACTGCATGCAGTGAAATAACTGCCATTTTAATTCATCAGAAAGGTAATCAATGTGATGCATACAAACATTTTATCAATTGGGAAGAGTAACAGAAATACTATACAATTAATTGCAAAACCTTGAAAAGTTACTGATAGCAACCTTTGAAGTATAGGATAAGGAAAGGGGATGGTATGATGGGATAGCCTAAATATTGGCAATTAATTGATCTTTGATTATTAGCAGGTAAATATGCCCAATGGCCTGTGATGGGATGTGAGATGGGGAGGGAGCTGAGTTACTACAGAGAATTATTTCCTGGGTGCTGGCTGGTGAGTCTTGCCCACATGCTCAGGGTTTAGCTGATCGCCATATCTGGGGTCGGGAAGGAATTTTCCTCCAGGGTAGATTGGCAGAGGCCCTGGAGGTTTTTCGCCTTCCTCTGCAGCGTGGGGCACGGGTCACTTGCTGGAGGATTCTCTGCACCTTGAGGTCTTTAAACCATGATTTGAGGACTTCAATAACTCAGACATAGGGTAGGGTTTGTTACAGGAGTGGGTGGGTGAGATTCTGTGGCCTGCGTTGTGCAGGAGGTCAGACTAGATCAGGGATCGGCAACCTTTCAGAAGTGGGGTGCCGAGTCTTCATTTATTCACTCTAATTTAAGGTTTCGCGTGCCAGTCATACATTTTAACGTTTTTAGAAGGTCTCTTTCTACAAGTCTATAATATATAACTAAACTATTGTTGTATGTAAAGTAAATAAGGTTTTTAAAATGTTTAAGACGCTTCATTTAAAATTAAATTAAAATGCAGAGCCCCCCCGGACCGGTGGCCAGGACCCAGGCAGTGTGAGTGCCGCTGAAAATCAGCTCAAGTGCCGCCTTCGGCACGAGTGCCATAGGTTGCCTACCCCTGGACTAGATGATCATAATGGTCCCTTCTGACCTTAAAGTCTATGAGTCTATAAGGGCAGTAGTAACTCACTGAGTGTTAGTCTTTTAACAGAGATCAAAGCAACAAGCAAACACTATATGCCATTATCTCAAGACTCAATCTAATAGTCATCTTTAGCAGTAAAGTATCCTGCTTAGTGATGTCAAAATACACCCAAAAAATTCTGCATTACATTTAGTTTAATTTACACTCAGATGTGACCAGATGAGGAATCTCACTTGCTCAAAAGCTGCTGATCCTCAGAGGACCTACAATGCATTTGGAAAACATTTTCCAGCATACCATGCCAACTGCTGCTGGAAGGGAACCTTGAGAAGCTAAGGGACTGCACCATGAAAGATGGCGTTTCACTTTAGTCAGTAATCCAGAAATTACATAGTATTTACCACAGCTCATTTCAGGTGCACTGTTTCAAGTCTGAGTAGAAACATGCACAGATGTCTGAAGTCAATGTTTTAGACAAAGAGTAGGTCTACAACTAAAAACACTGCATCAGAGCAGCTGCACAAATGCAGCTGTAGCGCTTAAGTGATGAAACGCAGACGGGGTAGTTAATCCACTTCCCCAAGAGGCAGTAGCTATGTCAACAAGAGAAGCTCTCCTGTTGACATAGCGCAGCCGACAAGGGTTTAAGGTCGTGTAACTAAATTGCTCAGGGGTGTGGATATTTCACAGCTACTTCTGAACATTCCTCCACACCGGTGGGCACTAAACATTGACTCATGGGACTGTGGCATGAGATGAGCCCAACACTTTACAGGATGGGTTTTATTATTCACCTTGTAACTGGCACATCTTTTTGGTAGTAAGACTTAATGTGTAGAACATAACTTTGCAGACGCTGACAATAGGAAATGACTTTCCAATCATGATTACTGTTATTCCACTAGAACCCTTATTACTCCCAAACAGGGCACCAGTGTCTGTGTTTAAGCTTAGCCTCACTTGATCTGTGAATACAGGAAGTGTTTGAGAGCCACAAGGCTCCTCTACCAGGGTCACAAGGGAAGACTAAGCAAGAGAGTAATCATTAATCAGTTACCACGGGGGAAAAAAAGGATGAGCAAGTTGAGCTATTTCTAGATTGGGAAAACAGACTAATGACCAAGAAAAGAATGTTACCAGGAGCCATTAGTCTTAGGGAAAGATCACAAATCCCATGTGGACACAAACAGGCTATGAAGACCTGGAAATACAGCGTAGGCCAGACAATGTGAGAGTTTAGTACACATTGAAAGATGTGTACCTAAATCATGTTTTCTGTATTATGTCAACAGTGTGATGTTTACAGTGTTAACAAAGGTAACAAGAGTTTGCTGATGAACAAGCATAATAGAATAATCTTGAAAGCTTTTAACCTGGAGATTAAACAAATCAGATACTATACTATGTAAGCAGCATATAGGAGCCATTCTATTACATTTGGTTGGTTATAACTGAATTTAGATAAATGTTAAAGCTAAAGAGGATGAGAAGTCTAGCTCTGTAGCCTTTTTTACTTACAAGGAAAGGTTTCATTTGTCCCAAGTTAGACACTTTGGGTTTCTCTGAACTGAACACTTCTCATTCTTGTTATGCCAATTAGAACTATTCAGTGTTTGTACCCAATGTGAATGGCACTTTAAAAAAAAATCAGGGTGAGGGTGGAGCCAGACATTTGCAAAAACAGGAGAGAACTAGATTGAGCAACATTACATTTTAACTTGTGACAGTCTTGTTAGCACTTCCTCACTGATCCAGGGTGAAGAGCTCACTTCCTAACATTGTCCATCAGTGAGATACCAGAGTCATTACATTCAACAGCATCAGATCTATTGGTATCACACAAGCAGCTTGGCATGCTGACTCCAAATCCCTGTTTTCAATAACATTTTAGCCATTCCAATGATGAGGTGGGTCACAATCAAATCTCAATGTAATATTTTACATATATAAAAGACCCTTCTATTTCAAAGGATTCCAAAGTGTTACAAGCTATATACATACCCCACAAAAAATGCAGCCACATATGAGGTGGAAAGCAGACAGCAAGTGCCCAGCAACAGAGGAAGGGTCACTCTGGAGGGGAAAATGCTGAAAAATCCATGCTGATTGATACGTGACCACGGGATCTTTATTGTCCAGGCAGAGCAGACGTACACTTTCATCCAAGAAAGACATTAAACTGCATGCAACTCTACCTTAGAAAGAGGGAGCTAAGTTGACTAAGTTCAACCCCCAGGAAATAGAACAGGTGTTCCAAACCTTCATGCTCAAACCACTAAACCACCCCATCTGGCTGTATCTTGGGCTTCCATGTCCTGTTCCCTTCTACTTTTGGATGAAGATGATTTTGTTTGACTTTTTGGGTCCACAGTTACTGATCTGGACTTCAGACAATTGAAATACTCAAAAAAGCAAAGGCAAAGAGGTTACTTGTCTACATAGTCAGAAAATTCATGTGACTTAAGTATACAAGCTCTTTCAGAGAGTTAATCAATCACACAACTTCAACTGATCTAAATCAAGAGTTCTAGCAAAAACACTGCTCCAATCAGTTTTGGCCTTCCTCATACCCACACTGCAGTAAAGGATTTAGAACTGTGAAATAACTGTCTAGTAGAATCACTATTTCCCCTTTTCCTCAACTTTCACAATTACAACAGTTTTAATGTACAAAATCACATCCCTCCCCCCAATTTCACCTCACACTATTTACAGTAATATGCCCAGTTTCTGCCAGAAAACTGATCTGTGTCATGCAGGGAAATACAAAATAGTGGATAACTAGCAACTAGATGTATCCAAAATTTGACAATTATTAGCACAAAATTAAGTTGGTAGTCATACCAATTACATTGAAGAAACTCCAGCTTCTGTATCCAGTAAAACACACAAGCTCATAGCAGTTGAGTCAGTTCTATTTATGAAGAGCTTGTCAGAACCGAAGAAAAGTATTCAAGTGTCTACTGATTTTGAATTAAGAAGGAGTCTCTAACTTAGGGCATGTCTGGCACTACAAATTTAAGTCAACCCATGATAGATCCACTTACAGACACTGCAGTAATTACTACATGGCTGAGGTCCATACCACCCTCCTTCTGTCAGTGGTGTGTGTCCTCACTAGGAGCACTTCCTCCAACTGAAGAGGGGCAGCATTGGGGCTGAGAGCCAGGGTTCTCAGCTCTGTTCAACTCCCCGCTGCCCCCCCCCAGGCTTCTTGTTTCTCTGAGGCAGGGGCAGCTGGCCAGGCTTCTCACCTCCTTGAGCAGAGGGGCCAAGGTGGGAGCAGACAGGCTCTAGTTGGAGCCCACCACCAGCCTAGGCTTTCTTGTCAATTTCATGGCTCCAGCATGGAGTTGTGAAATTGACAAGAAATACAGCCAACAGCCAATGTAAGTAATGCAGTGTGTACAGGGACATTGTGTCCCCCTAACTTCACCAAGATAAGCCCTATGCCTCTCACAGAGGTGGAGTTATGTCCATGTATCAGGGCATTTACATTGGCGGGAGCAAGGCTGCATTGTGTACACTGACATAATTAGGTCTAGGTAAGCTTCCTTACATTGACTTACAGAAACCCTAGCAGCACAAGTTTCATGAAACAGACTATGAATTGAATATCTTGAGAGTCACCTTGCTATATTTCTGTACTCTATGCAGCAGAACCTTAGAAGTTAGTTATAACTAATACAGCCATGAGGTCACATCTACTTCCATCCCCTGCTCCCTTCTCTCTCTCTCACACACACACGCAATACAGCAAATGATTGCACCTTACAATCTAGTGCACTCAGATTCAGGAACAAGTTTTCAGTTTGTCCCCTCCTTCTGGAAGCACATGCATTTCCAAATGAGAGCAAGCAGGCCCCTCTGAAATGTGTGTCTGTAATAGTAAGATGTGCCCACCTCCACCTAAATATCCTTTCCTAAATTTTAACAATATAGGATTTTACTGTAGAGCTTGGATAAATAAGTCACTTCAAAATATAAAGAAAACTGCAGTCATGATTAGCTATTAAGTTATATAACACCTGCTCCAAACCACATTTAATACTTGTACATGTGTTAAAAGTCCTGTATTGTAGGATACATCTTGCATATCTATGTAATCAGTTTCACACTCATTAAGCTGCAGTGTAATCACATGACCTTGAAACAAATCAGGAACAGATTAGTCAACCCATAGGAAGAGCGATGTTTCACAATCCCTTATTGTCCTTTACTCAAGTAAAAATCAGGACAATTAATACTTCATAAGAATACCTACCATCACACCACTTTAAGGATACTAACTAAAAGCAATATCCACCATCTGCCTGTTATAGAACCATTCCTGTTGAAATGGAAACTGGAATTTGTCAGCAGCCATATTCTGCACACAGAATGCTCCTGGTGTGGGTAACACTGCATAACCCCTATTGATGCTACTTCAAGGGGCTGTGCCCAATAAATGTAGCCAACAACACGATATTTTCCAATAGCTTCTATATCTCAATTTTCATTTGTGGCTCATCCATGCCAAGAGTCCCATGTGGTAATATTACAAGGAAAAGCCATTACCTGTGTAAAGAAGCCAGATAAAGCCCTCCGACTTTCCTAATTGCCTATGTGGAGTAAGTGCTCTGTCCCCAATAAGAATCTGTACAGCTTTATCACAGACAGGGGAAGTCAACTCTACTACGCTGATAAACACCCAAAAGGTGGTAATCTCAGGGGGCTGCTCCTCAAATCCAGTCCCATCCACAAGGCACACCCAACTTCTGATTCTTATTCCTACATCATGCAGACCCAGACCCTGGAACTAACAGAGTGAGCGTACTCTGTTTGACACAGACCTACTCTGGAGCCAAGCTGGTCTATTTCCACCCAGTGGACACTCAAGCCCAAGAAAACTGGTGTGGGGAGAAGAGATGGGTCAGATGACAGGACAAGAGATGGCTTGGAAGCACTGGGGCCAGTGGGCACAGAGAGGGGCTACGGCAGTGAGAATGGTCAGTACAGGGACAGAGGAGAATCCAGGAGCAGATAAGGGCACCCCAGCCAAGGGGAACAGGACAGCACCAACAGGCATTTAGGGGGGAGTCTAATGGCTAATAAAAAGGGGGGGCCTCTCTGCTCTGAAATGCAGGAACAGGGGCTCGGGCCTAGCCCACCTGCCTGGGATGGAGGGGACGTTAGCAATCGGAGCCTGGGTTTAGGGATACAGAGGTCACGATGACCTAGGCCCAGCCTCCTCTTATCCTCCCCGCCCCCGGGTTGCGGCAGGGTCCCCCCCAGACCAACCTCACCCCCCCTCGCCCGCCTGGGGTACGATGCCCCCCCTCTGGCCCAGCCTCTGCCCCCCCCACCTGGGGTACGATGCCCCCCCTCTGGCCCAGCCTCTGCCCCCCCCCCACCTGGGGTACGATGCCCCCCCTCTGGCCCAGCCTCTGCACCCCCCGCCCCGCCTGGGGTACGATGCCTCTGGCCCAGCCTCTGCCCCCCCCCGCCGCCTGGGGCACGATGCCCCCCCCTCTGGCCCAGCCTCTGCCCCCCCCCGGGTACGATGCCCCCCGGGGCACGATCCCCCCCCCCCCTCTGGCCCAGCCTCTGCCCCCCCCCCGCCCCGCCTGGGGTACGATGCCCCCCCTCTGGCCCAGCCGCTGCCCCCCCGGGTGCCTCTGAGCGGGGAGCCGGGGCCCGGGTAGGGTCTCGGCCGCGGCCCGGGACTCACTCAGTCGGGGCTGGGAGATGTAGTCCCGGTTGGCCGCCGCCGCCTGCTCCCGTGCGGCGGCCGCGCCGCTGTTGCCCCCGGACAGCTCGGACACGGCCCCGTTCACCATTCCCCGGATCGCCCGCAGCGCCGCCATCTTGTCTCCGTCTGAGCCCCACAGCGCCACTGCGCAGGCGCTGATATACCCTCTCCCCCTCCCGCCGCCGCCGTGCGCGCCGCCGAGACCCGGAACTGGCGGACGGGGGCGGGGGGAGGCGCGCGACCGCCAGGGGCTGGGGAGCTAGCCAGGGTGCTGAAAGCGTGGGGAGAGGACGGGAAAGGGGGAGAAAGGGAGGAAGGGAAAGAAAGAAAGAAAGAAAGAAAAGTTTTCAGTGGGGCTGGTTGGGGAGAAAGGGAACAAATGTATTGCATTTTTTCTTTTAAATCTCCAGAATGATGTTTTTTCCCCCCCTTCTTTTTCCTAAACTTCAAAAATGTGTCTGTTTTGAACTCTGTCCATCTCCTGTTGTAAGCATCCTCAGAGGTGCGGCTGACACCACTGCCTGGCAGAGGCCCCCCCATAGCCCCCCAGCACCGTTAGGGAATGTTCCCCGAGAGGGAAGGCTAAACTGCACCTTGCTGAGTTCCACCATTGCTCCTAGTCACACACCCCTTGACCCAGCCTTGAGCAACTCTTGCGTCTGCTCAGTATTTTCTGGACACACCTGTAGAAAATAGACTCTGGTGTACCAACGGATTGTCGTGACTCTTCTTCAGGCCTTTCAAAGCACTGCATGACTCTCCGACTGTGGCGAGAACAGTCGTAGCTGAGAGTGTAGCATTCAGAAGTTATGTGTACATTTGTGTGAATGTAGCTACTTTTTTTATGTCAGAGCTGAATAGAATGCCAGGGTTATATTTTCCAGCATCCTGTCCCTGTTGGAACTCTGCTGGAGAGGACACAGGGACTCTGCTTTGGTCAGCAGGGGACGGTCTTAGCAGAATATGGTGCTCCTGGAAGATATTCCAACAAGATGTGTGTGTGTTTGCATTCTGACCAAAGTTTTAATAAAATGCTCCAGGTTAAAACAACAGCTGGGTCTAAGAGTGCAACAAGAGTGTCCTAGGGTAGATAGCAAACATGAAATGAAACATGGCTTCATATGCAAAGATGCTCCATACACCGATTCAGCCATATCTGGAACATCGAGTGCAGTTTCATAGATTGATAGTTTTAAGGGCAGGGTCAGAGTTGCCTTTCTCAACCAAACTTTTAATCTAATAAAAAATATCAAGTTTGTTTGACAAGACCTCCCCCCACCCCATTAAACTATGTTGATTGGCATTAATTATGCCAGAATCCTTTAATTTTTTACTGATTTTATCCAGGATCAATGTCAGGCTAATGAGCCTGTAGGTAATTTAGGCAGGCTGTTAGCCTTTTTCAATAGTCACACAATATTAGCTTTCCCCCCTCAGTCCTCATAGCTTCCTCAGAATTCCAAGACCTGTTAAAAATCAACATCAATGATTTAGAGAGCTCTTCATCCAGTTCTTTGAATATACTTCAGTGCAAGTTATCAGTTCCCACCTGTTTAACTATTATATTTGCTGTTTAACATCCTCCTCAATTACTGATGGGATAGAAGGCATTACCACTTTAAGGTATGAATACATCATCTCACTTCTTTCCATATATAGAAGAGAAATATTTATTGACTACTTCTTCCTGTGGGCACCACATTTCCAGAAAGATATTGGCAAATTTTAGCAGGTTTTGAAGACTAACAAAGTATCAGGGGCTGGAGGGACTGATGTGAGGGAAAGATTTAATAATCTAACTATGCATAGTCTAGCTAAGTAATGACTAAGTGAAGATACAATCATTAAGAGGTAAAGCAGTGACTGAGAAGCAGTGTAGTCTAGTAGATTAAACATAGGGCTAGAATCCCAGTAATATGGGTTCTGGTCCTAGCTCCACTATTGATGTATTGTGTGACCTTTAGCAAATCACTTACCTGCTCTGCTCTAATTCATTAGTATCTGTGAAACACTGGACAGACTATTGATATTAAATAGAAAGAAATCAGGAGATCATATGTAGCAATCACTTTGAGGATGAGGTTCTACTTTTCTTTCTTCTGCAAAGCCTTTCTAAAAAGTGTTTCAGGGAGATGTGACAGGTTTGGTCACAGAGACCCCCTTTGGGACTGTCACCTGATGTGCTGAATTTGCCTCTGAGCCTGTTTTCCCTGCCAGCTTGCGACTCCAGAACCCTGCCTTGTTGAGCCAGACACGCTAGCCAGCTGCAAACACAGACCCAGGTCTGGTCCATGCCCCCAAAGCTGCAGCCTTTAACCAAAAACTGCTCAGCAAGTACTCCTATCTCCAGCACCCAGACATCCAGCTCCCAATGGGATCCAAACCCCAAACAAATCTGTTTTACTCTGTATAAAGCTTATACAGGGTAAACTCATAAATTGTCCGCCTCTATAACACTGATAGAGAGATATGCACAGCTGTTTGCTCCCCACAGGTATTAATCACTTACTCTGGGTTAATTAATAAACAAAAGTGATTTTATTAAGTATAAAAAGTAGGATTTAAGTGGTTCCAAGTAATAACAGACAGAACAAAGTAAGTTACCAAGCAAAATAAAACAAAACATGCAAATCTAAGCCTAATACATTAAGAAACAGAATAAAGGGAAATCTCACCCTTAGAGATGTTCCAATAAGCTTCTTTCACAGACTAGACTTCTTCCTAGTCTGAGCCCAATCCTTTCCCCAGTACAGTTCTTGTTAGTTCCAGATCAGGTGGTAACTAGGGGATTTCTGAGGACAAGCAGCCCCCTTTGTTCTGTTCCACCCCCTGGAATCCTTTGTCTCTCTCTGGGTTCCCACCCCTCCTTCTAAATGGAAAAGCACCAGGTTAAAGATGGATTCCAGTTCAGGTGATGTGATCACATGTCACTGTAAGACCTCCTTCTTAATTACCTAGTAGCTGGAAGACAAATACATAGGAAGGCTTGCAGGTAAACAAACCCATTCACAGTTCATTGATTCTGAAGCACCCTTAATGGCTTCCACTTAACATGTTTACATTAGTAATACAAGTTTATATCTTATTCTCCTAACTCCAGACATAGAAATAATACATGCAAACAAATAGGATGAACACACTCAGTAGATCATAAGCTTTGTAATGATACCCTACAAGAGACCTTTTGCATGAAGCATATTCCAGTTACATCATATTTACACTTATAAACATATTTCCATAAAACATTATGGAGTGCAATGTCACAGGAGACATAATCCAATTAGTCTAGACAGAAGGATCCTTTCATATTCTCGATAATTTAATGTATTGTTGAATACAGTGGCTGAGAATATGAGTTTCAACATCCTACAATAACACAACATTTGACATCCCAAAAAGCTTTACAGACTGTATATATTCAGCACCACAGAAATTCAGCTACTTTGATAATGGAGCAGCAATCAACTTACAGCAAAAAAACACAAAGCTATTAATTTATGTGTCAAGTAACATAAAGCGTCCTCTATTACACAACAAAATAGATACAATCAGAAATTAATTTCAAGTTTCACTGTGAATGGAGGGAGCACTTTTGGGAGTTGTCTGTGCTGATCTCTGTTTAGACAGCAGTTTTCATCTGACACAGAGCTGGCAACATTATATCTGTGAGCCTTTTGTCAAACATAATTTTATTACATGCTGCTTTGACACAGTGGTATATACTGGAGTGTTCCAGCCCTATTATGGGTCACTTGTCTTAGAGGATGCTCCGTAGCTAATATATTTTACTGCATTTTAGAATGAGGAGTCAACAGCAGAGGGCAACCCAGTCAGAATCTATTGACAAAGTGAATTCACAATGATTGCAACTAGCCTGTAGGTTATGCATCAGGTGCTGCTTACAAAGAGTTGCTCGGTCCCATATGGCATGGATTTGAGACACACTAGGAAGTCTATAATAATTTAAGTAACGTATTAGGAATGTGCATTAAATGTCATTATTTCATAGAATCATAGACAATTAGGGTTGGAAGAGATGTCAGGAGGTCATCTAGTCCAATCCCCTGCTCAAAGCAGGACCAACACCAACTAAATCATCCCAGCCAAGGCTTTGTCAAACCTCTAAGGATGGAGATTCCACCACCTCCCTAGGTAACCCATTTCAGTGCTTCACCACTCTCCTAATGAATAGTGTTTCCTAATATCCAGCTGAGACCTCCCCCACTGCAACTTGAGACCATTGTTCCTTGTTCTGCCACCACTGAGAACAGTCGAGCTCCATCCTCTTTGGAACCCCCCTTCAAGTAGTTGAAAGCAGCTATCAAATCCCCCCTCACTCTTCTCTTCTGCAGACTAAACAAACCCAGTTCCCTCAGCCTCTCCTCGTAAGTCATATGCCCTAGCCCCCTAATCATTTTTGTTGCTCTCCGCTGGACTCTCTCCAATTTGTCCACATCCTTTTTGTAGTGGGGGGGCCCAAAACTGGACACAGTACTCCAGATGTGGCCTCACCGGTGCTGAATAGAGGGGAATAATCACTTCCCTCGATCTGTTGGCAATGCTCCTACTAATGCAGCCCAATATGCTGTTAGCTTGGCAACAAGGGCACACTGCTGACTCATATCCAGCTTCTCATCCACTGTAATCCCCAGGTCCTTTTCTGCAGAACTGCTGCTTAGCCAGTTGGTCCCCAGCCTGTAGTAGTGCATGGGATTCTTTTGTCATAAATGCAGGGCCGGCGCTCCCATTAGGCGACCTAGGCGGTCGCCTAGGGCACTGCTATTTTGGGGGGCACCTGCGCCCCCGCCGCCCGTAGAAATTTGGGGGCGGGACCTTCCGCCGCCGCTGTTGGGGGCGGGATTTCGGGGGCGGGACCTTCCGCCGCCTAGGGCGCCGGCAAAGCTGGCGCCGCTACTGCATAAATGCAGGACTCTGCACTTGTCCTTGTTGAACTTCATCAGCTTTCTTTTGGCCCAGTCCTCCAATTTGTCTAGATCACTCTGGACCCTATCCCTACCCTCCAGTGTATCTACCTCTCCCCCCAGCTTAGTGTCATTTGCGAACTTGCTGAGGGTGCAATCCATTCCATCATCCAGATAATTAATGAAGATGTTGAACAAAACCGACCCCAGGACCGACCCTTGGGGCACTCCGCTTGATACCGGCTGCCAACAAGACATTGAGCCGTTGATCACTACCTGTTGAGCCCCACAATCTAGCCATCTTTCTATCCACCATATAGTTCATTAATCCAATCCATACTTTTTTAACTTTCTGGCAAGAATACTGTGAGAGACCGTATCAAAAGCTTTGCTAAAGTCAAGATATATCACGTCCACTGCTTTCCCCATATCCACAGAGCCAGTTATCTCACCATAGAAGGCAATCAGGTTGGTCAGGCATGACCTGCCCTTGGTGAATCCATGTTGACCATTCCTGATCACCTTCCTCTCCTCCAAGTGCTTCAAAATGGTTTCCTTGAGGACCTGCTCCATGATTTTTCCAGGGACTGAGGTGAGTCCAATCAAGAGTAAAAGTTTAGTCATTCCTTTGCATGTAATGTATAAAGAAATCTCCTTGAAAGTATTCCATTGTCATAAGTGTATTGCATTTATACAGCACCTGGAAACTTTAAATTACAGATACCCATTTGAGTAGAGTAGATATTATACTCATTTTATAGACAGAGAAACACAGGCACAAAGCCATTAAGCTACCTACCAAAATCCACACAGCAAGCCACTTCCAGAACTAGAAATAGGATTTAGGACCCAGGGTCCCATATACTGGATGCAACAATACTGGCTAGAAAGCCTGAAAAGTCAGACAACCAGGCACACTGAGAAAAATATGAGAGAAAAAACCTTTCCAAGCCAGCCTTTCTCACAAGTCTTTATTGCCAGGATTTAGAAGCAGGGAAAACAGCAGACAAAAAATAAAAATCCACCATCTCAGAGCTCTCCCTGGTCTAACCCTGTGTCTCTGATTGGGCCCTCGGACACATAACCCCACCCTTTACACCAGTTTGAGCATGCAATGCAAACATCTTTAACTGGAGGTTAACTTCTTGCTTGCCAGTGCCTGGCTAGAGCCTCTGCCTGTCCCATGCCTCTGTCTGTCTATAAAATAGAGAAGTAAGAACGCAAGTGGGAATGGAGCCATCACACTCACTGGGTCATCATCACAATCAGCTGCTTTCTGGATGATGACTTAGGTGGAATACAAGCCACAGGAGTTAGTGGGAGTACTGAGAAGCCAAGATCGTGTTTTCATTGCAAATACCATTAGTAGTAATAACTTTTTTTTTTAAAGTCCAGGGGAAGAGGCTGGAAAATGTCTAATGCATACATGGAAATGTTTCCAAGGAGAATATTTGAATAAGTTTTGCCATCATCTCTGTGAAAGAAGATACACAATAAAGTAACAAATGTGTGGCCACCTTAGCCTATGACTGCTCAGAACTTCATGGTGACAGCATAAATAGAACTAAAATCCTCCAGCTCCGGATCCCTAACACTCAAGCTAAAGAAGAATTGCTATTAGGTGGTTACCATGACATAACAGAGCAGTTATGATTCTATCCAGTAGATGGTAGTGGTACACTGCTCATGCTGTATATGTATTGTAGATATTTGGAAGACAGTTTCCAGATCTATCTATTCTGCTCTAAACTCACAACCCAAACACATGTAAAGGCTTCCACCTCTGCTCTCCTACACAACTAGGAAATTCTTTGGTAGGTTGCACTCATCCGGAGTTATTGACAATAATTGTTGACTATACAAAAGCCAGGTAAATGGTCTCAGTGTCAAGTATAACTGTCAAGAGAAGGAAGGTGAAAATTATCAAGATTTGTTTTCTTTCACAGTGGTAACTTCTATCATGAAAGGATGGAGGTAACATTTTGGATCTAAAAATTAGAGACCGCAGAGCATTATGTTGAAAGAGCAAAATAAATAATGGAATAAAGTATAAAATAAATAATATTTCAAGTGACGTGTACAATGTATCACTCACACACTGCCGTTATTTTCCAGCCAGCAGCCCGAGGAGCTTCTCAGTTGAAACACTGGACTTCTCGCTTCCCTAATGACATGGCAAATGGCTGCTCATCCCTAAGGACAAAGCAGCAGAGAACAGAAAAACAAGGGGCAAGGGTTTGTTTGGAAAATCCCACTTTTCAAACAGAGGTAGCAGCTATGCCACTGCCAGTCTCTGGGCATGCTGCAATGGCACAAATATGTCCAGGTGTGGAAGGGGGAAAGGAGCAAGACAGTGGTCATGAGGTGGAATGTTTTATTGCAGCATTGTAATGGAGGCCTGAAAGGAGCCTTACCCAGATTTATGTGCAGCATTGCATAGTCGGGTGGTGTGGCCTTCACCTCCTCTGAAACACCCAGTATCAGTCACTGCTGGAGGCAAGCTACTGGACTATGGTGTGATTCTTAAGTTTCACATGGCAAAGAGGGTCTTATTCTGAGCTGCTTCCTTTTCCCCTGGATTGGGGCAATAGGCTGCTCAGTTCTTTTTCATAGGGAGGTTTATTGTTGTTGTTTTTAATGACTCCCTCCAATAAAGCAGTGAGATAAACCAAACTGTCCACTGGAAAAATGTTATACCAGGTTGGAGGGCTGTGAGATTACAAGTCAGACCCAATTGTATGTCTGTGCAGGGAAAAGAATAGGAGCTTTTTCCATGTTAAACATGGAAAGAGAAAGGCCTGGCTGGGGAAGTATCCTTTTGAGGGAGCCCCTTGCAATCCATCCCAGGAGAGAAGGAGCATTGTCACTTCTTTACTTTCTGCTTGCAGCAAGGATTTAACTTAAAATTTCCCCCTCCTCCATTTGTAGCCCATAAGCTAATGCAATTCGCCCATATACACACATGTACTCTGCCCCCTTCACACACCTACATATATGCTGCCCCCTGCATATACGCCTTGATGCAGACCTCTCTCCCACACATTGGAATAGCCTCCTCCCAGACACGACACACTGATGCAACCCCATACGCAGGTACACACAGTGACGCAGCTCTCCACATGTGCACTGATGCAGCTGCCCTCCCTACACTGACACAGGGCTCACCACATACACAATGACGTAGCATCTACACACAAACAGACTCAGCCCACATGTTGGCACAAGCTCCCGTACAGTCACATACACACTGACACACATCCCTACATAGTGCCTCAATTCCTGATACACACAGAGAGAGAAAGAGAGAGAGAGAGAGAGTCCTCAACATCCCTCTTTTTTTTCCATTTTGGTCCCAGAATGATGGATAAGATTTAACCCTCTAATTCCTGCTCCACCAGAGGCCTTGCCAGTGAAATCTGCCTGTTTATACATAGGAGCGCTGTAACTTTGATTCAATATTTGAACAATGAAGTAGGAGACAAAAACTACAGCTCCAGCTCCCATTTCAGGCTGTATAAATGATTCCTCTGAGTTCAGGAGATTTTGTTTTTGTCATTTTAACCTGGTGGAAGCTGCACAGGAGATTTTGAACTTGGCTGTTTGTTACCTATTTCATTTATCTGAGAAGTCTTGTTTGTCCCTGCAGTCGGTATTTGGGAAACCAGAAAATAATCATTAACTTCTCAGACTCTACTCCTGCTCCCAGCAGGTTCACCTCAATTCTGCAGGGGCATTCTGCACACCTGTGCAGGCATTTGGGATCCCTGGAAGGATCAGAGGCAGAGCAGGGCCAGTTTGTTCTTAGAACCTCAGGACAATTGTGGAGAAACAACAGAAGGATTTTATAATTTTTAAATTTAATTTTAAGTGAATTTGAGGCTGACGAAAGATACCAGATTGACAGCCGTGGAAATGAATGCCTTCTGTTTATCCACGGAACAGATACGAAGCAGGCTGCATCAGAACATCCTGTCCCCGCACCAATTTGCATCACTCCTAACTTAAAAGGTCCCACCTACATGGGTCAGAGTGGAGTTTAGATTCCATGGCCCATTCTTTCCTTGGCCTGTCTGCTGAAACTGCCAACTAATTCATGGCAGTTGTGTAGGTAGGAATTTTCTGATGTGGACACTGGACTACAAACCTTCAAACTCATTTCATTCAAGGATCATGGAACAATCCTCAGATGTGAGTGACCACCAGTATCTGGAATCAGTAACTGGTGCTCGTGACCTAGAGGTCCATTTCCCATGCCTGAGCTAGCCAGTCCTCCAAATTTTTTATTATTATATTTATTGTTATTATTATTATTACAGCCTGTAGGGTGTAGAAGGCCATTTGTGGCATACAGGTGCCTTTCACACCATGAAGGAGGAGAGCTGTAAAGCCCCAGAACAGCCTCCACTCACTGTGCTGAGACCCAGGCAACAGTTAAGGTGTGTGATGAAAGATAAGCATTGATGAAAAGCTGTGGAGTGCTGGTGCTTCATTGCTGCAGATAATCTCTCCATCCTCTCTCCACTTTCCCCTAGATCCTTCTTTCCTGCCTCTGACGCAGAGGGAGCTGCAGGGTTGAATGGAACCTGTTTGAGGTTCCAATTAAATCTTCATGGAAGCGGGGCATTCATATCCTTCCCAGATAAAAGGATAAATTCACTGGGAACAGCAGTTTCAGACCACAGTGCCGTCACTGCTACATCTAGCAGCCAGCTGCAGAGACCAAGATGTGTTCTCTGGTAAGAGTCCTTTCTTCTCTGCTCAGTGCAACAGATTTGCAATCTGTTGTTCTGGGAGCGGATTTTAAGATCTAGATTTAAAGGATGAGTTTAATTATGTTTATTTTAAATTTTCTATATTCTTCCTTCCTTCCTTTCTTGTGAGTCTCTAAACTATTTTCTTTTTCTTTCTTTCTTTCTTTCTTTCTTTCTTTCTTTCTTTCTTTCTTTCTTTCTTTCTTTCTTTCTTTCTTTCTTTCTTTCTTTCTTTCTTTCCCATGTAGATTTGTGCTTTTGCATTTGTTAGATTGCGTACTTTACATTTGTTTGCTTGTTCTCATTTACCTTGAGGAAATAACCAAATGAAATAACCCAAGGTTCTGAGCCAACAACTGATGGGTGGGACTCAGGCATTAGGTTAAAGAAAAACAATGTTTTTCATAAAGAATTAAGTGTAAGGGTAGATGGCATTGTCCATGATTTCACAAATCAACAGGTGGATGACGATGAACGGTAGTTCTGATCCAATCTCCAGACCCTTTCTTCTTACCACTCTAGTCTATGAGGTGACAGCTCTTCATATCAGCCATTTAGTATATTAATGATTTTGTTTGTTTGTTTCGGTGCCAATTAATTTCAGATTTGTAATTAATATATTCACCGTGGTGGAACAAGCAATCTTTTCTCAACGCGTCTTAAGCCCTGATCTTAATTGTATTTGTTCGGGTTTTAAGTCTTGTGTTTGGCTGGGATGTTTCAATTAGGTGAAATGAAAAGAGGTGTAAGGGAAATGAAAAGTCTTCAAGAAACTTAATTTAATCTCCAAGGACCAAACGTGAAATGAAAGATGTGGAGATCATTACAAATAAGCTATCAGCTCAATATTTGCTTAGAGTCTTCTAAAGCCTTACAGAAAAGAAGAATTAAATGATGCCCTAAAGCCAGAGTGGCTGATTCAGGAGACTCGTAATGGGTAATAGGGAACTTCACACGTAGAGGCTACAGTTTCAAATGTAGCACAGATCCACAGCTGATGGAAATTACTGTCACTTGGTAGCTGAGCTGGTGGTCCCAGTTCAGCTCCTAATGAGTGGTGCCCACTTCTCAAAAGCAGTTGACACTGCCTGACCCCTTCCTGGCAATCTCAGCAGATAAGCCAAGGGCACTGTGAGGGCATGACCCAGAGGAGATTCCTTAAGAGCAGGGGTGAAAAGGGATGTGAGGACATTTGCACTGTTGCTGCCTATGCTGCCCTGCTGTGTGCATAAACCAGAGAACTTCAGCCTGACTCCTGAGGAACCATTTAAATGAGGCACCCTCTTGTCTTTCATTCATTATGGGCAGGCTTGGCAGAATCCAACTGTTACTTTTTGTAATTTCAACAGATAATATCAATGTTTATTTTCAAGCATTTTAAAAAGATTTTTATCTGTTCAATTTTTCCAAATTGCGCAAAATTATCTTCTAAGCATTTTTTTTTTTCAATTTTTATCTACTTACATGTTCACAGTTGCAGGAAATTATGGGGACAGGTCAGATAATAAGTATTTATTGATAGCAGACACTGAGATTCAAAAAGTTAAAGCTTTATAACCATTGACACACAAATTGTCAACATCAAAGGTCAAAATATACAAAATAAATAACCGTACATCAAATTCTATAAGTGCTCAAGCAACATTTTTCTTACTTTGCCTAACTCTAAATTTTGATTATCATCGATGGAAATATTTTTTTCCCCTCAGTTTGTTTGCGTGTGTAGGGTGAAACTGATGTTTAATGACATTTACCATTACAAATCTAATCTTTCCAAGCCTAATTAGGGTATGGTCAAAAGCCCATTGAAGTCAATGGAAAGATTCCAGTTGACTTCTGGCCCTTGGATCAGGCCCTATGTATTTTCCTGGGTATTTTGCAGAGTGTGTTTCTTAAAGATTACAGGACATCCTCAGCCCTGAGAAGTGGGTGAAGCACATACAGGAGTCAAAGACTGAAGCAGCCCTGCTGGGTTTCCAACAATGCCTCGAACGGTGGAGTGCGCCCCCTGGAGGTGGCTGAAGGAGGGAAGGGAGTCGCGGAAACTGGTTCTGGTGGTCGTGTTTGTCGCTCTGCTGCTGGACAATATGCTGCTCACTGTTGTGGGTATGTTGAGTGTGGGAGTGGGTGCGTGTGTAGGTGTCAAGGTGTCCTCAATGATGCGCTGAAGGAATTAAGACTCTGTAAATCTGAGTTGCAACTGCAGAAACCAATAACAAGAGAAATAAGTTTGACTGGTCTCCAAGTGCTGCAAGTCTGGAGCAAGGTGCACTGGGAGAGTTGGGTGTGGGCAGTTTACCTGATACCTGTCTCTAGCTCGAACTATTAACCTTTCATTAATTCCCCCCACACACACCAGAAGTGCTGAATAAAACACTAACTAATCTCCTTCTTTAATTTTCTTCCAGTGCCAATCATCCCCACCTTCCTCTATGCAACAGAATATGAAGGTGCTAACAGCTCTGCTTCCCAGAACTGGATCGTGGCAGCCCCCGCAGCTCCTCCTTTCTCCTCCATGTTCTCTTACTTTGACAACACCACAGTGACTGTCTCAGACTACATGGTTGTCAACACCACAGTGTGGGGGAACAGGACAGAAAGCAGCAGCCTGCCTCAGCTCACTGGGGCCAGCCTGCCACCAAAAAACAGCTGCGTAGATGGTGAGGCGTTCCTCATGGAGGAGAACGTGCGCGTTGGACTGCTGTTTGCCTCCAAGGCTCTTATGCAGCTCATAATCAATCCATTTGTGGGTCCCCTGACTAACAGGTACGTCAGCCAGGCTATAAAAGAGTTTATGAGCGTGTAATGCAATGAACAAATTTGGGTCACATTCCCCCTCCAGTGGCTAGTCGATTCAAGGATAGCAGCCTATTGCTGCTGCTAGCAAATAAAGTTACTCCTTCTTAAATAGTAGAGGTCTGTGTTGCAGTGCTGAAGGGCATGCATTTAAGCCTTGCCAGTGACCCATGTTTGGGACCATTACGATAACACAGTATGGGAGCTCACCAAAGCCACTTGTGAGCTAGAATAGCACAGTGGAAATATCAACATCCAATCGTCCAGGAATTCCACATCTTTAAGAAAGCCAACAAATTGCTATGAACGTGTGTATTACTAAGGAAATATTATTGGTGCTCCCTAGCCGAGAACTCATTTGTCCCAGGCCCTGCTCAGCCCAAGGTATATGACCGAGTTAGGAACCGTGTACCAAGTTGAACCGAGGGCACCAATAGCTTGCATGATGCTCCAATGAGACTGAAAGAACTAAAATGTTGTCATCACACATTCTGTGTCAGTAGCTAGTAATCACAACATTTTGTACTTGAAGAGGGAACAGGAATTATTTTTTTTACCCATCCTTGTCAAGTAAATAAATACTAGTAAGCAGGTGGCATTCTCACAGAGTCCACACACTAGATATGGTTCAGGTTTACTCCCTCCCCACTCTCACTCCCTTAAATTTGTCTTTGCCTTTATTTTTAACTTAAATAACAACATCATCACATAATCCTCAGCCTAAAATTCCCCCTTAGCTTGATGTTCCCAGGTATTTTCCCTGCAGTATCTCTCTGTCCCTGCACTTCACTTCCTCTGCTTCAGAGAGGCGCCTGAGTTAGAGCTAATAGGACCCTCTGATCTGGCTGGCAGGATGGGTCAGCAAAATAGATCTGCATCTCTGTGCAGGGTCCTAGAACTTGTTACAATAATTTCACACAGTTATACACACACATTTACACTTATGCACACATATGTAGAGACTAACACACACATTTGCACCCATATACTTTGATATAGATCCTCACACTTCCATATAAAAACATTCACTGACACATACTCATATACAACGGTGCACACATTCACACTTCCCTATACAAACACACATAGGTGCACTGATGCACACTCACCACACCCTTAGAGACACATCTACACAGCCACACACACACAGCCTTGAATACATACTCACACATTTATACACCTACACATACATATATTGTACACACCCATATTCCCCCATTCTCCTCCAGTCTCATACACATACAGTATTCACTCATACATGTACACAGACATACACTCATTCGCATACATGCAATAATGCATTGGTGTTAAGATAAAGTCCTTGGCTTTAAACTCTCCTGGAGTTCTTGACTGTCTCCTCCCTTTTTAGGATAGGATACCACATTCCCATGTTCGCTGGATTCATCATCATGTTTCTCTCTACAGTCAGTGAGTATTCTCTTTCTCTGCCTTTCACCGGGTAGTGCCAGGTCTGTTCCAGTGAACCAGTCACTAATCTGCAATGAGGCCAGCATGGAGTCTTGGGATCCTTTGTCCGTGACTGTCCCAATGTCTGAGATATGGGAGGACAGGAGATTGGCCCACTCCCATTCTAGAAACAGAGAGTGAAATTCAACAGGTGGTTTCCAGTGCTTGACAGCATTTGAGTTGGATGTTTGTTGCAGCAGCATTCCACTCTTCTTGGAACACCTCTGGGTGACCCCATCAGCATGGTTACCATTTAAAAGCTCCAAAAAGGAGATCTTTGAAGAAGGTGTGTGGTGACCTCCCTTCCTCTGCTGGACTAGAGGATAGTGGAACACACTGAAGTGGCCTTCAGAGACTGTAGGCCTGTGAGAGCATAGCTAAGAAGATTTGTGCAAGCTGGTTTTAATTATAGATAGGCTTGAAAAATAGCCCTAAATGCTGACTCTGCCTTTCTACTTTCCCCCCAGTGTTTGCTTTCTCAGGTACCTACACCTTGCTGCTTGTGGCTCGAGCACTCCAGGGCATTGGCTCATCTTTTTCATCTGTCGCAGGTAAATGTACTGGCTTATGGGAGCAGCTGGCAGCAAGGCAGATCTTAGCCAGCTAGGAGGACTGATGTCCCACAAGCAGCTTCTGGACTTTGTCTGCTTTGTCTGAGCTTAAATGGTGCCTCTCAAGCAACCTGGGCCATAGAGAGTGAAATTCACAGAGTGTGAAATGTGATGGTTCAGTTGGCAGAGCAGAGAATCACAAAGATCCTTCCTCCAGCCTAGGAAGCTCTCACTAGCATGTCCAAGCAAGCACCGGATAGAAGGAAGATTACTCAAGAGAGGCCCCAGGTGCTACAATGCACAGACCAGGAATCAGATTGCAGACTGTTCAGGGGGTGAGCTTTAAACTCGGTGGGCTTAGAATTCATAGATTCCATGGCCAGAAGGGACCATTATGATCATCTAGTCCAGGGGTCGGCAACCTCTGGCACGTGGCTCGCCAGGGTAAGCACCCTGGCGAGCCGCGTGCCAGAGGTTGCCGACCCCTGATCTAGTCTGACCTCTTGCATAATTTCCTCAGAATAATTCCTAGAGCAGAGCTTTCAGGAAAAACATCCCATCTTGATTTAAAAATGGTCAGTGATGGAAATTCTACCGCAAACCTCGGTAAATTGTTCCAATGGTTAATTATTCTCGCCATGAAAAATTTGCTCTTTATTTCCAGTCTGAATTTTCTAGCTTCAACTTCCAGCCATTGGATCGTGTTGTACCTTTCTCTGCCACATTGAAGGGCCCACTGTTAAATATTTGTTCTCCATGTGGCTACATAGAGATTGTAATCAAGTCACCCTTAACCTTCTCTTTGTTAAATAGATTGAGCGCCTCGAGTCTATCATTATAAGGCAGGTTTTCTAATCTTTTATCATCCTTGTGGCTCTTCTCTGAACCCTTTCCAATTCCTCCTCCCCTTTGCCACAGTTTGGCACATCGCTTGTGCAAACACTAAGGCATGGGCTACTCCTAAAAATTAGATTGACCTAGCAACATTGCTCAGGGCTGTGAAAAATGTCATGCCCTGTGCGATGTAGCTGGGTCAATCTATCCCTCCGTGTAGGTGCAGCTAGGTAGAAAGAAGAATTCTTCCATTGACCTAGCTACCATCTCTTGAGGGGATGGATTTACTACACCGATGGGAAAAAAACCTTCCAGTGTTTACGCTCCAGTGGTGTAGCTGCGGGTGTGCCACTGTAGTGCTTGGAGTGTAGACATACCCAACACAGAGCATGGTAATACATAACACTGACTACAAACAGGATGAAATGAGGGGCCCAGGTGTGACACAGACAACTGAGCTCAGGTAGGCTGGAGACTGAAGTATCCAGGTGTGATTCAGACATGGGTCCTGCTGAGATACTAGAAGCCTAACTCAACTTACCTCTGCTTCCTTTCTATTTCCAGGCCTGGGAATGCTGGCAAGTGTGTACACAGATGACTACGAGAGAGGAAACGCTATGGGGGTAGCATTAGGAGGTCTGGCATTGGGGGTGCTTGGTGAGTAAACTTTGTTCCCAAAAAATGTAGATTAGTGAGAACGCTGATGCTTCTTCAGCCATTAGATGCCGGTTTCCCCTAGTCCTTGCTCTGCATCACTGTCGCACCTGTCCCCTAACATGCAACGCTGGCTCATCCCAAAAGCCATGGCTGGTCTTTCCTCCTGCCAGTCCCATGATTTAGCCCCATTTTTTCTCCTGTGCTCATTCTCTGGCACCGTTTTCTGCTCGTGCTGGACATTTTTCTCAGCAGACACCTGATCCCATGAAAATTGAATATAACTAAATATAAAATGCTCCCTCCTCTTTCTCCCCGCCTCTTCAGTTCAATACATAACGAGAGGTGGGCAGAGTGCTGACATAATGCCACGGTTCTAATGCCAGCTTTCCCACGGGAGTCACCAGGAGTCTTTCCATTGGCTCTGGGGTCAGGCATCAAGAACAACTGACTGTTGCTTTGCTACTGCCGAAACTCCAGTGCACCCACGTACCCGTCACACCCATCGGACTGACCCAGCCTTTTCCCTTGCAGTTGGGGCTCCCTTTGGAAGCGTGATGTATGAGTTTGTTGGAAAATCAGCCCCCTTTCTGATCCTGGCATTCTTAGCCCTTTTGGACGGAGGTGAGTAACCAAGTGTGCTGGCCAGTTTTGGCTTCACAGCTCCGAGTATCCACCCCCAAACTAACACGTTCAAGAATGGGCATCTGAGAGGAAACATCACAGGGTTTGTGTGGAGGAATCGACAGGTTCTATAGTGCTATTAGCAGCAGCAGTTACTATCGCTGTTTTTTGCTGTGCACTCCGCACTGTTCACATTCAGACACTGGCTCTGTGCTCACTGCCTGACGTCTGACTTACATATACCGTCAGACCCAGCCTCTCATTCCCCATATAACCCACTTGATTGCGTCACTGGAGTGGGTAACAGATTCAGGGAAATGTGTGTTAAGAGCTCCATATGCTGGCTAAAGTGGCTACTCTGCTTAACAGACACTCCCGGTTAAGCAGAAAACAACTGAAAACAGGGTCTTATAGTAGCAAGTGATAGGAAACCTTAATGAGAGGCATTGATATCAACTCTGCCTATAGTAAGTAATCGGCATCGTTAACTATAGCCATCAATACTGCTCTGCTTCGTGCTGAGATAAAATCATTAGCATGGTGGAACAGACATCATGACCTAATTTTGTTGTTGTTATAATTTATTATTTGTACTTGTATTTGTATTGTACTTGTAGTGCCTAGCGGATCCAGGCTCCATTACTGTACATTCATACAATGAAAACATGGGCCCTGCCCCCAAAGAACTTACAATCCAAGTAACAGGGGTAACATTTTCAAAAGCACCTGAATCATTGAGAAGCCTAGGTCCCATTTTCAAAAGAGATTAAGGGCATGTCTAAATGGCAAATTACTGCCCAGCAAGACAGGCTGTGAATCTCCAACACATCAGCTTGCCACGCAGTGGTGTCCTGTGTGGACACGGCTACAGTGCAGTGAAAATCCCGGCGCACAACCACGCTCCAGGAATGTCATTGTGCTGCAGCAGTGTCCACATGGGACGTGACTTTGTGGCAAGCTGGTGCACTGTAGAGTCACACCCTGGTTTGCTGCACTTGCCGTAGAGACGAGACGAGCCCTTAGGCATGTGGGAGACTTTTGAAAATGGGATTTAGGCTTCTAATCTCCAAGGGCGTAATCTGGCCTTAAAACTCTCACTGATTTCAATGCAAGTTAAGTGCCTAAATACCTTTGCAAAGCTGGCCCTTAGGCCCCTTTGAAAATCTTACCCTAGGTCTTTCCATCTCTAACTTCGACTGCCCAACAAATGGCTCTCACCTTAACGTAGGTTGTTTGTATGTTTTACTGCTTCGTGTTTGGATAAAGCACTCACGCTATAATGGCCCAATCCTGCTCTCACTGAAGTCGACAGGAGTTTTGTCGGAACAGAATTGGGGCCTAAAATTTCTCCCATCTCAGCAGATGCCCCCTGAGTGTGTTGGAATTGAGACCACTGGCCCATTTCTGGGATCACTGGGCTTTGAGATACTGAAGGGGGGTCTACAGTAAATATGAGACATGAGGTAATAATAGATGAAGGTGCCGTGCCAAGGAATAAGCAAATAATGGTATTTTTCTCTTAGCTTTACAGCTGTGCATCCTGCAGCCCTCTAAGATTTCCCCCGAAGTAAGTACAAACATATGAGTGTGTGACCTTGTGCTAGACAGTGTGAACAATGCGGGCATGGATTCCCTGTAGGGGAAGACTGGTGATGCAGCCAGCCATAGAGCATGGTGGCCCTGGGACATGAATGCATGGGAAAGGGTCAGAGATGGCAGCGGGGAATGGTTACCTAGACGAGTGGTTAGTGCACCGTAACGTGTATTTAATAGATTCCCGGGCGATATTCTGATCTAAGTGACATTCGTGTAACTCTGAAATAACTCCATTTGCTTCAGTAGAGTTGTCACTGAGAGCACAGTTTGGCCCTATTATCTGCCTTTTGAAACAGACAGAAATTCAGCCTTCCCTGTGAAAGGTGCTCAATTCTTATGGATGTCCATAGGATGCCCTGTGAGAAACAACTGCTGTGCTTCCTGCTGCTGGCCAGACACTCGTGTGGATGTACCCAGTCCATGGCAACAGGGCTCCCTGCGTGCAGCCGCAGTTTGACCAGCGCGCTGTGCTCCATAGGCAGCCATTATACCAGCGATGCTCTCTCTGGATAGCTGGGGGATGTTCTGAGCTCAACCCTGCTAGGAGTGACTCAGTGCTGATTTCACTATACGAACAGTCCATGAAAGGAAGATGCCAGGCTGGCAGATCTGAGGTCAGGTATAACAAGCTGACATGCTGGCTCTTTGAACCATGGCTAGGTGAAAATGCTGAGAAGAGATGAACACACAGACACCGGACACTGACCTGGAAAGGGAAGCTCAGAAACAATCCCATGGTGGAACCAGCTCTCTTAGCACCTTCCCCATCTTGGCTCTCACAGGACAATGCCAATGTGCCTTTACACAGAAGGGCTGGCTGGCCACATGGGCCATGCATCTGTACACACACAGGCTGGCTCACAACCTGGACCGTGCACTTCTACAGCATCTGGTTTGGTTTACATGCTTCCCCTAGAGCACTACTTGTAACCGCCCCCCCCCCCCTTCCTTTCTGTATTATGCAGAGCACCAAAGGCACCCCCGTATTCACTTTGCTGCGAGATCCCTACATCCTGGTTGCTGCAGGTAAGGCGGGATGGCTGCACCCCCTCACTGCCCCACAGCGCATCTTTACCTTGTTCTTAAGAATATTCACCAGGGGCTTGTGATGGAGTCGTACTCGTAATCCGTTAGCAGGATCGAAATGTGGGCAGTTAAATGGAGCGTTTCCTATTCTTTTCTCTCTCCCAGGTGCCCTGTGCTTTGCTAACATGGGGGTGGCAATGCTGGAGCCCACGTTACCCATCTGGATGATGCAAACCATGTGCTCCTCAAAGTGGCAGCTGGGTAGGTGCCTCGTTTCTCAGCCTTCTTAGTTACTGAACAACAATAGCAGCCCGCCCGTGTTTAAACCACATCAGCTCAGAGGAGGCGCTTGTAGAGGGTGGGGAAGGTGCTGGTTACTGGTGCTGCCTGTTGCATGAAATGAAATGTATGCATCCACCTGCAAAGGATGAGTGCTCCCAGACTATTGCAATGTAGTGTGATCGGAGGGACACTCATGGTCTCTGCATGGGGGTCACCCTGCTGTCTATAAATAAAAGTTAGAGGAGATTCCTGACCGAAGAGGGAGAAACACCAGGGACCTGATTTTCCCCGCACATACACTGATGCAAATCAGGAATAACTGCACTGAAGTCAGTGGGGTGACACTGGGATGAGAGGAGAATCAGGACTCAGGATGAAAAAAGAGAAAGGAGTCAAAGAAAGTGCTGTGCAGATGGGCCCATAATAATGCAACTCCCACACAGGAGAGGGGCCTCTGGGATCTGTCTCAGTCAGGCCTGACACATTCTCTGAGCCGGAGAGCTCAGGTACACCAAGCAATATCATCCTGTGAGGTAGAAGCTAGGTGACTTAGGATCAAATCTATCCTTAGGGTAAGGGGTGCCACTCCATTGAAATCAGTGGAGATGTGCCTGCTTACCTCGCTGCTGAATTTTGCCCTTTTCGTGGCCAGACCCTAGAACTGGGCGTAGCCAATTAGCAGGTTTCCCTGCTCAGTTCCCGGTCTGTGTGCTCAGCATACTGCTGCTATTGAGACCTGAACCAGAGCCCAGGTTCTCCATGGGTATGTCTTCATTGCAGAATTATCGGCACGCGGGTCAGTCTACACTGCAGCTGTGGGTGAGCTTCCCGGCCCAGGTACATTGACTTGTGCTAGCGAGGCTCATACTCGTGTGCTAAAAATAGTAGCGTGGATGCTGCAGCAGTGGTGGAGGCTCGGGCTACCCACCCGAGCTCAGACCCCAGGGTTGGCTGGGTCCAAGCACAGGGGGCTAGCCCAAGCCTCTGCCAGTGCCACAATCTCAACACACAATTTTAAGCTACAGGTGAAATAAGGCTATTTGCAGAGCCACAGGGAGGGATGCATGGTACATACTAATTACTCACTGTCTAGGAAATGTGATAAGGAGGCAACATTGCCTACCTTCGGTACAAAAAAACCATAAAAGCCAACTGGCAGTGGAATGACCTTTGGGGACGCTCCAAGCTACACTTACAACCCAAATTGAATTGCAGTCGGCAGCAGCAGAGCTAATGAGAGCTGCTAATTGAGTTACTAACTAGTCAGGCAGGAGCCTTCATCCAGATAAGGGGCCATGATGCCTTGGCTGGAGTGAGTGACTGAGCAGGAGTGGATGAGGTTAGCAGACTCGTCTCTCAGGGGCTGCGGATAGTAGGGGAAAGGGATAGTGCTTGGTGGTGGGAATGGAAGTCACTGAGCAATTCACTGGGGAAGTATCCAGTGCCCACTGAAGATGAGTGGAATCTTTCCACCTACGTCAGTGGACATCTGATCAGGCCCTTGCAGAGGAAGAGGCAGAGATGGTGGAAATGGAGCCCAGAGGGATGCTAACCTGGGAACGTAAGAGAAGAGCCCAAACCAAAACCTCAGCTGTAACCATCCCCAGAAAAGTTTGGATCCAAGCACAAACTCCTTGGGCTGAACCAAACTCTCAGTACAAACACCCCTAGGGAACTTTGAATCTGGGTCCCAACTTTGCAGCCAGGGCACATCTTCACATTTATAAAGCACATGGCAAAGCAGTGCCCCAGCTGAGCTGCCCCTCTACACTGGATTAATACATAACATGCATTATTTGGGAAGGATCCCCTCCAGCTTCCAATTTTGCACCCCTTCCCTCCAGATTCCATGACCTGTGATCATTATTAATTATTTGTATTACTTAGTGCCTAGGAGCTATAGTCATGGACCAGGACCCCATTGTGCTAGGCGCTGCACAAACACAGATCTGCAGCCATTTGGCTCCTATCCAGGCCACTGACATGTCACTCCCATGGGGAAACTGCAGAACAGCATAACCTCTCTCCCCTCATCACCCAGGGCTGAGTTTGCTGCAGGGGCCTAAAAGCCAGGAAAGAAAGCAACCAGGGCCAGATCTCTCAGGTACCAGTGCTGAGCACTAGACAAAGGGGGCCCAATTCTCCACTCTGCATAGGGTACCAGTAACTCCCATTGATTTCAAAGGGAACAGCTGGTATCCTGCAGTAGGAGAATAGGTCCCAGGGCTGCTGAACAGCATCCATCTTAAAAGCAACTATAGAATCATAACTATAAACCCAAGTGTTATTCTTTGTTTTAATCTGCCTACCCTTGTGTTCCTTTGGAGAAACGGGAAAAGCTCAGACTTCCCCAGCAAACCTGCAGGATGAACAATGCTTTATAACCTTTAAAAAAGAGGAAAGGAAATTAAGCACAAATCAGTGTGCTTTAATAAGGAAGTTGCCTTAATATGCAGGCAAATAGATGCAATCATGATTTAGTTATAGTCTGTACAGGAGAGTATATTAAAAATAAACAACTGGTAAACCAGCAGGATGGTCAAATATTTGATTTTAACTTAATTATAATCCCTGTTTTTCTACACTATGAGATGGAAGGGGGAGAAAGAGAAAGAGAGAAAGCAATACAGAGTAGCAGGATGGCTTTATGGTTAAAGCAACAGTCACGCAATCTAGGTTTTATCACAGATGCCTTGTGTGACCTTGGGCAAACCACTTGATGGCTCAGCTTCTCATCTATAAAAAGGGCATAAAAATCCTTCTTTTCTACCACCCTGTGTGTGTCTTGGCTATTTAGACGGCAAGCTTTTTGGGGTAGAGGTTGTCTCTCACTATGTGCACAACGTGGCCCTGATCTTGGCTGGGGTTTGCAAGCACTGCTGTAATACAGATATATAATCATAATAACTGAGAAGAATAGAGAAGCCATTGCCTTGTAAGGGCTAATATACATTATGCCTGGGGACTCTGCATTGGATATTAATTTGCCCTGTCTAATCTCCCCTGGCTCCCATGACCAATAGCATGTGTTATTTGACTGATCGCAAGACTGTTCATGATTCATCACTGGAGCAGATTTAGACTCTATGGAGGCCAGATCAAATTGGACCTTGAGCTCTTCCATGCATTTACAAAGTGGTTGTTACTATGAGCATCTGACTATGAGCCTTCTAGCACCTAAAGGGCTTGAGCTCTGAACTTCTTTGGGAGGTGGGCGGAAAATCTGATGTCCTTAGGCAAATCTTCTCTGATGATCATGTGTATGTATCTGCGGCTGGGGCTCTTCTTTTGCAGGGATGGCGTTCCTGCCTGCCAGCATATCTTACCTCATTGGCACCAACCTCTTTGGGGTGTTGGCCCACAAAATGGGGCGGTAAGTTGAACTCAATGGCTTTCAAACCTTGGTGTTCTTCCCAGCTGTCTTCAGACCACCCAGCTGCTTATTTGTAATGAGGAGGTGACACTACTCTGGGGAATACCTGTCTCACACTACAGTGTGGTGGGGAGGAAGGGTAGCTCAATGAAATTAAAGGGCAGCAAATTTAGAAGCAACGCAAAAAGTCACTATTTCATGCAGAGTGAAATTGACCAATGGGAATCACTACTGCGGGAGGATATTGAGCCAAATACTGTCTAGATTTCTCAGCGGGGTTGAATAATTTTATGACCAATAATAATATTTATGGCTATGTAGGATAAGATAAGGTGATGAAATCTCATGCTTCAGGGTGTAAACTTCCTAGGTCAGGAAGTAAACTTTCCCCCTCAGTGAGTAGCATTGCATAGTTGGTGCGGTATTAGATTGGAATGACCAATGATCTGATCCGGTCTGACAGTTCACGTGCCCTTGGGGGTTACAGTGTGTCATGCTTTTCCTATCTTCTTCCTCGTTGCAGGTGGCTGTGCTCCCTGATTGGAATGGTTGTGGTGGGGATTAGTCTCCTTTGTGTAAGTATTGCAAGATATTCTGAGACCTCTCTGCAGAAGAATCATCGGCGATTAGGCAGGGAAACCAAGAGCTTCATTGCCCCAGCCTTTCACCTGTGCAAAACTGGGTCAGGTTGGGGGCCCCCATCATGCCTGAGCTGACTTTGGGCATATCAGCCCAGCCCCTGGTGGAGTTTTTCCATATCAGGAAGCCAAGATAAATTGTCCCTGCTCAAGGGATACCCAGCACAGGGTTAGCAGAGGATACTGTGTTGGCAGAGCGGTGGGTGTCACAATGAAGGGTCGTTGGCAGTGCTTTATGAGGATCCAAGCCTGGAATGGAAGAGTGCCTCAGATCAGGATTAAGGTGCCCTGGCAAAGCTGTGTGAAGTAACACTGGTGCCCCATCTCTCCCTCTGTGGAATCTGTAAATGGGGAACCATCCTTTTCTTCAAAAGCCATCAGGACTCTTCCGGGGCACGGGGCACTGAATGGGTTCTGGTGCTCTGCAGTATCCCAGGCTTAGGGCCAGATGTGTAATGGTATTTAGGCATCTAACGTTGCAGATAGGCATCTAGTGGGAGTTTGCAAAGTGCCCACGTGAGTTAGGTGCCTAACACCCATTTATTTCCATGGGAAATAGGTGCCTAAACACCTTTGACATTCTGGCTTTTAGTGACTTTTCTGTCTCATCTTCCTGCAGGTCCCACTGGGCCCTGGAGGCGTGAGAAGTGTGCTCACATGCCTGGCAGTTAGTGGGAACCCAGTGGCTGCACTAGTGCATCTATTCCACTAGCCATGTGCCCTGCAAAGAAAGGCCTCTGGCCAAAGCTCCTCTGGCTCCCTCATATCTTCTTTCTTTCCCCTCCAAGGTGCCTCTTGCGCAAAATATTTATGGACTGATCGGCCCAAACGGTGGGCTTGGCTTTGCCATAGGTAAGATGCCAATGCAACTAGTCACTCTGTCCAAGGCAGTCCCATATACCCTAATCCTTACTCCGCCCCTTCGGAAGGCAGATGTCGCTACAACATCCCCAATGGCTGCTTGCTGAGAGCCTGTAGTCCATGCGTGAACTCCCAGGAACCCTTATAACCTATCATATGCCCTATACCCTGCTCTCAGCTACTGCCCTTATCACTCGTCCCCTCCCACCCTTGGTGGGAATGAGTCTGGCCAAGAAACAAGCTTGTGCTCTTAAGTGACCACAGAGCCACTAGCACAGGGACAGCGATGGTGCACTAGGCCTTTCAGAGGCCATTGGATGGAGCTCAGTAGCTTGTCTCACCCTCGAGCGCTGCTTTGATTAGAATCGTGTGGGTCGCACTCCGGAGAGACACTGAAAGCCCTAGATCCTGGAAAGAGCATGGTCAGGACATCCGGGTCCCAGTCCCGGCTCTGCTACCAACGTGCTCTGTGGCCTAGGGCAAATCGCTTTCCTTGGCCTCGTTCCCCCCCATTCTGTAAAACGGGGATAACAATATTTATCCGTCTCGCAAAGGGAGGTTGTGAGGACTAATGAAAGTGTAGTGCCCAGAGCGCCTTGGCTGAAAAGTGCGGGAGAAGTGTTGCATGCCCTTCTGTCTGCCTTTGAAGAGATTCACTTGGAGAGGGCAATGGCTGACCATATTATTTTTGCTTTGGGGGCAGGCATGGTGGATTCCTCGATGATGCCTATTATGGGATACCTGGTGGACCTTCGCCACACCTCTGTCTATGGCAGCGTCTATGCCATTGCTGATGTTGCCTTCTGCATGGGCTTTGCTATCGGTATGGATTAACATTTGCCTGAAAGGACAGCAAATATGATGATTTACCAGTGTATGGCTTCATAGCATTAATTCACAGCACCCCACCTCAGTGTTGGCTGGAAGCAGTTGGTACTAGGCATAGAAATCAGCCATGATACAGTAATTTTACAGTCCATCTGCATCGACCTCTCCAACTTGGCAAAGGAGGTTTTTGTAATCTTGCTCTTTGTTTAACCCTTCCTTATATCCAGGTCCATCTACGGGGGGGGTGATTGTACGGGCTATTGGGTTTCCCTGGCTGATGGTCATCATTGGAGTGACCAACATTGCTTACGCCCCTCTCTGCTGGTACCTGCGGAGTCCTCCAGCTAAAGAGGAAAAGATTGTGAGTTGAATCCTACAGCATGTGGTCTTGATAATCCAGGGGACTTGCATGTGACTGGTGCAAATGTGTGTAGAATATTGTATTCAGGTCTGGGCACTGCAGCACCAGAAAGATATTAACCAACTGTCTGGGTGCTGGAGGGACTGACATACTAAGGCCAGACTAAGAGTTAAATCTGTGGTACAGTGATCTTGTAGACAGGGAGTTGGCCTAGGACTTGGGATACCTGGGCTCTGCCAATGACTTGTTGTGTGACCTTGGGCAAGTTACTTCCTCTCTCTGCACCTGTTTCTCTTTCTACCTTGTGTCTAGCTTGATTGTAAGCAAATCTGAGGCAGGGAGTGTCTTGCACTGTGTATCTTGCATTGTGTTCCTAGCACAGCAGGGCCCTAATTTTGGTTGGGCCCTTTACTGTAACAGTAATATAATAGTTCAGCTGTTCTAACCCTGCCATGCTCAACTAGCAAAATATTCCCCCATTTGCTCACAAGAGTGAATTCCACCCTCTGCCACTTCTATCCGCTCAACAGAACAAACTCTTCTCTTGTGTTTTGGATAAGAAGCCGGAATCCACTGGAGAGCAAACAATTTCTATGGTTAAAAAAACAAACAAACAAAAAACGCCTAAAATTTCCCTTGACCCACAGTTTGTCATCATTGTGCAAAGTCTGTGTAGGGCTTTGGGTTATGGTAGATATTTGTAGATATGGTAGATATTTGTATTAATTAATTTATTACTAATTATTTTAAAATATTATATTATTCAATATTATTTTCCCCCCATTCCCAGGCAATTTTAAACCAGGAATGCCCCATGCAAACCAAGTGCTACGCCACCCAGAAACCTCTGCGGGAATTCCCCCTGACAGATGGTAGTGATGAGGAGGCAGAGAGTGAGGAATAGCAGGAGCAAAGATGCAGCTCTTGCTTTGAAGCTATGTCAAGTTTACAAAACCCCGGACAGCTTATCAAAGAAGACTAACCCAGAGACCTCCCTTCTGACAGCCAACAAGATCCAGGAATCCTGGCTCCATTAATCTGCCATTCTCATGGCACTGGGTGGTCAGGCAGTTTACAGGAAGCAATTGAGAACCAGGGCTCCTGGGTTCTATCCCTGGCTATTCTCATCTGCTGTGTGAACTTGTGCAACTCACTTAACCTCATTATGTCTCATCTATGATAAGGGATTATAAGCAGGTGGGGTCAGCCCATACTGTCCTACAGAAAAGCAGTTGTGTGGTGCAATCTACCCATCTGTGATATGTGGATAGTACCAACCTACCTCACAGGGGTGTTGTGAGGCTGTGTTAATTAATGCCTGTGAAGTGCTTATGCTCCTTGGATGAAAAGCACTAAAGGGTAAAATACTATCTCCAGGGGATTTTCGTCTCTGGGGATCCTATTATAATCCCCAGCTTGGATTTTCTCTGTAACACCATGGAACCATCACTCTGCACCACTGTCAATCTGCCAATAAAGATACCACTACATTAATGTGCTCCCGGCTTGTATCAAGGTGGCAAAACAAACAACAAAAATTCCTGCCTACCACTGTCTCGGCTTATGTGTCATGCACACTGACTCCTCTAGGTGCCTCTTCTACTACCTATTCATTCATTTCCTTTGGGAATTGATAAAGAAATTCAGGTGGAAATGGGGTGGAACCCACATGTAGAATCCTTATTATTATTTATATTATCATATCGCCTAAATGCAGCAATTTCTATAGCGGCTTAGATCACTGGGCCATGTAGCCTTGTATCCCGTCTGTGATAGTGTCGATCACCATGTGCTTCAGAAGAAGGGACAAGGAGCCCTGCAGCAGGCAAGTTTGGAATGAGCTGCCCATAGAGGAAGTTCCTTCCTAACAGGGCCGGCTCCAGGCACCAGCTGAACAAGCAGGTGCTTGGGGCGGCCACTCGGGAGAGGGGCGGCACGTCCAGCTATTCGGCGGCAATTCGGCGGAGGGTCCCTCACTCCCGCTCGGAGCGAAGGACCTCCCACCGAATTGCCGCCGCAGATCGCAATCGCGGCTTTTTTTTTTTGCTGCCTGGGGCAGCAAAAACCCTGGAGCCGGCGCTGCTTCCTAACCCCCATCAGCTAGTGATCAGCTTATCCCTTGAAGCAGGAGGGTTTATATCCTTTCCATGAATTTGTTTTCCCTCCACAACTTTGCTGTGAAATTTCCATGTCAAAATTGTAGCCTTACTCGTAACTAAGGGTCTGTGTGTGCCTTGAGTGCCCATCTCACTCAGTCCATATTCACCAGGTTTTTTTTTCCCCCTCTTGCAAATAGAAAATGGTACAATTAAATTTCTTAGGCCACCTGGGACTGACTAGCTCAAAACCTACATACAGCAACCAGATATTTTTATTTTACCACTTCCTCCCCAGCTCTCCTGAACATCAGCACCTGCTTCCTTGTGCTGCCAGCATTTCCAATGAGAAGCGTGTTTACTTTCTCCAGGGAGGAGGCAGAGGGAGGGACCTTCCTATGCTGAGATCTATTCACACCTCGACAATGGGTCTCCCAGTTAAATATTAACTTTAACCTCATGTCGGCTGAATGCTATGGAAACTCACTTAACGGGGCTGACAAGGGATGCAGAGGAGACTGGGAGACAATGGTGCCTACACAATGGGTTACTCAGCCACTGGGCACCTTAGCTGGCAATGCTCCATTAGGTTCAGATGGGGACCCCTTGCTCATTTCTGTGTGTGTTTATAAATCAAGAGCAGAGGGGTTGCGCCCCGGAAACTGCCCCACCTGTGCATGCTGAGTTTATAATGCTTTGACTGCCTGGGGATGGTGGCTTTCAGGATTTTTGATTAGTATCTTATGCCAACAATTTGGAGAGAATTGTACCTGTAGCCAAGTAATGATGTGCACATACGCGATATGTTGTCATTCCTGTCAAGTCAAGTTTATTAATAGTGATTTAGCCAACGTGCCCAAAACACAGCATATTACAATAAACCTTAAAACTAAAGCCATAATCGTAAAATATTCAAATACATATCAATACACATTAAAAAAAACATAAACCAATTAAACCATATAATCACCATGCCACTTGCCTCTTCCTTATTTCGGCGGCTGGCCATGCAAATAGGGCAACCATTTGAATCATAGATACATTGTCAATTACTAATAAATAGCCTGTTTTCTGAAAGGTGGTAGAAAAAGGCATTGGGGACAAAAAACACAGAAAGCCATTTTGACCTCAAGTGCATTACACATTACTGTATAATAAATGCTGCGATCGGTCTTCCACCTGCCCAGAGCCGCATGGGCAGAGGCAGTTACATTTCTCAATGCCAGTATATTGGCCTTCCAAGCAAACTGTTACTATTCATATATTTTATTTGTATGGCAGTAATGTTAGGGGCCCGAGTCAGGATCAGGGCCCCATTGTGCTAGGCACTGTACAGACTCATAATATTCTGCTCTGAAAATTGAAGTCTTTGCAGGTTCTTGCAGGTGCCAGGCAGTGGGCATGATTCTAATCTCACACTGGTGTAAATTAGCAGTAGCTCCGCTGAAGTCAATGGAGCTGCACTGGTGTGAGAGGCGAATCAGACCCATGGACTTCAAATGGAGCAAAATTGAGAATCCCAATGATATTATTCCCTGCCAGGGGACAGCAGCTTTAAAACAGGTGCAGATTCTAACCCTAACGAGTTTGTCACTTTAATAAATCTACCATGCATTGTACATAAATAGGACATAAATGCCCACTTAAGGGCACATGCACACACGCAAACATTATGGAGACACCAGCCACAGTTCCATAGTTAAGACTGAGTTGAAGAAATGTGTGTACTGTACTGTGTACAACAGACAACCTAGCACAGAGTAAAAGAAACCGATTCCAGATGGGCACTGATGCCCTTGAGTGACACGCAGTGGGGACAGAGAGAAGCTTAGGGCATGTCTACACTACAGGCACTACAGTGGCACAGCTGTAGTGCCATAGCGTAAATGCTTCCTACATCGACAGAAAGGGATTTTCTGTCAACGTAGGTAATTCTTCCATCGACTTAGTCAGGTGCACACTGGTGGTTAGGTCAGCTTAACTACAGCGCTCAGGGCTGTGAATTTTTCACACCCCTGAGGGATGTAGCTAGGTCTATCTACATTTCAGGTGTAGACCAGGGCAGCATCTACCTTTTGCTGGGCTAGCAATGTTGGTTAGGAGCATGAAAAACATCAACCCCCTGACAAAGCTATGCCAGCAAAAGCACTAGTGGGAGTGCACTTATACTGGCAAAAAAGTTGTTCTATGTGCAGCGTATTCCATTTGGGGGAAAATAGCTCTTTGATGCTATAAACTGCGTCCCGCCCAGAGGGTTTGCTGGTATAGCTATACCGGCAAACCCTTTCTAAATCAGGACTAGACATTTTTCTAAAAGATATGCTCTAGTTCAAACAGGAATTAATTCCACGAAGGGCGACGGGGTCAGACTAGATGATTGCTGTGGTCTCTTCTGGTCTTAGAATCTGTGTCTCCACGGTAGGTGTGGCCAGAGAGAAACTGCCTGGTATTTGATTGAGATCTTTGCCCTGCAGCCATTCACACATCCATTTCACATCAGAGCAGAGAAGCATCTATGTTCTGTGTCTGTGGCAGCCTTTCACTTTATAAACTATATTACATTTCCCTTTGGGTTTTTTTTCATGCTCCAGACAGCTGCCCTTTGTGGGCTAGATTAGGGAACAGAAGCCTTTCCTTGCTTGCAAATTTAACCAGTCACTTGCTTAGCGGTTTACCCTCTGGAGATAGGACCAAATTTGCAGCCAGCCTAAGAACTTGCATACCCAATTGTTCACCCACACAGCTGATTGTGCCCATCTAGCTGGCTATACACCCGTCTTGCACACACTATTTCTGTGTTTGAACAAATTGAGTTTGTTGCTGAGATCCAGACAGATAGAGAAAATAATTTGCTAGCATTTGAGAGGGTACAAGCTAAGCAGAGAAAGTAAGTATACTACATAAGAGTAGGTTAGACAAACACCTGTCAGAGATAGTCTAGATAATACAGGGGACTGGACTAGATGACCTCTCGTGGTCCCTTCCAGTCCTATGATTCTATTATTTTTCATACAACTGATTCTAGTCCTACTCATTCAGTTGAATATCTATCTGTCCTTGGGGAGACAAGGGAGTTGGTGGTAAACAGGACTGGAATAGCTCCCCCTGGGACTGGACCTCTGCAGATATACACACCACTCACAGCTTCAGTGGCATGTCTGCTCACTGTGGAATTAAAAAGAATCCGTCTATGTCAGGAGCTGATTGTATCAGTCGGTCTCTGTCACTGCAGCAGCTGCAATTTCCTTTTGCCAAAAACAGAGAGTGTGAATGGAAAGAACAGACATGCCCTGTGGCCAGAACACCCTTTGCTGTGATGCTTTTATATCTGTGACGCATGGCCAGAAAGGGTTAAACATCCTGCAAAATAAATGACTCAAATTCAATCCTTAAAGACATGTGGGGAGATAATGTTTGTGTTTTTGTATATTTACATACATATGGGCAGTGGTCAACAATGTAATCAACAGTCCCTGTCTATGCTGTATTCTGATCATTCAGAGATCAAAAGAACATCCTAGCATTTAAATGAATTGTAAAGAGATATCTCTGTATTCATCTCTCTTTGAAATGTATAGCAAATCATCTGATGAAGTGGGTTCTAGCCCATGAAAGCTTATGCCCAAATAAATGTGTTAGTCTCTAAGGTGCCACAAGGACTCCTCGTTGTTTTTGCAAATCATCAGTGAACGGTGGAGGAACAGGCAATTGTCTTGTGTTAATTCGTATAGCTAAGTACTGGTGATGGATCCACTTCAAAGACGCCCTGATTACCTATTGTTCCCGGAGGGACTCCGACTTGTCAAAGAAGGCCTGAAATTGTAAAAAAGATCCTTGGGTCCCAATCCTGTTTATCTCAGATCTCCTTAAGCTTCATCAGGGGAAGTTTGAGTCATCAGACTGAGATCCCAGTTAAGCTGGAAACACCCTGGATATGATATTTGACATTGGACTATAACCTATGAACTAAATTCTAAAAGAACTCTTTGCAACTACAAAGCTATGTATCTGAACCTCAAGAATTGAACTCACATCTGTATGTATATTGATCTTTTAACCATACTCCCTCTTTTTTCTTTTTTGATAAATTTTAGTTTAGTTAATAAGAATTGGCTGTAGCGTGTTTTGGGGCAAAATCTGGAATATTCATTAACCTGGGAGGTAATGTATCTGATCTATTGGGATTGGTAGAACCTTTCCATTTATATGGTGAAATAAGATTTTCAGAAATCTTCATCATATTTGACTTGGGTACTGGATGGAGGCCTGAGGCTGGGTTACTTTAAGGGACTATGTTGTTGGCTTCTGGGCAACCAGTAAGGTAATAAAGAAGCTGTTTTGTGCTGGCTGGGTAAATCTAAGTATTCGAATAGCCACCAGCTTTGGGGATTATCTGCCTATTCTTTGCAGTTCACCCTAATTGAGTGACCTCAGCTGGCCCCCACTGGCACCCTGGTCACAACATCTCACAAGCTAAGGGTTGGATCTGGCCAGTTCCTGGATGAGACACCTCCCTAGAAAACCCAAGTGCTGCAAAGAGCAGTATTGGTGGCTCAGAAGGGGGTGCTCTTCCTTCTGAACACAATGCTGGCACATTGGGAGAGGCGGGGGCGGTGAGAGGCATATGCTACTGGAGCTGCAATTGTTCCGATGAAATCCTGAGGTCATTAAAATCCTGAGACCCCATGCAAGCGCCTTATTATTGGTGTCTGACCTAGATTCAGTGCACTTCCATTCTGCCTCCCTAAAGCTTTCAGAGGAATTCAGTATTCTACTTCAGTTCTGGTACTGACCGTTTCTTACCGTTGCCGTTGTGCTGTGCACTGTTAAAGAGCTGCTGGGCTCCAACTCAGAGCTGCATCTCCTGCTGGGGGAGATGATCCCTCGGTATAGTTTGCAGAGTGAACTAGAACGAAAAGTGCTCTCGGAAATTGCATTGCCCTTTAGGGGAGTCAAGCTGGGACACGTGTCTGGGGAAGCATAAACTGCACAGACTCTGAAGAATCAAGGTGCTCCTGGGAAATTCCACTGCTGCAAAAAGGTTAACCCTGCATTAACCCTTTGGAGACTGGGGATGTCCACATACTTTTCCCTAAGCCCCTGGCAATCTGGAAAATGCCTGCAAGTCTATAGGTGGAAAAGCATTCTTGGAAACAAAATGGGACTGTGAACAAGTGGGCACTGGGGTAAAATGGTTGCTCACAGGCACGAGGTCACTACAGACTTGTCCCTGCCACTACCCATGGGCACCAAACAGGGCAGAGTCCGAGCCCTCTAACTTGGACACATCATTGGGTGCATTAATGTCTCTACCTACTACTCCCTTGAAGAGAAGAGGAGATTCTATGTGCAGCTTTTTTATACAGTGAAATCCCTGTTAGTGGGATAATAGATCCATGATCTAATTATAACTTTGGCCCAAAGTTTGCTGGAGACCCCATAATGACCTGGATAGGAATCCAAAGAACTTAATTCTCCTCAGCCTCGGGATAGTGACACACAAGAGAGCTGAGGATCAAGGAGGCGTTTCACTGATTCAGAGAATTCAAGGCTGTAAAAGACCGGCTAGGCCCTGTCTAGTTCAGCCTCGCCTGGGCCCAGTACAGGATTGTTTCTTACAAGCTATTTGTCAGGGCTCTGTCCCATCTGATTTTAACAGTCCCAAGTGAGGAGGCTCCCACTGGTTCTCTTAGGGGGATGATTTCATGGTCTTATAGAAACTTTGCCATTTAACATTCATGCTAAATGTTCCATTGCTCCGTTTCAGCCCATTACAGCAGCCAGTTTAAATAACAAGCTCCTAGCTGATAAGACATTACAATCCCTTTATTTGGCCTTCTCTAATTGACTCCATGAATCATCCAGAGCCACTGAATACAATCAGCTAAGACCTTGGCTTTAATCCGGCCCACAACCTATAGACATAAGACCTGAAAGCCCAGACTTCCTCCTGCTTTTCATTGAGCTCCCTGCCGCACGCACAGAGTGGCTGCTTTCATCTGATAAGGTGGGCTATTATTATTATTAGCCAGCAGAGAGGGACGTGGGCAGAACAATGACAGAGAGGTAGCTGGACCTGGAGGAGGAGCCTACAGGAACATGGATCCCCTGGGAGGCTAGCTCAGAGGTGCACGTACATCTTCCCCCGATGTCAGGACTGTAGTTATTAAAGAGTGTGACAGCCTCTGGTCTCCATGAGAAGGAAAAGGCGGCATCAACACGAATCAGTGTCACATCCGTGCCTCTATCACATGCCCAGATTGAACTCAGCAGTGAACTATTCCTGCCAGCCTGGAACTTTAGAGGGTTTTAAATCACTGGTGTATGAGGGATTCAGAGACAGACAGAAAGGCAGGGACCTGAGAGATGGTTTCAAAGAGGACAAGATCAAAGCGTGTGCATCAGCAGGGTGGAGACAGACACACCGTGGCAGACTAGTGTGGGGTAGATTCACACCCCAGCTTACCACGAACTCAATGTTTGTGCCGAAAAGCCCTAAGGGCTGGTCGACTCACAGCAGCCATGCGGACTACGGGAGTGTGATTTCTAAAGCACACTAACATGCTGCGTATTAACTGGTCCGTGCAGACCCTGCTAGTGTGCACTAAAGGTTCCCTAGTGCATTTTTGTTGGTGTCACTAGGCATCACCCTAGGTAACTTGGGGAGGTGGAAGACTATGAGAGTCGATGAAGCCTTCATGCATTTTAACACAGTGCTTTTGGAAACAGTCCTGTGTTAAAGTGCACCAGGGAACAAACACACTAAACGCTAAGCCAGGGACTCGGCAACCAGGGTACAAAGCTTAAACTAACATGTAAGGACGTTGTATAGGCGAAACAGAAATGAAAGTAGATCCTATTTAGACAAGACTTTTGGGAAATATCTGGGGGAAAAACAAAACAAAAAAAACACCCTTCTCATTACAGCATCAAAGAGAAAGTCCCCCAAACTCCATTTTGGACATAGAATTCATGCACTGCTAAAAATACCCCCCCAGCGAAACTAATAAACCCCGAAAGCCAGAAGCCCTAGTTACGCAGTTAGGGTCAATGAACCGCTGTTAGAGGTTTCGTGCTGCCATCTACTGGCGGTAGGTGCGCACTACATCCCATGTTTTGATATTCAGGATACCCCTTTTGTTCTTGTTTCCCAGAGCTACCCCTGGTGTTTCTCACCAGCCCAAAGCCCTTAGGCAGGAGCAGAGGAAAGAAGCTGGTCTTGGAAGCCGTAGATATTGGGGTGTCCACACATAGCCCATCCCCATCACCCCAATTCCCCCCCTTTTCTGCATCACTCCCCCTCCTCTCCGCAACACCCCCAACTCCTCCCTCCTTTGCTCCCTTTATCTCCCATTCCCCTTCCCTCCCCATCATCCCCTTCTCCCCATTACCTCCCCCCCCAAATCCTACTCCCCAATTCCTCTTTCCTCCCCACTCTCCCTCTCCCCCTCCCCTTCCCCCGATCTCGCGAGAGCCCGGCACTGGCTCTGCCCTGTGCCCTCCTACTGTCATGGCGACTCCCTGAAGCCGACCAGCCCCAGCCCGGCGTGGAGTTGTCTGTGAAGCCCGGAGCCGGCGAGCGGCGGAGGCGAGATGCATTCGGACGATGTGAGTCCGTGGTGGGGTTGGTTCGGCTGCGTCCGCCGGCTCCAGGCAGCTGCGTCCTAGCCAATCAGCGCCCCCACGGCAGGGTTGGTTCGGTTGCGTCCGGCCGCGCTTCCCTTCCCCGTGCCCACGTGGAAATCAGAGGGGTGCAGAGCATTGGGGGGCGCCCGGGCGCCGAGTGGCCGGGAGGCTGCAGCTCAGCCAGGCGGCACTAGGGGGTGGTTGTCTCAGTCACCCCAAAGCTGGGGCTCCCTAAAGAGTCTGGGTCCCAGCCCCCTTCTGTGTAACCTACGGACCCACCGGCTCCCATGGGGCGCTGGCCATGCCGGAGCAGGGGAATGTGCCACCCTGCCCAGCGGGACAGGGGGCTGCTTGCCCTAGACGGGGAAAGCAGACCCAGATCTCCCATGTGGCAGCTCAGCACATGGAGTGGGGCAGCACCCGGTGTCTCTTTACTCCCACCTCCGCTTCCTTGCCTCTGGGGGTGGGAGAAAGGTGTGGTGATGTGCAACCAGGTCTCCTGAATGAATGCACAGGACCCCTAGTAATAGGGTCTCCCCTCCGAGGCTTGGAAACTGGATTTCCTGCATGGCAGGTAACCATAGGGTCACCCCCAGGACTGTCTTGGGAGTTAGAGCCTGGTCAGGACAGGAGCCCAACAAGAGCCTGTGAAGTGCCTGTGCTCTGGTTTGCAGGTTTGTCCAAGCAGCTGTGGCTTCATCTGTGATGCTCACGTGCTGGCAGATGGCTGCTGCTTTGGCATATAATGCAGCGAGTTGCATTGCTGGTGTGTGTGTGTGTGTGTGTGTTTAAATACTGCGTGTGATTATCACTGTACCCAACACTATCATAATTATAACCATAGAGCTTGGAATGCATCAAGGCTTTACAGACTGCATAGGAGACATGGTCTCTATTCTAAAGCCCTTTGGGTTAAAATGAAAACACGTGAGACACCCACAGGGGATGGGGTAGTAGATTACAGGAAGTTCATATGCTGGTTTAGAGAACCATGCATCCATTTTAGTGGGTTTTAATATTTTGTTTGGGTTTTTGTAGTTGTTTGTTTTACATTATGAAAACTTATAATAATGTGTTGTGTCAGCAACAGTGCATCCTTCCTGGCTGGTGAACCCACCCCCCTAAACAAACAAACAAACAAACGACAAAGAGAAAGTATGGATACATACGCTGTGCAAAGCACCAGACTCCAAGCTTGGTTTCCTTGCCTGCAATGTGCTGTAGTAGAGCCATGTGAGTCTCGGCTCCTGGGTTCTATTCCAGGATCTTCTGCTGACTTGTCTGACTTTGACCCAGACAGTTTTCTGCTCTGTGCCCCATTGTTACCATCTGTAAAATGGAAATAATAATCCAGATCTTCCCTCTGATGTGAATGAATGTTTGTAAAGTGCTGAGAGAGCCCTAGATGACTGACTGCTCTAGAAATGCAGGTGCTACACAATGAAATGTACTAACTGATCTCTTGTTTATTCAGGTTGTCTGGGACAGTCTTGGAAACAAACAGTTCTGCTCATACAAAATAAAGTGAGTATTTCAGGATCCAGCTCTGCATCTTGCTCTTCAGATTCCAATTTGAGACCCAGGTTGCTACTGGGAGGATGACTTCCTGGCTGCTGGGGTCATGTGCTATCTGTTTCAAATAGGGTGTCCCTTAGCGCTTTAATTTGACTGCTTCAGGAATTCTGCACATTCCAAAGGCTGGGGTGGAACCAACAATTTGGAATTAAAAGGTTAGGAAACTCAGGGTATGTCTACACTGGAATAAAAGACCCACAGCATGGCCGTGGCCGGTTCAGATCAGCTAACAGGCTGCGGGACTAAAAATTGCTGTGTAGATGTTTGGGTTCACGCTGGAGCCTGGACTCTGGGACCCTCCCTGCTTGTGGGGTGCCAAAGCTTGGGCTCCAGCCTGACCCCAAACATCTACACAGCAAATGTATAGCCCTGTGAGCCCACATCAGCTGACATGGGCCAGCCACGGGTGTTTTACTGCAATGTAGACATATCCTGAGTGTCTCTGTGACTCAGTTCCCCCATCTATAAAATGGAGATAATAATCCTCCTCTACCTGACAGTAGCAGTTGTGAAGCTTAATGCATGAGTACTTGTACAGTGTGAGATTCTCAGATGGAATCCTCAGTGTTACTGTTAGCAGCTCATCTAAAGTCTCTCCTTTCCAGGACAAAGACACACAACTTTTGCCGCAATGAGTATAACCTGACAGGTCTGTGCAACCGATCATCCTGTCCCTTGGCAAACAGCCAGTATGCGACCATCAAAGAGGAGAAAGGTGAGACTTCTGCAGTGCCTCAGCAAGGGCCTCGCAACCTTGCACGGCCCTTCCCCTTCTCTCTCTCACTGGAATCATGGGCAGCTATTGCTCTCTTTCCTCTGACTGACAGGGTCCCTTTAAGGCTTCTTTGTGTCTCAAATGCACATTGGTAAAATATCCAGCCAGACATCTGCCATGCTTTAAGGCTGGTGTGTGTGTCTCTCTCTCTCTCTCTCTCCAGTGGGTTGAATTGCCCAGCTTTGTGCTTTCAGGAATTTTCTTTGTGTTCTTCTTTTCTTTTCACCTCCCCAGTAAGCTAACTGTAGGCCAGAGGGAATGGCTCAGGGTTCTCAGCCTCAGGTTTGAAGCCCCTAGACTCTCTGGGTATGTCTACACTGCAGTGTAAGCCCTGGGTTAGTAGAACTCAAGTTAGCAGACCCCTGGGTCTGTTAACCTAGGGGTTGAGCATCTACCCTCATTTGTAACCCCAGGTTACGAATTGTTGAAACCTGAGTCCCAACCTGGGGTTCCTGCATCTACACTGCATTATGCAGGCTCAAGTCCAACTGCCCATATCCCAGACTTCCTTGTGCCCTCCCAAAATGTGGCCATTCTAGCCCTTTGTTCGTGGTGCAGGGTGGGAAAACTTGACTGTCCACCAAACTGGACTGTTCAGAGGACAAAGAAAGTCAGCCCATCGGATTGTGTGATACTCCCAGAGCACAAGTCCAGTGGAGCTGCATCCAGACTGCAAAGCATTAGGGCTTGAACCCTGCATGTCAGCTTGACTCAGGCTCGGACCCGCCACCCCCAGGAAACCCTAAGTTAGCGTGGTTTGTGTGTAGACAGAAGGAGGGTTAGGTTGGAGCCTGAGTTCGACCCTGGGTTTACGCTGCAATGTAGACATACCCTCTGGAGCCACAGGGTGGGCTCAGCCCTTTGCCCCACTGTGCAGTTCAGTTGTATGAGACCTCTGTCCTGTGTGGGTGTGAAAGCTCCCTGTCCCTGGGGACTTTCCTCTAAGAGTTAGTCAGCCTTGAGGTCTGTGGCCTCCTGCTCCCCCTCGCCCGCACAACTGTTGTGCAGCAGATTGCTGCTGCCCTCCACCTCGAAGGTGGCTGCATCTCTGTAGGGCTGTCTGTGATGCTCTTCGTGGGGAAGGATGCTCTGTCTGTCAGTGGTAGCCTTGGCTGAGACTTAGTACAGCCAATTGGAGATCTGGGCAAGTGTCCCAGTGCTGGAGTTTTTTGCAGCGACTGGGACAAGCTAAGCCTGTCTCTTGGGTGCCTAGTGGTGGTTTGGGTGAGTTCATGTTATTCCTCTTTCCCTTAGGTCAGTGTTATCTGTACATTAAGACAATAGAGCGAGCGGCTTTCCCCAGTCGACTCTGGGAGCGGGTGAGTTAAATCCCATACCGAACCTGAAACTTAATCCAGCAAGTTGACAGATGTCACTGTTGTTCCACTATTTACAACCTATCCAAAGTGTTCCTGTTTAAACCCACCTAAATCAACCCTGATGTTTTTGTCCCTAGGTGTGGGTGGTATAATGAGCAGGTTCTGAGGTGGGGGAACAGCTCAGGACTGGCAATGAGATACACACACTTCCACCTTGGGATTGTTCTAGTCCACATTGTTTTAATTTTTCTTCAACATATGTATAAAAATAAAAGCACCAGCTGTTCTGGAGAGAACATATCCTCTATTGCTGAGCATGAATGCAGTATATTATTTGTATACTGGACCTGCAGTTTATGGCACTTAACCTCCTAATGAAATGTCTTACGCCAAGAAAATACAGGTCTGTTGCATCTTACACGCATTTAACATGCACGATTTCGGCTTTGCGCGGTCGGCAAAAACACACACACACACAAAAAGAGAGAAAAAAAGCAATTTATGTACTGTGTCTGTAGTGCGGGCGATTCCGCCCGCCATTAAAGTCAATGGGATTTTGGCTATACGCGGTTTTCGCTTTACGCGCTGACTGCGGAACGTAACCCCCGCGTAAGATGCGACAGACCTGTATCCAATGGCAGCGTAGTCCCTGCTTTTCACAGACTATTAGCTCTGTCATTTTACACTGACTGTTCCTTTAGAAAGCCAGGGCATGCTATGTTCGAGCTCAAGACTGGGTCTTGGGAGATCTGAGTTCAATTCTCAGTTATGCCACAGACACTCTGTGAATCTCTCTGTGCCTCAGCTGTATAACTGGGATAGTACTTGGGGAGACGTGAAGATACCATGGAGATGGAGGCTGTATAACACACTAGGTAGAACACAGAATGGATGAATCACTGACCAAATTGCTAGGCTTTCATTTGTAATCTAACCTATGATCAATAGAATCCGAAACCAGGAACATTTTAAAAGTGTTCCTTTGAAGTAATGGCCAAGGGATTTTTTTTCTTTGAATGTGTCTGGTCTGGTTGGCTCTGGGGATTGTTAATACAGAGACTTGAACCTCTTTTTTTTCACATCTGATCTGAGTTGGTCTGATCCTCAGTTCTCATCTGACGGACAGCTGTTCATTAGCCTATCTGTCAAATGAGATGCTGGGACATAATTCCATTCGCAAGTGCCCACGTCACAAAAGCCATCACCATAGCTGGATCCTTTGTATGTAGCATCAGCAGCAAGTCCAAGGATTGGATAGATGGGCTACAGACTGAATTCCTTTTGTGTTAGAACACACCCATAATAAGAGACTGTCCCTGCCCCAAAGAGCTTACAGGCTAAATAGGCAAGGCAGACAAAAGGGTGGGAAGGGAATTTTCCCATTTTATAGAAGAGGAAATAAGGGCCAGAGAGATTAAATGACTTCCCAAGGTCACACAGGGAGTGTGTGGCAGAGCTGGGATTAGAAGCCAGATCTTCTGAGTCCCAGTCCAGTGTCTTAACTGCAAGAACATCCTTCCTCTTGACAGCTGGGTTTTAGGAAAAAAAACAGGGGCGGAAGTGGTGCAGCACCACAACCACCTTAAACTCCACTCCCCTTTGTGAGGATGTCCCAGTTTTGCTTCTGCTCCAAAGCTTTTCATCCTCCCTCTCGCCGTCAGGTCCGACTGAGCAAGAATTATGAGAAAGCTTTGGAGGAGATAGATGAGAACCTCATCTACTGGCCACGCTTCATCCGGCACAAATGCAAGCAGCGCTTCACCAAGATCACACAGTATCTGATCCGCATTCGGAAGCTGACGCTCAAGCGACAGTAAGTGATGGCAGTTCATTTCCTTCTTCCTCCCTTCTGCTCCATACCATCAGCCTGTCTGTCTCTCTTAGGGCTGGTCTATAGTTTAAAATAAATAAATAAATCCTTGTGCCCATCTAACTGAATCAGTTTGAAATTGATTTAGTTACAACCCTAACGTAGACGCACTTAAACTGATTAAAACTGCACTTTTACAAGCTTAGCCTAAGTTTCCTTTGAGAGGCCAGTTTGTGCCAGGTGGGGAGCAGGGAGCATCCTGTATCAGAGGCTAGGGAGGGACTCGAATAAACATTCACTCACTTGATGGGCATCAGTGGCCGGTAGACTGAAATCTTCACTAACTGCCCTTCTCTCTTCTCCTATCACAGGAGGAAGATTGTTCCTTTAAGCAAAAAGGTTGAAAGGCGAGAGAAAAGGAGAGAGGTAACGTGACTCTTGTGCAGTCCTGATTCCACTGCTCCTGTTTTTTTTTTGCATCTTGGAAATGAATTGATGCCAACTCCTCTTTCCCCTGGTACTAGGAAAAAGCCCTGATTGCTGCTCAGCTGGACAATGCCATTGAGAAGGAGTTACTGGAGAGACTAAAGCAGGAAACGGTAAGGGTTACCATCTCCTGTCTCCTAGCACAAAAGTGTATCCCTCTGCTAAGGTAGGGGGTGTTTACCAAGCTCATTCGAACAGCGATGCATGAGGCAGAATAGAATCCAGCCTGCTCTCCCATTGCTGTGTTGGTGCCATGTTTGCTAACAGGAGTTCAAACTTGCTTGTGATCATTAGCTCGGCTGAGATGGGGGAGGCTAAGAGGGGGTTGTTCTTACACAGCCACTCTTCTGACTTCCGGGAATGCTGTTGGGAAGATGAGCTCTCTAATATTACGAGGACAGAATTATTGGTCACTGGCTCTGTACTTGTTCATAGCTGTATTTGGCTCTGAGCCTCAGTCCTGAAGTGCCGTATAATGTGACTGGCATAAAATGCATAATAAACCAGTGAATAACCTGAGTAGTCTCGCCCGCTTGCTAGTCAAACCCTTTACTTCCTCAGCATCTCCTTCTGGGCAAGGCCTCTGGCCACCTGCAGCAGTGTCAGCGGAGTGAAGGGCTCTTTTGGCCAGGGTAGCAGTGCAGCCTTTAGCGAGGGCTGATGAGGAGAGCTGATAAAAAAGACACATGGGGGAAGGGGGGAATCACTGAAATTAGTCCTTTTTTTATCATCTTAAAATATTCAAAAGTTCAGTCTTTTCCACCAGTCCTAACAATCCGCTCTCTGTGTGCCCAATGGGCGAGGCAGCTTGGTAGCTTCACGTAGCAAATCCAGCAAACCCTACCTATGCGCTGAGATTTACCCCCACCTGCCAAACCAGAAACAGGGTATGTTGTGCATAGGCTCTGGATTTCACATAGCTGGGTCACTTGGCACCTGTTGTACTTCACTTCTGGAGGGAGCACATAAGGTTTGGCTGCAGTGTATCGCTGAAGTCCTTTCAATGACTTGATGATCAACAGATCTGTGCAGGCTAAGATAAGGGGGTGAGTTTGGAGGAGCTGACTCTCCTGCTTCAGGGCTTTAGGTGACCAATGCAGAGGTCAAGAAAGTAAGTTGTATCCCTCCCTTCCTGGTGCACACTGCTAGTCAGGACAGATTCCTTGAGGGCCAGTATAAAATGTGAGATGAATAGATTCTGTGGCCCGTTAGTCTAATCTAGTTTGGTATAACCCGTGTTCTTAGCCCCCAGCATGGTGTGAACCATAGCCAAGAGGAGTCAATTCCTAGCTGAACTATCTTCCTGGTATGATTTAAAGCAGGTGCTTGTTTTCCTTTCAGTATGGAGATATCTATAACTTCCCCATACATGCCTTTGACAAGGCTCTGGAACAGCAGGACGCAGAGAGCGAAGCAGAGTCTGACACGGAGGAGAAGGAGGAAGAGGAGGAAGATGAGGTAATGGTTTTAAAACTCTTTCATCAGAGTGGGGCAGTTATACCATGACTGCAGTAGTGCTGGACCCATTATATATATGCACATGGGGTTGTATGAATTTTGCAGAAGAGGGGTGTACACGTAGACAACTGCATATTAATATTCACTCACGTCTCCATTCTCCTCTCTCCTATTGTTTGCCAAGTACAATGGGAGTCTGGCTTGTAGCTTTGTTCCTAGTCACTTCCTCCAACCCCAAAGCCATTTACAGATAACTCCACTGTCTGTAACCTGCTACGAGTGTTAAAATCCCTTAATTGAGAATTGGTGCCAATAATTGGGGGATTTAGTCCAGAAACCAGTCAGACTGTAGAGAGACCACTGTAGCTTGCCGAAGGCAGCCTGCTGTATGCCGCTGCTCCAGTTAGTAGTGTTCCCTGCTCAGCAGAGACACCAGGCAAATGCATCACTTGCTTCTGGAATTTGCTTTTGGTGAATTCTGTGTGGTGGGGAGAGCATGTTGCTATTAGTTCATCATTTATAGTTTTGAGTCTTCTACTTAGCAAATGGGGGACAGGGCTACAGGCTCCCCTGTAAATCCTGCTCTGTAAAAGATGGTCCAGGACCCTGACTCCCAGTATTCGAGTGGGTTGCGCACACCCCTCCTACAATGATATTTCCCCCACCCTCCAGTCCTCGTGCGGTGTATCCAGGCTAGATGCTCAATTTCTGACCTGATCTCTTACAGGATGCTGACAAGCGGGAGTTTGTAGAGGTAGATGAGAGCGACCTCAGTGACTTTGAGGTATGTGAAACACCCAGATAGCCTGATCCAGCTACACATCAAATGGCAAGGGGTGTAATGTGTATGCAGTAATACAGACACCAAGAGTTCTGGCCCTGATCTTGCTCGACGATTACACTAATCCAGCTGAAGGGTTATAGCTAAACTTATCATGAGCTCTCTAATATTACAAGGACAGAATTATTGGTCACTGGCTCTGTACTTGTTCATAGCTGCATTTGGCTCTGAGCCTCAGTCCTGAAGTGCCGTATAATGTGACTGGCAAAAAATAACAATATTAAAATGCCAGAATATTAAATCAGTGGAATGCAGCCCTGATCATCCTGCCATTTTCAGTCCTCCTACAACTGCCCAGTTTAACTCCTTTTAATCCCAAACATCCTCCCCTCTGGCTGTGTTCATGGGATTAGTGCCCGAGCAATTGGATTCACATGTTGTTATATCAGACTGCAGCGTATCTGTTCTATTCCCTTCAAAGGCAGCATGGAATAGACAACAGGGAGCCAGGACCTACATGATGGGAGTAATGCATTTGCAGAGGAGTGGAGGCTTAGTTAAAATACAGCGCTTTCAAGTCACTATCTGTATTTTCCCTCCTGTCCAGGACATGGATAAGCTGGCGACAAGTAGTGAGGAGGAGCAGGAGGACAAATCCTCCAGCGAGGAAGAGGAGAGAGAGATGGCGGAGAGAACCTGTCACTCCAAATCCAAGGGCAAAACTCCAGTGAAAGGACCAGCCAGGATAAAACGAGCCTACATTGAAATAGAGTATGAACAGGAAACAGAACCTGCATCCAAATCGAAAGCAACCTGACTCCTTCGAAGGAGGGTATAAACTTGAGCTGTGTGCTGGACAGTGGGACTGTATAGCTAGAGGAGTACCTGACTGTGTGACTTTAGCAGGGGGCATTTTGACAGGTGCAAAATCACAAATTTAAATATTTTAATGTAATAAAAAAACAAAAAAGCAGGTTCTGGCTATTAGTAGCTGTGTCTCAGGTTTTCTCTTGCACTTGCCTGATGCATGCCCGAAGGCTACAGTCGTCACAGCTGTGGTAGATTCCTTCAAGCAGGATCTGCAAGGGGAAAAGCACAAACACCTCACTTTCAGTGCTGTTTGGCCTCATATGTTACTTCCTCATATGCTACTACTCTCTTGTTACCCACCTTAATTACATTGCAGCAACTGGAGAAGGGTACTGCAAACACTGAGGCACTATGAGGTGGTAGTGTCCCTGTACTTCAATGAGTCATTTTTATATCTCCACAAGTTCCCTGTGTATGTATCTGAGTTACCTCCTGAGCCACCTTCTGCATCACCTAGAGAAGAGGACACCTGACTGTGCCTTTATGGTTACATGCGAGCCCAGAGAGCCTTACAATTCCATAAGGGTGGTGTGTTTAGCTGTCTCCCTTAACTACAGATGCTGCTGTGGACTCCAGGACTTTGCTAAGGGAAAGCCAAAAAAAGCCCCACGTGCCCAGAGCCCTTCTACGTGATATTCTGTCCTAAAAAGTCACCAGTACTCTTTTTTTTCCCCCCTTTAAAGAAACAGATTTACAGAATGGGATTTGGAGTCCCTGGCTCACCTTCACTTGCCCCTGAGAGCAGTGATCCAGCAGGATCAGGCACTCTGTGGCCCCATGGAGCAGGGCTGTTTTCACGGGCTGTGGTGTCAGGCCTCCATCAGTAGATACATCCCAAATCATCTTCAGCAGGGCCTTGAGGAGCACAGCAAGCCGGCATGCCATTCTGTGATGGAAAACAGACACTTAGAAGAACCTCTTCCTAAGCCTGTCTCTAGGATGGTAGAGAATAGGGGAAAGCATGTCCTAACCGCTGCAGGACCCACTTACTAGAGAGTGCCTGTCTGCCATTCAACTGGGCATTGCTCTAGAGTGCCACTGGCCTCAGTCGTGATCAGGACGGCAGCCTAAACTACATGCTAGGTTAGAACACACTTCAGAGGCAGGGGCAAGAGGCTCATTTTTAAAGCAGCGAGAGTAGTTTAGCATTTGCCTTAAAGCCCAAAGGCTAGGAAATACTGCCTGACAGCACAGGGCTTCCCCCTCCCACTTCTATTAAGTCTCCTGCAATTAGTCACTTTATTCAGCAAGCCAGGGTCTGAATCTGTTGCATGGTGGCCTGCCGTGTAGCAACATCCCCTACGGACGTCACTACAGCGCAGTGAAAGCCCCAGAGTACGGCTTGGCTTACTCAAGTGTGCCAAGCTGCACTCTGGGACTTGGACGGTGCAGTAGCAGTGTCCACAGGGGATGTTACCACACAACAAGCTGGTAGGCTGTCAATTCACAGCTTGGCTCATTGCACAGTAACCTGCTGTCTAGAGCCACCCTTGTGATTTGAACTCTCCTAAAATGCAGGCAAATACTGTGGCCATGAGGCTGAATGACTCCCACATGTTTTAATGTAACCACCAGGGGGCGTCCATATTCCCTGAACGCAAAGGAAACTGCGTATTAAAGATTGCATATATAGGACTAAAGTCACTATAAAGTGCTGCTTAATTCATCCTAAGATCTACATGCAGGAAAAGCCTTCGTTCCTGTGTGTGGTAATTCTTCCACTTGAGATCCATGAGATCCATTTCTCACTCAGTCCAAGGTGTCTTCCTCAGATCCTCAGGCATGTGTAGCTCTGTAAGGGTGAGAGCATTCAGGTTTTGCTTCCTATTGTAGCTATTTCTCCTAAAGGTACCTTGGCCAGGCATGCTGTATGGTGCACTTCAGTGTCTCTAATATTCCTAATCTGGCTGCTTCATCTGGACCATCACAGACCTCCAGGTATCCAACAATCACCCGCTCCAGCCTCTTCAGGTGCTGTGCTATCAGGATGCCAAGTCTGCCAAGACAAGGAAAGTCATGGAGGGAAGTTACCGTGGCCAATAAGTAATCACCGAAGGGCTAATGCACAGTTCTTACCTCTTCACAAAGGCAGGCAGGTTCCTGGCATACACTCTCCGGAGTGGGAGCCGGTGTTCTGCTTCCATGTGAGTCAGAACTAGCTGCAGGACCTCATGACAGGGAGTAGCTGCTCTGGGTTCCTGGGACAGCCGCTGTGGGGATCTGTCCAGAATCAGCAGCAGGTCCAGCAAGCACAGCAGCACCACCTGATGCAATGAGAAGCAGGGAAGGAGTCACTATACAGCTTCTTCAGTAGTCTGAGGGCAGTGGCTCTCAACCTTTCCAGACTACTGTGCCCCTTTCAGGAGTCTGATTTGTCTTGCGTACCCCCAACCTTCACTTCCCTTAAAAACTACTTGCTTTCAAAATCAGACAAAAATACAAAAGTGTCACAGCTCACTGTTACTGAAAAATTGCTCTCATTTTTACCATATAATTATAAAATAAAATCGATTGGAATATAAATACTGTACTTACATGTCAGTGCAGAGTGTATACAGAGCACTATAAACAAGTCATTGTATGAAATTTTAGTTTGCACTGACTGCGTTAGTGCTCTTTATGTAACTTGTTGTAAAACTAGGCAGGTATCTAGATGAGTTGATGTACCCCCAAGAAAACCTCTGTGTACCCCTAGGGGTATACGTACCCTTAGTTGAGAACCACTGTCTTAGGGCACTGGAATGTATGTCATTCTTTCATGGCCTTTCACATCTTTGGCCTCTCCACATAGACTGCAAACAGGGGGGGCCAGGAGGTGGGGTCCTTTTCCCTGTCCATTAAGACCTAACTGAGATCCAAATTCATTTCATATGGGGGCCACTAACCAATGGTCAGATAGTAATAACCTAAGGCTAGATTAGAAAGGGTGACCTAGAAAATTGAGGTTCTATATCCCAATCCTCTGAGCTATCCATTATATTAATTAAAATCCTAGTAGGATTGATCATGGTTTAGATTAAGCCACAGTGGCTTACCTGAATGAGCTGTGCCTCCCGTACGTAGAGGTGATGGTACAGTGCATGGTAGACAACCTGTGCCCTGTTAAACTGGTTCAAATCAGCAGCTGGCTGCAACAACATAGAAACAAGTGTGTGTAATTCAATGTGATGGAAGATACAGCATATTCAGCAGTTCTGTACAAAGCTGATCACCTCAGCTCTGTTAGAAAGAGAACAGGATACTAGCTCTGCTACACTTCACAGTACAGGGAGAATATAATAGCACATCTGTGCTTTACAAACCAGGGCTATTAAAATACTCCTCCAAATGAAACAGCAAGCAAGGAGTGCTGTTTGTTTAATGCTTAGAGGGAATTGGGAAATAGGACACTTGAGTTCTATTTCCATTACTCACCATGTGGCCATAAGTCTGTACCTCTTTTTTACCATCTTTTATAGATGGGTGAATATTCACCAACCTTGCAGGAGGGGGAGATGGTAAATGTATTTGTGTCTATAAAGAGATACTAGGTGAAAGGTCTAGAGCAGGGGTAGGCAACCTATGGCACGAGTGCCGAAGGCGGCACTCGAGCTGATTTTCAGTGGCACTCACACTGCCCGGGTCCTGGCCACCAGTCTGGGGGGCTCTGCATTTTAATTTAATTTTAAATTAAGCTTCTTAAACATTTTAAAAACCTTATTTACTTGACATACAACAATCATGTAGTTATATATTATAGACTTATAGAAAGAGACCTTCTAAAAACATTCAAATGTATGACTGGCACGTGAAACCTTAAATTAGAGTGAATAAATGAAGACTCGGCACACCACTTCTGAAAGGTTGCCGACCCCTGGTCTAGAGAAAAGCAAAAGTGTTATTATTATTAAACTGAGTTCCTGCTCCTGCTTAAACTACAAAACAGCACACAGCAGCACTGCCAGAAAACCCCCACAAAACTAACTTTAAAGTAATTGGGAACATATGTGGAAATACTTCAAGATTTGCCCAGCATTTTATAAATAGCCCCGATTAGCATCCACCTTTTTGAGTCACACACAGATGGACATGGATATTTTCCAGCTGCCACTATTCCTGCAGTTTGAACACTGTAGAAAAAGGAAGCTGAGAAATGGTGTGCCATGTCCAGTGTCATCTTGAGAGTTAACAGCAGAGCCAGGAATCCTGACTGAAGAGTCCTCTGCTCTAACCATTAGACCACAGTTCCTCCTTATGTTCGCCTATGGCAACATGGTCCCTCCTCCTCCTCCCAGAAGTGATCTTTCCTTACCACATTGAGAATGATATGATGCAGGCAGCACACGCCCAGGATTTTATTCTCCTCCTGGTAGTCATCCGAGAGGAGCAGTGATGGTGGGAGGACACTCTCCAGGTGACGGCTAAGCCATGGCCGGGTGACTTGATGCAGCGTCCAGGAGAACACATGCTTTGTGGCAGGGTTGCGCTTCCAAGTTTCTCTGGAAAAATGCACAAAGCAAAACCTAGTGGTTTCACTGCAGCATCACACCACAAGATTCAGGTCACAGACCAGGACTAGCCCGTGATTAGGGCAGACTTCTGTTTTTTTTTATATGCAAACCTTTTCCCCCTTTAAATCAAATAGTTTCTTGCTCTGTAAAAAGTCTTTGATGCTTTAACCAGCAAAAAGGTGACAAGGCAACTAGCAGCAGAAAGTAGATTCCAAGTAAATAAAACATTAACAGTAACATTTTCACAAGTAACCACAAATTATTATTATTATTATTTTAGCTATTTACAAGTTTAGGAAGTTTTAACAGGTTTACAAATCCTTGCTGTGTAATTATCAGAGACATAACAATAATCAATCATTGCAACAGTGACTTTTGTTTAGACTAGAGAAACATTATACAGTAACATACTCATCCGTTCTCTCTATTTAACTGTGTTACCACATTACAAAGTCATGCTACCCATGACCCATTGTTTCTGTAGCCACTGGTTTTGGGTGCCTTAGTTTTGGGGGTACACCTCTGAAATCCCTTGGGCCTGATTTTCTGCAGAGCTCCCATTAACTTCAAGGAGAACAAGTGCAAGAACAGGCCCCAAAGAGGCACATTGTTTATTTCAGGAACGTGCTGAACAATGACCAGGCCAGAGGGGCAGTCAGCAACGTGCATACAACTTTTGGGGGGATCCAATGTTTGGCTAATTGATTCTCCCCAACCCAGGCACCCGCACTGATCCCAGCTACCTGCCCTATCTTCCCAGTAAAGCTTGTTCATTGAACTATTGATTCCTGAAATCACAAGTGTTTCAATAGATTCAGAACTTGACCACAGTCCAGCAGTGCCCCTCACCTCACTGCAATGCTCAGCAGTATCTCCAGTCCTTTGACCCACTAGTGCCAAGCCTCACCAAGCAAACCCCCCCAGGCAAGTGCTCTTACTTACTTAGTCAGCTCTGGCTTCAGGAGTCCCATCACGGCAGCAAACCTCCCTTCCTCATCTTCGTTTCCTCCCTGGAGGAATTCAGCCACTGACCCACAGCCTGCAACCTGAACCAGCAAGGTTAGCAGTTCCTGTGCTATTGACCGAGACCTCGGGCTGGTCCAGGGCTTCTTGAAATGGTGTGTTGCAGCAAAGATGTAGATCAGTCCTAGGCAATGTGGCAGGACCTGCCTCACCACCACGGCACCCAGGGACTTGGATCCCTTGGTAGCTTCCACTTTAGCAAGGAGACTAAGAAACACCAAGCCAACATCTGCTGTTGTATCAGCCACTGTGGTGTAAAAGCCATCATTGCTGGGTGGGCCCCCGGTGTCCGACTCCTGCTTTGGCAGTGCTGCATAGTGGCACAGCGCAGCCACCAAGTCCCCCAGCAACTTGGGGGTGACATTGGGGTGGCAGCCCCCAAACAGCCACTGGCAGTCTGCAGCCTCGAAGAGCGCACGCAGGTCCCTGACCATCCCTGCCTTGGCACTGCCACTGGCTCCCTCCGCTGAGAAAAGCACCAAGATTTGGGAGAGAACCTGCTCTGCTGGGGGGGCAGTGGCAGCTGGGCATTCGGGGTCTCCCCTGTCTGTCGGGCTCTCCAACTGCAGGGATCTCAGCAGGGTGCTGAGCTCCATGGCGCTGATTGCAGAGACACGGCCCGGCCCACTGCCCTTCCTACACTGATCCTAAATCCTGACCACAGCCACCCCCCACACTCTCTCCCTCACCAATGGACCCCACACCCTGACCCCAACTGCCTCTCCCTATACTGACCCCCCAGCTCCACCCTACTTACACTGCCCCCACCCCCTCTCCTACACTGACCCTAACCCTGCACCCCCACTCGCCCGGGTCAGCCTGACACCCCCCAGGAAATGTCTTTAACAGCGGGGGGGGGGGGGGGGGGGGGGGGGGCCCCCCCCCCCCCCCCCCCCCCCCNGGCCCTCGTGCCCAGCCCTGCCCCGGGGTATAGAAAAGCTGCGGGGTGGGGGGGTGTAAAATCACCAGTCCTGGCCCCCGTCTTTGGGTGGGGGGGAGGCACTGACTCTCCTCCTGAGACGGGGGGGTGCAATCTCCCTTCAGCAGGGTGGGGGTACCAGGTGCCCCCCTTCTTCAGGGCAAGGGGTCCCCTCCCCTGGTGCAGCCCCCCAGGGGTGTGCGTGGAGACCCAGCTCCCGCCGGGGGTGCAAAGCGCCCAGACTCCCCGACCCCTCCAGCCCAGGGAAGGATCCGCGCTCCCCAGGAAACCCCCTTCCTCCAACTGCCGGAAACCACGCCGCGCTCCCTGCCTTTCCCAGCGCTGTCGCAAACTTCCTTCCTCCCTTCCACGTGAGCACCGCGCTGCCGTAAAGGCGGAAAGCGAGCCGCGCTCGCCGGAGTAGAGGGGAGGCGGGGTCTGGAGATGCATATATTAGCATGCGTAAAGAGACGGCGGCTCCGGCTCCGATCCTGCTCCTCCACGGGGGCCCGGATGGGAAATAAGGGCCAGCTGGAGCGGGCCGTGGCTGCACATCCCTTCTCGTTGCGGGCGGAGTGGAATCCAGGGGCAGCCTGGGCTGGGGCCGGGCGCGCTCCGCTCGCCCTGAGCGTTAAGCCGGTAGCGTGGCATGGCCCCCCCGAGCGCGGGTGCAGCGCGCTGATCCTTCAGGTTCTGACGCGTGATGAATGGGGTTTGCACACGGCTGTGTGAAATGTGCCGTCCTTCTCTGTTACGACGGGGCACACTACCCATCTGACCGGAACCTGGGGGCAGCGACATTGCGGGGCGGGGGGGATTCTTTTGGGAGATATAAGGAAACTACGTTATGAGGGGTGGGATTATGCGCACGTGTTTGCTGTGTTTTGTTTGTTTCTTTTTAGGCAGGTTGGCAGACTACAAATCGATCCTCCTGAATACAGCTGGGTTTGGAATGGTTAAATGAAGGTTTTTATATGATTTTGTTTCTCTGTGTGTGGCTAAATACTCCTAGCTGGTAATGCTCTTTGTATGTATATTGTGCTCTTTAGACAATATTTTCAAGTGTGATTCCTAATTTTGGGTACCTAGCTTGACATGCTTTAAAGGGGCTGATTTCAGTGTATCACTTTTGGGGTAATCAAGTGTATGCCTAAATTTGGGCACAAAATGACTAGTCATTTTTAAAAATCATGCCCTGGATTTGCGGAAGTCACTTGTATGGCCAGGGCTGACAATAACTCTTGTTATGCCTTGAAGCAAGAGGTCTTATTTGGGCTGTAGCCCACGAAAGCTTATGCTCAAATAAATTTGTTAGTCTCTTGAGGTGCCACAAGTACTCCTAGTCTGTATCCACAAAAAGAACAACACGGCTGCTACTCTGAAATCTTATTTTATCAGGACACCCTTCATCTTTTTATCCAATTTACAGAATTCCCCCTTGTTTCCTATGAAATGAGAGCAGAAAATAATATATTAGTACAGTCTCTGCTTCACCTCAACACTTCACGTAGGTTGCTATGTGCTGTTCTTTGCTAATTCTGAAACTGTTATAGACAGGAGACATGACCTGGCCGAAGTCTCAAAAGCCAGCTGCAGAGTTGGGAATAGAACTCAGGAATCCTGCCTCCACTCTACCAGACCAAATGTAAAATTTCAGAGTGCCTACATTCCATTTTAAAAGGTGACTTATTTTAGCAAATTGGGATTTAGGCACTTTGAAAATTTTACCCCGATTCTGGATTGGTAGCTTCTATTGCTGGCTCTCACCGTGACCTGCCTTGTGACTGGGCAAGTCCCTCTCCCTCTCTGTAGCCAAGTTTCCCCTATGTAAAGTGGAGATAACAATACTTAATTTCCTCAGTAGAGATGCTTTGATATCGGTGGATGATGTAAGGAGGAATACTATAGTATCTAATTACTGGATAGGTTTTTGGGACCGTGCCAGGCAACTGAGAAATCCCAAGGAAGTGGCGTAGTTGCTGAGCTGACGGGACTTCCTTCCATGTGTCTGATGTTGAGTGATTTTTCCTGTTGCGACCGACAGATGGCAGTAGGGAATGAGGTGAATGTTCTTAAAATTGCCAGATATCTCACAACAATAAATTTACAGAGTTGTATTTGGAATACTTTGTACATCAAGGACTAAATGATCTCTGCCCCCTGACTCCCTTGTTCTCTCCTGTCACACAGGCCCCCAGAGAACAAAGATGGAATACAGAGCTGCTACTGGAAGAGCTGGGATAGAGGCACAGATGTTATGTCCCTGCAATTTATCCATCAGCCACTAAACTCTGATTTTACTAGCCTGAGAGAAAGGGCCCAAGAAACACTTAGGGACTCAAAGCTAGAGAAGCATGTGTCAGGCTTTAATTGCATGGCTCAGGGAAACAGTTCTACCTGAGAAATAATACGATATTGTGTCTCTCTGGGTAGCAGGTGAGATGTCCCTGTACACTTCCATTCTTCTCATGCTGTGGCTATGTTTGTGTATGTGTGTCATGAGCAGATGACATATGCAAGCTCATGAATTGCAAGACTTAAACATCCTTTTGTGGGGCTGGAAATACGTAGTTGTGCTTAAACTCTGTTTTCTTCCTGATCCTTAGTGATATTCTCCTTGTGGTCTGAAGAATGAGGATTAATAACCCATGCATTTTTGTCCCTCCCACTGTCACTGCAGCTTAAGAACATAAGAGCGGCCAGACCAAAGGTCCATCTAGCCCAGTATCCTGTCTTCTGACAGTGGCCAATGCCAGGTGCCCCAGAGGAAATGAACAGAACAGTAATCATCAAGTGATCCATCCCCTGTTGCCCATTCCCAGCTTCTGGCAAACAGAGGCTAGGGACACCATCCCTGCCCATCCTGGCTAATAGCCATTGATGGACCTACCCTCCATGAACTTATGTAGTTCTTTTTTGAACCCTGTTATAGTCTTGGCCTTCACAACATCCTCTGGCAAGGAGTTCCACAGGTTGACTGTGTGTTGTGTGAAGAAAGACTTCCTTTTGTTTTAAACCGCTACCTATTAATTTTCATTTGGTGACCCCTAGTTCTTGTGGTATGAGAAGGAATAAATAACATCTCCCTCTTTATTTATTTTCTCCACACCAGTGATGATTTTATAGACCTCTATCATATCCAATGCGCTTTTATTCATATAAATGTCCAATTGATGTCTAGATCATCCTAAGTTATTAAATATCCTGCAGCAGTGAGTTTTACCTGTGACGTAGATGTTAATAGGGCTGGGCAGGAAACCGTTTTCCTGTTCCATGAGAATCTAATATTTTGAAAAATTTTCCTATGCTGAATTGGGACAAAAAGTCAATCTCAAATTTCTGCAAACTGAAAACCCAAAATCTTTTTTAGATCTGGTCTATTGAAATATTTCAATTATTGTTGGATTTAATTTCAATTTTTGGCTTTTTTATTGTAAATTTACTAAAATTTCTAAATGGAAAGTAATTGACTCAAAATGAAAATTTCAGTTTGTCTAAATCTCCCATTTTAGACCTTGTTAATCTCAATTTAAAAAAAAACAAATTTTTTTGAGTCAGGTACCTTGTCAAACCCAACGGTTTTGCAAACCATTTTCGTTTTGACAAATCAGGATTTTTTTTCTGAAAATGTTGTGAAAAAGTTCCTGACCAGCTCTAGATGTTAACTTATTTTCAACATCCAAACTACTACGCTAACCACGTTCGGTGCCACCAGCCATGATGCAGCCCCACCAGTTACTCACTAGTGTGGGGCTGCTCCTGAAGACAACTGGCTGTGGGTGTGTTTATCACTGTCATGTAATGCTGCTTAGAGCAGGTCTATATGACACAGTGGTAAATACAGCAAGAGCCCTACAGCAGTATGCCTTATTATTACTTATGTATGTATTGTTACTTAGTATGCCCTGTTGCTACAACCACCAAAACCAATAAAATACAGGAGGATAATATTTGGCTTTGCTAAAGCACCTCCCAGCTGCAAACTCAATGCAATTAACAAATTGTACTTCATGTGCCCCTGTGAGATAAGGATCATTGCCAGTTTACAGAAGAAGAAACAGACACAGAAAGGTTGTGGATTGCCCAAGATCAAGTAGTCCGAGGCAGAGCTAGAAACAGAACCCATGAGCCCTGATTCCCGGTTTTTTGTGCTGATCATTCTCTCTGCTCCATTCCAACTTCTTAATTCGATTCCCTCAAAACTCTGAAATATTCCTAGGCTTCGTTCCAGTTCCAATGTGAATGTTTTTGGAGACCCCCCCCCAATCACACATCTTTGTGTGTGTGTCCTAAGAAAATACATTTCTTTGTGCTTTGAGAATTTACTGTTAGACACCCCTTGCTAGAAACAAACATTCACAATTTAGACTGAGATGCCTTCAGTTTAATTATTGTTTTACATAAAACTGTACATCCCCCATCCTCAGGGGTGTGTAGGAAGCCTGAGACAGTCAGGAAAGTAATACATACAAAAATATTATTTACAGTGCAACATAGTGGAGAGGAGGTGGGGGAATCCAGACTGGATTTTCCACCCATCAGCCCCTCCCTCTCCCCAAACTTTCTGCCTTATGCAAACAGTGACAGTTCACTTTCAAGGTACAAAACAGAATATCTCAGAGTGGTTTTACTAATTTGCACAGTCTCTGAGCTGGAAGGAAATTCTGAGAGGTGACTTTAAAAACAAAATTAAAAAAAAACAGCCTCCAAGTTTAAATTAAAAATAATTCAAAAGAAAAACTTGCTTTGTATTTGAAACATCTCCAAACCATCTCCACCAGCTGCTAAAAGATCTTGCTAGCCTGATACAAGAAAGGAATATTAATGTCCAACATGGGGCATTCCCCTGCCCCCCCCCCCCCACCCCCACCCCCCGCTGTGGTTTCCTAAACACCCCTCCCACTCTTGCAACAGTCCAGCTCTGCCAACAGGATCTAATCAGTCATGACATGCCCTCTGCAGCTTCTGTTTTTGTTCAGGCCCTATGTAAACACTGACTATTATTTTTTAAGACAAAGAGATCCCATCAATGGGCCATAGATAAGAATCAGCGCTGTGGTTCCAGCAGTCAGGGGACAATTCCTGGCTGGCTGTAGCAGAGCTAAAGCTTTGGCCTTTACAAGGGACCTATGGAAGAGTTAAGGCCCTAAATATAAGTTCTGGTTTTGAAAGAGGGTTATAGTAAACCTATTAAGAACAGCAGTGGTAGGTGGGTTTGAACCACAGTCCCCAGGGGGTTGGGGAGAAGGCTCCTGCCTTGCTTCCCACCCTGAACTGGGTGGTCTCTGCGAGGAATATCCAGTTTCAGAAGCCTGGTGCCAAGAAATCAGACGTCCCTGCAACATCAGCTAGGAAGGGGCACAATTAAGTCTCCCAGGCCCTTCATGCATCAGCAGTTTGACGCTCAGGTCCCAATGACCCCAGAGTTGGGCCAACCCCTCCTCCTCTGTGTGCTTCATGGGGGACGCAGCTTGTTTTCCTCCTGCACTCATGGCAGTGGATCTGTCCCAGGTGTTACGAGGGGGCCATATGCCCATGGCAGGAGGTATCACGCGCTGCTGGCTTAGCAATCCCCAGGGGAGGTGAGTGGAGGGGTTAAGTGCAGAGATCACCAGGAAATGGTCCGTCTGGATGGCTGTTTGGCTTCATGGGGGAGAAAAGAGGCCCTCACACCAGCTCATCCAGGAGTGTCCCAATGCCTTGGTGGGGCTCCGTGGGGCCTGTGATGGGCTTGTTGCACATGGGACAGACACAGCGAACCTCCAGCCATTTCACTAGACACCTGCAGCCAAGAAACAGAGAGATGGAAGGGGTAAATTTAGGACAGACGTGTCCTTCCCCAGCTCCCTGAGCCCACTACCCTCCTCACTCCTGCCCTCCCAAGTGTGATGTCATGCGCCCACACAACCCAGCAGGCTCCCGCACCTGGCACGCACTCACCCAGATGGGAAGAGAGTCATTTCTCCTCTCTATGCCCAGCTGTCCACGCGCCTCCCATTCTCTCCCTTGCATGGAGAGGGGGAGCTATGGGTGCAGCAGTGACTTTCTGTTCCAACGGGGAATCTGTCCCTTCCTGGAGTCTGGATTCCCTGCTCCTGCCTATGCAGTGGAGGGGGCTGCAGAAATGAAGGGAGGCAGCTGCAAGTGCTGATTTAGGAATTCAGTCCTAAGGCCTGTAAGGGACCTCCCATGTCTTCCAAGTCCAGTCCTTTGCTATCGCAGGCAACCCCATCATGTAATCCCACTCAAATTTACCAACATCTTAAAACCAGCCCCGCACTGTTTATCCCCACTGCTCCTATTGGGAGGCTGGTCCCGAGCGTCGCTCCTCTGGTGGCTAGAAACCATCTTCTCATGTCCAGACTAAATTTATTCCTGGCCAGTTTACACCCAGCCAAGATGTGAATCCCCAAAGCAAAGGCAGGCTGAGGCTTATTGATGGGAGGAAGCCTGTCCTGGTTCCCCAGCTGGCTTAGCATATGGCTAGAAGGCAAAGGGGTGTAGCCAGGTGACTTGTGCACATTCTTCTCCAGCTTGCTTAGAGCTGCTCTGGGCATCTTTGCCATCCTGAGAGGGGAAAAGACCAGACATGGGGCCTCTTACCACCCAGGAGCTGTATGAGGCATAGGCCGGGCCTCTCTCCAATCAAGGGCATGAGAGGCATAACTCAACACTGGGCCTCGTGCCAAGCTGGGGGCACGGAGCAGGCTCTGGGCTGTCCTTGGCAGCTACTCACTTTATGTGGAAGGCATGTTGGCATGGCAACACTCCCAGCTCATCTTTCACTTTAAAGTCTTCTAGGCAGACGGCACAGGTCTGCTGTGGGGAGACAAAGAGGCGGGGAGGAATGAGCCTGCAGAACAAAGCATCACACCCACAGGCACCAGAGATCCCAGATGGAACCAGCCTCACACTATCACCAGCATGGCTTGTCTTTTGCTCCCTCGGCAGCTCATTTCACACAGCCAATAAACAGCCCTCGGAAGGGGAATTGCTCACTGATACAGGCTGCATCTGCACAGGTAGGGGCCTACATAGCATCTCTGTTTCCCAGAGCCACCCAAGTTCCCCTCAAAAAGCATCCTCATCGTGACACAGGCCTTATGCAGGGTCACACAGTGAGTCAGTGGTAGTCCCAGGCGGGTAAGCTGAGCTCTCTGGGCTTGTGAATGTTCATCTGACCTCAAAACCCCATCTTGTTACAAGATATGAGTTTCATTAAAAGGCATCTGCTCCCAGGCAGTGAAAGTAGCATAAGGGCCCAGGTCCTGCTGGACCTCTCTCTTATCCTTCAGGTAACAAAAGCAGAAATAAAAGGGGCTCAGAGGGGGGCAGCAATCCCATGAGGCCTGTTCTCAAAGTTCAGGGTAAAAATTAGAGTGGAGGCTGTCCTTACCCCATGGAAATTTAACTTCCTGGCATCACCTTTCAAGACCACCTGCAGGAGAAAAGGGAAAAGAAGCAAGCAGATGAGGATCGGAAGCAGTTAGCAAAATGACCGGTGTGGTTATTTTTAACTAAGCAAATGTGCTTGTGAAAGTTGTCAGCCTGACAGTGCTGGAGACAGAAGGCCTCTGTTTCTCCAGACAGCAGGCAGTGCACAAGCAGTAGCAGTGCTAACTAATAACTGGCACACAATTCTGCCAGGCTGAGCTTCGACTCAGGATAACCCCAGGACTGGGATAGCAAGGCAAGCTGCAGGTCAGGACTGAAGTGCATCGACAGAGCGGTGTGTGGGGAGCCCCGGCATGGGACAGCAAGGCAAGGATTTAGGAGCACTAGGGCTCCCAGAGCTGGAATGTCAGGGAGCTGCAAATCAGGATTGAGGGGCATTGGCAGAGCTCTGTGGAGAGGCCTGCCCTGTATGTGACCACACCATTCCTGACTCCAGCCAGCAGTGACAGTCCTTCCCTCTCCTCCCCACAAATAAAATCCTTTGGGACACTTGACCTTGGACAAAGAGCCTCTGCGGTGGTTGGTCTTTCCGCTGCAGAGGGCAGCAGCTGACTGCCTGGGGCCTATTCCCCTATTGTATATGATTCCCATTGTAATCCTGACTGGCTTTTCCCCAGCACTGGCTTTGCTTTGGCTCTTTATTCAGTTCAGTGGCATTCTCCAACCTGACAGCCCAGCACTAAACCACCCTGGGCATTCCCCTTCAGGCCCAATACGCAGCCATGCCTCAGCACTGTTCTCTGTAGGTTCTCAGGTCCTATGCACCACTTGTGTCTCCACTCTGAAGGCCTGGGAGGTAAGCTCACAGGCCTTGCACTGGTCTCCTGCTCAGGGGTGAATTTCACCCTCTTGTGAACAACAGAGCGGCATTGAGACCCTGCCTCTAGAAACCAAGGTCGAGCTATCCGTTCAAATCCAGCTCTGGGTCAGCACTGACCTCAAGTTAGTTCCATCGATGGCTTTTTCGGGTGTCAGTCCAGTTCCTCATAGAAAAGTGAATGGCTCACAACTCCCTCCCCTCACTGGCACTAATCTACGTGCTTGTAAATATCACAGGCCTGCCGTGAAACCGTACAGAAATATTTAGAAATTAGCCACACTTTACCTCCTTGTATCCAAATCTTTCACTCTGTGCCTGATGTCGAAGTTTGCTGGTGAAGGAAAAATAATATATTCTGTCATAAAACACGCTTTGTGAAAGCCAGTTGAGGCTGATAAGGGGCTCGAATGCAAAACTCAAGCTCATAAAACTAAGGAAATGCAGTGTAAAGCCTACATACATCTTCTCACACAGAAATCCCCACAGACACACACCATCCATCCCCCCTCAGACCCAAATCCTCAGAGATATTTAGGTGCTTGACTCCCACTGATTTTGGGAGTTAGATGCCTAAATACCTTTGAGGAGCTGAGCCCAAGGTCACACTCAAACCACCTTTCCTCTGCCCTTCATTTGATTCCAGTGATCCTGTGGGATATGGGAATTTTCAGTTGGAGAGGACCAGGAAAGGCCATCAAAGCCTGAGCAGGACAATGAGAAGGTCAGAAACAAGTCTGCTTTCTCTGCTGAGCTATATTGTCGATGCAAATCTGACCTAACTGCACAGGAGGCATGAGGGGAGCCTGGCTTGCGGGTCTATAATTGGATAGGATTAGAGTCAATCATGACCATCAGCAACTGAAAGTCATCACCTCCTGAAGGCTCTTTGGGATCCTCTAAGAAGTGATCTTTGTCCAGTTTATAGTCTGAGAGGTGCCTGTATCAAAAAGAAACACTGCCTATTTCTCACTAAATGGACCCCTTGCTTCTGGTTTCAGCAGAGAAGCCAAGGGCTGAATAAGCCAAGGAGAATGAGCTCCCTTCTTCCAGCTCCTCCTGGAAGGGCGACCAAGGAAATAAAGGACAATTATATGAAAACTATAGGACAAAGCTTATTATTAAGGGACACCAACCCACAGAGATTTATTCATAGTGCAAAATACATTGCAGTCAGAGTGAATGAGCCTTTTCATAAGGGACTCTAGGGCAGTCAGTCCAGAACTTTTCACCAACACTATATTTTAAAAAGAATTCCTACATTTCTTTAAATCAGTTCAAAAAAATCAGATGAGATTTTCAGCATTCATATTTAACAATTAAGTAGCATTACTGAAGTGTTTCAGACATTCACCCTGGCGCTTAATAACCCCTCTCAGGGAAGAAGCATCAGGTAGGAACAGTGAGACATATGGGTGTCGTAGAGTGGGGAGCACTCATAATGGGAACCCAGCTCTTTTGACAAAGCTGGACACAGATTTTCAAAAGCTTCCTCTGATTTGTGGAGTTCCCATGTTGGGGACCCCAGTTTGAGATGTCGTGTGCCTTTCAGACACGCTGATCACCTGCATCTCCCATTGACTTCAGTTAGAGCTGTTAGAACCCAAAGTGTCTCAAGTTGGGCACCCGGTAACAGGTAGCTGAAGACAGTGGTTGCTTTGGAGAATTTTGGCCTTAGTGTCTTGTCCAAGGCCACAGACAGGAAGCCATTCTGAGGTGGGACTAGAACTCATGCATACCCAGCTCCCAGATTTGTGCTTGGACCATTATGCCAGGCCCGTCCATGATTCAAATGAAACTGAGACAACGTCCCTCCCTTCACTCCTCTGCAAGTGAAAGCAGCTGGCACACGCTGCTGCAGGGAGGGTATTTATTCAGGACAGTAGTCTGCTGTTGTCCAAAGGCAGCAAGTTCATTGCTAAACAGAGCACAGCGTCTCCCGAAATACCAGCAGGAATCAGAGGACGGGGCCCGATAAGATCATGCAGCCTGCGGCCCCAATTGTTTCACTTAGGAAGTAGTGAGTGTTCCAGGAAGCACTGTATTTCCAGAGTTCCGCTGACCCATCAACAGCAGCTCGGCCTGGCCCCAACCTCGGTCTGATGAGGGAGCAGAGGAGGGGGAGGCAGCACTTTCCCAAAACTCCAGTGGGACATTACACAGGGTGACAAAAGAGATCCCTGACCCAGTGCAGGTAACGGATGGCTTTGTTCGTTTCTCCTGCACCCCAGGCTCAGGAAACATCACCCCCCGGTCCCACCACTATGAAGCACTCATGAAAAAGCCTCTTGGCTGAGGGATACCCTTCCACTATCTATGCTTAGTATCGCAGGAGCCTGGGAAGTCTGTTACCCCAGCAACTGAGCTGTGTCTATAATCTGTGCTTCTCTTCCCTGAGCACTGCCAGCATCTTGCAAGCTGTTTGCCTGCTGTGCCCAGCCACGGATGGGGAGGGGCCTGGTTTATAGACACCCTGAGAGAAGGGAGGGAGGATGGGTGGGTGAGAATGTGTGGTAGGGCCAGATAAGACACATGCCCCAGCCCCATAAGGACAAAGAGCTCCTCCCAGCTTACACAGAAACTTGTTTTATTTTCCCACGTGTTCTTCTCTTGCTTTGATTTATGCAGAGGGATTTTATTCCCCAGGGGATGGGACAGGATGCAGCACCTGGTCCTCAACAAGATCCTGTTTTGCACCTGTTTGTATTACAGCTGGGCTGGGTTACCTCACAGTTGGCCACCCAGAGCCTTCTCATTGCTCTCCGGCCATAATGCATTGCCCACATCTGCAGCCCTCCTTTGAACCCAGGAAGTCAGTGTAGCTGCTTTCCTCAAGCTGTTCAGGGAACCAGCGTCCCAGGATCACCCATCCACTGCTCTAACTGGAAACAGAAGCTGGGACTATGTGGCTTGTCCTGGCCTCCACGTGCTGAATAATCACTGCTGACAAAATGAAAATAAATCCCCACGCCCCTACATGTGCAACAGCCACCCCTCCCCATGGTCGACAGCAGGGCTTGAACCAAATGCCATCCAGCACAGGCTAAAGGAGTAATTTAGTGGGTAGCAGTTGTAGGCTGTTATCCTCTAGTGGCCCAGACATGGGGTGGAGGGATGGAACACAGCACATACTTTGCCAGCGTGTTACACATGGGTGTGAAAAAGCAAAATGCTGGGGGGGTTCTTACTGAGCCATCTCCTGTGTGTATGAGTGGCAAGCCGGGGGCTGGGGCTGGCATGAGGCTGTATATTTATCTCTGTGGTGCCTCTCACTGTATTCATCTCCCTCTCTCAGAATCTCAGTTCACTCCCAGCCTCCGAGTGAATGTTAGACAGCAGAGGCCTGAGAAGGGCCCCTCACACACACAGAGCATCCTTTATGTGCTGTAAGCAGGAGTGGCCTAACAGCTGCAGGAATGGCTTACTGTCAACCAGAACAATTTCCTGGGCAGCCTGCCTCCCCAGTGCCCCCCACGCACGCCAGCCAGAGAGACAACCCGGCTCATTATTCCAAGCTGTAAAAAGCCCAGGTCATTCAGTGCCTCCTCCAGACCCAACAGCTTTTTTTTTTTTTTAATGAATAATATTAACGAAATCACTGGAGCAAGGGAGCAGCGGAGGGTGGGGGAGAAGTTGTTTCCAGAGCAGGGCAGTGAACGGCCACTTGGCATGAGCTAGCACCGGGCCAGGGTACTGTATCCACAGCGATCTCTCTGGCAGGGTGGGGCATCAGATCTGAGCCTGTGAGAAGCAGCTGCAGAAGATCCCACTGCAGAATCCAGAAGCTATGGGGCATGGCAAAAAGGCAGATATTGCTCTGCCAAAGGCTGCAGAGTTAGGTCACAGGGTACTGGGAGGGGACTGACTCCCCCTCTCTTATCAGGGACCTTTGGGTTTCCTGAAGGTTTGATACTTCCCTTGCAAAGGACAGACTCTTAGATCCATCCCATGCAGCAAGTTACAATTGCACGACTGAGGGGCACTAGCAGAGCTGAGGAAGCTGAGGCGGGAGCCCAGGATGGCAACAGCAGGATGGAAGGGCTGCAGATCAGGAGAAAGGTGCAAAGTCAATCTGGACAAGGTCTCAGGACTGGAACAGCAGGGGCTGCTGCCGGGCAGAAGTGAAGTGCATTAGCAGAGCTGGGTGGGGCCCAGCAGTGGGGTAATTAATTAAATTTTTCCCAATCCACTGGAACTTTTCTAGACATCCCAGTTGCTGCTAAACTCGAGAGTTTAAAAATAGCCTTCTTCAACAGGGAAGGGTAATGAAAAGACACATCCTCCCCCCTTCCCCTATAAACAATGCATCAGTCTAGCTCGGTCACCTGAATAATACCCCCCCGCCTTCCTGCCACTTCCTGCTCTGCTCAGTCCCAGTCCCTTACTTAGATGGAGCCCTGCGGAGACCAGAATCCTGGCTTGGCTCGGAGCCCTTGCAGGGAGTCGATTGTTTGCTCCTTGGGGAAACGGGGCGAGTGCTCTTGGCAAATGGTTCCCAGCAGGCTACGGAAATAAACAGCAGAGGCAGCAGCAAGCAGTTTGCTCAGAGCAAGGCTAGACAACATGGTGCTGAAAATGACCAAGCCCTTCTACATTCCAGCTTCTGCTGTTGCTACCCAGGGTGGAGGTACGACAGCGGGCGAAGAAGGGGGTGAGTTCCTTGTCCCATTTTTGCCAGCGCAGATGCGACTTAGATCTCAAAGTGGGCTGCCAAAAATGGAGGCACCTAAAATCAGAGGCTGCTTTTGAGGGGGGCGGGGGGGAAATGGCCTAAATGACTTACCCAAGGTCTAACAGTGGCAAAGTCCAGAAAAGAACCCAGATGTCTTGATTCCCAGGCCTGGACTGAGACCACGAACCCAGCCTTTGTCCATGCTGTTCTGTGCGTGAGCCTGGTAGTCACTAACACTGGAAAACACCCCTTCCCTTCTGCTGTCTCCCCAACGTATTACTCGGGGGGGGAGGGGGAGGGCTTTATTTGAAGCAGGAGAAGCTGCTAATTTCTAGCCCTATGCGTGGTACATACAGAGTGTACTGTACTGGCCCAATTAACAGCTGCTGTTCCAAAAGGTGACACATGGAGGGACCAGGTGTCAGATGACAGCAGAAGCCTCCAAATGCGGAAGGGAAATTGCTGCTCAGAAGCTGCTTTTGATCTCAATTTGCTGGGGCAAAAAACCCCTCAATCCTGCCAGATTATTTTCACGCTGTCCTCTCCCAGCCCTCATCCCAAACTCCATCCCTCCCCAGCAGTGCCCGGCCTGGGTAAACATGGGGTTAATGCTCATGGATTTGTGACCATGACCAGCTGTGAAGCTCAAGGCAGATGGATGGGCTCTAGCAACACAGAAGAGATGAAATTATTCTAATAGGTTTAATAAAAATAATAGATCTCAGACTAGGAATGGAGGCGACAGGCAGCTTCTGGGAGGCTAGTCAAAGCTTCTAAAAATAGTCCCAGATCCTCTGATGATGCCATCTGCAGAATTCCCCTGGTGCGTGTCAACACAGGGGTCAGGTTTGCAGCAGATCTCTTCCTCCTTCCCTGGCTCTGTAACCCCAAACACAAATCAGCTCTGCGCCTGGCAAGCAGCTGATTGTTTGCTCCTTGACTGGGAGAGACTGCTCTTGACAAATGGTTCCCAGCAGATTACAGGGCGTGGGGGGGGGGGGGGGGGGGGGGGGGGGTTTTTTTTTANTTTTAAGGTGTCACTACTAAAAAGCACTGTGGTAGAATGACTGTATGATTGCAGTATGAATGAGGTATATGACAGCCTCCAGTTATAATTTGCAATGGGAAGCTTGTTCATTCTGCTTCCTTAAAGGGACTTGGAGGTCAGCAGAGCCAATGGTGTACTTCCCCCTCTCAAAGGTCTGCAAAGCCCATGAAGCTCTTCACTTGTTTTATTCAAACCAAAAAAAAAAAATCAGTTGCAACAGCCCAGCCCTCATAAGCAACCCTACGAAAACAAACGTGTGTGTGTGTGTGCGTGCGTGCGCTGGAGGAAATATTTGCTAAGGCAACATTTAAGGCATTTATTGTAGCCAAGCAGAAAGAGAAAGGAACATATAGAACTTTGTATTATGCGTATATAAAAGTGACTCCGTACACTGGGGCTGTTCAGTGGGTTTGTGTGGGATTCACCCCAGTGGGATCCCACTAGGCTCAGTGATCAGTGAGATTCTGAGGTTGCTAGGATTCTTCATGTGAGTTCTTAAAACAAGGGTAAGTTAGTCTGAGTCAGGGTTGCCAACTATCATGGATTTTATCACAAGTCTCAGGATTTTCTTCAAGACCCAGCTCCTGGAGTCATGTGGTTATATGAGACTCTCAGCTTTCACCTAAAAAAATTCCAATTGGTCCCCTGGACACTAGTGTCCTTAGACCACCCAAAAAGCAGCTGGGGGTGAAACTTTCCCAGGCTGGAGCCCTGAGGTCAGCTGATAGACAGGCTCCCCTGTATCCTCCATGCCAGGTGCATGCAGAGCCCATTGGGTCCCTAGCTCACCTGATGAAGTAGCAGCAGAAGATGAGGCTGAGCACAAAGACAAAGATGCCGGTGCCGAAAATTACCATGTAGATATTCAGCGGTAGATCCTGGAAGGTGATGGGAGGCATTGTGCACGATTTATTGGTATAAATCAGCCCCAAACCACAGAAGCATCCTTTGGGGAGAGAGAAACAGCCTTTAGAATGAAGAACAGAAGAGAGAAAATGGAAGACGATCAAATTTACCCTTCTTAGAGAAATGCAACTTTCCCTCCCCAAATTCTCTGCTTGGGGCAGACAGCACAATTGTAACCCACTGCAGCATTGGTTGTGTTCTTCTCTTGTTACATCCCCTCGCTATATAGCCTGGCTCTTTAACTCAAGATGTAAAGACTGGTGCTTCTAGCTTTGGGGATCCCCTTGCAGTTCCTGGGGTGTTGGCCATCACACTATAGTTATGGCTTTAATCCTTAGTGGGAAGGAAGGGACCCTGGCTAATCCGGACTCCAGCCACTGAACAGATACCCCCTTGGATTCTCCTCAGACACACCATGCACCATAATGGGTAGCTATGCAGAAGGAAGTGACTAAGAGGAGGGGTATACTGCAAAAGGAGGGGTGTTCTTAATTTGGGATAGCGAATAGCAGTGAAGACACAGCAAAGCAGATTACCATAAGAACATAAGAACGACCGTACTGGGTCAGACCAAAGGTCCATCCAGCCCAGTATCCTGTCTACCGACAGTGGCCAATGCCAGATGCCCCAGAGGGAGTGAACCTAACAGGCAGGGCCGGCGCTTCCATTAGGCGACCTAGGCGGTCGCCTAGGGCGCTGCTATTTTGGGGGCGCCTGCGCCCCCGCCGCCCGTAAAAATTTGGGGGCGGGACCTTCCGCCGCCGCTGTTGGGGGCGGGATTTCGGGGGCGGGACCTTCCGCCGCCTAGGGTGCCAGCAAAGCTGGCGCCGCTACTGCTAACAGGTAATGATCAAGTGATCTCTCTCCTGCCATCCATCTCCACCCTCTGACAAACAGGGGCTAGGGACACCTTTCCTTACCCATCCTGGCTAATAGCCATTAATGGACTTAACCTCCATGAATTTATCCAGATCTCTTTTAAACCCTGTTATAGTCCTAGCCTTCACAACCTCCTCAGGCAAGGAGTTCCATAGGTTGACTGTGCGCTGTGTGAAGAACTTCCTTTTATTTGTTTTAAACCTGCTGCCCATTCATTTCATTTGGTGGCCCCTAGTTCTTATATTATGGGAACAAGTAAATAACTTTTCTTTATTCACTTTCTCCACACCACTCATGATTTTATATACCTCTATCATATTCCCCCTTAGTCTCCTCTTTTCCAAGCTGAAAAGTCCTACCCTCTTTAATCTCTCCTCATATGGGACCCGTTCCAAACCCCTAATCATTTTAGTTGCCCGTCTCTGAACCTTTTCTAATGCCAGTATATCTTTTCTGAGATGAGGAGACCACATCTGTATGCAGTATTCAAGTTTACCAGTATACTAGTTCAAGTTTAAGCCTATAGGGCAACCTGGAGTTGATCCTGAGCTGCTAATCTGAGTTAAAAGCCGTGTTGTCATGTCTCCACTGCTATTTTAACCTGAATTAGCTAACCCGAGTTAAGAACACGCTTTTTTTTGCGGTGTGCACAGGTTTGGAAGGATTAGATTTGTTTAAAAATCGGTAAACGTTGATTTCATCGCACACATACAAACCAAAGAAAAATTATTTCCATCAATAATAATACAAATTTAGATAAACAGGATTTTCTTACTTTGCCTAAGAAATTATTAGAGTTAAAATCCAGCGACCTAGACTTTTGAATTAGGCTGTTTACCAATGGACTACTGAATGAATAGTAAAAATGGGTCGGAGTTGACTTAAAGAGATTTACTTTGTATATTTTGGCATGTGGCGTTGACAATTTGTGTTTTAACAGTTTATAAAGCTTTAACGTTTTGAATTTTAACATCTACAGTCATTAAATAATGGTCTGATGCCCCCCTCCCCCCCCATAATTTCACCCAATTGTGAAAATTTAAAATGGGTAAAACTTAAAAATCAGCCATTGATTATTATCTGTCAAAATTATAAACAAATAAACATCAAATTCTGCCAAGCCTAAGTGCAGACATAGTATATGTACGAATGGCCTCTGCTCCCACAGCATCTCTCTGCTCCCTGTTAGTCTGAGTCCACGCTGCTGACTTCACTGCCTCAAAGCACTCCCATTAGTCCTGTGGGGCCAAGACAGCCACAGGAGAGCAAACTGGAGTCTTGTTCTGACCCATGCATCCACTAGAGCGGATCCAGTCCAACTGCAGAAAGTTTAGTGTGGCTTGTAGCGTGAAGGACCCTGCTCTGGAGCTGTGAGTGAGAGAGAGAGAGAAGAAATAGCCTTGCTATGTCCTCTTTACAAAGTCTCTTTTACGACCATTGCCACATCTTCAATGCAATGCCGTTATCTCCCGGAGATCTTCCCTTGGGAGACTCGAGACTTGTTAGGGCTCCTTGGGGACTGCCTTAGCTGAAGGTCACCTTTGTTCTAGCTCAACAGGATTCTTGCTGTGACATTGTTCTTAGCACGTTTCCCCTGACCCCCAAGGCCAGAGATTTCAGTTCTGCAAGTCAATCTTTGGGTTTGTCTGCACTGGAGACTTGCCCGGATTTCAGCAGCTGGTGAAACCCGCCAGCTTAGACGGGATAAACTGCTAAAAGCCAGTTTGCTCTGATGCAGCTCACTTTAGTTCCAAGCAGAGGTTAGCTGCATCATGCAAATATTATAGTTAATCATTATTTGTATTGCAGCAACGCCTAGTGAGCCCAATCATAGACCAGGGCTGCACCGTGCTAGGTGCTGTACAAACAGAACAAAAAAGAGACAGTCCATGTCCCAAAGAGTTTACAAGCTAAACAGCAGCTTTGCTTGTCTATACGAAAGGTTCGCCCTGGTGCAGCTACACAGATGTCTAGAATCAATGCAAACCTCTGGTGTAGAGAAGGCCTTAGTTTTGCATCAACAGTGGAGACGCTACAATGCAGTCCTGCAGCATGGTGAGTGCTTCTCTGTTATAGGTGCTGTCAAAAGAGCAGCAAAGGGGACACCGTCCGTTTGCTTTTGATCTATGCTTTTCTCAATCCCAGGGGAAACTGATTTTAATCAAAATGATCATCCTCCTTCAGCATTTTGGACTAAAAGCACCACAGCCAGGAAGCCAGGCATTTGGAAGAAAGACAAGCACATACTCTCTATCTCCATAGAAATACACAAACTCCCTTCCTAGTCCAATGTAAGGGCACAGTAGAAAAATGCTTGAAAAACAGGGACAGTTGGCATGTGTCATTCCAGCCATGTGCTAGCGCACAAGAGCCAGAAACTGAAAAGGACTAGATCCTTCACTAGATTCCTGCTTCCAAGCCTGAAGTGGTGACACACTCAATGGGCCTTCTCCAAAACTAACTGAAATCAAGGAGATTTTTTTTCAATTGTCTTCAGTGCACTTTGAATTAGGCCCAATATGCCCATGTGTACCCAGACACACTCACCAATGCACTCCTCCTGCAGGTCATCTTGGTGCTAGAGGGTAGGGTGGGATTTTACTTCTCTACATTCATAGGCTTGTTTCCTTAGGCTTTGGAAACTCACGGGACCCACCAGGGATGCATCTAATTTGGGACTAGAGCCAATGGCAAAAATCACAGCTACTATTCCAGAGGCATCAGCCCAGGAGTCCTAAACGGGGCACAGAAGACTCTGGTAGGAGGGCAATGGTAAAGCAGGGGATTATAAACCCAACCGTCTCAAGGAGTGGGGAGAGAGATGCAGTTCAAACAAAGAGAAGAATGCAGGGGGAAAAAACCCAAAGCCAGTGCAGACTAACTCCCCGGGAAGCTGTTGCAAAGCAAGACTCTGCCATGAAAAGGCACCGTCTTTGTACGTCAAAATAATGCTGACTTAATGAAAAGGGGAGCTTTGATTTCACTTTAGATCGTGCTCAAATGGGAATTTAAAAGGACACCAGTCTCTGAACTGAGGCCCCATCTGTGTTCTCAAGTGCCTCTTCCTCTCCCCTTTCCGCTCCAGCACCCCGCATCCCTGCTCTGCTGAATCTCATTAAAATCCTCCTAGAGAAACACTTAAGGCTTTAATTACAGCCAATTAAATCCCCCTTCCCTCCCCGCAGCTTCTGGTAACAGGGTGAAATTTCTCCTCTGCCATTAGGAACAGAGAGGGGCAGGGCAATTGGTGGAGTTGTGGACAGTGGCGCATGAGCACAGAAGTCACAGGAGAGATGCTTTGCATGCTGTTAAAGCAGCGCCATCTCCCTCCTAAGCAGACTCCCATAGGAGCAAAGCGGGAGGCATGGAGAATCTGAGCTACAGCTGCCTGGAGACAGCAGCATGTGTCTAGTGAATGGGGAGGGGTCTGTGAGCTGGGACTCCTGAGTTCTAGTCCCATCTCTTGGAGGGAATGTGAGTACAGACGGGGACTGGGAGCCAGGGCTGCTGAAGTGAAATCCTGGTCCCCTTGAATTCAATGGCAAAATGCTCGCTGACTTCAGTGGAACCAGGATGTCACCCTTGGAATCTACTCCCTGTTTTTCTACGCATTCACTGTATGAACTTGGGCATGTCACCTCACCTCTTGTTTTATCCATCCATTAAATAGGGATGATGCCGCTTCCCTACCTGCGGAGGAAGATTGTGGGGTTATGTAATCAACAGCTATAAAGCGTTGGACAATCCTGGGATGAAAAGTACTATGGAAGTATTATTAATTAATAAATAGTAGTTATTCAACAACATTCAGCTCTTCCCATTTGAAGTCCCAGACATCCCCCAATAAGAGGTATTTTTTAGTTCTGTAGCACAGTAAGCATGCACCATGCTTGTAAACACATGAACACAAGGTTCCTATCCTAAAGATCTTACCTTCAAAGGCCAGATTCTGTAACCCCTACTCACATTGCTGCTTCAGGGAGGGTCAGAGCCAAATACTATAACTGGATGGATGATTATATGTCTGGTACTAAAATTTGTAATTATACAAATCAAGATAAGGGCTGTCAAAATTCATGCTTCAGGGTGTAAACTGATCCTCCCAGGGGTCAGGAATGAAACTCCACATACCATCACCTCTGTGTACTGCTAGCTAGGAGTTTTATAGGGCATCTTTATTGCACGGTTTTGAAGCATTGGGTATTCATTGAACCTGATGGAGCAGTGATCAAATCTGGTATGACAGGAGGCAGGGTCTGTTCCTGTATGGGACGGGACAGGATACTGTATAGACCAGTGATCTGGTCCACTACAATAGGAAATAGCATTTATCATATTGGGACAGGCCCATCTAACTCAATAGCCTGCCTCTTTTTGTATCAGAAGAAAATACATGATCTATCTAGTCTCCTATGCCACTTCCTGTTGGACTGAAAAAGATCATAGGCCCACAAAGTCCTGTATCCCTTCTCTTGCCATACTGGAATATAGCAATACTCCACATTTGCCAGCATCCTACTCTCCAGATCATCAGGGACAGGAAAAGAGATTGGAGAGAAGTGGTCTCTTCTCACTGTTTTGAACAAAACTACTCAGAAATAATCAAAACATCATTACATCATCCATTAAAAATAATGACACAATGGTGGTATCCATTGTGGCCATATCTAACTTAAGAGTCCTCATTTGGGATGCAGGCAGTGGAGCAGCTGTTACTGGATACAGGAAGGCCCATTAGAAGTCACCCCCAAAAAGTGATGACTAATGATGGTAATAATGGGCCATGCATACATAAGAAACAGGATAAAAAAAATAAAAGTACACAACCCAGCAGAAGTCTACTTTGAAGCAGTGAGCTATTTTTAGCACCTACTGCAAAGTGCTAACCACTAAACCCTGGCCATGTCTCTGCACAAAGATTTTCAGACTGAATTTGCTACCCAGTTATATGAAGGCTCTCTCTTTCTGGCAGTCTGAAGTCTATTAGCGACTCAGAGGAAGGATATGGTTTCGTCACTAGACTAGAAAGCAGGTGATCTGGGTTCAAGTCTCAGATCTGTCATGGACTCTCTGTGTGATCTCGGGCAAGTGACATCAGGGCATGTATTCAGCTCCTGTTGTCATGCTTCCAGACAGACTTCAAAGAGTTTGGGCTCCCCTCTGGCTGGGGAGTTGAGAATGAAACTCCCAGCTCATGGCTTCTCTTGCCTTGAACCCTGAAAGCGGTGACTCTAAAGGGTTTTTTTTGCATCTGGACAATGTAAAACAGACACCTGGGGTAGTTGCAAGCAGCCTAGTTGTATGGCAGGTTATCACTAGTCATCGATAGATGATCTGGACTTATGAGCAAGCCTCTTGAGTAGTTAATTGATCACTCATTTATAATTGGGTGGAAAATCCCCATCATAAATAAGTGAGCCTAGAGCAGGACTCAAAACAAGAGAGAAAAGAGAAAGGAAAGCCAGCTACAGGGAATCTTGATTATGTGCATAGAAAGACAGGGTGAGCTAGGCAAGGACAGTCCATATAATAATAGTAGTACCTGGCTTCTTATTTATGAAGCCCAGAGGGACCTCAGAGAGCTCTTAAGCATTAATGGTGTCAGAGTGAGCTTCCCAGCAGGCCTTCGCCTACACTAGTTTTAACTGAGTCAGGGGACCTGATACTAACATTGTTCCAATGTGTCGTCTAGACGGGACCTTGCCTTTGCTCCGTTTGGACATGCCCGTAAACACACACCCTTGCACAGAATCTCTGCTTCTGGGAGCACATTCCTCTGGCTCCAGTCTGTCCCCATGCTTGGGGACAAGCATAGGAGAATCATGCTCTGGCTACTGACTATTTTCCTAACATTTCCCACTGGTGGCAGCAGCAGTGGGAATACTAGTTTGCAAGAGGCACCACTAGCAGCTGGCATTTAACCACCTTGCCATCAAGACCTGCTCCAAGCAGGATTAGTGACACGATAGTTGGAACACATGCCTCTAAACTAAGATTCTCACTGGAACCCTAGCAGTGGGAGTCGAACCTACAGTAGCAACAGTGGGAAATTTGAGGAGAAAGAGGAGAAAGGAGAAAGAATAAAACCTTAGTGATTATCCCCGACTCCTGTTCTGAAGGAAGAATGGGACCTTGCTCTCCAGCCTGCTCTCCAGCCACTACACAGCTAATTTTAGATGCACCCACTTTGCAAGTATCATTAAAAACAGGCATGTAGAACCCAAGGGCTGGTCCACACTAGGGGCGGGATCGAACTAAGGTACTTCGACTTCAGCTACGCGAATAGCGTAGCTGAAGTCGAAGTACCTTAGTTCGAACTAACGCGACTTACCTCGCGTCCACGCGGCGCCGCGATCGAAGTTCGCGGCTCCCACTTCAACTCCGGTAACTCCGCTCGCCCTGCAGGAGTACCGGAGTTCGAAGTAGCGCGTTCGGGGATCGATTTATCGCGTCCAGACAAGACGCGATAATTCGATCCCCGATACTTCGATGGCTACCCGCCGATTTCGGCGGGTAGTGTAGACGGGGCCCAAGAGATCCAGTTAGAAATGCCAGAAAGGGAGCCAGCCAGACTTGGAGGTAGTGTCCCTTTCCAACAGCAAACTAGAGTCCTAGGCTTCATCTAGACTCCGATTTTAAAGGTGTGTTGTTGGAGCATGTTAGGTAAAGTTCTACAAGTGTAGCCTAGACGAGGCAGCGTAAGCTTTAACACATGCTAAACTAGTCGAATAATCACCAAGGCTCCTCCTAATTCAAACAACATGCCTTTAAATTCTAGCCTAGATAAAGACCTCGTCCACATGGACAACTGCATCGGTTCACGTAAATCCAATTTAAAAGCAATTTAGATGAATTGGTGCAAACCCCTGTGTAGACTCTTATTTCAGTTTAAGAGTGATTTATTTAGGTTTATTTTAAATCAGGATTAGGTTTAGGTTTAAGATTAAATTAACGAAACCCTTCTTAATTCGAAATAAAAGAGTATCCACGTAAGGGTTTGCATCGGTTTAAGCAAAATAGTGCATGTTTGTGTATACACAAGATCTGCACTTGAAGTTTTTTAACCAATCATCCTCTGATGAGGAAAGCTCCCCTCATGACGTAGAAGCCAATGCTCCATTTTGCTGAGGAAAAGCTTACATTTGTATAGGGCTACAACAAAAACAATGAGCAGACAGCAACAATCTAATCTATTTCCCGGAGCTGTGTGGACAGATCCTGGGCTCAAAAACCAGGATGCAATGAGACAAGCCATGTTAATTTTCAACATTTAAAAGCAACACAAGGTCTTTTTAAAAAATAAAAAAATTGTTTGCTGAGGTAGAGGAGACCAAACTTGTTAGCACAGGTGGGAAATTTTCTTTTTTTCAAAAGGTTCTTAGAGGGAAACAATGGAGAAAAAACCAGCATTTGACCCTGTCCCTTCAAAGTTACTTGTCAAGGACAAGATTTGCATTTGCTAGCACGTATTTAGGCATGAGATCATACAGCGTCTAAGTGCCAGATTCACTCCCAAGCAATCCCAGTGAGAATGATTTTAGCCCCAAACATGTACAGGCCTGCAGATGAGAAATGGGAAGCAGAACCATTGCAGGATTGGGGGCCTACGTTTGCAGTGATAGTGGCATGGCCGGGTTTCCATTGACTTCGCTGGGTGCAAGAGTCTGCATTCAACGGCCCCATCCGGATCAGTGCCGATGCCAGGGTCCAGCCACACTGATCAGAATCAGGGCTTTGCGCAAGTGCTAGCCTCCCCCCACTTACTGTTTAATAAGATGAATCAGAAACGCAGCAGGTCATTAAACAAACATCACGCCCACCCCCCCAATAAAAAAGGTACACGCTTCACATCTGTAAACGGAATGCAACATCCATCTCAGTTCTTGCGCTGATGCTAGAAGACTTCTAAACACATGCATTCCCCCAAACCAGCAGTCCCCAACGGGGGTCATGGCTTCCCTCCACATAAAGCGACAGGTAGGTGGCTCATGTGACTCTCATTTACCCACTGATATCTCTCTCTGTGACAGAATATAAATATATAATTCAGTATTCTGTAAATAGTTCAACAAGAAGCAGCATATTTTATATATTTATAAATAAATAATGGAAGTTGGAACTCAAAAGTTAACTGTAGCTTGCACTACCTGCTACAAAATATTCAACAAACCCTATTTATGTTGAAAGGTCAATTTGTCCATCAGGGTTTAGGCTTAACACACTAAGGCCCCAATCCTGCCAACACTTATGCTCATGGTTAACTTTAAGCATGTGAGTAGTCCCAAAATTCACAAAGCAAGGTGCCTAAGGTTAGTCTCCTAAATCCTAGGTTCCGGAAGAAGAGTGGTCTAGTTTTCAGCATTTCCAAGCATCCTCAACCTTTGAAGCCAATGGAGCTGGGGGTGCTCAGAACCTCTATAACCCAATCTCTGTTATTTAGGAGCCTATATATGGATTTAAGAGGCTAACTTTATGCACCCAGGTTTGAACATTTTTCTCTGTCTTTACATGTATTTTATTTTAAAGAGAATGCATGCATTCAGAACAAGTTAGCACTCAACATATGGCAAGACCATTGGCTTCCTGTCCCCAAAGCTGCATGAGAACAGGCAGTATATGAAGAGGTATTATGGAAGAGGAAGCCACTGGTTGCATTATATTTCACTTCAAAGCCTGCAGTTCTTTCAGAAATTTAAATAAACTGACCTTTGTTACTCAACTATGGCTTAATGATAGAATCCCCAGCACAATTCTGAACTACTTAGTCATAAAAAATGGTTTATTATTTTTACAAAAAACTCACGAATATACTTGATTTTGTCTTCATGTCCCTTTTGTATGTTTAGCACAATACAATGGAGATACACGGCCCTGTCTTGAGTCCTTTTTTTAACAGGTTTATTCCCATTCTGTGGCCCCTTGAAAGAGGGATTTTCATTATAAGCAGCATCAGAAATGAATACTTGGCAAATTAATTTAGTAATTGGCTTCTATTCACTGGAGCTAAGCAGGATTCACTGTGCTTGAAATAAACTGATTCTCTTCCCCACTCCCCTTCCTTTTCCCTTCCATTGTCTTTAAGCACATGGCCAATCGACTGTGTATGTGACATGTGTTAGTTAAATTTCATGAAACTATATACAATTAAGGGAGGGGGAAGCGCAATGCAAACTAGGTTTAGAACAAAAGCCTCTTGAAATAATTGATCCAAGCTCAGCCTGAGTAGGTCCAAGAAAGGATTCTTCTTATAATTAACCACATTACATACAAAGAGCATTTACCATCTGCTAGCTATTAAAACCACAACATCTCTTGCAAAAAAGGGAAAAAAAGAAAAGAGAGAGAGGAATCAGACTAGGAGAACAGCACAAAAGAAATAAAAAGTTTCCAAAACTAAACTGAAAAGATTTCTATAAAATTATTTAGAATTGTATTAAAGGTACTTTGATATTTAAAGACAACTGAGATCCTTTTTTTTTTTTTTGTGGTAAAGGAAAATAAAAAGCAGCAGTATAAGCAAATGTAATTTGGCGGTTGGGGGGAATAGGATCCCAAAGGTTTGCTGATCTTTATTAGCCACAACAGAAGCTAAATGCTTCAAGAGCAATACCATGTTCAGCTTTGTTTTTAAAGAAAGCTGTGTGAATGAATTGGCTCATTCACACAGCTAGTATTAAACAAATCTTAGTAATTGTTTAACAATATTAAAATTAACCATATTCAAATTCTTACTATCGACTCCAATCACAAATGGATGAAGGGGAAAAAAAATCTCAGATCGACATGAATAATTAAATTTAACAATGTGAGGGGGAAATATATACATATAAACTTAATAAAGCTGGAAAAATGAATCCCTTTTGGATAGTGGTTCACACCTTGCTTTGACTTCATCAAGGATCACTAGCAAGGCCAGCTTTAAACACAAACACAAAGAGGAAAGTGGGAACAAAGCCTGAGCTCTAGGGTGACCAGATGTCCTGATTTTATAGGGACAGTCTTTTTCTTATATAAGCTCCTATTACCCCCCACCCCCTGTCCTGATTTTTCGCATTTGCTGTCTGGTCACCCTACTGAGCTCACATACTTCAGCAGATCTCTCCCATTCCAGATCTCTAAGGAAATGACAGACTTTTTTATCTCTTTAAAATATCTTTGGATTTTGTTTACAGAGGCAGTCTGCCTTTATAAATAGGAACAGCTTCCCACCCCACCAATGTAATACAATGAACTTGGGCACAGCTGGTGTCCATGTGGGGAGGGGAACCACTTTCTCTCAATACAAGGAGACTTTGCATGCACACACACATACACACAACCAGCACATGCACACACACCCAGCTACTCACCGTTACACCACTGAAATGGGTGCATTAATGAGTCCCAAAGTCCTGCAAGGAAAAGAGAAATAGAGAAGAGGATCCTTTCACTTGCGGGGATGGGGAGTTTAGCAGCACTCGAAAGAGCTCTCTTCTCACTACCAGCAGTCCAGAAAACAGGCTTGATGGGTTTGTAAGGGACAAAAGAAAAATCCCAGAGCAAATAATGATAGAACTGCAGAGCAGGAAAGTTGATGGTTTGGGTAACAGGGGCCTGTTAGTTTGCTAGATCCTACAATTGCAATTTACAAGCAGCTCCTGCTCAGGGATTGTCTCCTACTCTCTGATACATTTCTATAAGGCTAGAGTGACAAGAAGCAGCCTTCCCCCATTCTAGCTTGGTAGCCACACACATAACCAATCACAGCCTGAGATGCTTGCCTCATTAACATACTTTCCTTTTAAAGGTTGAGTGTGATAGGCTGGCTTTGAAGTGTCTCTCCAGCCTATGGCTTACAGGCAACGTGTGCTTTTCTGCATATGTACTTAGCTAATACAATGTAACTTTAAATTTATTTTTGAAAGCCTGTTAGTGAACTCAAACACAGATGGGTTTGTCTTTCATAGGTGTGAGGGTCATCAAAGAGTCCTCTAAGAGTTAATGATTAAAGATGCATTTTTCTACAAGGGAGCGAGTCTGCTTTTTAGGGCATATACATCCTAAAAAGCAGAATAGCTCCTCTTATTCTCTTTGAGGGTCACAAATTACAATAAACAAATTACAATAACAACAAAGAGTCCGGTGGCACCTTAAAGACTAACGGATTTATTTGGGCATAAGCTTTCCTGGGTAAAAAAAACCTCACTTCTTCCGTTAGTCTTTAAGGTGCCACCGGACTCCTTGTTGTTTTTGTGGATACAGACTAACACGGCTACCCCCTGATACTTGACAAATTACAATACTTCTTAGCATTTACACCGGGCTTTATATTGTCACAACATTGGGCTAACATGACACTAATTAGACCTCACTGTACCCCTAATATGCAGAGATTGGGAGATCAAGGCTTGGGGTATAATGGAAGTTACTTGTCCAGGTCCATGCTCATGAAATTAGAGGTAGAGCTCGGATTAGAATTCGGGAATCCAAGGCTCCTTACCCTGGGATGAGGCCATTGGCCCACACTCAAAGTAACTTCACTGTGGTGGAAAGCTCTCCTATAAATAATAAATATATTCTCTCTCTTGAGCCCCAGAAATCTTTATGTAGCTCACAGATTTGTGTTTCACATCCATTGCCAGGCCTCCTCCAGGATTTGAATCCAGGCCAATCACACCCACAGGCCATTTAATGTGCATAGCCATAGCTACAGGCGGAGGAAGAAAAAGTTTGAAAGGACGTGAACTGTGAACGTCATGCTTCAGGGAGTAATCTAACCTCTAACTGATGGTGGATAGGAAAAGACTCATATGCCACAATAATCCACTATGGGGTTTCTTGTCCTTCACATTGAATCAATTGATACCAGCCATTATTGGAGACAGGATAATGGGCTCGGTGGACAACAGGTCTGATCTAGTCTGCAAGTTCCTATGTTCCTCTCTCTCTATTTCCTTATGGTTTTATGGTATGGTTTTACAGTAGTGGTGGATTAATACCTAAAAAAAATAAAAATCTGCCCATCTCCATTTATAAATGAATTGGCTGTGGTGGTGCTCACATTTGTTAGTGTTTGCTTTCGCTGATATTCCAGTAAACATGCTTATTGGCTGGAACGGTCCTGGAAATAAGCGGTTTTAAGAGAGTTTCAGAGAATACATGATAAATTCATGGAGGTTAAGTCCATTAATGGCTATTAGCCAGGATGGGCAAGGAATGGTGTCCCTAGCCTCTGTTTGCCAGAGGGTGGAGATGGATGGCAGGAGAGAGATCACTTGATTGTTACCTGTTAGGTTCACTCCCTCTGGGGCACCTGGCATTGGTCACTGTTGGTAGACAGGATACTGGGCTGGATGGACCTTTGGTCTGACCCAGTATGGCCGTTCTTATGTTTAATAATCTGTGCAAACCAAATTTGACATATTTGTCAACATGAATCTCAGCAACAGAAACCTGATTTGAATGGTTACACTCATCCAATCACGGAAAGAAACAATGCCATGTGATCTATGTGTCTAATCAATACTAACCAGCACAGCTCAGTTTGTGGCTCTCTGAACCTCATCAGTTTGCTCATGGTGGGCCCATTTGAAAAATTATTCAGGGAATAATTTCAATAATTAATAAATCTGAGGCAATTGTAAACTGCTCCTGGATAATTTGCGAACAGAAAAATAGGCAGAAGTCAGTATATAAATTAGTCTTTCCGACCTAAGCGGTATCCATCCACTGAGGCCCCAGCCTTTCTACACACAAACTTGTATCAGTTTAATTTAACCAGTTTAGCTAAACCAGTGCAAACCCATAGTGTGGACACTCCAATGTCAGTTTCAGAGGGGCTTATTTAGATTTAGCTTAAACCTGTTTGTAATTGACTTAAATTAAACTGAAAGAAGTCCAATTTAAACTGAAATAAGAATTTCACATAGACTTTTCCACTAGTTTAACAACATACTAGAAGTTAAACTGGTTCAATTCTGCCTGTAGACAAGCCCTGAGACCTGCCAAATACATTTAATACGGGCTACCAAAAAGGCAATACTAACATCACTTGCTTGCTACTAGTCAGTTGAATTTGTACTCATGCCCTACACTTGAAAGGTTTTGTAGCCCATGTCCACTCTGCCAAGCATGTGTGTGTGTGTCTGTGTGTGTGTGTGTGTGTAAGAGAGAGAGAGAGCGCTTACCCAAAGCAATGAATCATCTTTCTCAATTGTCCATTTCAGACCCAAATTTTCCTCCCCATCTCACACTCGCCTGGTATTATCTCAGTTTCTGTGCTCTAAATTAGCAACCCCAGAAATGCTGGCTCATGGAACTAAGATGAGATCAAGTGTTTTTTACTGCAAAAGAGAACAGCTACTTAGACTGGAAGTTCTTTGGGGGCAGGGACTGTCCGTTCAGTATATGGTGTACAGCGCTCTGCACAACGGTGATCCCTGAGTGGGGCCTCTAGGTGTTACAACAATAACACCAGAGTTTCCCATTTCTGCCCCTCCTGACTTTCCTTGTGTCATTACGTTTGGGCTCCTGTCTTTTCTATTGTACACTCTTGGCTCTCAGATCAGTCACCCCCACCCCAGGCAGCGATTCTAAGAGGTCAGTCACTCTGGGTACCACTAGGGGTTTAGAGGAACCACATGTGCTCATAGCTTGATACGTTCCATACATTAGAAAGTCTAGTAGTCACCCAACAGAGCCAGCACCTCCTCTCCTGGAGTGGGAAAGGCTCCCCTGGCTGTAGAGAGATTTGCAGGCAAGGCTCAGCAATGGGGACTTCTTGCTGCCCCATCCCTCAAAGCTATTCCGCTGGAGGGCATGTGGGCAACACACCTAGGGCCTGTCGGAAGCTACAGAGGCTCAGCATCAAAATAACTCTCGATCCGCTTCCTCCATGGACCCAGGGCCACCTCAAGCTGGCAGAGCTAAGGTCAAGGGGGCTGTGAAGCCACTAGACGGTTCTCCCTGGGGAGTTCCCGCAATTATATCAGAATTGTCCTTGGCAGTCAGTGTAACTGGATCTATGCCATCTCCCGCAGGAGCCCCGGGTGCCAGGGGCATTCCTGGGGGAGGGAGGGAGGCAGCTATCCCCTGCTGCAAGTTAGGGCTGCTCTACCTTACACCAGGGACCAAACTATCCCCAAGCCCCTAACACAGGAGAGCAGAACGGATGAAGTAAAGCTGCTGTTGCTCCCCTGTGGGCCCTGCCCTTTGTCGTGCTTAGCAGGCATGAATTTGGACCTTTCTGTCTTTCCACCAGCTGAAAATCCCAGCATCCCCTTTGTCCTCAGGCCTGTCTCCTGTTACTGCACCAGCCACCATCACAGCTGCATCTGTGATTTCACCCACTGGATTAATTTGCTGATCCGCCGTCATACAAATTTCCCCTTGTGTCCCTCACCTCCCTGATCCCAGCTTTATCGAACAATGGCCATGCCCACTGTTAAAGGCTTAATTAGCAGCGGGACCCACAATGGGAGCCACACACCAGCAGGGCCCACAACACGTGCGGTGAAGTTACACAATCAGGCAAGGACTTTTCAGAACATCGCCAGAGTCCTGTTCAACTACACAGTCTCCGTTACCCAGGAGCCTCTGGAGCCCCTGCCCAGACCCAGCACAACATTTTCTGTTACCCAGAAATCCCTGGGTTTGCTTCCTGGAGCAACCTCTATTGTTCATACTCTTGGTGCCTTTTCTGGGCAGTTCCTATGTGTTGTCCTACCATGCCTTGAGCAACCTAGAGTTTATAATACAAGCCTTTGAAGTGGGATACAATACTCCCTTTCCAAACTCCTTTTTAAGGAGGGTTTGCCACAATTCCTAGCCCTCCTCTCCTCCCCCACCTCTCATAAACATCCCTTTCATTGACAAAGGGGGAGCGAAGCATTTCTCAATGTTTCTGATGGGCACCCTGCCAGCCCACTGCTTGCCTGGGCCCTCAGCCCTGCCAAGACACTGGGCCAGGTGTGTTATGGAGTCCCAGACGACCTGGCTACCATCCAAACACAGCAAATCGCTCTTGCAGGGCTATCAGAGCCCTCAACGACACATGTTTACAAGATCCAAGTTCTAAATACACAGAGCTGCCCAGCCAGCCAGCTAGTGTGTCAGGAAGTGGAAGAAGAATGGAGCTATGTTAGGAGCAGATGGACAACAACCCCTGGAAACATTATGGGGCCAGTTCGATACAGCTAAATCTGTAAATCTGAACTGTGATGTGTTTGTGGGTCATAATATAGCCACCGCTAATTAGCCCTGCTATAGTGTTTTTCAGCCATAGACCTCAGAGGCGGGTAAGTATGATCATCTCCATTTTAAATAATGGGGAAACTGAGGCACAAAGGGTTTTCAAAACCCTCCACTAATTTCAGGGTCCTCCATTTTTGGGCACCCAACTTACAATACCTTGGGCCCGATTCTCATGTAACACATTGGTCAAGTGTGTTTTTGTCCCCTGTTAGTGACTGACTCATAAATAGGTTGGAGCTGTTACTCTCCGGACCTGACACTTTAGCTCAGGCACTAGAGGCATGTGGTTTTAGAAACAGGTGTCCTAGGATGAATGCCTAGCCGGGGTGCTGTTATATTTATAAGTGCAGAACGCCCACTGCAGTTATCAGGTGGGGTTAGGGTGACCAGACAGCAAATGTGAAAAATCGAGACGGGGGGTGGGGGGTAATAGGAGCCTATATAAGAAAAAGACCCAAAAATCGGGACTGTCCCTATAAAATCGGGATGTCTGGTCACCCTAGGTGGGGTCGCACCTCTCTGGTCTCTCCCTTCATGCAAGTTTCCCCACTCCTACACTGCAGGCTCCCACTTGTATGTGGTAGGTAGCCAGGCTATCCCAGCCTCCCGACAGCTTTGACTGGGAGCTATGCAAACTGACTGTTTCCCAGCACATGACTTGCCTGACCTATGGGGGTTGTTTTGAGTTTCAGCTTTGATCAACCTGCCAAAACGTGGTTAGAATGGTAACATGTTACCTGGCTTGGGGGCTTGAATGGGGCTGGGAATCTGGACCCAAACCTTGCAGCTTGACCTCATTTCTAGTTATAGGTTGAAACCACCACCCCTCCCTTTGGCAGCGATGGGGAGAAGGGAGCTCACCCCAGACATGAAGGAACAGGCCCTGCACCCCAGTAAAGCTTCTGGCAAGCGTGGCCACTTCCACAATTCCAGATCAAGTACACTGACTTGGGTAAGAACAACTGTGCACAGCTTGACTCTGAATCCTGTCTGGCTCATTGGAAATTTGTTCTTGCGTGCCCTCCTGTGACCGTTGGGAGCAAAGTGGAACACAGCTGCAGATGGGACCAGCCTGAGTTGCTTAGATGAACTTAGAAGGCTGCTCTCCAAGGAGCTAGGACAGAGGCCCATAGTTCTAAAGGCTTCAGTATAAGCATAGTTCAAAGGCTGAGCCAGAGAGGTCAGCAAGTGTGAACTAGAGACCTACAGGGATCAGAGATGAGGGGTAAGAAGGGACTGCTTTTCACTTAGTCTCTTTCCAGTCCCCAAGGGTACGTCTAAACGGCATTTTGGAGTGAGTCTCCCAGGCCGGGTTGACAGAAATCGCTGTACAGACAGCGCTTTGAAGTTGCACCCTGGGCTCTGAAGCCTAGGGAGGTGGGTGCTCTTCGGAGCATGAGCTCCAGCCCCAGCACAATGTCAAAGCTCTGTCTCCACATCTATTTAAGAGTGCTCGTGCCAGCCCCGCTAGCCCGAGTCTGCCAATTCAAGATCTAACTCTGCCAACCTCTGAGTCTGTCAACCCAGCCTGGAGGCTTGCTCCCAGAATGCTGTGTAGACATGCCCTGAGCTATGAAGGGTGAGGACTCTGAGAGTCCTTTATCTACCGGTAATAGTCTGTCTTGGCTGCCGGGCTCAGGTCAAACCAAGCAGGAGATTCCTTAGTGGATATATGAGCTGCCCTCGCATAGTACCAGCAGCCAGACAGGATGACTGCCGCAGAACCAGCACTGACATCCTTGCCTGGGATGTGCATGGCATACCCAATTTAGGTGCTTTGAAGAACAGTCCAGAAACACCTCCCCTTGACCTTCCCAGACTCCTGATGCTCTCAGAGCCGCTGTTGCTGCCATGTGGGCCTTCAGCATGTTTAGGGGTACAGCCTGCTCCTGGGGGTTAAAAGGAGACTTTTGTCTCTGCATAGTTATCAAGGAAGCTAACTTTTGCTGGTCCTGGTTTCTGTGGCCTGGATTCTTTTGGCAGAGAGCAACATCACCATCTGGTGGTTGATACAATTCATGACAGCGGGTTAAGCATTTCTTCATATTGTGTTCTAATCCATTGTATTGTATTATATCCTGGGGCTGATTCTCCCCAGCAGCTCCACTGTAGATTGTGGGCCTCAGGCCTTTTATCTCACAGGTTTGTTACCTGCCTTCTCCCTTCAGTTGGGAAAGACTTTCTCTTTTGCTTTCTGCCTCCATAGGACCGGTCCATCCATTACATGACCCCTTTTTGGGTGATTATCGAGACCCAAATGTTATCCTTGTAACATTTTATAACACTGAAACAAACATGCCAAATTAGGGACCCACCCGCCCCCATAATGCATTACATAGTTTAGGGACAGTCCCCTACTTGTCCGCCCATCCATTCACACTGAGCTAGGATTTGGCAAGGCAGATCAGGCCGCCGGTTCCCTCCAGCCCAGTCTCCAGAACTGGCCGATACCTGGTGCTTCTGCAAAAGGAGAACCCCCCTGATAATGCGCCTGGCCACTGGTGCTGTGCTGTAACCTCATGCAGGTACTTTGCTGGCACCATCCCAACCCACGGGGACAAGGTGGAGAATACCCCTGGGTGGAGCATAGAATCTGGAGGGGGAATTTAGAACTCCTCAGGAGAGGACTTCACACCAACCTTTGCTTGGGACCACTCCCCACCCCGAAATCCTAAACGTGGGAGGGATGGGGAGCGGTTCTTTTGCAGCATGGAGGTCTGGAGCTTCAAGTTAGTAATATGGGGAGACGGCTGGGCCCAAACATGGAGCCTAGTTATCTCGAGAGTTGAATCTCAAACGTGTTCCTGCAGGGATGGAAAACTGTGTCACAGTGAAGCCACCCGAAATGCTGGTGAGGGAGGATTACTCTTCGATCTTGTGCTGCTCCCTTGTGGTTATTGGTAGTATGGCTCCCTGCGTCTTGTTATTTATGCAGGGAGACTTTTTAACAGGGTGGCAATGAATGCAGCTGGAAGCAATCCTGGGAATATAGAGTCATAGACTTTAAGGTCAGAAGGGACCATTATGATTGTCTAGTCCGACCTCCTGCACAACGCAGGCCACAGACTCTCACCCATCCACTCCTGCAACAAACCCCTAACCCAGGGGTTGGCAACCTTTCAGAAGTGGTGTGCCGAGTCTTCATTTATTCACTCTAATTTAAGGTTTCGCGTGCCAGTAATACATTTTAACGTTTTTAGAAGGTCTCTTTCTATAAGTCTATAATATATAACTATGGTACACTATTGTTGTATGTAAAGTAAATAAGGTTTTTAAAATGTTTAAGAAGCTTCATTTAAAATTAAATTAAAATGCAGAGCCCCCTGGACCGGTGGCCAAGACCCAGGCAGTGCGAGTGCCACGGAAAATCAGCTAGCGTGCCGCCTTCGGCACACGTGCCATAGGTTACCTACCCCTGCCTTAACCTATGTCTGAGCCACTGAAGTCCTCAAATCATGGTTTAAAGACTTCAAGGCGCAGAGAATCCTCCAGCAAGTGACCCGTGCCCCACGCTGCAGAGTATATGGCATATATGGAATATGGCAGAGGCTGGGCTGGTTTTGATCTGCCTGTGGCAGAGGGGAGCTCAGGCTCTGTGGCCCACTCAGTCTTTTCCCAGAGTCTGCTGCTCTGCAAGTTAGTTAGTGACTGCCCTGATGGCAGTAGACTTTAAGATTGGCCACCTGTCCCTCACCAAAAATGGGGCAGACACCCCTCAAAGCTCATCGCACTCAACCCCCCTCCCTCCAAAGCCCACGTATAAACACTGTTCTAGAAATGAACCCAAGCTTCAAAGATGGAGCCTGTCCCTGGGAGGTGCTGGGTACTCTGGCTATTGCCGTTGGATCAGGATCCCACGTCTCCCAAGCATTTGGTTCCAGGCCCATCCCTAGGGTCTCGGTTTCTTAGTCCTTTGTTGGCTCGTTCCCTCCAGTAGCTCTGTGTGTGGGGGGGTCCCCCATGTCCCAGCGAGGAGAAGGGCTGGAGGGGCCTCTTAGCACAATTCTTATATCCCTCACTGCAGAGATAAGGAGGGAGAAAACACTCCCTCCCCCAGCCCACCCCGTCAGGTAGATGCCTTTTGGCAGATGGGATTTGCTTCCTTCTCACAAACCCGACCTCAGCCAAGGGGCTGGAAAGAAACATGAAGAGCTGATTGCAGTGATTAAAGCAGGAAGGGTCATAAGAGGGGTCGCAGTCCTGCTCCCCCCCCAAAAAAACCTTAATCTGAGCAGGGTTGCTGAGGGCGGCACTTTAAGCACTGTCTTACACACACACACACTTTTCAGATCTCTAAGCACTGGCCGATTGGACCTTTGACTACCCCACAGTCAATATCTCAGTATATTGCACATGGAGCTACTAGTGAAGAGGCAGCAGCATTTCAGCTCTTTGGTGGGTTGTGATCCCTGAATACACACGGTCTAGAACCTCTCTCTCAACCTCCTTTGGGGCCTGGCAAAGATGCTCCAAAACACACAAGGGGGGGGCCATATGTTTTTCCTCTGCAGTAACTTTATTCTGACAGGTAAATGTTTTACATTGAGGGCACCCCTAGTCTACGACGCCATGCCTAATTCTCATTGCCACCAAGAAATGCACACAGCTTGGATCTCGCAGCAACGACAGGCAGGGCTGGCTTGCTGCCTGGGTGTGCCCGGTGGCAGAACCAACCCGCGTGGGCTTCCCAGAGCCAGGGTGCACCTCTAAGTCTTGCAGCCTGGAAGGAGGTTGCATGTTAGGCCTCCATAGACCACAGGGCTGCAGGTTGAGGGCCTCTCTGAATAGCTTCCACTCCTTGAGGACCCCACTGGACAGGGTGGACATGGGCCAAGGGAGTCCAGCTGTGCCTGGCAAGCGCCTGCCCCATGATGAAAGCCCTGTGTCTGCTGCTCAGTTGGCAGTAGGGTTGGGCTGAGCACCGGACGCTGAACAGCGCCCCCTCCCCTGCCCGCTCATGCTCGCCGCTTCAGCCTCAGGGAGTTGTCCAGGGAGACCAGCTGGTGCAGGAAGCCCCGGTTGGGGATGATGCCGCGGTGGTCCTTGACAGTCTTTATGGCTTCCACCAGGGTCATACGGTGGCGGATCATGAGGTAGGCGAGGACCAAGGTGGCCGAGCGGCTCACCCCGACGGCACAGTGGACGAGGATCCTTCCTGTGGGGAGAAGGGGAGCTGTGTCACAGAGGGGCTACAGCCCCAAAGCCCCACTGCCCAGGGTTAGGGAAGTCCAGGAAACAATCCTATAACAGTGCGGGTGAGATGGTCACTCCAGCGCAGGGCTAGATGGGACAGATGGTCACGCAATGGCAGGGGGAGGAGGGTTCCCTTGGAAAAAGTTTGATTTTTCAATGAAAAGTCAAATCTGAATTATCTTGATTCAGAAATGCTGCTGTGGTGCCTCGTGGGAGCAGTAGTTTGAATGGTTCATGCCCTCATTTTCCTCTCTAAGCTGGGTGGACTGGCCAGACGACATCTGCCAGGATGCACTGTAGTGCTTCTTATAAGCATAACAGCACCACAGTCTCTCATTTCGGGCAGGGGAGGTGATGCATCACAGGAGTCCCACAGCCATAGTGAATCATGGGAGATGATGTCTGGCTATGGAGCCCAGCTCCAACAAGGAGAATGGGAACATGCGGCCACTGAACTACAACTCCCATGAGGCTCTGCTGCAGCATTTCCAATCAAAGTATTCCAGTGCATGGCTAAATAGTTCCATTTTTAGTTGAAAACCGAAAATTTTGTTTTTTTGTTTTTTTTTCCCTCCAGTGAAAAAACTAAGCGTCGCATGGAAAGCAGAAACTTTGTTATTTAGTCAAAAACTCAATCTTCCTTTGAACAGTTTTGAGAGCAACATTTTCAACCTGCCCTACTCCACGGTCCCTATGAGCCAGACTCTGAGCTGCGCCTCCTGAGTGTGGGAGGCCAAAGATGCTTGTACCCCCTATGCACCTCCTGAATCCTGGTCTCGTCTAGGGACTCCAGATCCACCCCATCCTGCTCTAGAGCCACCCCGCACCCCTGGCATACCCTTATGCCAGGGTTTGCTTACACCCTCTAGCACCATAGGAACTCCCAGTGTTGTGAGAGGGAGGGATCCACCTCAGATCTAGCCTATTTGTTCCAGCAGGATGGCACGAAAGAGCCAGGCCATGGCCCATAATTGGGGCCTGACTCTCTTCCAGAATGGTGGCTGCTGGGATACTGGGCTAGCTGGACCATTGCTCTAGTCTAGCTGATCCCAGCGTAGATGGAGGTGGCTCTGTTCTGGTGCAGCAGAAGGCCAGATACTGAGCTAGAAGGACCATTGTGCTGGTCCAACATGGTGACCCTGGTGTTATGGTGGCAGTTTTGCAGACTCAAGAAGTGGCTGGATTTGGGAGCTCTCTCTGAGCCAATCACATGGGGGAGGGCTATGGAGGTGGGAGTGAGGATCCCCATGTCTTGCTAATGGTCTCTCCACTGCTTCCAGCACAGAACCCTGGGTGGTGTGTTTATAAGGAAAGAAGGCGACTAGAGATGAGGGTGTTGGACACGGCCTCTCCTCTTGCCCAGCCAAGCTCCTCATCCTAACCCTTGCTCCCTCTCCTCCAACCCCTCCTCTGCCCCTCACCTCCTGTCTCGCTCAGCGCCTGGTGGATGAAGTCAGCTGCGGGGTGGAAGTAGGGACTCATGTCGAAGCTGGGCGAGTCGTGGGCCTCGATGCCTAGGTAGCGGATGCCGGTGCCCTCATAGTACTCAGCCCCCCCTCTCCACTTGCTGTGCGAGGCATTGAGGATGTGGGTGATGCGCAGGCGGGCCAGCTCACGCCGATTGGCTGCTATATCTCTGCAGAGAAGGGAGCAAAGGGTTAAAATGGGGGAGCTTATGTGGCGGCAGCTGAGCAGGGGGGGGCTTCTTGGCAGTGGACTGTGCAAGTATTGTCTGCTAGAACTGGTACTAGGGAGGGGAGAACTACTTGGGCCGGGCCAGCATGGATTTTTGGCTTGGCAGGAACAGGCCAGAAGAAGGTGTAGGGGGGAGGGGGAGTCATCTGGTGGGTACACTAAAAAATAAAGAAAATCTGTCATTCCCCAGCTAGCAACACACATTTCTCTGGACTGGGAGTGGTTGGGTCATTACAAAACCTAAACCTAATTTCCCCCATACTAATTTCCCTCTACTGTTACTCGCACCTTCTTGTCAACTGTTTGAAATGGGCCACTCTCATTACCACTACGAAAGTGATTTTTCCTCCCTTGGTATCCTACTGTTAATTGAATTGTCTCGTTAGACTGACCACCTACTTGGCAAGGCAACTCCCATCTTCTCATGTGCTGTGTATTTATACCTGCTACTGTATTTTCCACTCCATGAATCTGATGAAATGGGTTCTAGCCCATGAAAGCTTATGCCCAAATAAATTTCTTAGTTTCTAAGGGGCCACAAGGACTCCTCGTTGTTTTTGCTGATACAGACTAACATGGCTACCCCTCTGAAACACATTTCTCTCTTGCCCCCAAGTGATTCTAGCCTGGGGCTCCCCACGCAGCTCCTGCCAATGGGCCTCAATCCTGACCCACAGCCCCCCTACTATACCAGTCTGGGTTCCCCTTACCCCTTTACAGCTCTGCCAGAGCCCCTTAATCTTGTACCCCTGGTTTCCCAGACTGCTTGAACATAGAATCATAGAAATGTCAGGCTGGGAGGGACCTCAAGAAATCATCTAGTTCAGCCCCCCATGCTGAGGCAGGACCAAGTAAACCCAGACTATCACTGACAGCTGTTTGTCTAACCTGTTCTTAAAAACCCTCCAGTGACGGGGATTCCACAACCTCCCTAGATAACCTGTTCCACTGCTTAACTGTCCTTGGAGCAGTGATACTCAGACCTCAGTGATTCAGGAGCCAAATTAGCGACCAACATTACCCAAAAGAGCCACAGTCGTGTGAATTCATTGTTTCATTTACTATATATNTTAATAACATAGTAAAAGCGTCCTGATGAGTTAATAATTTAAATTGGTTAATAATTAAATCACCCAGTGTTTTACCTTAGAGAAAGTGTTCCCTAATATATGACCTAACTCTCCCTTGCTGTAAACTAGGGTGCTTGCTGTGTCCGGTTTGTGTGTGGACACACACAGTTTTTCTTGTAGCCCCGGCTCCTGGACTTAGTTTATTACTGGGGAATCCCTGTTTTCATTAAAACAAAAAGTAAGTTTCTAGCCCTTGAGGCTGCAGATAAAAGCTAGAAAACGTGACCTGAAGGTGCTGCACAGGCTTGGAAACCAGAAGGCCAATAAAAAGAGCCCCAAATTTATTATTTTAAATGGCTCAGAATTGGGGGGGGGGAGGGGGGCTGCCTGAATGCTTGGCATTGAGAATACTGCACGCGCGCACACGCACACACACACACACAGTGGTGCTGCAGTCTCCTCCCCAGTCCGTGCCCCCTTCCACAACTATGCTACCAAGTCCCTTTCCCTCTTCCTTCCCATCCCCACCAATTCCCGCTTCCCCTCATGACCTGGGAGCCTGTGCCCCCATCCCCTGCGCCCATACTTACTGGTCTCCCAAGTAGAGTCCTGGCCAGACCTCATCTGCATGGTTACAGGCCGTCTTCCCCGTGTACAACAGCCTCTCCAGCTCAAAGACACTGAGGATGGGGTGGTTGCTGGTGTCTTCCTGAGACCCCCGGCTGGGTGACCTGGAGCTGCTTCTGGAGAACCTGGACATAAAAGCCATTGGAGCTCCCGAGACCCACGATGCATCCCTGTGGGCGACAACGCTGCTGCTGCCGTCACCCACGGTCCCGTCCTGTAAGTAGTGGAGATGCCATTAGGTGACCCCGGCATGGGAGTATTGCCAAGCCCTTCCCCAAGTGACAAGCGATCAGCTCAAAGACTCCCCGCCTCCCTGACACACACGCACACAAATCCAGCTGCTTCTTCCTGAGCGGGAGACCCAGGTCAAGCAGCTTTGGGGCTGAGACTCCTGGGTCCACTGGAACTGGGGTGAGTTGGTCGTGCCTCAGAATACCTCAAAGCAGCCCTGCCGATCCTCCCAGCCACCTGACTATGTGGACAACTAGCTGCAGGTGTAGAGCCCTCTCTGCCCAGAGGTTCCCAATGTCAGGAGGGGGCAGTACATCGGCTTCCCTCCTGGAAGGTGGCGCATTTGGGGAGAGTTTAATGGGGCCAGAGCATTGTGAACCAAGCAAAGGAGGAAGTGGGGGTCACCAAAGCCTTCAGCCCACTTGTGCACCCCCTTTCATGGCGAAGGGGCAACGTTCCAGCTCTGCTCTGCTGGATCAGTGCCACACTGGCAGGACCAGAGTACCCAGGGCTTTCTATTTATGGGATGACAGAGTAGCTCAGCTGCTGCCTTCCCTCTGAACTGGCTAGAGGGCATTGGCTGCCAGAGTCACGATGCCAACTCAAGAGCGGGCTGTGCCAACCTAGGATTGGAGGAGCTGGCAGGCAGTGAAGACGCTGGGCCTGGTGCCAGGCTCTGGGGCTGGGAGGAGAAGCAGGCGGAGGATTTCATATGGTGTCCCGTGGGGACTCACTGGGCATTGTCCTGTCGTGTACCAATAAAGACAGTCTAATGGGAGGGAGAGGCTGTCTTAACCTCTCTTCGTAGAGCCCCCCCCCCCGCTGCATTTAAAAAGCTTGGAGGCTGCTCTGGGTTTGGGGTGGGAGGCGTTAATTGTAGGGCATGAGACTTATTGCTAATCAATAGAACCAAAGAGGCCTGACTCCCAGTCCTGTGGTCTAGCCACTAGACCATGCTGCCTCCTTTCCCACACCTACAACAAGCCTCCCGGGACAGTCCCACTCATATGGGGGATGTACCCGGCCTCAGTAACAAAGCCTCAGCCCTGGGAACATTTTTCTTCTTTGCTGCCTTCCTCCTCAGTGCAGCCAGCTGAATGCTGCTGCTGCTGTTGATGTGTTGCCTCAGCTGTTGCCTGGAGCTGGCTCCAAGCATTTGGGAACCCGTCCAAAGTGTCACATCTCAGCTCTGTTCCCATCAGCGGCTCTGCACTGGCCAATTGTTTTCAGAGGCTAAAAGGGGAAATGGAGTGACCTCAGATTTGCCTTGCTGGCTTAGACCATCAGTTCGGTCGGCCTGGCACCCTGCCCTCAGCAAGGGCCAGCAGCCGGTGGTGCCGAAGGAGGAAACCCCTCGACACTTACCTGACTGTGCACAGAGGTTGCAAACATCATGAGGGCACCGCAGAATTCGGCAGGGATCTAGAGAGACCTGCTAAATACTTCCCTCCCTACTGATGTCTCCCAACAGTTTATTCCCTGCAGGGTATTTTGGATGCTGCCACAGATAGTATCAGGAGCCGCAGCAGCGTATACCATGGTCCAGAGTTGGCCCTATGTCTCCTGCACTCTGCTGAATGTTTGACCTGCTGGCTCCAGGAATAAATACCTGGTAAACCTGTGGGCAGCACACCACAGCTGGGATCATCATCAGCACAATGCCGTGGGGTGTCTGCCTGCTCATGTTGCAGCAGGCTCTTCAGCCTGGGCCCATCCAAGCCTGGCCCATACCGTGCCCCTTAATATAAGGCTACAAGCAGATCCATGGCTGGCTAAGGGTATGCCTACTGTAACTGGAGGTGTGATTGCAGTTCAGGTAGACATACCTGCACTAGCTTTAATCTAGCTAGCTAGGCTAAAAATAGCAGCGAAGACTCGTCAACACAGACCCTGGTGCACATGCAAGTACCTATCCAGAGTTCTGGGTGGGTTTGTATACCTGCAGACGTGCCAACTCTCGCCAATCGATTGGGAGAGTCGTGATTTCTGAGTAGATTGAAGCCTCATGAGTCACTCGTGATCTGGCGATAAAACTCTCAAATGTCAGAATTTTTTTTTTTTTCCAGCCCCGCCACATGCTTAAAATGGGGTTTCCAGTCCAACAGGAGTTACCCCCACCTTAAACAAAGGAATGTGGTTTCTCCACTGGGCAGTTACTTCCAAAGTACTTTGAAAGACAAGTATCAGATAAACAAAGCCATCAAGCTAGGGGAAGAGACAGCAGGGTTACACCCAGCAGGGAAGAGCAACTTCACCTGAGACAAAGAAGGGGGGCAGGGCCAAATCTCAAATAAGCACTTGAATCACTGAAAAAAAAATCCTGACATTTGACAATTCTACAAGTGAGGCTTAATTTTATTTAGAAATCCTGCCCACTGCCCTGGGGCGCAGCCAGGACTCCAGCTGTCAGTCCCAGGTGGCTGCTCCCCTGCTGGCTTGGTAAGTGGGAGAGGGGACCACACTGCAGCCCCCCAGGCCTAGGGAGGGTGAAGAACCCTAAGGAGCAGAGGTGAGGCTGGGGGCTGCAGGGGGGCTGAAGTGAGGAGGGTGGGTGGGCTGATGGGCCTGTATTGATGGTGGGTTCTGAGCAGATGGGGTGGTGCTGCGAGGGTGAACTGAAGGCAGTGGGGGGGGGGTCGATAGGGCAGGGGGTCTGATATGATGGGGTGGAGATGATGGGGGCTTGGGGCTGAATTGAGGGGTTGGGTGGGGACAGAACTGATGCGGGACAGGATTAATTGCTGGGCAGGAGATAAGCAGATGTGGCGGTAAGAGCTCCTGCAGCAGGGGCCAGAATCACCGTATCCAGTACATGTGGGAGAGTGGGTGACACTAATGGTCGCATGCACACGCCTGATGATGGGCAGGGGGAATTCAAACATCAAGAGACTGATTTAAAAAACCATCTTTTTAAATCAATGTCATGATTTTGGGGCCAATCTCATGATTTTGGTGGCCCCGACTCCTGATTTTTGATCTCTGGAAGTTAATACCTCTAGTTTTAGCTGCATTAGCTAGATTAAAGCTAGCAGGGGTATGCCTGCCTGAGCTGCAAACCCACCTTTGATTGCAGTGGAGACAAGCCTGAGAATCTGTGGGACAGATCCACTCTGGCATGTAACTCGATAGGCCTCACCAATGTATCTGACCCTCATCTTCTTTCCCCGACACCCACTGGGTGCTGATGTGCAGTGGGCTCTAGCTGGTAAATATCACCAGTTGCTACCTGATATACAAGACCCAGAGCAAATTCCCAAAGCACCATTGCTACTTGGGAGACGTGGCCCATTCCTGTATTAAAACACAGGGTGAGCTACTGCATGCAATGACTCTTGCTCACAGGTACATGGCTGCCTCTGCCACCCCTGCCATTCTCACGCTGCGCTCGGAGAGAAGGGAGAGACAGACAGACAGACCCTGCCTACACACACAGCTGCTCTGCATAGACGTTATCACACCCGGGCAGGCTGCCCAACCCCACACGCTTAGCAAAGAGACAGAAAGACAGACAAACAGGAGGCAGGAGGGAGACACCCACCCCCGTTACTCTACCTTTGTGCAGGCTGTGATTTCTCAGCTCAGGGTGAGTTTTCTAGTCAGATCCAGTCGGCCATGTCTTCCTACTGCTGCAGCTCTTGCTGCTGCCGCCGCCCCTGCTGTAGGAAGGCTGATATTTGAACATCTATTTTAAGCCATGACATGTCCAGAGGCAGGTTTGTTTATATCATCGTGTGTGTGGGTGGAAGGGGGGGGAGAGAGAGAAAGCAGAGGGAGATTGACACAAACACAGAACATCCCATCCAAACACACACGTGTAGGTGCATGCACACACACAGAGTCATACATATAAACACACGCACATATTCCTATGCATGGAAATACACATGCACAGCCACAAGAATATGCACGTGCATCCAAACACACAAATTCTCCTCCATATCTCTGTGCTCACCCTCCCGCAATGCACAGCTAGCTATAGGAAATAAAAAAGGAAAGACTATTCTACTGATGAAAAGCTCCATCTAAGAGCTAGTTATTATGATGAATAGTAATTGGGAATAGAGTCATAGGGTTTAAGGCCAGAAGGGACCGCCAGATCATCCAGTCTGACCTGTATATCACAGACCACCAGCACCCACATACTAAACCCAACAACTAAAATGAGACCAAAATATGACAGCCCGCAGGAGACAAGACTATGATGTGCCGCAGGCAGAGAATAGGAGGGACCAAGGTGCATCAGTGCCCGAGTCCTCTGCAATGTCAGGAAATGGTTAAGTGAGATATACTCAGATAACTCAGCATGGATTCACCAAGGGCAAGTCATGCCTGACTAACCTACTTGCCTTCTATGATGAAATAACTGGCTCTGTGGATGAGGGGAAAGCAGTGGACGTGTTATTCCTTGACCTTAGCAAAGTTTTTGATACGGTCTCCCAGAGTATTCTTGCCAGCAAGTTAAAGAAGTATGGGCTGGATGAACGGCCTAGAAGGTGGATAGAAACCTGGCTAGATCGTCGGGCTCAACAGGTAGTGATCAATGGCTCCCTGTCTAGTTGGCAGTCGGTATCAAGTGGAGTGCCCCAAGGGTCGGTCCTGGGGCCGGTTTTGTTCAATATCTTCATTAATGATCTGGAGGATGGCGTGGACTGCACCCTCAGCGAGTTTGCAGATGACACTAGACTGGGAGGTGTGGTAGATACACTGGAGGGTAGGGATAGGAGACAGAGGGACCTAGACAAATTAGAGGGTTGGGCCAAAAGAAATCTGATGAGGTTCAACAAGGACAAGTGCAGAGTCCTGCACTTAGGACGGAAGAATCCCATGCACTGCTACAGACTAGGGACCGAATGGCTAGGCAGCAGTTCTGCAAAAAAGGACCTAGGGGTTACAGTGGACAAGAAGTTGGATACGAGTCAACAGTGTGCCCTTGTTGCCAAGAAGGCTAACGGTATTTTGGGCTGTATAAGTAGGGGCATTGCCAGCAGATCGAGGGATGTGATAATTCCTCTCTATTTGACATTGGTGAGGCCTCATCTGGAGTACTCTGTCCAGTTTTGGGCTCCACACTAGAAGGATGTGGAAAAATTGGAAAGAGTCCAGCGGAGGGCAACAAAAATGATTAGGGGGCTGGAGCACATGAGTTATGAGGAGAGGCTGAGGGAACTGGGATTGTTTAGTCTGCAGAAGAGAAGAATGAGGGGGGATTTAATAGCTGCTTTCAACTACCTGAAAGGGGGTTCCAAATAGGATGGATCTAGACTGTTCTCAGTGGTACCTGATGACAGAACAAGGAGTAATGGTCTCAAGTTGCAGTGGGGGAGGTTTAGGTTGGATATTAGGGGGGAAAAATTCACTAGGAGGGTGAAGCAGCACTGGAATGGGTTACCTAGGGAGGTGGTGGAATCTCCTTCCTTAGAGGTTTTTAAGGTAAGGCTTGACAAAGCCCTGGCTGGGATGATTTAGTTGGGGATTGGTCCTGCTTTGAGCAGGGGGTTGGACTAGATGACCTCCTGAGGTCCCTTCCAACCCTGATATTCTATGATTCTATGAACCCTGGCTCCCCCAGGCTGCAGAGGAAGGCGAAAACCCACCAAGTCACTGCCAACTTGATCTGGGGGAAAATTCCTTCCCAACACCACCTATGGTGGTCAGTTAGACCCTGAGCATGTGAGCAAGAACCAGCCAGCCAAGCACCTGAGAGAGAGAGAATGCTTGGTGCCACCTCAGAGCCCTGTCCCTCCTTGTCCTATGTCCCGTCTCTAGCTGTGGTTATCCCTGATGCTTCAGAGCAAGGAGATTAAAAAAACCCTCCAGAATACACTAGGGGGCAACAAATCCCTTCCTGACCCCTGCAGGTAGCCAAGTAGCCAGTTTAAACCCTGAAGCCTGAGCTTTTAGGAATGGTGCCTGAGAAATGATTGCCCAAAGCAAGAAGTCAGCACAGCTCTGACCATCTCATCCCAGGTGGTGCATCGTCCTTTCAGTTCACCTGAGAGAGCAGCTGCTGATAGCTCACAGAGGCCTGGTGAGCGTCTTAGTTGTAGTAGCATGCAAGATGCATGTTGAATGTGGTCACAGTGTGAGGGACTCATCTGCACATGGGGCCAGATTTCCCAACGAGCTCAACACCCAGCAGCTCCTACTGTACCCTTCTGGGCAGATTTCCAACAGAGCTCAACACCCAATGTGCACCCAGCATGCTGGGCTCTCCTGAAAGCCTTCCCCCTAGCTGGCCGATACAGCCTACCCCCATCTTCCTGGGTGACAGCAGGAGGTATTGGGCTGATACCCATCATGGGAGGGCTATGGGAAGGTAAGCAGAGGCTGTGGGTACTCAAGGGCAAGTGAAGGCAAAAGTCACTCAGTGAACCTGAATGAAGGCAGCTTGGGCCACCATCTCCATCTTTTCTTTCTTTTCTTGCCCATCTTTCATGGCACCGCAGGAAGTTGGTCTTTGCCTTTCACAAGACCGTCTGTTACACTAGCATAAAACTAGAGAAACGCAGCGGGCAACCAGACCCACCTTCCAGCTGGGTGGCCAGCAGCTCAAGTTTGATGGTACCAGAGGTCCAAGATCAGGCTTGCACGTCTGGTGCAAAGTCAGGGTTCCCTGAAAGGGGTGCCAGCGCTGTTTTAACATCTCACTTTAAAACACAGTGATCACAGTGAGGACAGAAGGCTGCAAGGCAGGAGGAAGCTTGGCTGTGTGTCTGGAAGGATACCTTGGATAACCTCAAGTAGTTCCACTGATTTCTATGGGAGACCACATGCCCAAGGGCAAGAGTTTGGGTCCAAGACACTCCCAGGGAGCTGGGGGTTCTTGGGGGAAACCACCAGCCCCTTTTTGCTGGTTAGGACTTCTTACCACATCCTTTCAGAGAGGATTCAGCCCCATCTCTCGCTAACGTTTGTTTCCTGGCTTTGCCAAATCAATCTGCTGTGTAATTATCCCCAGGGTGCCTCTGAAATGGTAGCTACAGCAGCGTGCAGAGGAGGGTTTGACGGGATCCTGTGTTAGTTAACTAACTAGTTACACACATGGTGCTGACTGGAGGGAGCAAGAACGTGTATAATACCTTTGATGACTACTTGCTGCAACCAGTTCCAGGGATAGGGAAGAGAGGTACAGCCTGCATCCGCCATCCACTGGAGGCATCAGAAGCCATTCTGCCCTCCAAGAGCAGCCTCACTGCCTCTTGGGATGGGGTATCCAGGCCCTCTGCCTGTAAGAAAACCAGCCAGTTGCTAGCAGCTCCAGGCAACAGAAGGAAAGAGATGGGTTGCTGATCCTTCTCTTTGACCCCCACTGAAGCCCCACACATATGCAGCTCTCTGTATGTTATGTGGGATGCATCCACACAATACACATACTACTTGTATGGCCCTGAGGATATCACGTGGGCCACAGCTGTGCTGATTGGGCTGCACGTGGCCTGAAATCCATGGGTTGCAAACCACTGCACTATAGCCGTTGGTCTCCCTCCCTCTCTTGTCCTCACTGCTTGTTATCATCACTTAACTACGAGACAGATTTTTGCAGCAAGGACCTGGCATGGTGGTAAAGTACTCTGCATACCTATGGCCCCGTGTAAGGGAGCGCAGACTCACCCCTGCAGCGCCTCCTGCTGGTTGTCCAGGGAATTAGTTCTCCCAGAATCTGGAGCGCCCCCTGCAGGCTGGTGATCCAGCTTGCCACTGGCTCATGTCCCTCCCAGGACCCCAGTGCCCCTTTCTCTGGGTCTCCCCCTCCCAGGGGAACCCCCACCCACTATCCCCACCTTGCCTCAGTCGTAGGCTACTGCCAGTCACCAACTAGCCCCCGCACCCTGGGGCAGACTGCAGTGTCAGCCACTCATCATAGGCAGGGTTGGGTCTGGACCTGCTGCCTTTCTGGGGCCTTGAACAAGGCCCTGCAGCCTGGGGAGTTAGGAGCCTAGAGCTCTCCCCCCAGCCCTACCTCACTCTAGGCATCTTGAGTTTCCCAGCAGCCAGGCCCTTCTTTCTCTGAAGGTAACGAGAGACTGTTTGGGCTTTTGGCTCGCAGTCTCTTATAGGGACCAGCCGGGCCTGATTGGGGCGTGGCCCCAGCTGTTACTGCTTCCCCAATCAGCCCAGGCTTTCCTTCCCAGCCCTGTCCCAGGGCTGGCTTTAACCCCTTCTGGGCCAGGGCGGGTGACCACCCTGCTACACCCCGCAACAATGATCCATGACTCCAGGGAATGCTGATGGGCTATAGGGGTCTTCGCATGTAGGTCACTGATCTGGGGCAGCAGTAATCAAAAGCTTTTGCCATCTGGATGTTGTTTGGTGACTTATGTGAAATGAACTGATGGGAGGGGATACATAATTTTGTGGCTATGGCAGCAGACTGAAGAGCTATGCTTGGTCCCTAGCTCTGCCACTGACTCCCTGTGTGACCTTGGGCAAGTCATTTAGGACCAAATTTTTAAAGGTCTTTAGGTGCTTCACTCACACTGAAATCAGTGGAAATCAACAGGAGTTAGGCACTTAGATACCTTTAAATATCTGGCCCTTAGTCTCTCTCTGTGCCTCAGTCCACCATCTGTATAATGGGGATAGTATTACTGCATACTGGAAGATGGATTTGTTGATATTTGGAAGGCTCTTAGATACTATGGTGATTGGGACTGTATAACTACATAGAAGGGTGAACCTAGTGGACAGGAGTCCATAATACATCTGCACCCCTTGCTGGTAGTCTTAGCAGAGAAGCGAAGAATATTATGGACCTGGAGATGGTAATATATTTACTTGCAGTATTTAATCCAATTTCTACATGCTGCATGAACCTCCAGAGAAAATATGATTCCTGGTAAACAAGGGAGACAAGACTGGAACTCAAGCTTTGTGGAAGCCTGCATGTTTGTCTGTAGTTGTTTTGTTGAAAAAATGCCACCTCAAGAATAAGGATTGTGACTCTACATAACATGATAGAGACTGAACTCCCCACTTATTCCTGGAAGTGTTATGGCAGAGAAACATTGGCCAGGCAGTGTAAGGGGAAGATTGCACTTCCACTGCCCTGTGCAGTACCTTTAATGTGGATAAACAGAGGCCTTTGCTTCCCTGGGCCACCAGTCAAGGACGGTTCACCAGCACACAATTCACATTGAAAAATAAATGCTTCTAATGCCTATCACTCATGTGTAAATCTGAATAAAAAAACATCTCTGAGAAATAAAATTAGGTGGATAAATGTTTTGGCTTAGTGCTGCCTGTAGGGCACTTACTGGTCATTTAACGGGGAGGATTTTCATTCTGCATGTTTCTACTCCAATAATAATAATGGAGATGCTTTGACAAGTAGCCAAACTCTGTAGCAGAGCCAATGACTGCCTTTCACATAATGAAATTTCAGGCACTTTGAAATGCCTGGGCAGCCACATAGAGTTAAAATGTCAACAAGCCATCTCCTGATTAAGTTAAGGGAAGTCACTCAGATATGAAAAATGGGGCTATGTGCATAATCTACCCCCCGCCAATCCCAACACTTCTCCCTAAACATTGGTCCTGGAGCAGAAAGTGATTTGCTTCCTCCTTCCCGGCTGGGGTTTTTACTTGCTGAGCGGCTCAGTGCATTTCTTATGAAGCGTGTCTCTTTCAAAGATAAGGGGCCGCTCGGAATATGTCTGCAGTCTCAGTGGAAACATGGACGCTGTTTGGGTCTTGTGGTGACTCCTGCATGCAGGACCGGGCGGTTGATTTAGCCCAGCTGAGGATCTGGCCCTTACCAGCCACCTTTGCATACCTCATGGAATAGGAGTTACTTCCGCAACTGAACCTCCCCTCATCTTGATACAAGGTGGGGAGATGGCAGGTGTACGGATCCCACAGAATCCAGGTGTCACAAAAGCCAATCTCACCTACCAGTCTGCGGCCTTGTTGAGACAACGTTCAGCCACAACAGACTAAATTAATTCTCGGCTGATGTAATTCCATCAACGTCGACACGAGCTACGCCAGGGATGAATCGGTATATGACACCTCTATTCCTACACCCTCCCAGAGAGGAGAAATGGGAGAGGAACCCCTGGCCTACTCAATGCTGTGTCAAGAATCCAACGTGGACTCGTAGGATAGCGTGGGTCATTCTGGACAATGTAAAAGAGACAGAGAGGGAAGAATTCATCCCTGCCTGTGGCCCCTTTGCATGAGAAACAGCAGCCAAAAGGGGTGGCAAAGCAGCCGTATGACGCTCCATGGAGAATATCACCAGGGAGGGGTCTGGCATAATGACTCTATACTCTCTTCCCGGCAAGAGCCCCTAGTGCAGAGCGCATGCCAGCAGCATGCTGGGGGTGGGTTGCAGGATTTAAAAAGGGTGGCCGGCCTTAGCTATTTGCAGGTACCCCCATGCCCAGAAGGACTACTGCAGTCAGGGCACAAGAGCTGCTTTAATCTGCTCTGGAGGGCAAATTAGCCCCCAGCACTCCCCCAATAGGCAAGGTGCAAGCCGCCCCCAGCACGCCCTCCCTGTGCTGGGTTCAATGCCAGGGCGAGGGAGACAGAGCCTCACAGAGCTTGCAAGAGAGACAAAGGCAACAGGCATCTTGGTGAAGGAGTTCATGGATGCAGCCACTGGGGGCTGCTCTGGTTATACATAAATCACATCATGTGCATTGTCTCGACTGCAGTAGAACACAGAAAACGGAACGCAAGGGAATAAATAGCAGTGTCTGAGGAGTTTTAGAGCTGCCGCTTCCCAGCTTCAGACTCCAGATGCATGCAGATTTGCTGTGGTCCTCACAGCCCTATTTTAAAGATCAGAGATCAATCACTGGGTATTTATGCACTAAACACAGCGCATCCAACGGCCACCTGGAAAGCGCAGTAGCCAGAGTTTATTATATTCGCTCATAAACAAATGAGGATTTACATGTTTCATTGAACATCTGCCATCCAATAGACCGATCACAGAAGGAGGCTGGCAGAAAGAGAGATTGTACTAGAGAGGGTATAAATGGCTGCAGTGCAGCAGGGTAAGGTTAAAGGCACTGCATAAGAACATAAGAAAAAGAACAGCCAGACTGGGTCAGATCAATGATCCATCTAGCCCAGTATCCTGTCTTCCGACAGTGGCCAGTGTCAGATGCTTCAGGGGGAATGAACAGAATAGGGACATTATTGAGTGATCCATCCCCTGTCATCCAGTCCCAGCTTCTAGCTATCAGAGGCTTAGTGACACCCCGAGCATGGGGTTGCGTCCCTGACCTTCTTGGCTAAATTCCATTGATGGACCTATCCTCCATGAACTTAGTGAATTATTTTTGAACTCAGTTATAGTTTTGGTCTTCACAACATCCCCTGGCAATGAGTTCCACGGGTTGACTCTGCGTTGGGTGAAGAAGTACTTCCTTCTATGTGTTTTAAACCTGCTGCCTATTCATTTCATTGGGTGACTCCTGATTCTTGTCTTATGTGAAGGGGTAAATAACATTTCCTTATTCAATTTCTCCATGTCATTAATGATTTTATAGACCTCTATCATATCCCTGTTAGTCATCCCTCTTCTAAGCTGAACAGTCTCAGTCTTTTTAAATCTCTTGTAGCGGGGTGGCTACCCGCTCCAGCCCTGACAGGGTTAAAACCAGCCTGGGGAGGCGGCTGGAGGGCTGGGAGAACAGCCCAGGCTGAGTGGGAAGCAGGCTCAGCAGGGGCCACGCCCCAATCAGGCCCAGCTGGCCCCTATAAAAGGCTGTGAGCCAGCGGCCCACCCTCAGTCTCTCTTTGCTGGTAGAGAGAGAAGGGCCTGGTTGCAAGGGAGCTGAGTAGGGTACTGGGAGTGGAGCAGGGCTGGGGGAAGGCTAGAGGAGCTGGGGAGCTCCAGTGTGGTGAGCTCCTAGGCTGTGGGCCTAGCTGGGGGCCTAAGACTAGTACTGGGGCTGCAGAGGGGCAGCCCAGCTATTGAGAGAGGTAGCAGGTCCAGCCCAACCTTGCCTGTGATGAGTGGCATAGACTGCAGTCTGCCCCAGGGAGTGGGGCTAGATGGTGACTGGCAGTAGCAGTACACTGAGGTGAGGTGGAGTGAGTGGGTGGGGGTTCTTCTGGGTGGGAGACCCTGAGACTTAGGGGTACTGCAAGGGGGCAGAAACCCAGTGAAGGGGCACTGGGGTCCTGGGAGGGACACGGGGGGGCCAGAGTGAGGTAAGGCGGATCACTGGCCTGCAGAGGGTGCTCCTGGCTGGGAAATGAGCTAATTCCTCAGGACGACCAGCAGGAGGCACCGCAGGGGTGAGTCTGCGCTCGCTTACACTCTCCTTATGTGGCAATTCTTCCATACCCATAATTGTTTTTGTTGCCCTTTTCTGTACCTTTTCCAGTTCTAATATCTTATTTAAGATGGGCTGACCAGAACTGCATGCAGTGTTCAATGTGTGGGTGTTCAATAGCTGTATATTGTGGCATTATGATATTAACTGTCCTATTATTTATCCCTCTCCTAATGATTCCTAACATTCTGGTTGCTTTTTGACTGCTGTGGTGCATTGAGCAGTTTTTTTCAGAAAACGACCCATAATGATTCCAAGATCTCTTTGAGTGTTAACAGCTAATTTAGACATCATCATTTTGTATGTCTAGTTGGGATTGTTTTCCACTACTTTACATTTATCAATAGTGAATTTCATCTGCCATGTTGCCTAGTCACCCAGTTTTGTGAGATCTCTTTGGAACTCTTCGCAGTCTGCTCTGGAATTAACTATCTTGAGTAATTTTGTATCATCTGCAAATTTTGCCACCTCACTAAGACAGAATTTATGCTCCTTTCTATTTTCCTCAGTAGGATTTAACTTCCTATTTTTAAAGGATGTCTTTTTACCTCCAGCCACCTCTTTTAGTCTGTTTAGCCATGGTGACATTTTTTGGTCCTTTTGCTGGTTTTTGTTATACATTTAATTTGAGTCTATTGTGGTGGTTTTAAAAAGTTTCCATGCTGCTTGCAGGCATCTCACTCTTGTGACTACAGGTGGGTGGCTTAACTGAGAAGCAGGGGCACAAAAGGAGGGAGCTCAGAGGGTGTGGGAAGGGGGGATGGTATGTGGTAGGAAAGCAGCATGAATGCAGGACACTGATAGAAGCATTTCAACTGGGTCTCTCTTACAGGGTGCACCAGAAGGGCAGATAGAAAATACAAGAGGCTCTGTAGGATGGGACCCCTGCCTAGCAGGTATCCGAGGAAGGGAGCAGGGTGGCCTAGTGTGGCAGACTCCTGTCTGCAGAGAGACCTGGATACTGCAGTGACGGATAGTTGTTGGAACCCTGACCCACCTGCTATTGGTATGTGACAGTTAAAGGCATCATGGCAGCCACCTGTCCCATGGCAATTCCCTACTATCAGGGCAGCACCCCTCCCTGAGCACAGGCAGGTGTGGGAAGCAGTCACACTCTGAAGAGGGGACTGTACATAGGCCCAAGGAGTCAGGCAATGCCACAGCTGGGTAAGTCCAATGAATAGTCTGCCATGTGAGTTTATCTACTGCATTCATAACAAGGGAGAGGTGACCACCGCCCAAACTGAGTTTGGAGCTGGGTCTGGACTTCCCAGCTCAGGGCCATGAGGTCTGCTCCCATCCTTCTCATCCAGCTTCTCTGCAGGACCCAGAGGGGGAGGAACGTTGCATTTGAGCTTCCACTTTTCACATCCGATTGGTTAGTAACAGGACAATGTTTATTCAGGCAAAAGATTCCGAGGAATGAGGCCAGTGCTCAAACAAGCAGGTCCCCATAGTTACTTAGAGAGGGGATGTTGCCCATAAAGTACATTTTATTATAATTATTTTGCAGATTTAGGTCAACAAAAGCTTTGTTTTCCCTGGGCCTGTGTGTGTGTGTAAATGGAAGAGAAATGACTGATGGATGCTGTACTTGTCTGCCATTGAGCAGAGCGGGTGCATTGAGCGACAGCTTAATACCCTGTTTGCAGACCTTTATGCCTATGGATTCCCTCGCAAAGACTCTTGTAAACATGAGATACATCTTAGCAGCAAATCAGACCCTGCAAGTGAGCCAGCAGCACCAGGCAGCTGCCTACCTCTGTTGATCCATTGGGACCTTAGAGCGAAGGAAGGTGGCAGAGGGTTATCTGGGGGGCAAGTGACATGCTCTGAAGCTTGAGCGTTGTTTGCAGTGCCTCTGGGATGTAATCATGGGGACCCAGAGGGATGTAGCATTCTATCACGTTTCAGAATTCCCAGGGCTGGGGGGCAAATGCATAAGTAGATGCAGGAGAGAGGCATCGTCAGGCAGAAGGAGTGCAGAGGCCTGAGAGGGGACAAGTGTACATGTGACTGAGCATAAGCAGTCAAACCAGGAGCTTCCAGTTCATTTGATGGAAAAGAAGAGCGGCTTGGTAGGGAGAGGCAGCTGGGAGACATGGGTTATGTTTCTGAGCTCTGCCACTGATTCACTATGTGACCTGCATCAAGTCACTTTGCCTCTATGTGCCTCAGTTTCCCATGTGTGAAATAGGGATGATACAGCTTTTATCTCTCGTCTATTGAGACGTAAGCTCTTTAGGGTGGGGAATTGCCACTTCCCCAGCACAATGGGGACCTAATCTTGGACGGGGTCTCTTGTAATACAAATGTCTTTTAATACAAATAAGAATTATGACCTGGCAAATCACGTTCCTTTCCCATCTATCAAATGAAGAAGAGAACACAGCCTAGATACAGATAAGGCTTCCATCACCATAGCAGTTCAGCACATCACAACCTTTAACATTTTTATCCTCAACACCTCTGTCAGATAGGGAAGTGCAGTTATCCTTACTGTACAGAGAGGCTAAGTGATTGGCCCAAGGTCACACTGGAAATCTAGCCAAGCAGGGCTATGCCCCCCCATTCTCCTAAGCCCCAGGCTAACACCCTAACCAGTCAACCTGACCTGCCTTACTTCATGAAGGAATGTTTGCAAAGCACATCGTGAGCCCGCGCTAGGAAGTGCTGGAGGAAGGAAACGGTTTATATATTTATTACTATTATCAGAGGAGCCCTAGTCGTGGAGCAGGACCCCATTGTGCTAGGTATTGTGTTCTAAGGGTTTGAATTTATCTGTATTACTCTTTTAGCAGCAGTCTGCTAGCCAGCAGGCCAGAGCAAGGTGAACACTCTCTGCATACCCATCTTCATCTCTTCATGATCCCCTCATGTCCGCATTGGAGCTGGAAAGGGTAGGACTGGGGAACACTTTCTAATGTGACAAAATGTCTCTCCACCCCTTGTGTGTTTTCCTCTGCAATGGTGTGGCAGAGAACATGAGTGGCAAGATGTCAGAGGCTGATTGGCCCTTTGAGGCAAGCTGGGCTCAGCCTGGCCCATGACTTAGCAGCTGATCTTCAGCCTCCCTGATAATCTGGCCGGGGCTGCCCAAAGGGGGGGGCAAGTGGGGCAATTTGCCCCAGGCCATGCAGGGGCCCCCACAAGTATGTCGGAGGCTCCCCCCGCCTCCATCTTCCCCCATCCCCTGGCGCCTCAGCTAGTAAGGGGGCGGGGCTGCGAGCTGCGGCCGAGTGGCGGGAACTCAGGCCCTGCTAGAGACACCACGCTGCTGCAGCGCTGTCCGGGGCCGCTCCTGGACGCGGCATGATGAGGCTCCGGGAGAGGGGGTAAGCAGCATGGTAAGGGGCCGGGCACCCCCCGACCCCATCTTCCCCACAGCCCTGACCCCCAGCTCCGAGCCCAGCGCCTCTGAGCCGGGCACCCCCCCGACCCCATCCCAGCCCAGCACCTCTGAGCCGGGCACCCCCCCAGCCCTGACCCCCAGCTCTGAGCCCATTATGTAATTGCAAATGTATACATACCATTAAAGCATTTAATGTTTTTAAATGTATTTAGTGTATTTTCAAATTATTACAAATTAATTTTTGAATGTATTTCACTGGTTATTTTTTACATTTCCAAATACATGTTACTATAGTATTGGAACTTTTTTTATGGAAGGGGCCCCTGAAATTGCTTTGCCCCAGGTCCCCTGAATCCTCTGGGCGGCCCTGGATCTGGCAACAAGGGCTAATCAGTGATCCCAGCTGGGTGGAATGGGGCTTAATTAGAAGGACAGATGGCCCCCAGCTGTGGGGCTGAAGTGGGGAGCACACTGCTTCAATAGAGCTGGGCCCACAACAGTAGCAGGAAGACTGGGGGAGTGGGTTATTGGGGGAGTAGGTCCCTTGGAAGTGCCCCCCCTCCTGCCCCCCGGAGCATGATTGGTTCCTGTGGGTGAGTCCTGAATTAGAGCCTAAAGGAAATTGAAGTCAAGCCTGGGAGTGGCAAAGGAGCTGCTGTATGTGAAGTTGAGCTCAGGCGCATGAAGGACCTGTTTAGAAGTGACTATTGGAAGGGGACTGAGCTATTGTGTGACTTGGCTGGAGGGCTGAGAAGCTGGAGCCCTCATGAGGAAGTCTAGGGAAGAGCTCAGCTGGGTGTGGTTGCCTTGGCCACCATTGGTGGGTGAGGCAAAGAACCCTACAGTGCCATGTCCAGAGATGACCTAGAGGTAAGGATGTGTGTTTACAGAGGGGGCTGCTGGGTGGGACATTGTCATTTCAGATTTGTTTGTCTGTGCTAAAGAGGTGTTTGATGGCATGGCCCTGGTTTTCCTGCAGCAGATGGAATGGGCTGGAGACTTGCATGAGGAGAATTCCCCGTTCCCTGGCTATGCTGATGGAGAGGTGTAGAAGCAGGATGCCATCTTAGGGCTGGCTTTGCTGCTTGTGCTAAGTTCCCCAGTGGTATGAGTCACTGCTAAATAAAAGACAACTCTCTGAGAAATAACTAAGTCAACTTTCCAGGGAACCCAGAGGCTCAGGGGATCGTGAAGCCCTTTGTAAGAGACTGTTTGCCCCAGAATGACTTTAGTATGCTGAGGATTACATCCTGCTAGTATGAAAAATAGTGTGGTCCCTGTGTATGATTTGAGTTGAAAGTGTTCCAGGACTCCTTCGCCTTTCCAGGAAGACTTTAAAAATGGGCAAGTTTGCCCTCTAAATATCCTGTGTAAATGTGGGTGCATGTCCCATGTGAGGTATGCTGTTACTCATGCATGGTGCACATCATGCAGGTTTGTGAGGTGTGAGCAAGTGCCAGATGTGCTGTGCATGGATCACATGTGTACAGCATGCAAGTGTTGTGCATGGGTGTGTGAGCTGTGGCCATGCACTTGTGTGGTGCACAGGTCATGTATGAGTGTGAAGTGTATGTATAATACACATGCACTTGGTGTGGCTGTCATGCCTATGTGAGAGGTGTGTGAATATGGGGATCAGGCATGTGTGTGCAGGTAGATCAGTAGGTGAAGCATTTCTGGTTAAGGACTGCTGTCCAGGGTTTTAGGAATCTGAGGTCTCTATTCTGAGACACTTACTTCCCTTGTTGAGGGGTAGTGGATCTTTAGCCAGCGTGCATAGCACTGCATACAACATTCACAATTGATTTAATGCTATGCCAGCCTGTCTGGAACCATTTTCTGCTGGAGAAGCAGGAAGGCTCTGCATGAGAAAATTAAGACACTGCTGGAAGTTGTGATATTATTGCTATTATCCGTATTACAGTACTGCCACAACCCCAGCTGAGATCAAGGCTTTATTGTGCAAGGTGCTGTGCATATGTAGTATAAGACAGTCTCTGCCCAAAGGCAGTCATCATCTAAATAGACAAGTGGTGGGAAGGGAAAGAAAGTGACATACACAAGGCCACACAGCAGGTCAGTGGCAGAACTGGAGCCAGAACTAAGGTCTCCCAAATCCCAGTGACTTTACATCTAGGTCACGCTGCTGTCCCAAATGAAACACTAATGTGTTTCTCTAAGTTTGATGAGGATTGTGCTCTCTCCCTCCCAACGCGTGGGCCAGGGGGTGAAAATTTCATTCAGGGATATAGTCTCTTAAAGAAACCTCAAAGCTGTAAGTGATCTTTGTCCTACAAGCTCCCAACAGTTAAGTGCTCTAGCAAACGCCCCCACCACGCTGCATGCTAGGCACCAGGGAGGAGACAGAAGCTGTCTGGCCATGACTGCAGTCCAGGATGACAAAATCACCTCAAAATAAACATGTGCTTCCCTATAAGAAACATGATAGATCAAAGGAAGGAAGGGCATGTAACTCAGTCTCTGGTGCGGATTACAGCAGCATCAGCCAGAAGGGAGGTTAAAGCCTACTGGAACTTATTGATTGGCTCCTCTGGCAACCAATTTCAGCTCTTGTGATGAGATCCCTTTTTAAAAAAAGCATTTGGGGGGGACCAGGCACCAAAGGTCCCTAACAAGTCCTTGTCCTACAGCTCTGAAACTTGAGGAGCCTTAATAGGTTAGAAGGAGACAGTCGTCTTAAACCCTCTCTAGAAGCCGCTTGCTTTGTAGAGAACTTGCAGCATTTACAATGACTGAGCTGGGAATCTCTGATTTGCTTGTGGATGCTTGCTGCTTGTCATATGCTGCCTTGTTAGTGTCAGTTGAAGTCTGGGATGGATTTGAGTTGCTGGTGTGCAAGAAAGGGAGGGGGAACCTAAAAGACAGAAAAAAACAATAAGTTGCTGCCAAAATGTGTTAAATCAAAACGCTTCCTTTCTGACTTCACTAAAGCTAGGGGCTTGTCAGCAAAGGAGGCCAGGACCTGATTCAAAGCTGAGAGCTTTTTGGGGGGGGGAGGGGCAGAGAAACTTCAGTGGATTTTAGATTAGCCTCTTGAATACAAGATTTTAAGTGGGAGAGAACAGTGCACAGTTCATGCCACTTGACGCTGCATTTTGACTATCTGAGGTATGTAATGCCCCATATTACCATAGCATCTGAGACCTCACACCTTGTAAAGATTGATCTTTTTAAGACTTCGGGCTTGTCTTCACTACTGTGCTAAATCAGTGCTTTTGCATTGATGCAAAGTGGAATTTGCTGGGGGGGAGGGGAATGAGCTATATTGGCTCAGCCACTTGAGGGTTGGGGTCCATGCTTTAGTCCTACTAAGGTCAATAGCAAAACTCCTACTGACCCCCGTGGAGCCAGGATCTGGCCATCTATGAGCAGGTAAAGCGCATATCCTCCTCTGTCCGTATTTACCAATTTTACTAAGATTGGATGCTTTTCAGGGCAGGGTTTGTCAGGGATCTGTCCATCAGAGCACCCCCCTTGGATGCTACATAGTAAGTGCACGCTCACAAGTTCAGGTCTTCCAGCAAGAGCATTCAATGGCAGGTCCTCAGCCCCCTGGCCAAGGCCTCCTGACTTCTTCTCTCCTTTTCCAAGTAGGAAAACAAATCCAAGGTCAGCAAATGACAAAGGGGGGGAGGGAAACCCTGCCTGTGGAAAGTTGGACTCTTCAGAGGGGCCCCAGTCCATCCAGTTTGCTGGGCCTCCAAGCACAAGGTATAAATAGTCTTTTCCCCTTCTTTAGCATAGGGAGCCTGTGACGTGCAGTCTATATGGTTTTATAAAAACACATTATATTCACTTATCATAACTGGAATATGCTTCATGCAAAAGGTCTCTTGTAAGGTGGTATTACAAATCTTATGATCTACTGAGTGTGATCATCCTATTTGTATAAATGTACCACTCTTGTATCTAAACTAAAACTAGAAATATGAAATATAACTCTGAGGGCCTATTGTAATTATGAAAAGTGTGGGCCATTAATGGTGATTTGGAATCTTGATGACTCCCATTAACCAGGACCATTGTCTGCAGATGGCTGTATTTACCTGTGAGTCTTCCTGTATGTGTGTGCTGGCAAGTGAGTAATGAAGTCTTGCAGTGACATGTGATCATGTCACCTGAACTGGAATCCATCTTTAACCTGGTGCTTTTCCAGTGAGGGGTGGGGGAACCCAGAGGGACAAAGGATTCCCGCCTTATGCAAAAGATATATAAAGGGGTGGAAGAGAACAGAGGGGGAGAGGAGCCATCATGAAGAATCCCCTAGCTATCACCTGAGCTGGAACAAGAGCTGTACCAGGGGAAAGAATTGTGCCCAGGCCTGGAAGGTGTCCAGTCTGAGAAAAAACTTACTGAAGCATCTCTGAGGGTGAGATTATCTGTATTCAGTGTAATTAGACATAGATTTGCGCATTTTATTTTATTTTGCTGGGTAACTTACTTTGTTCTGTCTGTTACTACTTGGAATCACTTAAATCCTACTTTCTGTATTTAAATAAAATCACTTTTTACTTATTAATTAACTCAGAGTATGTATTAATACCTGGGGGAGCAAACAACTGTGCATATCTCTCTATCAGTGTTATAGAGGGCGAACAATTTGAGTTTGCCCTGTATAAGCTTTATACAGGGTAAAATGGATTTCTGGGTTTAGACCCCATTGGGAGTTGGGCATCTGAGTGCTAAAGACAAGCACACTTCTGTGAGCTGTTTTCGGGTAAACCTGCAGCTTTGGGGCAGGTAATTCAGACCCTGGGTCTGTGTTGGAGCAGACGGGTGTGTCTGGCTTCAGCAAGACAGGGTGTTGAAGCCACTGAGCTGGCAGGGAAAACCGGAATAGAAGTAGTCTTGGTACATTAGATGGTAGCGCCCAAGGGGGTTTCTGTGATCCAACCCGTCAGAGCCTGTGTTGCCCTTCTATGAGGGCAGAGGCTATGCTAGCTGCCAGGCTTCAAGCTGGGAAGTTCAACAACCTACTCCCTCTCCAGGGCTGCCCCCTACTGCTTCCGCCTCTTAAACTCCTCCAAACCTGGTGTGACTTGCAGGTGTGGTAGGGCAGGGCTACTCCAAACCAGGGCAGCTCCTTAACCTCTTCCATGCTGGTGGCGTTTATATGCCCTGTCAGTCTCTTTTCACTATATACACATACAGCCCCTAGCCCAAGGGGATGCATTAGATCTACAAATCACCATACATTTCTTGTTCCATCTCCTACCATAATATCTATGCTAAAGTGGCTGGGATTTTCAAAGCTGCCCAAATGATTTAGGAGCCCACTACTGGCCCCTGAAAGAAAAGGAAGTGGGTGAGAGGAGTTCAGGCTACCCCATTCCAAGAAGTATCTTCCGAGCAAAGATCCTGGGGACCTTGGGGTCAGATGTGGGAAGGGAGGAAGACTCTTGCCTTTTCTTTAAGGGCCTAGGGCTGGGACCATTGTGTTGTCGAGTGAGGCAAGGCTCCCTTCTTGCTCCTGTTCAATCACCCAACCTGTTACAAGCCCAAATCTAAATTCACTGGGAGTTGGGTGCCTAACTCCCATAATCGCCTTTGACAATCTCAGCCCTGGGGCTTTAGGGCTCTGGGGCACCTTGTACTTTTTTTCTTTGAAGGAAAGAGCTGTTCCTTGAGGGGCTCTGATGCCTGAAGGTTCCCATTTATGCTGTGATGAATCCAGGCCCTCACTAAGGCTGAGCCTGTTGCTAAGGCATATCTTGTCAAGGACATTGTCTTAAACAGACTCTTGCTGTAATAACATTTGCAGTAATGAAATTGCCCAGCTGTGCAGGCTGCTTTTAACAGCAGAAATATCTGAGTCTGCTACAAAGGGAGATCTAAATGTCAGAGATAAGGTTTCTATTTGTTGGAATGGAGCAGTGATGGCAGCTGCTGGGGATTTGGAGAATAAAGGCTTGCTGCAGCTCCATTAAAGGAGAATCAGGGAGGGCTTTTTTGTGTGTGAGGATTGAAAGAGGTCCAAGATCACAGATCAGTAATAAGATGCATGCAAATGTAACAATGACAAATTATTCAATTTGCAAATTGAATAATGTCAAAAATCAGCTCCCCTTTTGCTGTTGCTGAGTTGAGGCTCTGTTTGTTTTCCCCCTTGAAGTAGCTGATGAGACCAGGCAGAGCAGTGAGCTCAGGAAGTGAGATGTCCAGTGATTGGGTCAGGCAGATCTCAATGATAAAGGGGTAAATCTGGAGTAACTGCATTGTGACAGCAGGGAAGGAACTCAAGCTCCAGGTCTGACCCTTCTCTCATTTACAGCCATGTAATTTGGGAGTGACTCCACTGAATGTAGTGGGATTACAATGTGAAACAAGCATCAGTGAGATCAAAATCAGACCCCACATGTATACTTCTGTGTATGGGACACCTGGAGGCTCATGTCCTTAGGAGGAAGAGTTGAGGTGATTAACTAATTACTCTTCAAAGGAACTGGGCATTATCCTCAAAAGACCAATGAAGAAACAAGCACAGAGATTGTTGTGGTGCATCATAGAAGACATGTGACCACAGTGCATCATGGGAGATGTAGTCCATCCAGCTAGCCTGAGCCATAGAGAAGAATGGGGGCATGAGGCACCCAAACTACAACTCCCATGAGGCATGTGGTAGCTCAGGTGGACTGTTTAATATTGAATTGACCCACCAATTGTTTTTCAAACCGAAATACTTCATTTCTAAATGGTTAAACTTTTTCCATTTCATGCAAAATTTCTAATCTTTGACTTTTCCTCCCAGTTTGGACCAAAAACAAATCCTATTGGAATTTCCCATGGGATGGCAACTCCAGTTTTCAGTCAGCTCTACCTGAGATGCTTTTGGCCTGATCTGATCTAATGGGCTTCTGTTGGAGCCATGGGTTTTCAGTACTTCGGATAACTTGAGACACTTTTTTAAAGGTTTGGTTAAGTAGCAAAAATCACTGTCCACTCTTAAAAACTTGGCTGCATGAGTTGAAGGCTATGCCTAAACTGCAGTTGATTGCAGTATGTGCAGACATACCCAAACTAGCTAGATCAGAGCTAGCTTGAGCAATGCTAGCAGTGAAACCATGGCAGAATGGCTGGTAGCTGCTTGCATATGTACCCAGGGTCCTGGGCAGGTGGGCCTTGTCCCTGTAGTTAACCATGCTGCTGGCGCTTCATTGCTATTGTTGCCTGAGCTAGCTTTGAACTTCAATCACACCTCCCAGTTGCCTACTTTCAGTGTAGGTTCTGTTTGGTTAGCATGAAAGCTGGGGGTAAACAAAGGAAGGGCTAGGAATTCAATGGGGCCAGGGTTTTATCCTTAGAAGTGAAATGCAAGACTCCCATTTACATCAACAGAGCCAGGACTTTACTTCTCCAGTTTGCCTCAAGTCTTCTGAGTAGCAGCTGTTCCAGTGACTTGAAGGTTTACAACAGTCCACTACCTTTTTTTTTTCTCTTTTTTTTTTTTCTCTTAATGGTAACAAGATCTGGGCTTCAAGCTTCCCTCCACCCAAATCCCCTGCCAGGGAGAAAGTGGTAGAGGTAGAAAAAGCCTCTTGTTGCATGGGGAGGGAAATAGAAAAGAGGGAAAACATTGAATCTGATGACTTAGCCTGAGAAAGGGCAGCTCATGTCAGTTAATCTGACGCGTTGTCTGGCTATGAAAGGCGTGACCTTTCCATTGTGGGAATGTGTGGTGCAATGGGAAGGGAGACACCTGCTTTTTCAATCTATGGCTTTTTAAAACGATGGCTTTTAGCCTGAGATGGAAAGGTCACAAAGGACAAAACTAGAAGGGGTAAAATCCAGCCCCCCAAAACTGACTGGCTCTGCTGCTGTGCCTGACTTAAGGAAAACAGATGGTGAGGAAGAGTTTGTGATTTAATTATCATCCCTTCTTAGCATTGTGGGAACACTCTCAGGGCCCCAAACAAGATCAGAGCCCCATTGTGCTAGGAGCTGTACAGGCATATAGTGAGGCAGTCCCTACCCCAAAGAACTAACAAGACAGACAAATGAGGGGAAGAAAGGAACCATTATACTCATCTTACTGATTTGGGTGGGGGAGGGGAATTGATTCACAGGGATAATGAATGAATTGACCAAGGTCCCACAGGGAGTCGGTCTGAGCCAGGAACTGAACCCAGATTTCCTAAGTCCTGATCCAATGCCTTGCCACAAGGACATCCTTCCCTTCTTTTGAAAAGGTCTCATTAGCCTGCCCAAGATGTTTGCCTGTTTTTTTTTCCCCCCTCTGTCCCTTCCCCCTGAGGGATCTGGAGTTGATTCCTTGAGTTGCATGGTAATTCTTATAGCTGTCAGTCCTACAGAGACTGAGCACTCCTAGGAACTGGGATGTGCTGCATGATCTGATTGTTTATGGATTGTCGGATGGCTTGAAGACCCAGCACAACTGGAAGCATGATCTGGTGAGGCTTCCAGGTGTAGGAATCACTGAGGACTCTGGAGGGGCTCCCCCACTTGTAGGATTTTGGTATGAAGTTTGGGCAAGGAACTGAACTGTCTCTCTATGTACAGTAGGATAGAAAGAAATGCTCAAATTGTTTCAAGGCATCATAATTTGTAGGTTGAAATCCTGGCAATAGTGAAGGCTCCCCTCAAGTGAGGGTCTGGGAAACAAGGCCTCTCTAAGAGCCTTAACAGCAGTACATGGTGCAGGAAAACAGACCATGGATCTACAGCCTTGTATGAATCCCAGGCACCAAAGCAACCCCTTTTTGAGGAGGAGGCTGCTCATTGTCTGTCCCTCCAGGATCCTGAAGTACGACATACTAAATTACATTGCTACTGGATGTTTTCCTTCCATCATTATCTCCCTTAGGAAGGAAATGTCTTGGAAGAAATTTGAAGGGCTGGAGCCAGCTCTGCAAGAGCCACTGGGCTTAATGGGATGTGACAGCAGGTAAACAGAAGTTTTCAGGTGGGGAAAAGCCTCATCAGATCTAGGTGCACTTGGCCTGCAGCTCTCTGGCTGGCTGATATTGCTCAGAGGTAGGTGAAATGAAGCTTTGTTCAACTCCATCTGTATGGGGTATTCCCCGCTAATGATGGAGCATATTCCATAGCTCCAGTCTCAGGATCCTGTTTGCTCCATGCACTGCAATGGGAGGCACAACATCGGTTCTGCTGTATCAGCAATGTTATTCCTCTCTGAAATGGCGATGGGTGTGGAACTAGTTACACATTTGGCCATGATCATGCATCTCAGCCAAGGCCCTGCTCTCCTCACCTGCAATACCTCCCCTAACCAAACCAGTCGAGGGCCTAACTAATGAACTTGCATGATCCCCATCTCTGTAGCACCTCAGTCTTTGCATTTGTCCTCACAACACCCCTGTGAGGAAGGGCAGTGCTGTTATCTTTATTTTATGCAGGGGAACTGAGTCACAAAGACCAAGTGACTTTCATACACAAAGTCCAGGGCAGAGCAGGGAATTGAAGATGGGTCTCCTGAGTTCTAGGATAGAGCCCTAGCCATTGGACCATCCTCCCCCTAACAAGTCTGATAATTTTTGTTGATGGAGCATAATCCTGATCTGCCACACCCCCTGAGATCTGAGTCCTGCACCCAGTATACTGACCTGCAGGTTCCCTGCTTACCCTTGCACAATTCCAGTGCCCTGACCTGTAGCACCCTTGATATTCAACTCATTGGCTTTTGTAAGTAGTGCCAAGCTGTCTTTAAAAAAAAAAAAAAAAAAAAAGCTGCACCCAAATGAGCTGCATTGTTGCCATGGCAAATAAGGAGGATTTTGGGTGGTGGTGCATTATTGAGCTCTTAAAATGCAAGTTCCTTATGTAGCTAATAGATGATGCAGGAAAAATAAGCTGCTCAAACTTTTTCCATGAGCCTTATTTCCCACTGACTCACCACATGTGACCCAAAGTCATTACTGTCTGGCATCTGGTCTGTCCCTTGTGTGAAATTAATCACAGAAAACCAGAGCTGGAAAAGACTAGATGGTCTAGTAGGTCTCTTGGCCAGTGCAGGATTGTTCCCGGCAGTATATTTCCTAGTGCTCTGTCCAGTTTAGATATAAATGATCCAAATCATGGGTTTTCCTCCATATCCCTTTAAGATGGAGTCTTGACCCAGTTATCAGAAAACAAATGATCACAAATTGGTCCTCTGACTGGCAGCCTGAGCAGAAATGAGTGAGTAGGCCATGGAGATGTAACTGTCCTCTGATTCTTATAGTGCCTCAAGACCTGCACTATAGTGTGATAGCTAGAGTGTGTGCGCACATGGGAAGATTGTACTACCTCTGCTTGTGCTATACTTGTCCTGTGGATAAACAGAAGACTTGTGGGCCTGATTCTCACGCACTAAGGCCCCTTTACAATGCTCTTGCAGTGACAATATATGCGACCATATAATGGGTGCCAGAACAATATAAAGGGCCTCTATTGTAAATGAGAACTGGTTCCTTGACTTCCAAGGATCATCAGTCCAGTTACTTTTACCATGGCTAAAATCCTTATTTTTTTTCCCTGACCTGATCATGTAAATACTTAGGATTTAGCTAGCGTTTGTCCTTATTGTCTTGGCAGCTCCAACCAAGATCAGGGCCCCATTATGCGAGGTGCTGCACATACGCATAGTAAGACAGACCCTGTCCTAAAGAACTCCAATCTAAATAGTCATGTCCGCAAAAGGTTTCTCCATTGTACCGATGGGGATGGGGGGGCGGGGGGAACCAAGGCACTAAAAGATTGACTTGTCCAAAATGTTGCGTGGGAAGTTTGTGGCAGAGTCAGGAATTGATCCCAGCTCTCCTGAGTCCAGTGTCTTAACCACAAGTACTTCCTTGCACCTAGAAACAAACTAATTACCTGTCTACAAGGGTCTCATGCTACGATGCCATGCCAGTGTCTCCGTGATCCCGGCTCGCTGTAACATGCTGTTTAAGATCTGTGGCTTTGCAGCATGCAGCCCCACTCCAGGCTTTATTGCCGTCACAGTCTGACAGTCATTTTATGAGCCCAGGGAACTGTCTGTGCCACTCTTGTTCATTTCAGAAAACACTTTGCAGAACAAACAAAGGCGAGGGGCAAGTGGAGCAGGAGCACTTCTGAGGTTGCATCTTTAGTTTTCCCCCCCCCCTCATTACTTTCACTGGCTTTCGTGATCTTTCTTCATACCTTTCCTGAAGGACAAGGGCAATTTATTACATGAGCACGAGGCCTTGGGAATCTCCTGGAGATGTATCATTCCTGCTATTATCTTCCTCACACAAGGAGCAGTTGTTGTCAGCCTTGCTCACTCCTGCTTTTGCAGGGAGGAGAGAGGATGCTGGGGATTTTTCATTAATCACTTTTATACTAAGAGCTGAGGGTCCTGTCTGCATTCCGATCACTTCTGATCTGTTACCATTTTTCATAGAAGCACTTACGGCGGTTGTCTCCTGCTGCTGATTCAAGGCATGTTAATGACCAGCCATTCAGTGTCCAGAGTGAAGGCTTAAACTGAATGTACACTCCAGTGGGGAAAATCTATTACGGCTCTCCCTTTTTCTCACTCTTTCTCTCCTTTCTGGGAAAGGGGCGCTGGGCAGGGGCTAGTTTAGGGTAACAGGAATATAGGAGTGAGTTCACATTTCTGATCTTCAGCTGGAATGGGGGGTGGTGTGTTGAGAACTGAAGATCCAGCTTAGGAATCAACTGGAGGGAAAAATACTCTAGTAGTGTCACATAATGACTTCCAGCTGGGGGGAGATCTGCACAGCACCTCTTTTGGCTTGCAGGTCTGAACAGCTCCCTATGAAGCATGAGGCTGAGTGTGAATCTAGTCCTTCAGGCCAGGACTAGTTTCTTACTAAGTGTTTGTACAGCACCTAGCACAATGACCCTCTGGCTTAATTGGTGCCTTTCGGTGCTACTGGCACCAATATATAGAATCACTCTTTTCCATAAGGGCACACAGGGAGTTGCAGGATCTAAGGTTAACTCCTTCCTAGTATCTCTGCCCTGAATACTAGTGTTCATCTCACCACTGTCTAATAGGCTGGCAAGGCAGCTTTATTTCATTTCCACCCTAGCAAGTGGTGCAGACGTCCCTCATCCAAAGACAAGGATCAGCGCCGGCTCCAGGGTTTTTGCTGCCCCAGGCAGCGCAAAAAAAAAAAAAAAAAAAAAAAAAAAA